>CM039474.1:28514812-28724703 GCA_022433065.1 Begonia loranthoides | reverse complement strand
CACAAAAAAAAAAAATCATCTCTCTTTGTCATTAAGCATACATACCTATTTGAGAGATTTAGCATTCCAATTCTATTTGTGGTGTAAAATATGATACCAATTTGAAAAACCACCAGGAAATAGTCAATCAAAAATATTTTCCCTCTATTTGCACATTAAAAATATTCAATCAAAAATATTTTTATATAAGGGTATTATGCATTTAAGTTCAAACAATAAGCACAAAAAAATGAGATTCAAGAAATAGATACCAAATGAAGGAAATAGAATCCATTTAAGTTCAAGAATTGTAAACACATGTTCAAATTCTAATAAGTGATACCAATTTAAGAAGTAAGGAATCAGCAAAGAATACCAATTGAGAATTCACAATTTGAAGCAAAAAGTGATTTCTACCAATTGTAGATTCAAAGTATTGATACCAATTGTAAATTCAAAAGTGATTTCTAAGAGAGATAACAATGTGTTAAATCAAAATCAATTCAATTATCTCTCTCCCTATGTTATGCACAAAAACAATCGATTGGGGATATAATCCAATTTATGAAATTTTGCTCTCCCCCTTTAGAGCAACAATAAAAACCAATTTAAACATTTCTCTCCCTCTATATAATTATCACTAAGCAAATAGGAGAGAATCCAAAGACTCAAGAGAACCATCCAATTTAATCAAAAATTTACCAATTGAAAGACAATTCATGGATGAGTTCAAATTTAAAACAAAACAAATTCTCCCCCTATCATTATGCACATAATCAAATAGTTGGGGAACAAAATATGATATCAAATGAAAATCTTTAAAAGATTATACCAATTGTAGAAAAAATATGATTTCATTGATACCAAAACAAAAATAGTTTCATACATGATACCAATAAAAAAATAAGTCCAATGATACAAAATTTTGAACGGATACAGAATTCAAACTAGAACAAAGATTGATACCAATTTAAAGGTTTTAAAAACAAAAATCATTATTGATACCAATTGATGAAATGAAATCTAATTTCAAACATCCTAATTGATATATCTATCGTTCAAAGATATTCAAGTTAAAATTCATTCATCTCCCCCCTAAATCATTGCACATAATCAAAACATTGGGGACGAAAATTCAAGATAGATACCAATTGTAGAAGTTTAAAATCAATAGAAATATCCCATTTAAAAATTTCAAGATAAAAATCATTATTGATATCAATTTAAAAAACAATTATTGATACCAATATATAGAGTTCAAATCAATAGTCATTATTGATATCAAGTGAAAATCAACTACAAAAGTTACTTCCCCTTTTTAAATCAAAAATCAATTCAAAAAAGAATTATCAAAGTTTAATCTAGTGGAAGCATAAACAACAAGATTAGAGACAATACAATCAATTATCTTTTAAAAAAACTAACTCTCCCATTTTATCACTAAATCGACATCGAATGAAGAGAGTATTATAAGATCTAACTAGAACAATTGTTTAAACAATTTATGTCTCCCCTTTTTATCCATAGCTAAATCAATCCAAAGGGGAAACCAACAACTTAAAATTGATATCAAACAACTCAATATATAAAACTAGAAAGCCAATTGTTGGAAGCCAATTCTCAAGCAATAAAAATAATCCAATACAAGAATTATGCAAAATTTAACTTAGAGATACCAATTGTAAAATGCAAATTTCAACCTATAAGTACACTATCAATATCTTCTACTCCAAACTTAAAAATATTGAAAATAAGTTCAAAGCTATGTATTGAAAAATTTTAGTCAATTCAATTTTAATAAGAAATAGAAAGTCAAATTAAACCACTTTTCAAATCTAATTTATTCATTTTAATTCAAATTGAAACCCAAACAAATTTAATTTTTCCCTTTAAATCAATGATTAAAATAAAATCTATAGAGATTTTCAAAGTTTAAACCAAGAGTGGAAGCCAACTTAGCAAAATTAAAACATTTGTATTTTTCTCTCCCTATATCAATAGTTAATTTTTAGTTCAAGAGAGAAATACACCTGTCAAAAAAATATCAATTGAAGATAGATAAGTTTTTCTTCCATTTGATGATAAACACAATTTATAGGCATAGCGGAAGCACAATCATCAAAGTCGAAATTTAACAATTTTCAAAGAAGTCAATGATTTAATCAACTGTCAACAATTCTATTTTCTCCCCCTATTTCGTTATTCAATTTCAATTCAAGGGAGAAATCAACAAAGCCACCTAATTAACAAATTTTCTACCCTCTCCCCTTATCTCAAGCTAATTTTAATTCATGGGAGAAATACATTCTCAAAAACACAAAACAATCTATTCCTGATAATTATCCAACTAGTCATCTAACAATCCAATGTTCAAATTAGCATATTCAATTTAGAATCTAATTGTTAGAGCCATTCATCAAAATACTAATTAAAGGAATAAAACATATTTCAACCTATATATACAAAAAGATTAAGCTAACAATTAATCCAAGTAAATGTTCTACTAATCAAAGTTAAACAAATTCAAGAATAAAAAACAATTTAATCCAATTCAATTCCTAATCAAAATCCATAGAATTGATTCCAAAGGAATTTCAACCAATTAAAGTCTAAATAATCATCTAAATCAACAACTTATCGTTTAAATCACAACAAATATCCAACTTATATGCAATCTATCAATTGAAGCTAATCAAAGATAAACTAACAATTGAAGCTAATTCAAGAGATAAAAGACAATTCAAATCCTAAATACCAATTGGAGAAATAATCAAAATCACGATATATGATATCTATCAAGTCAATCCAAAATCAAGATCAAATTATCTTTCAAAACTAACCAAGAAAATAGAATTGATTCAACTCAATTCCAAACTAAGAATTCAATAATCAAATTAAATTAACTAAAAACAAATTGTGTACCTCCACCAAGTTTATTTCAATTTTTAAGGCATTGGAGGCATTCTTGAAGCTTCTCCCTTTTTGTTTTGGATACTCCATTATCCAATCTCCTTTCAAGCTTCTTGGGAGAATCTCCAATCTACAAAACAAATCAATTCGATTTCTTTGGTACCCAAACCTTTTTAGGTCCATTGGTTATAGGTTTGGTTCCTTTAGGAACCCACACAAGTTTAGAATTCAAATTTGGTTTAAGATTTAAACTAAACTTAAATTTAGAATTCACATCCAAAGGGTGAACAAATTTTGAACTAACATTTGATTTAAATTTAGAGTTCAAATGCAAAGGATAGACATATTTAGATTTAACGTTTGAATCCAATTTAGCATTTAATTTTAAAGAACAACAAAAAGATTTATGTCCAACATAATTGCAAGAATTACAAATAGATGAACTAACAAATCGATTAGTGTAATTTTTTTTCTTTGCAAAGGGTTCATAACCAATTTCGGCTTTATCGAATGTAAACCTTTGCGAATTCAAGAGCATATTTAAATTTTTACTTCCATTAGTGAATTTAAGCACAATAGAATTTAAATCATCATTCTTTGCTTTCAATTCACAAATATCAACCTCAAGCAATTCAATTTTAGCCTTAGCATCAAAAATAGATTTAGATTTAGTATCAAAAAGGCTAATCTCATTTTCATGTGATTTGATACAACCATTCAATGTATCATTTCTAATTTTCAAATCACAAATCTCATGCTCATGAGAATTAATTATAGCAATCAAATCACAATTTTTAACATTCAATGATTCAATTTCATTTTTATGTGATTTGATAGTACCAATCAATTTATCATTCAATAATTTCAAATTACGACTATCATGCTCAAGAGATTTAAAGGAAGCATTAGATTTATCAATGATGCTTTGCAATTCAACAATTTGATCCTCATAAGATTTATCCAAGTTCGCAAGCTTTTTGATCAAATTGCTATGCTCCTTTTTCAATACTTTGTATTTATCTTTAAGCTCATTAAAACTATCTAGCAATTCATTAAATAAATCATCATCATCAACAACATCATTAGAATCCGAATTGCTATCATAGTCATTTACCTCAATGTCGTTGGCCATGAAGCATACATTGATTTCTTCCTCCTCTTTTTCCGAGGACGAACTCACTTCACTTTTAGTTATTTGATTTGTACCTGCATATGTTAGCTCAAGTGTTTTCCATATATCGAAGGCACTATCACAAGATTAAACTTTATCAAATTCATTTTTACTCAAAGCACTAAATAAGATATTCATAGCTTTGGCATTTAAATTCCAATTTTGTTTATCTATATCATTGAAATCACAAGTTGGTCGAGGAAGAATTATTCCTTTTTCAATGATTTTCCATAAAAAGAAATCAATAGATTGTATAAATATTTTCATTCTAAACTTCCAATAAAGATAATTACTACCATCAAAATGTGGAGGTGTAGATGTGCATTGACTTTCAACAATTCTATCGAAATCCATAATCAATTATAAACACTAGAATTTATCAAAGTTATTCTCAATAAATTTCAACAAGAAAATTTTTCAATAGATTCAACTCAACAAATATTAGCAATGTGCACAATCAACAAAATATCACACAAAAATTTAAATCCTCTGCTCTGATACCAATTGTATGATCGATATACACCTATAGAGGGGGGTGAATATAGCGTTTTAACAATTTCGTGCAATATTTTAATCTCTAATTACCCTAAGTGATTTAATGCATATTATTAAAATATCGATAACAAATATATGCAATAATATAAAGAGTAAGGGTTAGAGTAATGCACACAATATTTGTTTACGCGGTTCGGCAAACTAGCCTACGTCCGCGCTCCAAGTTGCACTTAGAAATACACTAAGTAATTGGCTTGCGGGTGCCAATAAAACCGTTTACAAATTGACTATTAGACGGGGCGTCACCCTTGACTAATTCTTAGGTCGTCAACCTTAGACTCTTACGAGTCGTCACCCTAAATTTGACTATTTCGGGGAGTCACCCAAGTGTGATGAATTCTTAGGGAATCACCCTTTACAATCAAACACAATAATAATTTGGAGATTAACTCTCAAATCTATCTAATCCGAATTCTCCCAAAATATAACTCGCAAGTTCGGAATAGGGAGAATTGGATATACAACAATATCGAAAGCTCACAAAAATTTTATCGCGTATGAAAATCGGCAGAGCTTCGCTTTAGAATCCTTGGTTCGTTATGGAGAGCATAGAGTGATCCTCTATTTATAGAGTCTGCCACTGCGGCTTCTGTAGGGGTGTTCAAAACCGAACCGAACCGACGAACCGAACCGAAACCGATCAAAAAACCAAAACCGAATAAGGTTTTTCCTATTAAAAAAACTGAATAAGGTTCTCTTTTGTAAGAACCGAGTGTTTTGGTTCGGTTACCAGTTTTAGTTTTTCAAAACTGAAAAACCGAAACCGAACCGCATAAATACGTTTATAGTATTTTTTGTTTTTGAAGTTTCATATTCGGTCATTCGTGCCTCAGCCTCTGAAGTGATTTTAGCTCCAAAAGACCTAATAACTATTTTTTGGACAAAACTTTGTTTTGAAAAGAGAAGAGGAAGAATAATTTTATTGTTATTAATTATGTTTTTATAATTTTTATTATAATATTTGAAAAAAAATTAATAAAGAAAAAACCGAAACCGGAACCAATATTTTAAAACCGAAACCGACTCGGTTCTGATTTTTCTAAAACCGATTTCGGTTTTGTAATTTTAAAACCGAAACCTACTAGTTTGGTTTGATTTCACATCAAAACCGAACCGAACCGCACCGTGAACACCCCTAGGCTTCTGGACGACCTCAGCGTCCGCACCTATCGTCCGTACGACCGTTGTAAAAATGCTCGTTGAGAAAAATAGCCGTTGCACAATTCTGGGCATTTGCGGACGCCATTTTCATCGTCCGCTGCGTCCGCCTATATAGTCCGCGTCTTCAATAAAATTGAACAGATTCAAAGCGGACGCCATTCCCATCGTCCGCTGCGTCCGCCTACATCGTCCGCGTCTTCACACAAATGTTGTACGCCAAAACAGCGTCCTCTTCTTCGCTTCCGTCCGCACAGCTGAAGACCTACGGACGCCATTTCACGTCCGGCTCGTCCGCGCGCATCGTCCGCGTGTTCATCAAAATGGACAGAGGCAAATTGGACGATTGGAAATCTCGTCCCCGGCATCCGCACTTCATAAACTGACGTCCGCATTTCACTTCAAAACTGCCCTTGAACTATATTGAGTCCCTAAAAGATAGCCAACACTACATGGACTCAAATAGACATGTTAGCACACTTTAATACCCTCAACATGGGTATTTTTGATACATTTGAGTATAAAAATAATGAATAAAAACGTTGAATACATTATCAATAAAAACACAATTAACCAACTTATTATTTTCAGTACATTAAACCATTTGGTCAATTTGGTCATCATCAAAATAAAACTAAGCCTAACAAAAAGGCTAACATCAGTCACTTTCTTCTTAAGAGTAATGAAGATAGTCATTGGAGTGGAAGTTAAGTGTCAATTTCTGGTGGTTGGTTGAGTGGTGTTATTGTTGAATTAGGTTTCATGTTTTTGCTTGACTGGGAATGTGGGTTGCACTTCCGAATGGATTAGAGGAGTGTCCCTTGACCAGAAAATCTTGTTTTTATGGCTTACTTGCAACCCCTGTGTTGATCTTGTCTGTGTTGTACAGAAGGTTTGTTTTAGATTTGGGAAATTTGAGATCTCAGTTTTTGGAAGTTGTTTTATGCGAGGGTGGTTTGCGTGTTGGTGACCTCGTGTTTTGTGCTACGTTTCACGCGTTTTCATTGAAAATGCTATGTTGTGATAAGTGGTGTTGTCTCTTTCAGCTCTGTTTCGTTGTCTGTTAGAGCCTATTACTTTTCCATGTCGAGCAAGTGAATGTTCCCCATAGAGGAGTGGTTTCTTGACTGTAAGATTGGCCTTGTCGCTTGTCCTTGTCGTTTTGGACAATTGTTCTGATGTTGCTAGCCAATGTTTCGCTGGAATATTTTTTTTGAGTTAGCTTTGTATTCTTGTTCTAAAATTGGGCACTTTGTGTTTTTAGTCTTAACCTTTGGTTTGACAATTGCCCCGTTGTTGCTGTAGTTCATGTTGTTGTCCAGAAACTGATGTTTGCTAATCCACCAGTGTTTTGGTGCGGGTTCCTATTCGAGTTAGTTGTTTCTCTTTATGGTAATACCTTTGGATTTGACTAAGGTTCATTTGCTTTCATGGATGACAGTTCTAGATTTTCAGACTTGAGGTGTTTCGTCTGAAGTCTTGTCTAAATTCTCTAGAATTACGTGCTTGGTAGCAGTAGATTTCTAAAGCTGTTCTAGAATTCATGAATTTCTGAGCCTATTGGTTATTATGTTCATATTAAGGACCCTATCTTATTCAACTCGTTGTCGTTTGTGTGGGTAATGACGCATGTCAGGTTCATATTATATATCTTGGTTCAGGTGCTATTGGTGTCTAAGTGTTGGTTGTTGTGTGGACCTTATTAGACAGTTCGTGACAAGCGTTGCATTAGATAGTTTGCTTTGAGGTGTCAGACAATGAATTTTGGAAGTTTTTTAGCGTGTCATGACATAGTAGTTACCTATAAATCCAAGAGATTTGGTTTTCATTAGATAAGACTTGGTTTTCATTGGATGCGATTTGGTTTTCGTTGAATATTCAGTTACTGGACTTTGCTTTGGTTTTGATGCAAAGTTCTATTCCTTGTTTCGATAAGATTCTTTTGCTTGTAGCCAATCTCAAAATTTTCTCTCTTGTTGGGCTTTGTGTTTGGACAACATGAAGTTGGAGAGCGTTGTGTGGTGCGATTTCGGTTTGGAGTATTGTTCATGCGTGAAAAGCGTTTTGACGTACACTATAAATCTAGGTCCAACCGATGTATCTTGTTTTTCCAATTCCTGACGTGTTTTTGGTTGAGAAGTTCGTTAAGTCACATCTTGGATATTACGAAGATTCCACGTCAGTTTGTTGTTGTGTGAGCCGTTGTAGCTAGTTAAAAAACCATAGTTTGCTTTCCGTCAATCACTTCATTGGGGATCATTTCATCTGTCAATCGATCTACCAAGTTATCTTTTCTGTTTTGTTCAAGTAACATTTCTCTTGCCTTGTTAGTTTGTTAGCTTATTGTGAACTTTATGCGCTTAACGATAGATCATGTTCTAGGTTTAAGGAAGCCCTAAACGTAGGCAATGCGTTTTTCTAAGGAGATTTCCTTGGTTCATGTGATTTGGGTATCACACTAAGTAGAGAGTTTCGTGGAGTTTGTGTTTTTTGGTTTTATTTTAAATTTCGGGACGAAATTTCTTTTAAGGGGGTTAAGATGTAAAATCATAGATTTTTAAAATTCCACGTGCAAATTTTTTTTCGTATTTTAAAAAACGTTGAAATGTTGACCCATTTTGTCGCGTAGCGATTACGTATGATTTTTTGGTCAAATTGTAAAAAACGGTCAAATTAAATTTTACCAAGTGGTAATTAAAATTCGGAAATGATTTTGGTAAATTATTTTTTTGCTAAAGCATTTTTATTATTATTATTTTTTATTTTTTAGTGATACATTCACTCATGCCTTGAAAACAATGTAAAGTTATTTCATTGATGAAGAGTTTTCAGTTAAAAAATTCATGTATGGTAAAATGAGAAAAATGATATGTTTTTCAAAAGATATGAGAAAAACAGTTTTTATGTATTGCATTTAGTATCAATTTCCCTACTGAGCTTGTCACTCACCCCTTCGACTATATTGTTCCTAAGTTATGGTGTAAGTTTGGTGCACTGGATTTATACGAGTAGTTGTTTGACGATTCTGGTGTTCCCTGATGGATGTTTGTTGATATCCCTCGTTATTGGTACATTTAGGATTTATTGGTATTGTTTGTTTTAAACTCTTGCACAGTAACTTTCTTGTTTAATTTTATATTATCTACTCATGGTGATCACTCTGTGAACCCAACCCATGTGATTTGGGGTTTGGGCTTAAATTCTCATTAAGTCTTCTGCATTAATTCTCATTAAGTCTTCCGCATTTCTTTTTCGCCTTGGGCTGGGTAACCAGGTTCTCTATGGCCTCTCCTGTTCTTGCATACGCAATGAACATCACGACTGAGAAGTCTCGATCCTTCTCTTTGCAGATGAAATCAACCTTAGCCGAGACTCCCTTTCTCGGCCAATCTTTCAATCGTCCAGGTGAAAGCATCTCGCAAGACATTTCGCATTGTAGTCCGCCTCATCGTTGTTGCACCATGGGAGTTCGTCACAGACAAACTCCGCAACAATCAGATCGACGCATAGCGTCTACCTTGCCAGCCACTACCAATCAAAACAACAATCCATAAATACAATTTCTCCAGCACCAGAATTCTAGATCAAAAGAAACCAAACGAAGGTATGCTAAAATTATACCTTTACAGGAGGTCACTGAAAATTGGATCTCCGACCCCTGGCTCTATGATTAATCCTGTAAAAGTTTGATAATCCTTACCCAAACTCCATAGCGAGAGTGGATTCCTGAATCTCCGACAAAAAATTTCCAATCTTAGCATCAACCAAATCAAAAATCTCGTCATGATTGAAATTATCGAGAGGGGATGAAAGCGGCTTACCAACGTTGCTAATCCGACTCTATCTCTTTCAAAACCACCCCTACCACGCTGGAATTAACTGGGATTCACAGGGCAAAGAAAGACAGAGGCTGAGAAGTGAAGGGTTGAGCGTGAGAGTGAAGATGGAGGGAGGATCCGAGCGTTTAAGTGGGGAAGTTCTTTTCTTAAGAGTCTTCAGCAGTTTCCCAAAAATAGGGAAGGAAATTTATTTCCCTTAATAATGATGATTATTCCTTAATAATTATAGTAAAAATACATCAAATGTTACACTTGCGCTTGATTTTGTACTCCCAACGACAACCAATAGCTTGTTTTCCATGCGAAAGGGATGTAAGAGACCAAGTTTTGTTTGCTTCTAATGCAGCCAATTTAAAATGCATTGCTTCTTGCCAATGAGGTTGTGATGCAGCTTCTTCATAGCTTTTGGGCTCAACATCATTAGAAATAGTAGCAATAAAAGTCTGATGTTTTGGTAAGTAACGATCATAAGAAATAAAATTTGAAAGAGAATATCTTGTACCTTGATGTGGAAGAGATGACGAGGGTGACGTTGATTCAGGAGACATTACTTGATTACAAATGTAGTCACGTAAAGCTGTAGAAGGGACATGAAGTTGTTGAAAATGGCGTAAAGTGGCCGGTGGTGGTGAAGAAGCAAAAGGAATAGGAGTGGATTCCACTAGTATATGTTAAATAGGTGGAGAAATTTCAATATTTGGGATTGCAATAGGTCTTACTGAATCTGTATTGGACAAGAATGGAGTAATTTATGCATATGGAAAAACATCCTCATGAAAAATGATATCAAGACTAGTGAAAACTTGACCAATTTCAATATTATATAATTTGTATGCTTTTTGACCAATGGGACATCCAAGAAAAACACGTGTTGCACGGGAAGCAAGTTTATGGGGAATATGAACATTTATAGCATATGCAAGACATCCAAAAACTTTGAGATGAGAATAAGAAAGTGATTTACCATAAAGTTTCTCAAAAAGAGTTTGGCTAGATACACATGTCTATGTTTGTTGACTCAAGAATATGTCTATGTTTGCGCTCAACAACTCCATTTTGTTGAGGAGTATAAATACAATAATGTTGGTGAATGGTACCTTGTCGTGAAAAATAGTCTTTCAAGGAAAAAAATTATGTTCCATTGTCGGTCCGAATATTTGCTATATTAGCACTGAATTGGTTCTTCACATAGGAGAAAAAATTAGTGAGAAGATGTTGCGTTTCACTTTTATGTTACATGAAAAAAAACTCAGGTGAAACAAGAGAAATCATCCACAATAGTGAAAAAATATTTTGCACTAGAAAGATAAGGGACTTTCTAAGGTCCCCAAATATCGCAATGAATTAATTGAAATGGTCTAATAGAGGAAATTGAACTAATAGGGAAAGGTAATCTTGTCAGTTTTGCAAAAGCACAAATATCACAAACACTATTTGATTTAAAAGAAATTTCAATAAAGTTTTAGCAATGAATTCTAATCTAGAAGAGGACAAATGACCTAATCATCGATGCCATATGATAGAGTCTTGAGGAGAGGAATGTGTGATGGTATGAGCTGCTGTATTTGGAATTGTAGGTGACTTATTTGCTGCAGTTGTAACCAAGTAATAAAGTCCATTTTTTTTGTTTACCCAAACCAATTGTCTTCCCATCATCAAATCCTACAAAATACACCAATCATGATAGAAAGTTACTAAACAATTCAAATCTTTTGTAATGTGGCTCACAGATAACAGATCTATTTTGCAAGAGGGTACCCCAAGCACATTTTTTAAATAAATGAAAGGACTCAAAGATAAACTTCCAGTAGAAATAATTAGAGTCTGGTCTCCATTTGGGATAACAAAGGGCGGTAAAGAAGTGTTTTTTTACTATTGATGAGAAGCTTGGGCGAGGAAGTAATATGATCTGTCACACTGCTATCAATAATCAATTTAGGAATTAACACTTGTAGGAGTGTTAACATTATTTACTTTAGGATTAGCTCGCTCAGATGACCCATCTCCTTGCATAATGGATAACATTTGTTGCAATTGTAAATCAGTTAATCTATTTATAACAGACTAAATTTTTTGCATCATGAGAATCTCCTCCCTCACATTATTAACAGAAGGTTGATTATGGCCATTATGTTTGCTCGCTGCATTCATAGAGTGTCCAGATGGATAGCCATGTAATTTCTAGGATGTCTCTTTCACATGATTATCCCTATTACAATAGGAACAATGAAGAGGCATACGATAAGATGGATTAGAATGAGAAGTGTTGTAAGGTTTCTGTCGAACGGCAAGAGCGGCTAGTTCGTCTTTTCAAACAGCCATTATTGAAACTTCAGTTGCATCATGTGTTATACTCAAATTTCATTGTTTTTCTTCTTGAATAATCCAGGAATGTGCTTGCACAACATCAGGTTACAGATTCATCAAAAGAATCTGACCACAGATTGCATTATAAGATTCATTTAATCCCATAAGAAATTGCATTAATTTGTGTCTCCCATTATCAGCTCCACAAGTGCAAACAACATCATTGTACGAACCCAAATCATCCCATAATTTTTTAGCTTTGTATAATAAACTGCAACAGACATTTGATCTTGAGCGCAACAAGCAATATCTCTTTCAATTTGAAAAATTCATGGAACATTACTTTGTGAGAAACGAATTCATAGATCTTCCCAAACTTCATGAGCAGTGTTGCAGAAAATTACACTATCTGCAATATCAAATGTCAAAGAATTTAAAAGCCAAGAGAGTACCATGTCATTGCATTTTTTCCATGCAGTGCATTCTTCAAGATTGGTTGTGTCCAGCGGTGCTTCAAGAGTTCCATCAATAAAACCCAATTTGGATTTTGCATTTAAAGAAATTTTCATGGCTCTACTCCATGTTGAATAGTTGTCTCCATCAAGAGGTTTGGAAACAAAAATCATTCCTGGGTGATCTGAATGATGAAGAGAATAAGGGTCATTGGAAATTGACTTATCTCCTGTAAAAGCTATGATGAAAAAATAAGGCAGAAAAAAAAATAGTTACTGCTCTGATACCATGTAAAAATAGAGAATTGAAAGAAAACTCTAACTTGTTTTATTTCACTGAAAAACAATTATATATATGCACAAGAATGAATTATTGTAATTCCTACAATAAGCTATTCTAATAAAGGTAATTACATTACATAATGTATATTTTTATAATTAAGTCATTCTAAGCAAATATAATAATATTTATTTTATATATTATATGATATTGCTTGATTCTTAATACTTTTTTCTAGGTGTTTTATTAATGGCTATTCAATCGATAGATATACGAATTCTTGTATCTAGATGATTATTAATCATAAACCATGTCTAATCGATAAATTTACATATTCCATGAACATATGTTTCAAAAAGCTAAAAAAAAAAGGATAAATTCTCCTTGATAATCTTTAAATTATCACTAATTCCGAGGATTTTGAATACTTATCAATTCAAATTATCAAAAACTAAATAATCATTGCATTAAATTTGAAAGGGTGCAACAGGTTTTTCTTGTCGTTCATGAGGTCCAAATCAATGCATTCAATGAGACACGGTCTTAAATGCAAGACGCAAAGTATGAATAGGGACTGCAAAGGAGCATAGATTAAAGCAGTGGAGGAAGTGTTTATACGAATAGAGATCAAAGTTAACACCAACTTAAGTGCGTGGCGTCCGATTAAGAATTTCCAGATGCGGATGAATCTGAAAAGATTTATATTTGAATGATTAAAGAAAGCCAATCGAAAGGGTGTGAACATGTAGAGAGAGAGAGAGAGAGAACTGGAGTTTAGAAGGCATATAAACTGGACAACAGGTAGGCAATTGTAACAGATTAGAGAGAGAGAGATCTGTGAAATAGGTGAAGTGAAGACTAGAGCTTGAAGCCAACGCAGGAAAAGAGCCGAGAATAACTCAACACTTGGGATGATCACATCTGTAATCTCTCCTTCATCTATCTCGTGCCCTTTTCTTCTCTCTCAAGAAAAAGAAACAACAAACTATAGCATTCCCTCACGCCTCACCTGCATAAACTCATCTCTTATTCACGTACCCAACAAACTAAATCTTTTTGGGAGACGAAAGGTTTTTGCTTTTTTCTTAATCTCTTTCTTCTTTCCTTTTTCATATTCTCGGGCGAGACAGTAGAATCGGAAGAGAGCAGGAGGGCAGGTTCTTGTTTCAACCAAAACAATGGAGGCAGAAATCGCAGACATTGAAGCTCAAACCAACCAAAACTCAGAGCTTGTTTCCCCTGCGATTTTCCAGAAAGCCAACCGTCCGATTGCATTGAAGGTTTGAAAACTTTCTCAAGGACGATCGATCATTTGTATCTGTATTGACAATCGTATTTCTTTTACATTATCTTTTGCGTAACGTGCTTTATTATTGTAGTTCCTAATAATGTGATGGTTTTAATGCAGTTTGAGGACATTGTTTATACGATCAAAATCAATAAAAATGGATTATGCCAAAAGAAGACCAAATCAATGGGGAAACCCATTCTCAAAGGCATCTCCGGCATAGTTCAACCGGGAGAATTGCTTGCGATGCTTGGCCCATCCGGCAGCGGCAAAACTACGTTGCTCACTGCTCTCGGAGGCCGGCTGGGCGGTCAGTTGCAAGGAAAAATAACATATAATGGAAAGCCGTTTTCAAATTCAATGAGAAGGAACACTGGTTTCGTTACCCAGGATGATGTTCTCCTTCCTCATCTGACTGTATCAGAAACACTAATTTTCACGGCCCTTCTTAGACTTCCGAACTCTCTTACAAAGCAAGAGAAAGTCTCTCATGCAGAAGCTGTGGTTACCCAACTAGGCTTGAGCAGATGCAAGAACAACATAATTGGAGGACAGTTACTGAGAGGAATTTCAGGAGGAGAAAGAAAAAGAGTTAGCATAGGTCAAGAAATGCTGATAAACCCTAGTCTTCTTTTTCTTGATGAACCAACGTCTGGGCTTGACTCGACGACTGCTCAAAGAATTGTATCGACTCTTTGGGAGCTCGCCAATGGCGGAAGAACGATTGTGATGACTATTCATCAACCATCAAGCAGACTATTTTACATGTTTCACAAAATTTTATTGCTTTCAGAAGGAAACCCTTTGTACTATGGAAAAGGACGTGAAGCAATGGATTATTTTTCAGGAATTGGATATACTCCCTCTTTCGCCATGAACCCATCTGATTTTCTGCTCGACCTCGCTAATGGTAGGCTGCTTTTGTTCATATAATAATCTAATTTTACACTCTTGGTCTCATTCCTTGACAGACGAATTATGAAATTCTGTCTACTTTTTGTCTCTAACTTTTGTTTATTACCCATTTATACTCTCTTACAATTCAGTTTTCTACAGGAAGAAGACATGCACTATGTTTGAGTGATTAAATTAAAACAAGCCTACTTATTTAAATCTGTCATGACCTGTGGTAGCTGTGATAGAAAGACTGAGAAGAACAATCAACCTTTAAAGAGAATCCAACTGCACTACGCAAGGATTGATTTCCGGTTTACCGGAGAAGCCTTAAGATCATAAATAAAGTCTTAGATTTGGTGGTCACATTCTCTTCAAGCATCAAATTGTTCTTCCTGGTCTTTTTGTCATGGATTCCTCGTGGATCAAGACAAAAACCAAGTCTTAGATTTGGCGGTTAAATTCTCTTCATGGATCAAATCATTCTTCCTAGCCTTTTTGTCGTGGCTCCCTCGTGCGAAGAGACAAAATCGAGTTGAGAGGTCACCAAAATTTCTCTTTATTTGAAGAGAACACTTAGAAAAATGCATTTTGCATGGCTGCTTTGACTCTGGAGATGAAAAGAACACATTTGTTAATATCGATAGATTTGATAAGTTACTATGATGGTGGAATGTGAACACATGTTTTGTTTGTCAGGTGTACCAATGGGTGATTCAAACGACGATCAAACTACGACCAAGCAGGTTTTAGTTTCAGCGTACAAAACAAACATTGATGAAAGTTTGAAGGTGGAGCTTCGCGAAATGAAGGATGACAATTTGGAAGAGGGGATGGAAGACAAGAAATTTGGTCGGTGGGCGACAACTTGGTGGCAACAGTTTTCTGTGCTTTTAAGAAGAGGGGTTAAGGAGAGAAGGCATGAGTCATTTTCTAAACTTAAAATTGGTCAGGTTTTAGTCGTGGCTTTCCTCACTGGACTTCTCTGGTGGCAATCCAATGTTTCCCACTTGCAAGATCAGGTTACGCTGTTTTGTTTTTAATGTAGACTAAGGTGTTTATCATGATTTCATTTCATCCAAAACGTGGAAAGAAAACTGTTTTTGAAAACACTTTTTTGACTGTTTAAATTCTCTGAAACTGATATTTAAGCCCTTGAATTTTGCAGATTGGACTGCTCTTCTTTTACTCAGGATTTTGGGGATTCTTCCCACTATTTCAAGCCATTTTCACCTTTCCCCAAGAGAGAATGATTCTCCAGAAAGAACGATCTTCAGGGATGTACAGACTTTCTTCCTACTTCATCTCGAGAATCACGGCCGATCTTCCCATGGAGCTCATTCTTCCCACCATTTTCCTTGTCATAACTTATTGGATGGCTGGTCTAAAGCCCACGGCTCTTAACTTTTTCTACGCCTTGCTAGTTCTTCTTCTGAGTGTTCTAGTCTCCCAAGGCCTAGGGCTAGCTCTGGGTGCCCTAGTTATGGACCAAAAATCAGCCACAACCCTGGGCTCAGTCATCATGCTGTCGTTTCTCTTAGCAGGTGGCTATTACGTTCAACATGTTCCGCCATTCATAGCATGGATCAAATACCTTTCGATCAGCCAGTACACTTATAAGCTCCTCATAGGGTCTCAGTACAAGCCAGATGACACCTATCCATGTTCAGACGAAGGTGGGCTGTGCGCCATTGGAGAGTTTCCAGCAATTAAGCTCGTGGGTTTGGACGGGAAAGTCGCTGCAATCGCTGCTTTAGTTGGTATGCTCATTGGGTACCGTCTGATTGCTTACCTCGCTCTCATGAGGATCGGTGTAACTAAGAAATAGACCTTTGTTTTTTTGTGCAAGTTTCACTGACTGAGGTGTTACTGGAGGCAAACTCGTAATGGTTTTAGGGTTTCAAGATGTGTTCTTTCCTTTGAATTTTGAATATCTCTATTGTTACATCAAGTTGTACCCAACCATTATCAAACTCTTAAGAAAGCTTAGGTAAAACTTAACTATAATGCCCCTGTAATTAAAAGATGATTAATGTATTTACTCGTGTAATTTGTCGACAATACCATTTCAATTTGAAACCTCAATAATATCCAACCAAGTTCTAACTAATTGTCTCCTCAGATTCATCTTGGTTTCTACTAGTTTCACATTGAATGCATTAAAATATGCAATCTGAGGAGGCCTATCATTTGCCTTTTCAGTATATTGACCAACTTCAGAGAAAAATTCTTGATACTTTCTACTGCTTTGCTCCCATCCAAAACATATCAAATTGTAAATTGTTGTACATCTACGGCAAATTAAGGTACTGCACTTTAGGAAATATTTTAAGACTTTTCATCAACTGATGATGATGATAAATGATGATCAAACACAAACAAAGCAACACTTGCTATTGGAGTTCATTGCCATCATCACTTTTTCCAGTTTGATGCAAGTGATTTAAGATAAGATTTCTTACTTTTCTCAGGTTGAGCAAATTTTGATGCAACTCCTTTCCCTATGAATACATAGTAATTATTTTACGTGTATTATGTTTGGCCTCACTTCTACAGCACAAAATCAGACCCAAGAGTCAGTCTACTACTGATCAAACCTCAAATTGTTCAGATCTCGGCTACTTTTCTCAATTCCACTCCCGCCAAACCTATGCTAGCTGCTTTTGTTTACGAGTTTAGAGTTCCAATCAAATTCATAAATACCTACTTATCATTGTTTTGTTTAAAGAAACGTTATCATCTTGAGACCACAAATAATAATTTTATTTATAAAGTTAGCAGCAAGTCAAAAGAATATCGTCCTAACTAGCACAAATCATATATATATATATAAACCTTAAATAAAAATGAGAAGACAAACCGTTTTACTCCTAGTTCACATATATGCTTCATGATTTCTCAGTTGAAATCCTTGAGCCTCTTCTTCAGCAAGTCCATTGACTTCTTCCGAGTACTTTGCTTTGTATTTCTACTTGCAAGACTTCCAAATATCCCATCCGGGGCATCCTTATATTTCTCGCAAATACTAGCTACCTTCTTGTAATCCAACATTCCGTAATTTTTCTCTCTTATAACAGGATTCATGAAATTCTCAGGTTGACTACTCAGCAAAAGGTTTATCAATTGTCGAGCTTCGATTAAACAGCTCCGAAAACTACCACCCTTGTAAATATCACTCAATCCAGTGCTGAGAAACCTCTCATCTGCAAAAGACTCGAGCTTTTTGAGATCATTGTTGATTCCCATCACTGCATTCACATTAAACCTCTTCACATTGTCGCTAAGAAAAGCTGCGACAATGTTGTTGGATATATGCTCCAATGCTCCACTTCCGACTTTGTATAAAGCATCAAGAGGTAAAATTTGCTGTGCAGTTGACAAAAGAGTGTCGAGATAAATAAGCACTTCATTTATATAGTCGTTACCATCTGGGACAATCTCCTCAGAAGTCCAGCTAATATTCTCTGTAAGTGACATAAACTCATCTAACTTAGCATTTACCAAATTCAGCAAGGCAAGATAAGCTTCATCCCTTGAAGTATTAAGGACTACCTTGGCAGCCAAGCTGGTTTGAGGCTTCTCAACTGCTCGAACAGGGAACCCACACAGTTGGGCAGCATGGCGAATAAAAAAATTACAAGCTCTTTCCAGAACAGTTAAGTTAGCAGCAATTTGCATGGCTTGGGAAACTCCAATAGTGCCACTATGGATTGTGTGAAGTATAATTTCATTCAAAACATCAATCAGAAGCTTGTCCAGGTACTTCTTTACAACATCAAAAAGATTAGAATGCACACCGTAGGTTAAGTAGTCCACGGAGCCTTTAATAAAGGATCTAATGATGCGGCAAACATCAGGTACCATAGAGGAGAATGGTGCTATATAAGGGAAAGCAGGCATGATATCTGAGGTCTGGAGATGAAAAGAGAGGACAGTACTCTCATAGTCAGTCTCTTTTTTCATCACCAATTGTTCATACGTATCATTAGAAAGAGCGCTTATAATTTGTTGTTGACATTCTCCAAATAGAAGTTCATGATACTTGTCCAGACTTTTGTCAAGAGCCTCAAGAACGGGGCCCACCTCATATCCATATTGTCTAAGAGTAGACGAAAGGAGAGTCACGTAATCCTTAACCAAAAGAAGATGGGTAGCTGAGTCCATATAAGAAAATTGTTCCTCTAACACTGTCGTCATCTTAGCTACGGCTGTTTCTAACATTGTTTCAACCTGTTCATTTGACAAAAGCCCTCCGGCAGTTCGAAGCACTCTATCCTCAACAATAAAGTATCCCGCAACTTGGGCGAAAAATGTCTGATAAGACTCTACAAAAGGCTGCGAAGAAGAAATTTGCAAGTCTGAATTAAGTTGTAATAATCGGTTCTTGTAATAGTAGTCATGGAACTGCTCTCGGATCCCAAGGCAGTTGTGAATGTGATAAGCTCGATAAAGAGGTGTTAAATCAAATTTCAGGATAGAATCTTCATCAATATCCTCAACTTCTAAAGTGTATGCAAAATCTCCTAGACCTGAACCGCTCTGCTCCTCTGCTTTCCTCTGACGTTCTAGCATTTCCTCGTCTCTTTGTCTAGCTGATGCAGCATGGCCTATTGCTGTTTGTCCTATATCTTTTGCAGAACGCCTTACCTGAACTAGCCACTCATTAAACTGACTCAATACTCTTTTCTCAACGTGTAATTTTATCACTGGAATTCTCTTCTCAATGACCAGTCTTAATGCCTTCACAGGAATATTATGTATATAGTTCTTTTCTATCAGATCCATCGTTTTCAATGCAGGGTAAAACTCGCCATTAGAAATGTGATTGTTACACTTGACACAAAGATCTAACACCTGCACGCATTTCTTGGACATTTTGATGGCTTCAGTCACATTTTTCTTTATAGAGTAAGATTCAAGAAGCTCTTCCAGTTTTACCAAGAGAGCACTCCCAACCTCCTGCAACTTGAAGTTGTCACTTGAGAGCTCCCCCTTAAGCTCTTCAGCATCGACCAACACACCGCGAAGTTCATCTACTGCAAGGATGAATTTCTCATAGTGGGTCTTGCACAGCTCTTCAATTTCAACTTCTTTCTTTTTCACAACGTTCCTAAGCTGATGAAAAAGAGCTTCTGGTCGCCCCATTTCAAAAGCATGCCTGACAAGTGGACCCAAATCATCGCCATTACCTATCAAAGTTGCAAGGACTGAATCCTCTGGAGATTCCCCATTCTCTATTACAGTTCTCCTCTTAGGTTTCACATCCATTGTTGAGGTCAGTATCTACAAAGAATTAAAACATAAATATATATCCATTTGAAAAAAACGTCAAGGTGTCATATAAACAAAATAAAAGTGACATTTGGCATATTAAAATATGGTCAGAGGAATGGGACATGATTAGAATCCGGGCGAGAGCCATAATTATCAACAATTATTGACTAGCAAACTGGTGCATACTTACCACCATAGACATAATTCGTTTATGAGAAAACTATAAGATAGACCGCTATAGTTTAATCAGTGGTTTTTTGGTCCTGAAAGTCTTTTTCTCATTAAAAAACTTCTAATTTGGAAATCGCTTCAAATTAGTCATTTCATTGAACTAGGTCAAGAAATTGACATCATGTAAAAGCTGCTGGCATTTTTTCATCCACAACAAGCTACCAACCGCCAAACCCAACTCAAAAGTCCTACATTCTCCAAAATACAGAACATTTTTTTCCAGATCACAAATATTAAATCAACCAAAAATTAGAATGCATACCCACTAAACGCAAAGCAACAACAATGAGATCAAACCTGACACATCAGATTCCGTAAAAGAAAGAGAGATATAATAAGCTGTGAAAATCGAATTAGAACAATGACACGAGCTGGTTCAAAAACAACAATGGAAATTCAAAAAAAAAATTGAAACAAAGGGATGAGATTGATTGGAACATTGTAATTCCAAACACAGTGACAATTTTAACAAGGAGATGGAATCGACACCTTGAATTTGGATACGACATAACTGTCCGACGCGAATCCTTATCTTCCCTCTACTCGCGGAGTGAAGCCATCAGAAATGGAAGAAAGAAGGCGATTGAAGAATTGCAAAGGAACAGAGAGAGAGAGAGAGAGACTCACAGGCGAAGGAGCTAGGCTCGGGCGGCGAGGTGATGATGGCAGCGGCAGATTCTCCTTCTTCTCTACTCACAGCGGGAAGCCATTAAAAAGGGGAAAAAAACAAAGAAAGAAGATTGCTTAGGAAAAGAAAGGGAAAATAGAACGATAAAAACAAGAAAGGGCTTGCTTTGCTGTTCCCTCCGGTAAAATATAATAAACCAAAGCAAACCGGTTTGGATCGGACTTGGAGTAGAATAGGTTTTAAAGCAAAGCAGTGGTTGGGCAACAAGCATAGCAGGTTCGAGTAGACAAAAAGTTAGGGTTTTTACACCATTTGTATTCTAAGGTTCGATTCATATGCAAAAAGTTAAATAAACCAAGCGTACAAAAAGTCTTCAAGAAGTAGCCCAAATTTGCTTCCTCTGTTGGCATCGCTATTTTATAGGTATCTTCGTCAACAATTATAAATTAATAATATATGATAATAATTTGTAGGGAAATTAACAAAATAAAGTCTACAATTTGGGATCAGTAACATGTCAAAACTTTGAAGAAATTTTGTGAATAACTAAAACCTCGACTTATGAAAAAAGAACGACGCAAACATTGTAATCATGTTTTCTGTCAATATAGAGACATCTCTTAATACTAAACGATGTCGTATCTCAACATCAATGAATGTCATCTAGTATCCACAGACGTCCCTCAATACTAAATAACGTTGTAAGTGAAGGAACGCCTATTGTAGTTCAAAAAACGTCTATTTTAAATCGAGAGACGTTTGTTATAGGATGAAAAACGTTTGTCTCAAGTTGAGAGACGTTCGTTTTAGTATCATGACTTTTGAAAACCAAAAGCAATTAAACCCCGTGACAATATTTTTATAAAAATAAAATTTTAATTAGACTTCATTTTTCCAATCAGCTGGCAAGATTTGAAATCCAAGCGAAATACTAATTCATAATTTCATCACAAATCAAAGCTGGTGGCCGGATTAGATATTTTTATATTATTTTTTTCAGGAAATTAATACATTTTTATTTATTTTTTGTCGAAATATAATAGCATCAGCTTTCTCTACGTGTAAACTTTGACCCACCAACTCTTCAAATCTCTCTCTCTCTCTCTCTCTCATCATACATGTGTCTTTCATTCTCTACCCTTCACAAAATTGTAAAATGAGATCTTATAACTTAGAAGTTTGAGCTACCCCCAAACGTTCTCCATTTTGTATTTCAACTTATAACCTCAACATCAAACCCAAGTCCAAACTCGTTTTATTGGATTACAATATAGTTTCCAACAATTTTTTATAAAAATTGTGTCATATTATTCTTAGAGAGATATAACAATTCTCTATAAGAACTTACCATATTTGTACATTTAAAAATATAAGATTTATGCTTTTACATTAATCATTTTTTTGGGAAAGAATAAGATGTTAGGTGGTGTTTTGTCGATGGGAATTTATGTGAAATATTGAATCTACATTTTCAAATGAGATAATTATCCCACCATTGGATAATGACACGACAAGCAAATTGATTACATAATTATTGGCATTGCTGAGTGGTGAGAGGATTAGGCAACAGCCTTAATGATGAAAAAAGGTCAAACTCTGAGACTAAAAAAGTGTCAATGGGAGAATCTATATAAACAATGGAAGCAGACACTAGAAAGAAAAGCCACGTCAAGTGCCTGTCCATCACTATAATACACTATCAATTAATTTCAATGTCCACACATAATAAATGTTTCACACTGTTAGTGTGATTCAATTATTATTTTATATGATGTTGCTTGAATACAAAAATTTTGTAATAACTTAATTTAATTATAGTGAAGTTTTATCATGCTTTTGGTTTTTTTTTCAAAAAGAATTATCAATGTAAATTTTAGTGTCTATGTTTTCTCATAATTTCTTTTTTTGTTTCGCGTTTGATTTTCAACAATTGGTATTAGAGCAAAATTTATAGTTTCTATACGTGGTTCAGCTAACATTGCCTACGTTAGCGCTTCAAGACTCCTCCTTGAAGATTTCTTCCTCCTATAACCTCTTCGGTTATAACCAATTGATCTTCTGGGCATCAAACAAACATTAAAATGACTATTCTGGGGCGTCACCTTTCAAATGTCTTTTAGGTATACAAATAAGAGTTGAGAATGATGAAATACGAACTAGTATGTCTAAACTATCAAATGTGTTTTATCTCAAGTTAAGAAACGAGAGAGTTAGACTAAGCACACAAGAGTTGTAGAGAAATATCAAAAGTGAATTTCGCAGTCATTTGGTATGATTTCTCTCCTTGTTGTCTTTCAATTTGCAGGTGCTTCAATTTATAGGTTTTTTTCTCATAAACTGTTGACCAGTCGCCCACTCAATCATTTTGGTCAACCGTTTTATGACCATTATGTGTTTTCTGTAAGCACTTGGTCGACCAATTTTCATTATGGTCGACCATGCTTTACCCTGGTTGACAGTGATCTGCACTCCGAAAACAGAGTTTGCTCTCTGTAATATTTATGGTCGACCGACATCCGTACTAGTTAACCACTTTCACCACTTCAGATTTTTCGAGCACTCTATAAGATTTTGAGTCGACCACCTTTCTTCTCTGGTCAACTGCCTTCGTCGTTTTCATAACCTCACGCTCTTTGTAAGAATTCCTGTCGACCGCCACTTTGTGTTATACTTGATTTGAAGGTTGTAAGTCTCAAGAAATTAAACATTAACTATATAGACTTCAATAAATATATTAGCACATTTAAATATCCGTATTAGAAGGTATTTTCAATGAAAATCAAAGATATGTTAAATAATAATCATATCTTCAAATTACAAACAACTTATAGATAATTAAGTCATGCATTATAAAAATAATTAAGCTTAATACCCATTAAGCTAACAAAGTTCTCCAACCCTTCGCCACAGAGAAAAAGGCCCCACCGCCATTCTTCATCAAGAAAAGAAGGAAACCTTAGCCATCTTCATTGTCAAATAGGAGAAACGCCAACTGCTGAGAGGGAGAATAGGCATCTCCAAACCACATAGAAGGCTCCAACCACCGTCAATCAGTCTCCGCTAGAATTTGCACTTGTCGTTCCTCGTTGCTGAATGATTTTGCACACACAGAAACTGTCGGGTTTCAGGTTCTCCTTCTAACACTCCCATCTACGTAGCCTTCACTGACCTCAACCCGTACATTCACCGACCATTGAGCCTTTAAGTCGCCATCTGGCAGTCCGTCGTTCTCATATAGAACGCAATGTCAGACCTCCTACCTTTGATCAGAGACGCTCCCCTCCTTTCATGCACACAACATCGAACTTGGGGATTCAATTTGTGAAATTTGTTGATTTTTGTGGAGCTATTTTGTTTTGGAGTTTTTGTCAAATTTATTAGTGCTTGAATTTTTTGTTCTAAAATTAGTTTGGAGTTTTTGATATTGTATTTGTCACAACCCGCAAAGGGACTTGAAACAGAATGGGGAATGACCCAACCAAAAAGAACCCAACCGTCCGACCCATTTATTTAATTTTATTAATTAATAGCAGAAGTTTTAAAATATTTATTACAAGCCAAAGCCCGACAAAACGTGGGCTTAACAGGTCCAACAAGTGATATCAATATAGTATAGTAAAATAATCCAAAGTAACTGTGCGAAATAAAAATGAAAATATGAATTACAGTTATCCATAGTAAAGTGTACCTCACAAAGTATCTCTCAAAAGAAAAATTATTAAAGTATGGGAAATAAAATAAACTCCACCGAATTTAGTCATGATTTGACAATTGAAAGTTTTGCTAATAAAATCCTAAAAGTGTGTCATTGGGGTGAGTTGACTAAATTCAATAGAGATTAGATTTAACTTACAATAATTTCTTTAAAACAATGTTTAAGCATGCATGATCTTAAAACTCGTATTTCATAAATTCATTTTAAAAAATTTATACAAAATGTCATGTGTTTAAAACAACCCACTAATATGTGTTACGTAATTAAAATAGGTCATTGTTGTACAAAAATAAAAATTTCAGTGAAAATAGAGTCACTTACAGACTTTGAGCACATCATGCCATGAGCATATCACATAATAAAAGCAAAGTTCGGCGATCGCGAAAGTCACATAAAACACATCATCTCACGGTCGAATGTGTGTAATGTAAAAAAGACCCCAAATCAGGTTGATCAAACTTGGTTCACGTGACCAAGTTGATCCATTAATTTTTATATGCAAGTTTTAATAAAATGTGTACAGTGAAATACTACATATAATATAAAAATCCGATGAGTCATAAAATGGACTCGTCATTTTTCTTTGAGACATGTATCAAAATATTGATTATATAAAAATTATGCAATGTTGTGTATAAAAATTAAATTTTACCTCGAAGTGGGCTTATTACTGGCCCACGCCCAATTATCTAAATGTCCACGATTTAAATTAGTTTTTGGGTACCTATTAAATAATAAGATTGAAAAAATTTTGGGTTAAATTTTTTATACATAAAAAAATTCTCAATTATCAATTAAAAATTAATCCAAATCATTTGGGTAGGAAATACAAAAGATTTTGGCCCAAAATTGGCCCAAACAGACCCTAGATCGTTGCCCACACAGGGCTGGACCACTCCCCATGCAAGGCTGGACGGCGGTCGATACAAGGTTCAGGCCTTCCTAGCTTGGTTTGTGATCCTGACGAGGACAAAACTTCATCCGCATCTCAATCTCTCCACGAAGAGAACTCAAATGCAGACGACATCCAATTGACTGAGCTTGAGGTCGAGGCAACCAATGCCACAACCCGACGTCTCTAGTGTCGTGAGTGGCCGTTCACAACATCGACGTTATTCACACAATCTCATGTTGAAATTCATCAAATTTATCTACCAAAAACTTTCAAATCAACAATTGAATTTCAACATTCCAAATTTTAGACCAATGCTAGTAAACAGAGATGTATCTGAAAAGAAAAATCAAATTTTTATACACGGGCCTCCAATTACAGTGACCACTGCAATTATCGTGAAATTCCAACACTTTTCTCATTCAAACACGCATGGTTTCCTTCCAAAAATTCAACCAAATTTTCATAACTTCAATCAACAAATCAAAAACACAGATTCGAGAGAAATTGGACTTACCGCGATCGATTTCTTCTTCACAGGGACTGTTGAACGCGAGAGAAAGAATTATTAAGAGATGAGAGATAGAGAGTGTCCGAGAGGTCGAGTTTAAGGAGAAGGGGAAGGAGGAAAATCGGGAAACTCCTTCCCGTCCGCAAAAGCTTCCGCGACTGGGGAAGTGTTTCAAAAAACAAAAACGTTTTTCCTTTTTTTTTTTTTTTCATATGGGGCAGATATTATAGTATTCTTATATTTTGGAGAAAATTCTGAAATTTTTTGGAGATAAGTTTAGTGAGATATGATATTTGAATGTTGAATCAGAATACGAGATTTTTGTTATGGCAGATGAAAATGCGAGATGTATTTGCACAGAAAGAATTAGACGACGCATTGTTAAGACTAGATCAAATACTCACATCTTGGAGTGAAAATGAGAAAATTCATAAAGATCAAAAAACTCTATATTTGATACGTCTACATTTGTTAAATCAGATTGTACAAGACATTCTGAATGAGAAACCTGCCACTGAATTATGGTTAAAATCAGAGAAATTGTGTATGAAGAAAACTCTGATTAACAAGTTGTATTTGAAGCAACGACTTTATTCTCATTAGCTGATAGAATGAGCTTTTATTATAGAATACTTGACCGCATTATTTGAATTAGTTTTAGATTTGGGGACTGAAGGATCCAAATACGACGAGGAGGATTAAGGGGGTATTCTATTTTATTATGAAATTTTATCTTTACTTAGTTTAGTTGACTTACTCCAACGACATTTCCCTTTTGGCTTTAGTTTAGAAGATCTCCCTTTTGGCAAGAGTGAACTCGGTGATTTCTTCTAGTTAATTTATTGTTACGAGTGAATTTCTATGTAAGGTTTGATTTCGTTAATTAATGTTCGGTTTGAGCTATATCTTCTCATTTAATTTTGACATATTTACTTACAGACTTATATCACTATCCTATGTGATGTCACTATTAAACTCATGTGTTAACTCAGTTTTGTTGGACCCTGCCTATTTATTTTCTCATGTAAGTATTTTGCTGCTTGTTAAGTAAATAAGTTAAAGGGTCAGAAGACTCGGTTTTTTTTCGAGTCATGTCGTTCCTCATTCTATCTTGGGTCTCCTTTGGATCGTGACAAGAGAGCTGCTGAGAAGGAAAAGAACCGATGATGTTTGGTGAAGTTGTCTGCGCAGAAGAAGAATACCATAGTAATGAAAATTGTCTAGTTGTGCCAAAAAGAAACTCAAAGCCAAACAAGAATTGGATTTTGTATTAAGCTTATTCGTTTCATATGTGTTACAATCAGAATTGGTTTTCGACATATGATACTGTTTCAGAATGTACTGTGTTAATGACTAATAACACGCCTTGTAAGATAGCTGATATTGGTACCGTCAGAATCAGAATGTTTGATGGTGTTGTGAGGACACTGGGTAATGTGCGACATATTCTCGATTTGAAAAAGAATTTAATTTCGTTGAATACTCTGGATTCAAAAGAGTACAAGTTTAGAATTGTAGGTAGAGTTAAGAAGATCAATAGAGGTGTTTCTCATCATGTTAAAAAGACACAAAAGGTCTGCAAATTTGTATATGTTGGAGAGTTCTATAGTAATGAGTAATGAGGTTGCTAGATTTGTGAATTCATCTTCTAAATGATTGTTTGAGAAGACTCAAAAGAAGTTAGGTTCTCAAGTGAAGTTAAAGTTGAGATCTGAATCTACATCAGAGCCGATACGACAACTTATTAAGATGTTTAGAGTGATACAATCACCATATAGCCGTCAGTTTTAGTTTCACGTTAGAATGATATCGTTAAAGATAGATCTAGAAGAAGGTTAAAGCTCGATGATGATATAGTGAAACTTGTTTAGTGAGTTATGCAATGAATGTGTTCGATGGTATTAATTATGATGAGGATTCTTCAACATATTCAAATACAGTTTATTGTGACAACTATGATAACTCGTTTGTACCATGGACAAGGAGATGCATTTTCCTCTAGAGTGTGTATCTCAAGTTTAAGTTGTGCTTAAACTTGATCGGTATTAGATGTTGGCCTTACAGGAGTCTTTGTGGAAGAAGAAGTTATTTTTCATTGGAGTTTTGTAGATTTGTACCTTGCACCGGAATTTATTTGAAGGTAGAGTTTGTTAGAATTCAGTGTTTTGAATTCATTTTGGGGTAGAGCGAGAAGCCTACATTTGGGATATCTCATGTGAAATTCGTGTCAAGATGGAGATTATTAGAATTTGGTATGACCCAAATTCTTGTTGGATTAGTTCGAGCTTGAATATAATATTATGTTTTTTTATTATTCTATATATTTTTGTTTGAGTCGCAAAATTTTGTAGTACCTTGATTTGATTATAGTGAATTTTTCTTATGCCTGTGATTTTTTTCTTAAAGAGTTCTCCATGTAAATTTTAGTATATCTATTTCTACATTTGTTTTTTGTTTTGTGTTTGATTTTCAAAACACACATTATATAATTTTCTTTTTTGAGTAAGCAAACTAATCTTTTGAATTTTAAAATAGAAAATAATAAGTTTAATATCATGTCAAAAATAAATTATCATGAAAATATATTAAATTTGTGTATAATTACATGAAATAAATTAATTGAATTGAAGTAAAAACCTCAAAACTTGTTAAATATTTTTAACTTATAAGGTATAACAATTGTAACTTTTGTAATTGGATTGGCCGGTCTATTAATCATAGTTTTCAACGATATTAAATGAAATATAGTAGCATTTTTTATGAGTTGAATTTACTTTAACATAAATATATTCAAAATTCAATAATAGTTAATTTATGAAATTAACAATCCAAAGGGGATAATATAAAGAGAAATTAATAATATAACCACTTAAATATATTATTAATGACAAGTTAATTATTAAATATTTTTTTTAATAAATAAAACACTCAATTATAAAAAATCAATGAAGTAAATATTGCTATCACATTTTTCAGAATATAACTAACCAAAATATAGGCTTCTCGCTCCACCGCAACGGAAAGTAGACGAAGCTATACTTATACTTATGTTCGTGTGGCCACGTGTTTTTCTTAAACTAAGTATCACAAATACATCGACGATCACCAAAACTTCCACTGATACACGTCATGTATACATAGACTCAGTAGACGCTTCTTTGTGAAGGTGTATGCAAACATGAACGTGTTGATTTGTCTTTGCCGACGTGGTTTTATCCACACGTGGAAAAGGCCTCCACACGAATTAATAATTTTTGCTTTTTTCCGTGACTTTAAGTACAACACTTTCCGGAGGTTATCTTCAGAATTCGACACCTGTCCAACATCTTTAGTTCATGAACCAGAACCAGATAAGGTCGGCCACATGATAATCTCCACCTCATGTTTACTACGTGGCATTAATACAACGGTTGATGCCTTATCGGGTCCCACTCTGAACAAGGCTTTCCCCCCCTCTGATTTACACTTTTGTTCTATATAAACCATCCCACCCTTTGCCAAACGGTTTGAAACGAAAAATATTGAATTGAATATTTAGAATTTTCAATTTTTTCATCTCTCTTTCTCTCTCGTGATTAGACTTTTGGACATGGGTGTGCCGGAAAAAGATCTACTTTCCGAGCTGAGTTTACCGCCGGGATTCCGGTTTTACCCTACCGACGAGGAGCTTCTGGTTCAGTATCTTTGCCGGAAAGTTGCTGGCCATCATTTCAGCCTGAAAATTATCGCAGAAATCGACTTGTACAAGTTCGATCCATGGGTATTACCGAGTAAGATTCTCCACCCCATTAGAAATATGAATTATATTATTTTATCGTAGCATCGCAATAACTGATGGCATTTATTATTTGCAGGTAAAGCGATATTTGGGGAGAAAGAATGGTATTTTTTCAGTCCAAGAGATAGAAAATACCCTAATGGATCCAGACCCAATAGAGTTGCAGGGTCTGGCTATTGGAAAGCCACTGGAACTGATAAAATTATTACCTCAGAGGGACGAAAAGTTGGTATAAAAAAGGCTCTCGTATTTTATGTTGGAAAAGCTCCGAAAGGAACCAAGACGAATTGGATCATGCATGAGTATCGCCTCATCGAGTCTTCCCGAAAAACAGGAAGTTCAAAGGTAAAATCAGATCTTCGTTGATGACTATTATAATTGTGTTTATTGTTTTAAGTAATCATGAGTTTGAAAAGCTTTTAATTTTTGATGGGTTCAGCTGGATGATTGGGTTTTATGTCGGATCTACAAGAAGAACTCCAGCTCGCAGAAGCCAGCGACTAGCTTATCAAGCGTAGAACACAGCAACGCCTCAACTTCTTCGTCGTCCTCTCACCTCGACGATGTGCTTGAGTCGTTGCCGGAGATAGATGACCGCGTCTTCTCCTTGCCGCGGGTGAATTCTCTAAGAATATTACAGCAAGAGCAGAAGCCGGCCAACTTTCAGAGTCTGAATTCCGGCGACTTCGACTGGGCAAGTCTCACAGGGATAAACTTCTCCTCAGAACTTCCTCCGATCAGTCAAAATCACTCTCAAGGTCAGGGTTTTGAGAATCACAAACACAACGGCATATATGCTTCATCGATCCCGGCGATTGGTGAGCCGAAAACTTCGCCGGTAAAGTTAGGGAACTCAGTTGAAGAGGAAGTTCAGAGCGGACTGAAAACTCAGCGAGTTGCAAACTTGACGGCCGTCTATCAGAACTCAAACGGGTTTCTAAGTCAGAACCCGCAAAACACGGTAGATCCCTATGGGTTCCGGTTTCAGAACCAGTTCAACGCATTTGGCTTTAGGCAATGATACTTGATAGGCGTCGACAGCGGCCAATCCAATTGTGTAAATAGTTGGGCATGGGCTTAGTTAGCTTGACATTAAGCAATTATTGGATTCCAAAACTGGAAAGTTTGGAAGGGCACAGACGTCAATTGCTGTCAACTACACAAAATTAGGTTAGAGATATTTTTAGATATAAAAAGTAATTTTAATTTCAGCGGATTGCATTTATTTAAATGTTTAGTGAAATTGATTCAATTATTTTGGGAAATTAGATCATGTAATTTTGGCATTTACACCAATTTTACTTGCAATTCAAAAAATACAGAATCAAAAATTGGTTCGGTTTCAATTTATACAATAATTTATATTATTTTTCATATGGAACCAATGGCGTGTAAGGAACATGAAAAACGTTACTTGCTTTTTCACCTTCATAAATTATTAAAGAGCATGGTCAACTTTGGAAAATGGCAAATCCCAAATGAAATGCAAAAGTGGGAGAAAATAAAATAAATAATTTATTTTTTTATGAAAATTTTATCCTAAGAAAAAATATCGTATAATCAGCTTCGTCTGCAACATGTCAAAAGAAGAACATAAAGTGCAATGTTCCCATGCCTAACACAAGACATTGATATACACGTACAACCAAAAAAAATTGTTACTTTATCAATACAATTCTATTTTGAAGATTTGTACAAAAACATAACGTTGAAATTATGCATTTTAAAATATTATAAGATATATTTTTGATTTATAAATGACACTCATATTATACTCATATTAATAAGTATCCTAAGCCTAAAATTTATAGTTACACTTGTTAGTAACGAATATCCTCTTCTTTCAAATACCGGTTAAATCATGCACGTATTATGCATGTAGTGATGAAAATAGAGCTCTAACTTCATAAAAACGAACGACGAACGACGACCAAAACCCCTTACACAGCAATTTTCTCTTCTTCATCTTCATCTTTGAGGGCAAAAGATTGCAATACAGGAGAATTTGGTTGTTGCCCGTCATATGTTTTCTTGAGATTAGAGCTCTATTCTCGTTGTCACGGGAATAACACGCTCTTGACTTAACAATTTTTTAACAAAAAAACATCCGTTAGGTATAACTATGAAGTTTAATAAAGTAAACAAATAAACTATAGGGTATCTTTTGAAGTTTGAGGTCTATATTACTATTGACATTTATCTAAAGACCCAAAATGTCATGATCAAAATAAATTTAGCAAAGCTGAGCCAGCGAACTCAGTTGAACTCGTCCACCCAAAACATAAATATAATTATTATATAAACATGTCTAATTATATAATTTGAAAAATATTTAAAGCTCATTAGCTGTCCATGGAGGCTTGCTTCCTCAACTTACTTAAGTTCAAATCTCGCGAAAGTCAAATCAACTTGTATTCATCGCTTGATCGATTAAATATTTCGACACTACTAATTAACATTAACACGTGTCAATCTTACAAAAACATGAAGTACTAGGTTTTGGGTTGGAATCATCGTTACGTTTTGGTCCTTTGGATAGATGCTCCATAATCAAATAACTCTAACTCATCTCCCTATCTCACAACTGCCCACTTCCTCTGGACCGTCCGATGTTTCTAATCCAGATTAGTTGATTCCTTTGACTTTGACTTTGACACGTGGACACTTTCAAACGTGCAAGTTCATCCAATGCTTCCACGCTAAGATTTTTTTTGCTCTTAATCCAATCGTTTATTTTAATTTTTTAGATAATTAATAAAAACAACACTAAATTATTAGATTTTGTTAATAAATAAAATATTAAACTATAAAAAATAAATAAGTGAACACTGTTGTCACGTTTTTTTATTAAAAATTTATTTATTCATATAATAATAATAATTATTATTATTATTTAAAGAAAGCCTTCAAAATTGAAAGTAATTACAATGCTTTGCTTGATAATATGATTAGGAGCATGACGTGGATATTAATTAAAGCTTTATTTTGTTCTTACGAAAAGTAAGTATTAGAAGTGGCGGTCTTACGCATGCCGTGACGTCATTTGAGTAATGAAATTGGTGGTTTATAATTATTTGAAAATTTTTAATATTTTTTTATTAATAAATTGTTTCTCTATAACTTTTTGAGAGAGAATAATAATATAAGAGTGTCAATGTCAGAAAATGATTCTAAATAAAGATTATTTCCTCTTTCTTTTAATGATATACTGGAAATTTATAAGTCTTTTTTTTTTAAATTTTAGAAAAAAATAATTTTGTTGTACCTATAAATTTTAAATTGGATGGTTATAATTGGCACTTCTGAATCAATATTAGAGGGTCGGGTTAGGCTGAATGGTCCTGGTAGCGTATATAATGAGATATTTATATTTTCTATAACGTAAAAATGAGAAATCAGATAAAAAATAGAAGAAAAAAACACATGACTTGTTATGAAAATTCTTACGAGAAAAAAAAAAAATTGATAATATGAGAAAATTCATTGTGTCAAATGATAAAATAATTTAATTGTTATCGTATAAGTCACGTGGTGATATTTTCAATACGATAAAAAAGAATTTAAGTAAATATAGTGTTGGCAATGTCAACACTAATTGGAAAGGAGACAAAGAAGAGGATAGGCATATAAGGACTCCACAACAAACGATCAATAGTGAAGAATAATAGGGAAAGATTGACTAGTTTAAGCATCCATTTCAAAGAGTGCTTGTTCTTTTCTATCTCTAGCTCAATCCCATCATGCTTTTAAGCTCCTCCCCTTTCCTCTACTCTTGTGAAGTTAATTTTTTTTGGGGTAAAAATGAATAATATGTTATAACGTTATGTTAGAAAGCGAACAATAATATAACTGTGATTTACATGGAAAAACTCTTTTGAGAAAAAACTACGGATAGAAAAATAAATCTATTATGAAGATCGAAATACAACTGTGATTTTTGTGACTCTACTTTACATGAATTTATAGAAACAACAAAATTTTAAACTAAATATACAATGTGGGTTCACCTGCTCGACCCAATAGAATTCGGATCACACTGTAATCTAACACGTTATTTACTGTGAGTCATTACATATTCAAGATTTTTGTAAAAGTCTAATTTTTATGATTTCCACTCCCCCCTTAAATTTTCTTCTAACTAAACATTCTTCAACTTTAAATGTAAATTAATTAAAGAGTTAAAAAAATATTATTGAGTTGAATTAAAGGCTTTAGCCCAAACATAATTTATTCTATATTTTAATATTTATTATCTTGAATAATTGGGCTCTAAATCAAATCCAAACCATCTAATTAAGTATTTATTCTTTTAATAGATTGAAGGCCTCGGCCCAAAAAATTACATTACAAATTTTATTAAACTTAACTCAAGTTTGGGTTTTATTAATATTCATAACCATTAAATTTAATTTGGGTCCACACCAAACATAAGATTAACGAAAACATATTAGAGAAAAAGAATAGACAAGTATACAACATTTTCAAGTATTTAAAGGTCTATTTTTTTGTTGCTTAAATGAAGAGTAATGTTCCTATATACTCTTATTTTTACAATATTATCTTGCAATATAACATAAAATTAATTTATCGATGAAATAATTATGACACGTAAAAGCGATGTTACAGTGTAAGATCTGAATGTAAAATTATAACGTAAATCAAACGATTATATTCCACACGGACTCAAATTAATAATTGACTACTTTTTGAAATAAACTTCACAATGATAGCTTTTTGACGAGATTTCGTAAGAGCATGCAAAGCTAAGAGGGAGATCAAGTTTAAGAGAAATAATGCGACAACGACGTATGAATAAAATAAAAAAACTATCGCATTCGTACAGGTGGAAGCAATGTCAGTGCATGTCTGGTAGCTGATCAATTTTTGCTTCGATCATTATCCACTGTTTTGATAAATTGTTTCTTCTTTCTTATTTTTTATTTTTAAATACTTTGTTAATTTAGGTTACTATATTAAGCTTGAAAACAAATATTCATGAAAGCAACCTTTAAATTACCCAAATAATAACGCTTTCTTCATATGGTTAAGCACAATGTAGCCACCTAATCCTCCTTGATTAGCCTTTATTAAGCTCTACTTATTGGCTGACCCTTCACTTTTTCTTCTTTATTTTAGCATCTAACCTTCACAAAAATTAAGGGTTAATCTTAATATACAATCATGCCTAAAGATTTTCAATTTAGACAGGAAATTATTAGCTTAAAACATCTCATATTATTTCTTTTCTGAATATATTTTTTATTGTATAAAGATTGTTGAAGGCGCATTCATATTTCTTGATATTATCGATCCCAAAATAATGCTTTTAGACTCTGCTTATTATGAATTTGTCTAATGATTAAGATGGTCTTAAATAAAGACTAATCAGATTCAAATCATTTTACTGAGATTCCAGAAAGTCAGTCATTAGAAGCCGATAGGCGAATAATTTCATATGTGGATTGCAACATCATCGTTCATAACCATGTCTTTTAGTTCGTGTTTCGAAGAATTTACGCGTCTAAAGTACCAAACTTAATGATTTCTTATGAAACACGTAACATAAAAAATTATCTATATTTGAACAAAATTATTGAAGTTTCTATCACACGCAAAATGTCATGCCGTCGAGACTTTACTTAAAATTTGTTTAAAGAATGAGAAAATTTGGCCTTTTTTCGGGGTAGCTCTATGCATGCCATCGTAAATTTGTTCATTGAAGAGCTCATTTGAGGTGTAAAGAGAGAGGGGGAATAGAATTGGTTGGAAAGGAACATTGAACAAGGAAAGACAATTAATGTGTGATAATACCTAACTAATAAACAGATTTTAGGACAAAGACTTTTCCCAAAAATTAGAATCATAAAACCACAGTTTGACTCTTCTTCATGTCTAGAATTACCGATCTCGAGCTTAAATCGATCTACACTTTTAACTTAGATGATGATATTAACGTAGCACTTGGAGCAGATTTGATTGGTGAAATAATTTAACTATAATCATTGGAAAATTATAAAAAAAAAAAAGGGTTTATTTGGAGTACTCCGGCAAAAACTAATCAAAATAATTAAGTGTTAATTAATTTAAAAGAGAACGATTATAATGATACAGTTCAAAAGGGTTTATTTGGGGATGAACTCAATTAAATATAATTTACCTGGAAAATTGAATAATCGTATATTATTAAGTTTTAATCAATATAAAATAAAAAGAAAATTAACACCACAAGTCTATAGTTTAGGCTAAGAAACATGACAAACATTAAAAAATTTTTTGCAAACAACTAAAACCTTAATCTATAGAAAATGAATGACGCAAATCTTCCCGTCACGTGTTCTATCCAAAATTGCAGAGACAAACGTCGTAGCCACTCTAACGTCAAAGTCCGTCCAACGATGACGTCCAAGGATCAACAATGGACGTTCTTCGACCACAAGGGACGTTCAAAGCTGATCCAGATTGCCAGAGAGACGTCTGTCTTAAGCGAGTAAAATTCATCCTAAAAATTTTGTTTTTCCTTCCCTAAAAAGCTTTCACCTCACTACTAATCTCGTCTGTCGACGTCAACCTCCAAAGTCGATGCTAAATTCCTAGTCCTCCAAGAAAAATGAATTCTACTGTTAAATTCTACATTGCGATTGAGGGACGTCCGTTTTAAGCTCGAAACGAAGTCGTCTTTGTCTGTTTTAAACAAAGGACGTTCAACATAAGTTGAGGGACGTTCATTTTAAGCGAAGGACGTCTGTCATAAGTTGAGGGACGTCCGTTTTTAAGCTGGAAACAACGTTGTCTTTGTCCGTTTTAAGCGAGAGACGTCCCTCAGCTAACAACAGACATTTCTCACTTAAAATGAACGTCCTTGAACTTATGACAGACGTTCCTCGCTTAAAACAGACAAAGACGATGTCGTTCCCAACTTAAAACGAATGTCTATGGCTTAAAACGGACGTTCCTTAGCTAACAACGAATGTCCCTCCCTTCGAAATTCTTGAATGTTCGATTTTCTTTTCAATCGCAATGTAGAATTTAACAGTGGAATTCATTTTTCTTGGAGGACTAGGAGTTTAGCATCGACTTTAGAGGTCGACGTCGACAAGTGAAATCAACAGTGAAGAGAAAACTTTTCAGGTAAGGAAAAACAAAAATTTTATGATGAATTTAGCTCACTTAAGACGAACGTCTCTCTGGCAATTTGGATCAATCTTGAGCGTCCCTCGTGGTCGAAGGACATCCATTGTTGATCATTGGACGTCGCTGTTGGTCGGACTTTGACGTTAGAGTGACTGCGGCGTTTATCTCTGCAATTTTAGATGGAACACATGACAGGAAAGTTTGCATTGTTCATTTCCCATAGTTTAAGGTTTTAGTTATTTGTAAAAATTCTTCAAGATTTACTATATTTTTTATCCCAAACTATAGAGTTTGTATTGTCAATTTCCCAAAATAAAAACCACTACCCCATATCTCATCAGAATACTTAAAATAATTAACATATAAAAATAATGATTAAATAATTACCATAGATCAAGTCTTCATAAATACGTTGGCAAACATAAATTTAATAGCAAAAAACTTAGGCATTGGAGCGATAGTTATGACTAAATGAATAATTAAGGATTGATGCATTTCTCATTGAAGTCTAATTAAGTTGTTGAGATTAATTAAATAAGATTAGTGAGACAGAGGAGAGTAGGTAGGTTTCTAACACTGATAAATTAGTGTGATTAGTAAAAGAAACCGAGAATAAGGCCAAGACGAAAGGTTGTCTTTAGTTTTTATGAGTGAAAGGGGCTAATTGTGTAAAATTTGTTATTTTTATTAATAAATTTTTCATAATGTTTAGATTTCGGATGAATAAATATATAAAGAATTTATTTAATATATATAATATTATATATTATATATATTAATTATATTAAAATAAAACTTTTCTTTTTTCATTGAAAGAATACATCAATTTCTGACCTTCGTTTTTTTGTTTAAAATTTCAATTAGGTTGGATTTAGGTTTCGGGTTTGGAAACTTGAGATATTGGGTTGTTTCTATCATATATTAGTCATTATAGAATTTATGCAAGGTTATACATCGATTGGAGGTGAAAATTAGGAAAAGAGACATGTTTTCCTCGTGGTTTTGCACTGACAGAGTCGCCCTCAATCGACCATTGTTCGTGTCTAGTTGGGTATGGGTGTCCTCGCCAGTCTTCAACGGAAGAACTCTGGGTGCTCGTGTTGGTGTTCGGGACAAACCATGGGCGTTCATGATAGAGACGGGATGACTGCTGTAGAACCCAAGTCGACTGCTGCAAAGCCCGGACGACCGTTTTGTGGTCTGGATGACAACAATAGAGTCTTGGGCAATCGTGCAATAGCTTTTTGATGCGGATGAAAGTGCAACCAACCTCAAGTCCAAAGACAATGATTCATTGCAAGATCAAAAACAAAAAAATGCATAAATTATTGCAAAACTTAAGTATAGAGATGCAAGAAAAAGAATCAACTCAACACATATTAAAACCAATAAATATGCTAAGTGTTGATGAAGAAGCAATGGTGGAAAAACATGCAAAGGGCAACAAAAAATGAGGAGATTCATTATTCTAAATGGGCAAACTAGAAGGACAAAAGCTATAAAGTTTAAGAAATCATTAAATGGTTGAAATTGAACCTGAGTTTTCTGCGCATGAAAATTGATATAAATATTTGGGATAGATCAAGTTTTCAAATGGACATGATCTTCATACATATTAAAGTAGACATCTTAAGCTTTCCATAGACATAAAGATTGTAAGATTTGGAGGAGATTTGATCATTCAAACAATATCCCAAATTCTGCCAAGATTCAATTCTTATTTGGGCAGCCAACATACTACTTTCAAGTTTCCTATTTTTCAAAATTTTATTTATTAAGTTTCTAAAATTATTTTGTTAACTTTTAAACTTCCAAATCACTAGTATTCAGAATAATATATTTTAAGATTATTTGCTATTATTTTTAGGGATATTTTCTAATTTATTTAGATATGTTTGTAGCCTATTTAAACACAAGTTTATACTTTTTTTTAAGGATGACTATACACGAATTTTGAGTGTCATTATGAGAATTTTTTCTTTGGTTATTTGTGAAGAATTAGATCTTCTTCAAGTTTAAACTTGGAAGATCAACTCGATAACATTAGTTATAATCAATAAATTTGGTTATGGTCAAGTTCATAGCTTAATAACTTTGGTTCTAATTAACAAGTTTGGTTAGATTCAAATTTCTCAATTTGATTATTTTGGTTCTTATATATTTATAAATAACAGGTCAAGCTCCTATACTTGTTTCAAAGACAATTCTAATTCTAGTTTCCGCATTGCTTAAAGGGACTCGAATTTGATATATATTTGGTTCTCTCTCACTTTTAAAGGAAAATTTTGTCGCCGATGCATTTCACGACCGTTTATCTTTTTCTTTAGTTTGAGTTCCAAATCCCGGTATAAGATTCCTTCACTATTTTTCTTAGTATGGATAGGGGATTCATGATTTTTCGTTTGTAGTAAATTTTGACGATTTTACAAATTTTGAACTTATTCCTAATAATAGTGCGCTCGTCAAAAGGATTTTATTTGGTGATTAAATCAATTAAATATAATTTACCTAAAAAAATTGAATAATCGTATATTGGTAAGTTTTAATCAATATAAAATAATATCACTACCCATATGGTCATATCTCATATAAAAATCGTTAAAATAATTAACATATTAGAATAATGATAAAATATTTCATATTTTATCAATAATCAGATTTGGCTATGTCAGAAATATTGTGTATGATTTTCTTTATTTCTCGTAAACTTAGAGTCAACTCAATTAAGGAATCTTCCTGCCCATAAAATATGTTGTACTTTATTTAATCAATTAATTCTATAAATTGGTCTTGATTCACTCAGTGAAATATTAAATTCATTTTGAATTACGATAATGTTATATTTACACTGAATTTATATTTAATATTACACTATAAGATGTAATTCATTCTTCTAGACCATAAATAATTAAAATATTATATTATTTACAATGAATTACATGTTATTGATACATTGAATTATAAAATTATACCGTACATCTACATTGCTTTTAAAATTAAGAAGCATGTACTCACTTATGTTGTCTTTCAAACACTTCATGCATATTTTTCTCAATAATTATTTAACAAAACAAAATTGAGATGTACAAACCATATATCAAGTCTTCATAAATATGGTGACAAACATAAATTTAATAGCAAAAAAATTAGGCATGACAGCGATAGATACGACTAAATGAATAATTAAGGAATGATGTATTTCTCATTGAAGTCTAATTAAGTTGTTGAGATTAATTAAATAAGATTAGTGTATAAGATTAATAAGACCGAGGAGAGTTCATAGGCTTCTAACAAAGATAAATTATTGTGATTAATGAAATAAGCTATAAATAAGACGAAGACGAAACCTTATTTTAGTTTTTAGGAGTGGGATGAGCTAGTTTTGTAAAATTTGTTATTTTTATTAATAAATTTTTTCATGTAAAAATTTTTCGTGATATTTGAGGTCAATTTCTTTTGTGATGACTCGATTATTGGAATAGTTAATTTTCGGCTAAGTGTACAATTTTTGGACACATGTACAATTTTCAGCTACGTGGTCAAATTGCTAAAGTTGGTGTTACCGCATGGTTTGAAATATAAGAGAATAGTGTTTGGTAATTCGGGTTATCCCGAAATAGATTTTGAATAGCATTTGGCTTTCCTACTAATCAAATTAAAAAAAATTATTTAATATACATAACATTATATATTAAATATATTAAAATAAAAAAAAATTTATTAAAAGGAAATAAACTTATTTTACTTCATTCAGCTGACCATAAAGAAGAACGAGAGAGGGAGAGAGCTGAGGGGGGAGAGGTTTCGCCTTTCTTTCATCCGATCTCAGTCTCTAACGTTCTGATCTTCAAGTTTTGTGAAGGTTCTCCAATGTTACGTCAATTTCTATCCCTCGTTTTCTCATTTAAAATTCAATTTGGGTCGAATTTAGGTTAATGGCCTGGAAACTTGAGATATTGAGCTGTATCTGTCATATATTGGTCGATGTAGAGCTTGTGTAGGGTGAAAATTGGAGGTGAAAATTGGGGAAAGAGACCCGTTTCCCTTTACGGTTTCGCATTGGAAGCGTCTCTCCCGGTCAATTGTTGTTCGTGTCCTGTCAATCGAGGGAGTGACTGATTGAATCGACCAAAAATGCCTCAGGACAGGGCGTCCGTGCCAGTTGTCCAAGGCAAGACCTAAGGCGTCAACACGGGTCGTCCGGGACGGGACCCTAGTCGTCTGCACTAGTAAACGCCTCTGGACTAGGCATCTGCGACAAGGTCTGGACGACCGTCGTAGAGACCAAGTTGACTGTTGCGTGGTCTGGACGACCGCAGTATAGTCCCAGGCAATCACATAATAGGTTTCAGGGAAAAATTTTGTCCTTGAGGTGTTTTGTGGCCGTTTATCATTTCCTTTGGTTTAAGTCTTAGTCCCGATATATGACTCATTCCCTTTTCTTCCTAGTGTTGATAGAGGGATTCTTGACATTTTGTTCATTATAGGTTTTGACGATTTTACGAACTTTGAACATATTCTCAATAATAGTGCTCCTGCTGGTACGAAGAGCAATCATCACTGAGGTATGAATTTTATATTGTACTACATTGTATGATGGTTTTCAAAATTTTATTTTTGTGAGCTATCACACAAAAACCAGCATCTTATGTTTAACAACACACTTTTTTTTATATTATATGTACGTCTGTTTTACGTGTTTTCTTTTCATATGCATAGTATTTCATTATATCATTACATATGCATTGGTAGATGAACCTTATGTTGTTTTGGATGGTTTCAAGGTCAAAACAACATGAGGTTATCCTTGTACGTCTTCTGCTGCGTGAAAGTGTTTTGTATATACGACGCGATTGGGTAATAGGACGATGATAACACGTTATTGGGTTTGAATCTCTAAAATTGGCCGGGGTGTTTATTTATATGATCAATTCACGTCTGGCTGGTCTTCGGACAGTCCTTTCTTTCTACCTTATGTGACTCATTGAATCTTCATATAGTTGTCATTCCCTACGCATCTTGTGGGCAATTGTCATATCGGGGTCCATGAGAGGTCTCTTTTTCACTAGAATTAGTTTTTACGGAAAACAATGAAAGCTTATTTTAATATAGCTACCTACATATGCGATAATGTTTTTGATACCACCTCACTGATGGCTTGTGAAGCCAATTCTTTTGAAACGGTAAAAAGGTTTTGATGAATGTAAATTTATGTACAATATTTTATCGGCTCATGGAATTGAAACGAAATGATAAAATCAATTTTTTCATGCATTGCATATAGTATTAATTTCATGCTGAGTTATCACTCACTCCAAACGATCCCCTCATTCCCATATAAAAATCAAGGTGGTCAGTAGCAGTGATTGGAGTGAGGACCATCCCATTTCTCTGTTTTCATTCGAGTGTTTTATTTTTTGATCCTATGTGAGGATTCTTCCTTTTGGGCATGTAGAGATAAATTGAATGATATTGTGGTGTTGTGAATCTGCATAGTATTTTCTCTTTATTTGTATTGTATTATTTTTTTTATCGTTATATGGATCTCCATTCGTTTTATATGGATTATGACTTTAATTTTAGTTGAGTCTTCCATTGCAAACTAGGTTTTAAGCAGAGGATCGAGTTCTCTCTAATAATCGGGTAATTTGATTAAGCGTTTCTTTTAGGTCGCTTCTAGTTCGTGACAAATTCGATTAAAATCAAATAAATTTGGTTTCTAATTTTAAGAATCGAACCCAAATAGAGCAAGGTTCAAGGCCAAATAAAAAACGAGCCCGATATTTTGTTCAATTTAGGTTTGGTTTAACTCAATTTATTGCTCTGTTCTGTTCTGTTTTTATGTTGGCTTTTGCTTTTAGATTTTCAAAAATTACAGAGTACTTCTGTTTCGTTTATACCAATTTGAAATTTAATCTAATAGCTAAAATCAAGAACCTTTAGGATGTACTAGGTTTAATTCTAAATTTGAAAATTAACAAAATAAATCCTATAGTTTTGAATCAGTTACATGGCAAACTTTGAAAAAAATTCGCAAATAACTAAAACTATGAACTATGGGAAAAGAATGACGCAAACATTGCATTCACGTAAGGGCAAGGGACGTCCTTGTTGGCCAGTATACGTTTAGCATTTAAGACGTCTATTGTTGGTTGAGGGACGTCCGTTGCGGGTTCAATGATGTAGGTTTTAGTCGAGGGACATCTATTGTGTCGGATGCGTGGTGTCGGATCGATGCACGCCTATAGAGGGGAGGGGAGGGGAGGGGAATTAGGCTATCTAACTTTTTTGTGCGATATTTTAATATTTAAACCTTAAGTGATTTAACAAATTCAATGCAAACAATTAATAACAAATAATCACAAATATAAAGGAGTTTAAGGGATAGAGAGTGCAAACAAAGTTTGTTCACGCGGTTCGGCAACTCCGGTATATGTCTGCGCTCTAAGTTCCTGACTTGGAGATCTTTAATCACCCAACCTATCTGGTTAGTAATGATTGACTTCACGGGTGTCAACCAAACCTTTATAATGACTATTGCGAGGCGTCACCCTTCACTTGACTATTCTCAGGGCGTCACCCTTGATTTGAGTACAATGAAAGTAAAATGAAAAATACAAACTTAGAACCTAAACTCTCCAAATATAAATAGCAAGTTTAGGATTGGAAGAGCTAGGTCTATGCAGTCATTTAAATATGAAGAAGTCGTGTATGAATTTTGCCAGAGCTTCACAACACTTCTCTCTTCGTTAATTTGAGCTTCGAAGTGTCTTCTATATATAGAAAATGTGAAGCCGGTCGACCACCTCCATTTTGGTCGATCGCCTCTTGACTGTTGGAATGTTACTGTTGTGAATTCCAGTTGGGCGGTCAACCATTTTAGAATACCAGTCAACTGCTTCTTCACAATTCTTATTTCTTACTTGGCCAGCTGATCGACCACTTCCTCGACCGTAGAATGAACAAGCAATCTGTTTAGTTTTTTGGTCGACCGCTTTCCATTTGGACGCCTGCCTTTTCAGCTTTTTCAACAGAGAGCGATCTGTCTTTTATGCCGATCGACCACTTCTATTTTGGTCAACTGCCTCTTCATATTTTCAGCATTTTGGTCGACCTCCACATGGCTATAGTCGACCTCTTCTCCTCGTATTGCATTCCTTGAAGCTTCTAAGTCCCAATAATCATACTATAAGCTCATGGACTTAGGTAAATATGTTAGGTAACATTAATACTCATATTAAGAGTATTTTCAATAAAGATCAATATAAATATAATGATAAAAACTATTAAACATATTTAAACAATAAACAACTTATTATTTCAATTAACACATTCATTATCAAAACAAACAAGCCTAATGACACTTAGGCTAACACATTGTGGGATGAGAGACATCCATCTTAAGTCAAGGGACATCCGTCCTAAGTGAAGGGAATCTGCTCCCATTTCAAAAGTGTGTGTCTTGCATGTGACCCCCTTCAACATAACATCCAGGAGCACCTTTGGAGGATGACCTAACTCAATCTTGGTCATCCATCTTCGTTGAGGGACGTCCATCCCTCAATCCAACAGACATGAACCATTGTCCTTGAGTGCTTTTGGAGGATGGCCTAACTCCATCATAGTCGTCCATCCTAGTTGAGGGACACTCGTCCCTCGATCCAACGGGCATGAACCATCGTCCGCCAGCACTTTTGGAGGATGACCTAACTCCATCCTGGTCGTCCATCCTCATTGAGGGACGTTCATTCTTCGATCCAACGGGCATGAACAATCATCTGCGAGCGCATTTGGAGGATGGCCTAATTCCATTTTGGTCGTCCATCCTTGTTGAGGGATGTCTGTCCCTCTATCCAACGAGCATGACCTTTCGTCCACTAGCGCCCCTCCTCCCATCCTAGATGACCATTCTCAGTGAAAGACAACTAAGGATGTCCCTCGCTCTTACGATGGCGAAGAGGGCGCCCCACCTTGTGGATCAGCATTGGACATCCCTCATCATTTAAGGACGTCCGTTGTTGCTGCCTTGGATGTCTCTGTTCGATGGACCTTCACGTTAACGAAACTGCAGCATTTGATCGACGTCTTTTAACGGAAAACGTGACTGCGAGATTTGTATAATTTTTTTTTTATAGGTCAAAGTTTTAGTTGTCTGCGAATTTTCTTCCAGATTTGTCGTGTAACTGATCACAAACTATAGAGTTTATTTTGTTAATTTCCCTTCTAAATTTTATTTTTTGAAGATTGTAATCTGTCAAACTAAATCAAACAAAAAACCTTTTGATTGTAATCTAGTTGAACTCGTTCTAACTCAATCAATCTCATCCCAAGTGTGGTTTTTTCATCGAGATTTATTAATATTAAGACGGGAAATGAGATTTGTCTTTCTAAATTTAGGGTTTCTGAAAAAAATAATAATGATAAAAATAGTAATTTAACCTTAAAAATACATAAACAAAAGTGGGACCCCTGCTTGATAATGAGCCAGCAGTTGGACCCCACGTCATCAATGGTTTTCTCACATCCATAGCTTTTGGGTCAATTCTGCATTTTCTTTCGAATTTCATTTTCATTATCTTTGTATCTCTTTTGATTTTTATCAATAAAAAAAATACATTTAAGTGGAATATTATATTTAAAGAAAATGACAAATCAACCATTATTCTTTACTATTGGTGACAAACTAACCATTATACTTTTTTTTTAACAAATAAATCCCTGAACTATGAAAAATTGACGCCGCAACCATCGCTGTCACGTTTTCCGTTAACGCTTTAATGACGAACCGTGGCGGATTGTCAAGAAACCGCGACAGTTCTTCACGAGACCGCTGGTCTCATGACTCGCAATTTATTTAAAATTTTTATCGCAAATTTGTGGGCTTAAACGCGTGATTCTGACACCTGTAGCCAAAGTTATGGTCTTTTGAAGTTGAAGAGGTCAAGAATATAATAAAATGATTGAATTAGTAAAACATATACATAGGGACTTTGAAGTATCCACGAAACACTAAAAACCGAGAACCGCTGCGGACTTTGAAGTAGCCATGAAAAACAGAGAGTTTCATGGCTACTTCAAAGTCCCTATTTAGTGTTTCATGACTACTTCAAAGTCATACGAATCCAATCATTTTATTAGATTTTTGACCTCTTCAACTTCAAAACACTATAACTTTGACTACATGTGTCAAAATCGACTTCAAAAGATGTCAAATCGAAGCTCTCTCAAATATTTATGACTTATTATAGAGTTCACCTCATGACTCCCTTTCTTGGGCCCAAAATTAGGTCTTTAAGCCCTCAAATTTGCAATAAAATTTTTTAACAAACTGCAAGTCATGAGACTGCCGCTGTCTCATAACAAACCGCCGCGGTTCATCACGAAACTTCCGTGGTCTCATGACAAATCACCGCGGTTCGTTACAAAACCGCCGAGGTCTCCTGGAAAATCGCTGCGGTTCGTCACGAGACCGCCGTGGTTCGTCATTAAAGTGTTAACGGCAAACGTGACAATGATGGTTGCGGCGTCAATTTCTCATAGTTCAGTCGTTTATTTGTTAGAAAAAAAAAATGATGGTTGGTTTGTCACCAATAATAAAGAATGATGGTTGATTTGTCATTTTATCTTATATTTATAATATTATTCTGCCAAGTAGATATTTTCTCAAAGTTGTATTAAAATAATATATCCTTGTCTAATTTATGCCTTAAATTAGATCGATCTAACTTGGTCTATCTAAGTTACCCATTTACTTTATCAATGAAACAGATCAAATTTAAACATAAGTCACTGGCTTAACTATCGTATTTTATCAAACATTTTTTTTACTAATGAAAATTAAAAAATCAACTACTGTATTTTGTGGTCAATGACAAGTCAACTACTAACGTATTTTTGCTAACAACTTAACCACTAAACTATAAAAAATAGACGACGTGAACATCACTATCACGTTTATCATTAAACAATTAAATTTCGTTCACAGTCTTGACATATGATGTTTGTGCATTTGTAGACGAAGCTGCTATAGTGATTCATTTCATCTCGACAACTCTAGACGAGGAGGAGCTTCGTTCATTGTGCAAATCTAGTGATGCATACATGAGCGATAGTATGTCTCAATGACCACTACAACCAGAATGTTCTTTTGCTGGTATGTGTTTGGGCAAGAAATATATTTCTTTGAACCAAATTATAGAAGAAATCGTGGATCATGCGTTGAAAAATGGGTATGGGATAAAATTCACCCACTGTGACTCTCATCGGTTGAGGGCAGCCTTCCAAGAAGGATGCATTTAGCGGATGGATGCATAAAGAATGTAAGGTGAACTGACGTTTCAAATACAGAGCTATAACGACATTCACACTTGCTCAAGAAAGATGGAAAGTTGTCATGCCTTTGCCAAATAGGTGGCAACGTATTACTTGGACAAATTTAAAAGTCAGGTTGACTGGGACCTTCCTTCCATAATTGAGACAATCATGAAGGATTTTAACATGAACATTACATCCAGTCTTGCTAGAAGGGTAATAAATGTGGCCCAAAAATGAATGAAGGGGAAGATAATGAGCAATACAAGCTCATATGGTCGTATGGTGAGGAGATTCGGAGGTCTAATCCTAGAAGCTCCCTACATATTCAGCTAGAGAGGATTGATCTTTCACACAGTCCAACATTTAAAAGGATGTACATGTATTTTGCTACATGTAAAATGTGGCTGTTGAACTGTAGTAGACCAATTATTTGTTTGGATGGTTGCCACTTGAAGGGATCGACTCCGGGCCAACTGCTCACTGTTGTTAGCATTGACGAAAATTATGGAATTTATTTGATTGTTGTAGTAGTGGTTGAAGAAGAATGTAGGGATTCTTGGGGCTGGTTTTTGGAATTGCTGCTCATGGATCTAAACACTCCGTCCGTCAATGGGCGGACAATCATTTTTGATAGACAAAAGGTACGGATGATTGTTTTTGCAATCTATGTTTATGTTATGTATTGTGTACGAATGTTTGACTTATACTATTAATTTTTGTAGGGGTTGGTACCGACTGTCAGAGAGTTTACAGTGTCAGCAGAGTCGCTTAATAGCTACATGTACGTTTTTCGTAGAATGATCAATCGGGTTTTAGATCGAAATCTCAATCGGGTCAACTTTACATATTTGACCGAAAATTCGTAAAAAAATTTAGACATGGGAAATTTAAAAAATCTCAGATTTTACATAATTTGGAAACATATATAAGGATATACTCCCACTTAGAGGTGGGAACGGTTCGGTTCGGTTCAGTTTTTACCAAATTAGAACAGAACCGACTCAGTTCGGTTTGAAATTTTTTAAATCGAAATCAAACCGAGAATAGTGGAAAACTGAACCGAGAACTGAACCTCGGTTTCGGTTCTACTCGGTTCGGTTTCGATTTCGGTTCAGTTTTTTCATAATATCTATTTTTATATATTCGATTCAATTTTTTGATTTTTTCTCGGTTTTGAGGTCGGTTCAACAGTTCGTTCTTTTGATTTAATTTAACAAAAATAATTAAAAATAAGCTAACATTCAAACTCCACTGGAGAAAATAAATACCAATCTTCGTTGTCATATTTCACTATACTAATTCAACTTACTTCTAGAGAACAATCAACGTTCTATATCAGATTTCTAAATTAAACATTCACTTCAGAACATCAGACTTCAAAATTGAACATTCTCTCCAAAACATCAAACTTCAAAATTGAACATTCTCTCTAGAATCAACATTCTACATAAGATCTCTAGAAAATAAATATTCAACAATCAACATTGAACATTCTATCTTATCTCCATAAAACAAATACCCAACCTTCCATCTCCCTAGAAAAAAAAGTACCAAAAGTCTATGAAGCACTGAAAATGTTGATTTGGAAATTGAAACAGGAAGCACTGTCTATGAAGAAACAACCTGAAATGATCAATAATTTCGAACTAATTATGTGTAATTATACAAACAAAGCTGTTAGACTATGAAGAACAGAAGATTGATTTAACACTGAAGGCCGAACCTATGAGCTGTGAGAGAACAGATTGGACGAAATCGTCTGTGAGTGTGAGTTTGTCGTCAATGTCACCGATGTTCGGTAAAATCGTTTGCGAGTGAGAGTTTATTGTCGCATCGCCCATCGAATTCTGCCTTTTGTTAGAGAAACTTCAAGAGAGAACAGGTTTGCGTCAGTCGGTGACTGGCTATGGTTTCAGCAGCTACAAATTGGATGAACGGGATGTGGGAGACTCACGAACGAGTACGGCTAGAGAAGAAATTGACTGAGACTAAGAGAGAATGAGAGATGAGATGAACTGATGAAGAGAGCCAAAGAGGTAGGGGTATGGTTTTGTTCCACTTTATTAGGCACTAAGCAGCACTCAGCAGCGGGCTCGAGGGGTGCCTGACAGCACAACATAGCAGCAGGCTCGAGGTGGGATTTTTTTTTCAAAAATTGGGTCGATTGTCGGTTTCTCTGTTTTAAACCAATTGAACCGTGAACAGAACTGAACCTTGGTTCTAACCAAAAAAATTCTCTTTGCCAAACCGAACCGAACAGATCAAAATCAGTCGGTTCAGTTTGGTTACTCGGTTCAAACCGAACCGATTCCCACCCCTACTTCCACTTTGTCCACCTGGTCAGTGAACAAATCATGTGGCCTATGACAGACCTTGATCCAATTATGCCACCGTCATTTAAGAGACGTCCAAGAAGGCCGTGAAAACAAAGAATAAGGGATGTTAACGAGGCCCTAAGCCGGGTAGTGCTGCCTAGGAGACATTTCAACATGACATGTGGCCGGTGTGGGGATGTGGTGCACAATTCCTGCAGGTGTCAAGGTTGTGGCCCAGACACCGCTGAGTCAGATGCATGTGGCAGCCGCAGGTCCAGAGGCAGAGGTGACAGAGGCGTGAGAGGAAGCTCTTATGACACATTCATGGGTTTTACAGTTCCCGAGATGCAGGTGAGCACATTATTACGTCTACGTTTTCATGTCTTATTTTAACTATACTAATTTTATCTGCAATGTGTTATACAGAAGTATGTTGTGCAAGGTCCACAAATACAAATGTGGACCTTCACCTTGATTAGGTTTTCTCTTGGTGATGATATAAAAAAGACCAGTTTTGCAATACTTCCGAGAGATATATGACATTGCCTTGAAATATGCTACTTTGCTAGCATTGTAAGCCGAAAATGATTTATCAAATCCTATTTACTTGCCTATGGAGGTTTATGATTTTTCTTTTTTTTTTTTTCCAAATGCTACATAGAAATTTTGACATGCTTGATTGTGAACATTTTTAATTTCAGCTATGTAGATTGTTGGTGGGCAAAACGATATGTTTATATCCTATCAGCCCGGGACAAACCCATTTTTAGTATGTTTGAGATTATAAGAAAGGGCATCAAGTGTAGGATCGTTAAGAAACATGAAAAGATAGCACAGTTGACAGACATTTTTTGGTAGCAAATAAAGCATCGGCTTGCTAGACTATAACTTGCAAGTCAAAATTGGAATCATGTTTTTGCATCTAATCAAGGTGAAGGTCCACAAAAACAAACACAAATATAAATGTGGACCTTCACCTTAGATAGTTGTAATGCACATGTACATTATATGGTTGTAATGGAATTGATAATTTAGTTTGTCTGTAATGCACATGTACATTAAATGGTCGTAATAGAATAAAATTGTTTGTTGATAATGAATGAAATTGATAACTGGTGCGATGGATATTAACGACATTGATAGGGAGTGTTTAGTATGAAAATGTAATTTTGGACAAAGGGGAATTGAGACAAATTAAAATTTGCTAGCCTCAGGTAGATTTGTGGTTGGCTGAAAGTGGAATTGCGGTCGATTGGAACCAGAGTAAGCATCAACATTCCGCCGTGGAAAGATGTCATTCCGTGGCAGAAAGTATACAAGCCATGGAATGTCATCCTTTCCCCTTAGTGTGACATCTTTCTGCAGCGGAACATCGAAATTTCTCTGCCTTATATACATCGGTATTATGTATATATTGCTTAAATTGTTGTAATGAACATATTAATTGTTTGTTGATAATGAATGAAATTGATAATTTGATTTGAGTCAAAGTTTCTTTCTTTCTCTTTCAAAAATATGAAAATTTTATAAGAGTTTCCCTTATTTTAGTCACTCCCCCCTGTGATATTATTAAAACCATAAATCCAACTAGATATTATACAAACAGATATTTTCCAAACATATATTATCCAATCACATATTATCTAAACATAAACATATATTATCCAAGTCAAAACAATGAACTACGCAAAGAGACAATGAATAAATATTCAGTACCAGAAAATCAGTATTTCAATCAGTATCCCTACACATCAAGTAAACAAAGCCGGCGCCACCTTCTTGCGATATTTCTTCTGCAAATCGATGATTACAAATGACAACTTTTGGTCTAGGTATACGTTGGACCCTTTAGCGTACAAGGGACTCTTATCATGTGGATCTTCGTGAGGGTGGAAGCCGGTCTCCTTACAATTCATAGCAACCCTAAACCAAGCACAACTGCCCCCCCCCCGTGTACACTGAAAGATGTCGTGCGGGCTGAAATGCAAAGGAAAAAATCAACATTTAAAGCAGAAAGCAATGTGAATCTACACAAGGAAAAAGATATACCTCACTTTGTTTGTTGCCGCTACAACGATTGCAATTGCTTCTGGTAGCAACGCCTAGTACAGGTAGTGAGTGTTCAGGTAAACAGATGACAAAAAACACGGTTGCTTTGGGTGTAACTGAAATGTAAATCACGCATTAGAACTATTCAAACAAGAAGTACAACAAGTAAAAGTGAGAAGTTTACTTATGTAAATCCACCCTATTGTAATAAACGATTTTTCCATTTGAACATTGAAGTATTTTTCTTCGTTCAACGCATAGCACTGCATACAAAGAACGCAAGGATTAGTACTAAAATAAAATCTTTTAAACTACTTAATTAGAACTGTTTGTAATTCTCACCATGTCTGAGTCATTTTTGCTTCGGAATGATGAGATCAGTGATGTGGTATTTATCATGAAACTAAAAATAAAAATAGGAAACGAAATATTCTAAGTATCCAGTCCAAAACACTTAATGCCAGAAAATGAAATATCCTACCGTAATCCCTGCAAGGATTGTGCATGTCTCCAGGTTTTTCTTGGTATTTGCCCGAAACAATTTCATGAAAATATGCATCAGTTCACCTGGCTGCAATGAACATTTTCAAACCATCGAACTAATAAGGCATGAATAAGTGCAGGCACATAGATAACCAAATTGAAGATGTACAATGCGCACAATTTTAAGTGGTGGAAGCTTTTTTCCACCCGACATGTTTTTAAATCGAGAAATGGGAGCCACTATCTACTACACCTCGGCAAGCACATCAGGAGGAGAAGGTTGGCGTCTGAGGCCAATAGCACTACAAATCTGAGACACGTTATTATATCGCATACAAACAAAGTAAATAATAAACTTTATATATAAACTAAAAACTTACAAGCATTTTGTGCGTTTGGTTGCTGAAGAAGTTGTTGGAGATGATGTTCGAGAGACTGCTCGAGGGGCTGCTGGAGAGGATGCTGGAGGGGATACTCGCTGCCCCATTCTTTGCAATTCAGCCAACAACTCTTGATGACACTCCTTTGCTCGTCCACCATTATTTGCATTTTGTGCAGCCCTAGTTGATGGTACTCCTCCATCCTTTGAAGTCGGTCCTTCATCCTTCAAACTCGATCCAACACTATTTGATGATGCTCCTTCACTTACTCTTCCATTCTTTGCATCCAGTCGACAATTTCCTCAGGCATCGACGTAAAGTAAGATGACTGAGGAAGGGGCGGAGTCATTGGCTAGGGAGTATCATCCTCCATGTGTTACAGAGATGATGATGGAGGTTGTTTCTTCGTGGGAGCTGGAGGTTGTACAACTGAGGGGGCTGGAGGCCGTACGACTGAAGGGGCTGGAGGCTGGAAAACTTTTGCTCGAGTCTTTGAGGCGAGCTTGGATGGAGTCTTGCATACTCATTCCCCTCCAAATATGGAAATCCCCATGCAGTCCACTTTCAATTTGTTGTAGACATCACCTGCCTTCTCTTGGATTCTTGGCTGCTCATCCGAGACTGGTACCCCATTATGCTCAACAATCCTCTGAATGAGCCAGTTAAATGGCAAACTCTTGACCGGGTTGTTGAGGACCTTGTACAAGTGACTTAAAATCGCATAGACGATGTTCAATTTCTTTCGGTTGAACACCTTCTCCAGTATATAGAGATCCATCCAACTAACATGGTCTCGATGTTCATCCCGAGGCAGAATAATGTGCGTCATGATGGTGTGGATCACTCGGGCTTTGACATTCAAGTCATTGGACTTTGGCTTCTTGAACGCTGTGATCTAGAAATCACGGTGCAATAGTCTAAGCACTGCCAGACCTTATTCTCATCTGATGAAATCTGGCTCCCGAGACACGTGGTAATATTCCTCCCTTGGTTCCTCCATGAAACATCCAAGAAGCACGTTAATGTCGTTTGGAGTCAACCTCAACTCCTATTCAAACATGTAAGTCTGGACCTCTAATGGTTGGATGGACAATTCCAAATTGGCATAAAACAGTTTTACAATCTGTTCACAGAAACTTCCACCCAATCTGCACAACCAGGCTAAGCCAGCCCCCTCAACCAATTCTTCAATTTTCAATTCAGTCAATGACTCAAACTCTACTCTTCTAAATACAATAATTGAACTATGTTTAATATCGACTTCATACCTATCGTTCGCTGCCGCAGTCCTGAAGAGCGGGGAGTGGAACATATCTGTAACAGGTTCAAAATGGACCAATTGAGCTACTAGTCGTTGTCAAGACTATGGTTGAGGTTGGGGTTGTGCTTCAATCTTGGCTGGTGTGTTGCGCTAAAACTGAGCATGCATGAACTGAGTTGCACTTCCTCTCCGATAACGGGCTGAGTCTGTTTCCTGTTGAGGTTGAGATAGAGCATTTACATTTGAGAGTCAATTTGGTCGTCCTAGAATTCATTGGAATTGATTAAACAGTAAGAAAATTGCTCTAAGAGTACTAAGGATTCGGGGTTCGCCAAGGAAATTGATAATGTCACTGGAGCGTGAAATGTCAATTATATATACTAAGGCAACATAAGGCAAAACGATGTATGACTTTCAGCAGCGGAAAGTATGATGTTCCGCGCTGGGGAACGACAAATGAGGGGAAACGTTTATTCTTAATGACATTCCTCCGCGGAAAGTTGACATTCCTCCGCGGAAAGTTGACATTCCGCAGCGGAACGTCATACTTTCTGCAGAGGAACAACAAACAAGTCGCTTCATATTTAGTACTGATGTTCCGCGGAGTAACGTATATGATTCTGTCGGGGAACAAAATTTAATTGTTTAACGGCAAACTAATAGCAATGTTTGCAACGTCTATTTTCCATAGTTTAGTGGTTAAGTTGTTAGCAAAAATAAGTTAGTGGTTGACTTATCTTTGATCACAAAGTACAGTGGTTGATTTGTTAATTTCCCTTCTACTTATAATCAATCTTATTAGAAAAAAGATGATATGTTATATTAAGATATTTTAATGTCTAGTTACCAAAGTTTTGTAAAGGTTTGGATTGAAAGAACAATCAAAGTTTATCCATTAACTAATATTAATATTATGATTTCTACTTAATAGTACAATATTGTCAATTTAGAGTTGAAGCGTGCATGACTTTTTTTCTTAAATTTTAACCTAAAAAGCTTTGTGCTACTTAAAGATGAAATTTTATTTATATGATATATCTCAAGATGACCCCTAAGTGATGTGATCTGATGGTCTCATTACTTGCTCTTGGCTCCAACAAACCCTCACGATAACAGGTCATCATAATCACTGTAAAATCCACAATTTTATATTTTATATTTTTCTAAATAAATTTTTCGTTTTAACCAAAGTCAAATTATTTTGCATTGACCAGATTATTTCCATGTGTCGTGGGTCTTCGGCCATGATGAGGATTCGATCAAAGGATCAACTGATGGAAATTCAAGTTACCGCACAGTCTAGGTCTGGAATTTTGGTGTTCAGTGAGTTTGAATTTCCTTAGTTTTGTTTCCAGTCAATGTTTGATTTTATGATGAAATTGGATATAAAGATTTTATTTAATATATATATATATATATAAAATAAATTAATTAAATAAGATTTATCAATAATTTTTTTATATGGGGGTAGTCAATGGTTAAGATTTTCGTCATTTATTTGTTCAAGAGAATTTCCGTTGTCCTGATCTCTGTCTTTCTTGATGGTTTCTCGCAAGTAAGTTGGTTTCTAACCCTCGTCCCCAACGTCTTCATTGTGATGCGGGGTCAGATGTCCACAAGATTGTTCAGATGTACGTAGAAGTAGGGACATCCATAGAAACGTGGGCGGTCTGTCGAAGTAGAGGATAACAGCACGAGGCTTTCGCGCTTGGACCAAATGTTCACACTAAATTCCATTTCTGGTTTGGGTGTCCTCATCGGTCATCTACGGCAAGGGTCTAGATGGGCGTAGTAGCCTATTGGGATAAATTTTTGTCGCCTCGGCACGTCCATGGCTTCTTTCTTTTCAATTCGAGTTCCTCAATGTTCTCGGTTGATCGCTACCATGTTGATGGACCATGGATCCATCCTATCATCAATCAAGCAGTCAAGATTATCATAGAGTTCTTTGAAATCAAGCATATGTGGAAGTTCAAGAACAATTGGAGAATAATTGATGGACTTCACAAAACTGCCTACTTTCTGACCTTCAACATGTTTTTGACAGTTTGGGTATTTGAAACAACGTCATATCAAAAAATATGCATTATAAAGATTGTAGCTGACTTTCTAAACTTTTTAGAATGGGTTGGATCGTTAAAATTAGAGTTTGTTTGCTATGACAAAAGCCCACCGGACAGAGAGAAAATATCATGCAAAACCCAAGTGGCCAAGCTTGGAGACCAAGGAAAGTCAATACATGAAAAGCATCCAAGTGGACGAATTCAAGAAGGAAAAGTTGTCAAAAAACCTCAAGACTTGGAGAAGAAGGAATGAAAAATTAATTAGATATTCTTTTAGTTAATTTACCTAGCAACCATTGAGTAGAAAATCATTCAAGCTTATACTATAACCAATTTAGTGATATTTGCTTAATTAGTTATTTACTATTTCTTAATTTTTAATTGGTTATTTACAACCAGCTTATGTAAATGTTTTAGACAGTGAAGATTGAATATATAAAAGATTTTGCTTATTTTCGAAATTAGAGTGATTCCTCTTTCAAACATTTGGTGTGTCACAACCAAAGTTTCCCTTATGTGTATTGCATCACAAGATTAAGGTTATTGTAAATTGGTAATTTTTTTTATTGGCATCCATACTCTTAATCCTTAAAGGAAGAGTGTATGAAGAGGTGTCCAACTTTTCTAAGGAGTTTCATTGGCGAAGACATCCATACGGCAGTGATAAGTGTGCCTACTTGCTATTTCCAGCCAATCGACTTCTTCAACGCATATTTCTGAATCCGTAAAGTTTCTTATTCTTATTTTATTTTTGGGAGGATTATTTTTCATTCATTAAGGAAGTTGTGTTCAAAATCTAAGATCAAAAGCTTATAAATTCATAAAGTTATTGCTATTCAAAGACGGACTTTCCATAAAGAAAATTGCGGCAAAGTTTAGGAAATTTCTGAAGGACCAGTCGATCACCTTCACAGTCGTCAACCGACCGCTCGCCAAAACCTTCGCCTCTGCAATATTCTGCGTCATTGACGATTGATTGCCTCAACCAACCGCGAGTTTTCGGATGATCAAAATACACGATTTGCGGTCGATCTCCTTCATAGCTCAATCAAATGTAACTCCACTTCTCCTCCCACGATCAACCACTGCTCTTCTATTCTTCAACCGGTTGGTCCTACTTCTTCAGCACTTGGCTATTCAATAGATTGTTTATCACTTAACAGGTTATATTCCTATTCCCTTCTGCTAGTGCATCATTTGGTATCAAAGCTAAAACTTCTGTTAATCCATGATTCTTTTTTTTCAACATACAAACGAGGAAGTTACAATCATGTATTCCTACTTTTAGCGGGTCAATATATGAAGAAGATTATTTAGATTTGGAAGCAGAGGTCGAAGAAATCGTTCAAAGTTCTTATTTTTCGGAGAAGACCATGGTAAAAACTTATTTCTTCAAGATTTAAAGAAATAACTTATTTTTGGTGGGATGATTTGATAAATTACCGAGTGATGGATGGAAGAGAAGACATCAACACGAGTTATTTGATGAAGAAATTTTTGAGGAGAAAATTTGCTCCATCCACATCACCACCAACCAGGTATTTAAAGAGAAATCCCAAAAGTAAGCAAGCTCAACTCGATAAATTATGTGCCTCATTTGAAGAAATAGTTTGACAATTTGACAAATCAAAATCAAGTTTATCAAGCACCCCGACTTTACAAGCACAAGACCATGACGAGATATTGAAGGTACACTTGAGCAAATTGAAGAAGATGTCATATTTCCTCAAGAAGGACCTAACTATTTTTGGAGTCTCAAATAGAGGAGAAGAATGTCAAGAAGGACAAGTGCCCGAATCTGAGCATCTAGAAGACAAAGTTGACTCCTTGACAACAACAATACAAGAGGAACAAATTTTTCATATCCAATGCTTCCAACAAGAACAAGGTTTGCTCTTTATTTTTTGGTGAGAGAATTTGTGCTAACAAGGTTTCTATGACTATGGTTAAAGGAATCATCTTGGAGATATTGATGCATGACATTCCTTACAAATTATGGTAGCACATTGATAAGGACCAAGATTGTAGTAGTCGGTGTCTAAATAAGGAAAAGGTTAGTTCTTTAATTGATGTGAAAGAAATTACACCAGTGTGTATTCCATGGATTTTAAGAAAAGTTTGAGTTGGTGGAATGACAAAGAAGGCAAGGTAAATCAAACTTTGGGTGATTTTTCTTATGGAAGTTTTAGTAACATAATGTTTTGTGATATGATGAGTACAAGTCACTTTCTTTAGAAATTACCATGGTTACATGATAGAAGGCCTATGCATGATAGATATTCTAATTGCCTTTCTAATTATTATGCATTTAAAGATAGTAGTCGGATGAACAAGCTAGCTCCATTTCGACCAAAACAAGCTACAAAGGATTATGACGCATTAAAAGAAAATAAGATGAAAACTACTATGCTTATGACAAAGAGGTATGTGCCGATGGTTATATTGATTGTTTGGATTCTTACGATTGGATGGATTAAAGTGTCTTATGATATTGTTATATTATCGATTTGTCATAGCAAGGATGTTCTCTTTAATTATGATGACAATTCAATGCATTGTTAGCATGAATAGAAAAAGAGGGTTGTCATTAATCTTGTTAAATCTTGGTGATGGACTTAATTGTTGTTTTGGGGTTAGAAGAATATATTGCATCGTGAGGAAAATTTTGATATTTGATTATGTTGATATTAATTTGATCTTATGGCTAGACCCTTATGGCAACAAGGATATTGATGATTTCGATGAATTTGATTACTATTTTGAGACTATAAGAAAATATTGCATCTTGAGGAAAATTTTGATATTTGATATTGATCTGACTCATTGGCAAGACTCTTATGGCAATAGGGTTGATGATGAATCTACTGGTTGTTTGTTTTGTGGTTGCAATTACTACTTGCCTAATTATGCATCATTGCCCAAGAATAAATTGCTGGAATATTTTCCTTATATGAACAAGTACAAAAAGGGAAAGACAAAATTAGTGGTCAATACTCGGAGTCAAAGATTATGTTTTCAAGGATGGCAAGCTTGGCATACCAATTCACGGAATTCAAAAATCACTAATAAGGAAAATTCATGGTGGGGATCTAGCAAACCATATTGGGAGAAGAACTACTTAGGAAGCTACCAAAAAATTGTTCTTTGGTCACATATACTCAAAGATATTCTCAAGATTATATTTATGGAAGTTATTAAATCACAAAGGGGTGTCTACATTACTTCTAAGTTGTTGTTCAAATATGGGAGGTGGTTTGCAAAAATCTTAATATTATTGGACTACTATATCAAACAAAATTTGTTCCCTTATTTCATTCTTGAAGAATTTGAAGTCATTACAAATCTCAAGACCCATGACACATCTCCTTATCTTATTAAAGGAGATTATGAAAGAATTACTCTTTGGCTACACATACTTAAAGGTGTTTTCAAGGTTATATTTATAGTAATTATTAATGTGGTCTACATTATTTCTAACTCAAAAGCAAAAAATGAGAATCTAGTATCCGAATTATTGTTCTAGCATGGAAAGAGGTTTATGGAAATTTTAGTATCATCAGCTTGCTACATCAAACAATATTTGTTTTCTTATTATATTCATGAAGAGATTGAAGACATTGCAATGTTGATAGTCCATGATGAATATTCTTATGATAATGAAGACTATGAAGGAACAAGACTTGATTCAAGGTCGAATCATTTTCAACCACGAGAGGTTGATGGACCACAAATCCATCCTATCATCAATCAAGCATTCAAGATTATCATGGAGTTCTTTGAAATCAAGCATAAGTGGAATTTCAAGAACAATTGGAAAATAATTGATGGACTTCACAAAACTGCCTACTTTCTGACCTTCAACAAGTTTTTGACAGTTTTGGCATACGAAACAACATCATATCAAAATGTATGCTTCATGAAGATTGTAGCTGACTTTCTAAGCTTTTTAGAATAGGTTAAATCGTTAAAATTTGAATTTTTTTGCTATGACAAAAGCCCACAAAATAGAGAGAAAATATTATATAAAGCCCAAGTGGTCAAGCTTAGAGACAAAGGAAAGTCAAGACATGGAAACCATTCAAGTGGACGAATTCAAGAAGGAAAAGCTGCCAAAAGACCTCAAGACTTGGAGAAGAAGAAATAAAGAATTAATTAGATATTCTTTTAGTTAATTTACCTAGTAACCATTAAGTAGAAAATCGGTCAAGCTTATACTATAACCGATAAGCTTATACTATAACCGATTTAGTGATATTTGCTTAATTAGTTATTTACTATTTCTTTAATTTTTAATTGGTTATTTATAACCACCTTATGTAAATGTTTTAGATAGTGAAGATTGAATATAGAAAAGGTTTTGTTTATTTTCGAAATTAGAGTGATTACTCTTTCAAACCTTTGGTGTGTCACAACCAAAGTTTCCCTTGTGTGTGTTACATCATAAGATTAAGGTTATTGTAAGTTGGTAACCTTTCTTATCAACATTTGTACTCTTAATACTTGGAGGAAGAGTGTACGAAAAGGTGTCCAACTTTTCTAAGGAGTTTCATTGGCGAAGACATCCATATGGGAGTGACAAGTGTGCCTACTTGCTATTTTCTGTCAATCAACTTCTTCAGCACATATTTCCAAATCCGTGAAGTTTCTTATACTTATTTTTGGGAGATTTATTCTTCATTCATCAAGGAAGCTGTGTTCAAAATCTCATATCAAAAGCTTCTAAATTCAGAGAGATATTGCTATTCAAAGACAGACTTTCCATTAAGAAAATTGCGGCAAAGTTTAGGAAATTTCTGAAGAACCGGTCGATCACCTTCACAGTTGCCGACTGACCACTCGCCAAAACCTTCACCTCTGTAATATTCTACGCCATTGACGATCAACCACCTCAACCAACTGTTAGTTTCTGGACGATCAAAGTACACGATTTCTGGTCTATCTCCTTCATAGCTCAATCAACCAAAACTCCACTTCTCCTTCCCACGATCGACCATTGCTCTTCTATTCTTCAACCAGTTGATCCTACTTCTTCAGCACTTGGCTATTCAACAAATTGCTCATAACTTAATAGGTTATATTCTTATTACCTTCCGCTAGTACTTCACATGTCTTGTCGACTATTGTAGAATTCTAGACGCCTGTAGGTGTGTCTTATCGACTGTTGTATGGTCCTAATTGATTGTCATCGTGTCTTTTCGACATTGTGTGGTATAGATGGATGGATATCAGTTGTGTCTAGTCAACCTTAGTGGCATTTTTGCTTACTGTGTGTTTCTGATTAATTGTTAATGTGTCTGGTCGACCACTGTTATGTCTTGGTCAATTGCATAGTGTGATTTCATTAGTTTGAGTTTAGTGGTCCTTACCCAACTTCCTCAGCCACACTTTTGCTTTCAATCTATGTGGCTTCTCAGTTTGATGTGTGGGTTCTTATCATTCCTCAATTTGAGCAGGAAAGTATTGTTGTTAGTTCTTCATGTTTGATTTTGAATTCTGGTTTAGGATTTGTGTTTTGTCCCTAGCCGCTTAGTTGAGATTCTGACATTGGTTTGGTTTTAGGTTTCGACGGTGTTTATGGTTTCGGTGTCTGTTTCCGACGGCATGTGCGACTAATCAACTAGGTTTTGATCATCAACTAGGTAGAGTTTTTATACTTTATGCACAACATTACAATATGGTTTTCAAAACTGTATTTTTTGAGTTGCCACATATGAAAACGTAACGGAGAATGTTCTACAGTACATTAATTTTATACTACATATGTATATGTGAGCATGTGCATGGTATATATGTTTGATCTTTTATTGATATGGAAGGATAAATCCTCATAATACTTTGGACAGTCACAGTGTCAAAGTATCACGAAGAGAATCCAATACATTTTGTACTACGTAAAGATGTTTTGTTTGTGCACTGTGTGAAAATGAGTAATTGGCAGTGTTGATGCACTCTTTAGGTTTTGAATCCCAAAACTTGATTAGAGTGTATTTGTTTTGGGTTGTGTCGTCGCTGACTGGTTAGCTAACAAGCCACACAGACCGACTTGATCTTCAAATCGCTCTCACAGTTCTTCCTCCAAGCTCATAAGGTGTTGTCATCTTCAGATTGTCGTCTTTCTATATGATTGTATCGGAGGAATCCTTGAGTGACCCTCATTTTTTACGGATCCTTATTTATAACTTGTGAAAAATAATGTAGGCTTATTTTATTATTAATAGCTAGGTATCTAGCGGTGTTTTGACGATTGTTTCATCGGTGGCTCATGAAGTCTATTTTGATGGTAAAGAATATTTTTTAAATGATTGTAAGCTAATGCATGAGTACGATAAATGCATTTTTATTTATCATGATTTTGATGTGAAAAAAATAAATATATGCATTGCATTTAGTATAAAATGTCTACTGAGTTAGTCACTCACCCCGACGACCTTTCCTTCCAGGTAAGGACATGGCTAGTCAGGTTCAGCTCGTAGTAGCCAGATGTAGTGTTCGAGGTATGGTTACTTCAGATTTAGTTTTATTCTCAATATTTCGTAGTTGTTCTTGGAGATTATTTATTTCTCATTTAGTTTGTAAAAACTCGTCACATGGTGTTGAATGGTTTCATTTTGCTATACAGTATTTTCCTTTGTTTATTATTACTCTATCTGTATCTTTTGTTGATCACTTTGTGGACCTTAACTCATTTATTTGGGTTTTGGACTTTATTTTATGTTAAGTCTTTCACTGACAACTTAGGTTTGGTCTGACTAATCGAGTCCTCTCTGGGGATCAAGTTATTCGACCTGACGTTTCTGTTAAGTCTACCTCTGGATCTTGGCAATCATCCCATTTCGAGAGATTTGACATTCTTCTCGGCCACATTTCTAATTAGACTCTAATTAAGTATAATCTTACATATATAGTATAGTTTAAGGCCACACTAAAACAATATAAAATTGTGATCCCGTTGCTTAGTCTTTGAACCCAACAAACCCCCCACAAAAAGGGACCATCAAAGAATATTTAAGTGCTAATAAAATTGCTAGGGTTTTTACCGTCTGGTCTTTACTAGCTAGCAATACACGTAAAACAAACTATACATACATAAAGTCTTGGTTTGAACAAGACAAGGAAAGAATGACCTAAAAAATCTAGCCTTTGAACTGAGCTTTTTCACAAGTGTAGTGGAGAAAAGGTTTGTTCTTTCATGAAGAATTGCCACAAACATTTCATCAATCTCCTCTCCTCTCCTCTCCTCTTCAAATTGCTCTTCGTTTTTTCAAATTCCCTTGTGGGTCCCAGGGACTTAGCACGTGTCTTATCAGAGTATGGATAGATGGTACACGTGTCATTCTCTCAACGGCAGGTGCACCATCACCTACTTATCCTCCTCCCTCCCCACTTCCTAACCACCTTCTATCACTTTCATTTTCTGCCCAAATTAAGCCTAATCTAGGGCTATTTCAGTCAATAACGTCACTTTGAGAAACCAATCAGCACTCGCCTCCGTTACGTGGCAGACTATATAATTAGTTGACAATTGACATTAAACAAGTGCAAAACTTGAAACTCCGCATTAAATCCCACCCCTTCTTCTTCTTCTTCTTCATACTCTGATTCTTTTTCTCCATTTAAGCATCAGGTTTGCCACCTCTACGCACTTCCTATCTCTCTCTATTCTCTTTCTCTCTACTCTGTGCTCCTTCTCCGGCGCGATCAGATAATCGGCGGAGAAGAACTCCAGAAACATCTAGCAGCTAAGAGAGTTGGACTCAGCAAATTTAATGGAGGGCAAAGACTCTTCGAATTGCCCCCAGCAGCCGAATCTACCGCCTGGTTTCCGATTTCATCCTACAGACGAAGAGCTCGTCGTTCACTACCTCAAGAAAAAAGCATCTTCTTCTCCATTACCCGTCGCCATCATCGCCGAAGTCGATCTTTACAAGTTTGACCCATGGGAACTTCCTGGTATACATGAAATCATATTCAGAAGCAATAGATTTTTTTTTCTATTTGTCATGAATATGCTTGTGAATAGACAGTATAATCGAAAAAATTAAAATTTATTGATCGGGTTAGACGTAGAATCTCTCGATGCTAATTGTTTCTTTAAAAAGAAACTAAGAGTGGGATTCTGACGGAGTTTTTAATTTTTTTTCCCGTCAGCTAAGGCGACGTTTGGAGAGCGTGAATGGTATTTTTTCAGTCCGAGGGATCGGAAATACCCGAACGGAGCAAGGCCAAACCGGGCTGCGACGTCAGGGTATTGGAAGGCGACCGGAACCGATAAGCCGGTTTTTTCCTCCAGCCGTAATAACCAGAAAGTTGGCGTAAAAAAGGCACTTGTATTCTACGGAGGCAAACCGCCTAAAGGAATCAAAACCAACTGGATTATGCATGAATACAGGCTGATTGAGAATAAGAACAATAATAAGCCACCTGGTTGTGATTATGGCAACAAGAACGCTCTTAGGGTAATTAAGAAAATTCTGATTAATTCTTTCTAATTATTTCTTAATTTTATAGAATAAATTATTTGGGTTTCTGGTGTTTTTTAGCTTGACGATTGGGTTTTATGCCGGATTTACAAGAAGAACAACTCAAACCGACCTATTGATCAGGAAGGGGAAGACTCCATCGATGACTTGATTGGAAACATACCATCTTCGATGACGCTTCATCTTCCAAAAATGGCGTCAAGCTGTTTGGGTTCATTGGACCACCATTTTCTTCAAACCATCGACGGGGTTAGTAACAGTTCGACTGCCATTTCTGGCCACTTAGCTTGTTCTTCTACGAGCTCTAAGCTAGACCACCTATTTCCAATGGCCAATTCTCTTCCTTTGAAACGGAATCTTCCATCGCTGTTCTGGTGCGAAGAAGACGATCAATCAAACAAAAGAATAGAACTGGAAAATAACGAGGAATCTCTCGCAAAAACTGACGGAAATTGTTCGAACACTTGCATCTCAACTTTGCTTACTCAAACTCCTCCTCCAGTGGTGGGTTCTTTCGGAGATCATGGGATTTTTCGTCAGCTATACCAACTTCCAGGGATGAACTGGTACTCCTAAATATACTTCCCTTCCAACCCAGCTATGGCGGAAAAACAAGCATAATAAAAATTAAAAAAAAAAAAAGAATAAAAAACTTCAAATTAGAATCATTCTTCTGATCACAGAGCCAAACACACTATCTCACCTTATAGGTTTATAATATTTGAAGTAATTGAATATATATAGGGTTTGGGTAGACATATCTCGATCCAGGTCGTCCTCTACAACCATAAATTTTATCGACGTCAGAGAAAAGTTTATAACGACGGTCATCGTCGTTATAAAAACTATATAGACAGATAGTTATATACCAGAGAATTGATATATAATTTTGAATTTTGATGTAGAACAGTAGACTTTTGTAAAAAGAAAACTTCTTGTGTAGAGCTTTTTTACTGCACATTTGCATGAATTTGTCAAAATAAATATAGACATGATTTACAGTAGTTTCTGTATGACCCCTCGTCCGATATATATAATCAGGTTGCTTGCTTAAACAACATCTCTTCAAGAACCCTAGAAGGGAAAGAAGTCTGGTTCCTTCACAATTTCCACGCCTCAGATTGACTGTGAGGAGTTAATTTCGTAGAAAAATGCATCTTCACTTCATTATTTTTTGTTTTAAAATTCCTAATATTCCATATTTTGATCTATTTTCAAGAACTTTGTTTTAATTCATTAATCTAGTATTATTATTTTATTTTTGAAAAGATAAAACAAAAAATATTTTTATAATTTCGCTTTTTTTAGTTGATACTCGAATGCGCAAGCAATGTTTATCGTAACAATAATTGTCGTACCATGACACTGGGTCGCAATTATTGAGCGTCACATTTAACTTATTGATACCGACTAAAACATGACATAATAAACTTTTTGAAAGTGTGAATTTTTTTTTTGAGTTAGAAAGAACTCATGTGATTTATAACAAAGAATGTCAAGTTGTGATAAAATGATATAAAATGTCAATAGGAGAAGAACAACAATGATTGTGCAATTAGAAATTCTATCTCAAATAATTGGGTGGGGAAGGAATATTTTTTATGGGACATCTTTCTATTGATGATTAATTAACATCTAATTATCTTCTTAATCAAGCAAATTAAATTAGTAAACTAATAAATACATGATTGATAACAATAGCATAGAGCTCTGAACTTCTTGTTTGTCCAATACATTAGAAAAAATCTAATTTCAGAATGAGTAAGCTAGTTCTAATATATTAAATTTTAAAACTAAAGATGATAAAAGATAAGTAATAAAATATTGTAATTATCTTATACTATTTATTGATAAAATTATGACACATTTTGTTGTAGCTTGACACTTGGCTTTATCCAAGAGTGTGACACTACATTTATTCTTACAAAATTGATATTTTACAAAGGAGAAATGGACTTCCTTGAATTCCAAATTTATTTCTGGCTAAGTTAAAATCATTCTAATTTCCAAGAAAAAATTAATCACTCCCTACATCTTCCTTAATTTTAAGATCAACCATGCTTAGCGCCTTGAATGAAGTAATTTTTCAAATACGTGACATATGATAAATTTTCAAAAAATTGTCTTAACTAATATAACAATAGTCTTGACTTCCATTTCATGTAACGAAACTAATCACAATTTGTAACGTCCTCAGTTCTCTCAATACAATATTGTATGCTTTGGGTCCATACCTATATAGTTTTGTTTTTAGGGTTAGCCCAAATCACATTATACTAAATAAAAAAGATAACTTTACTTATAAACCATGCATTTACTACTCTCTCAAACGATATGAGATTGTATACCTCCATTAATATGGGTCGAATCCTTACATGGTTCATCCTAACGTTCACAGGCAGGCTGCCACACAATTTCATCATTAGCTTTTCGTAATCATCAATCTCAATTTCTTCGATAAAATCATCTTAAACAGAGATATATCAGGTTTTTGTTTTTCTTATCTGAAAATATAAAAAAAAATTTAAATATATGTATTATTTTGGGCGTGACTTATGGGCTGGGGAGTGAAAAGAGAACCTCACAAATGGCGTTCAATATTGGTGACGAAATCCACCATTTTTAATTGTCACAATCTAAAAGGAATCAATTCATTATCTTTAATCTACACCTTTAAAAAAAATAATACCCTTTTAATTCCACTTCCATTTATAGTAAAGAGTTCATATCATTACCAACTTTTCCTATTTCTATCACTATTTGTTTTCCTTTTTTGGAAATACATTTTTGAAATTTGACACAATTATTGAGTGTTTGCTGTCCCCATTTCATTTGCCTCTCATTAAAAACCATGCTTTATCTCCAACCCCTATTAATCTTCCCATTAATCACTGATACTTGCTAATTTAACATTTTTCACCCAAGATTACGTATAATTTACATTCACTGAGAATACTATTTCTATCAACGCTAATGGTCCCCCTAATTTTTCTTTATTTAACATGGTTTTTCATTTATGGCTCTGAGTGATTTAAATAATTAACATAATAAATAGTATAATTATAGGTTGTGTCACACAGTGCCGATGCGGCACTTTATTTATTTTACTATAAAGTCATGCATTATACTTAATCTTTCACTTGTTTTACTAAAATACATGATTCAGTGAAAGAAATTTCCCCAAATTCTAATTCATAATTTTGAAATGAAGATCAAATTAAAGATTGAGCTTGAAAGACATAATCGGGCAAAACGGTCTCGACCTTTGCCGAAGGAAACAAACATTGCAGTTGTATATCTACAGGAGAAATGAAAAACATCAAGAAGATATCATTAGAACTAAGTCTTTCGGATTACAAAATCTTACTCGAAAATGGAAAATCGACACTCGTCGTCCCAAGCCAGACTAAATTATTCACAAAAGAACATAAAAATTTGGAGTTTCCCATGATTTGCAATGAGTTGAACAAGAATTTTTCCTTACATTTCTTGCCAAATCAGATGAAAAAACATTCCTAGAAAGAAGTTAAAAGTGGGTTCTAATTCAATATATTATCTCACAAACTGAAATCGGATCCTAGAATTGCAATTTTCGCTTATGAATAAAACTAGTATTTTCCGTTTACTCAAAAAATACTACGTTGTGATTGAAACACCGTGGACAGAACAGCGATAATATCCGAGGGATTGAAGAAAAAAAACAAACATGGATTTTTGTTCAAAGCTTCTTGCCAAGCTTCCCTGATGTTAAAGGTGTAGAACATCCATCTACAACCACCTGGACACATTCGTAAATTTATTGTCAAAATCAATCGATACAAGAGCGGTGCAGTTGAGGGGTTGTGAAAGATGTTGAAACCATCTCCCATTGAACAATTCAACAATTCCCCTCCCTCCCTGTTAGTTCTTCTTCGTTTAAAGATGTTAGAATTTTTTAATATAAACTTCATAAAGTGGTCCATCTAATATAGTAAGTTTTCCGTAACAATCACAACTATTCACTAATGTCCATGAATAGACATATTCATGGGAGACTCTTTGATAGGAAGAGTTGCTTCAAGTTTACATTGTTTGGATTAGATTTTGGTACGACCCAAATTCTATTACGTCAGTTCCATGGGTCCGCATTGTAGATTTCATTTGGGGTTTTGTTTTTTTTTTCTATAAATTCATGTAAGCTAGAGTCGCAAAATTTGCAGTTGTATTCTAATCTTCAAAGTAGATTTATTCTTCTATCCGTGTTTTTTTTTCTGAAAGGGGTTTTCCACGTAAAATTGGTGTCTCATATCATATTTTCTTTTTCCAATTACTTTTTGATTTCTAACAAGTGGTATTAGAGTTTGATTGGGAGAGAGATTATATAATTCGGGTTTCGAAATATCAATTCCCTCTAGTTGTTCCGCATTGAACAAGGTTTTCGTAATTTTTCAGAAAATTACAGTTTTTTGGAAAAAAGAAAAAAAAAGGAAAAAATTTTCCCTCTGTTATCTGTATTGCTCATAACATTTGTTCTTTTCTACTGTCCAACACCCATAAGGAACGATAACCGTTTCTCATAAAAACTCTGATTTTTTTTTTTTTTGAAGTTCGCTAGAGTCGTTGCACCTTTGAGCAACAGGTTCATCGTTAGAAGGTTTTCTAATCATCATTAGTCGTCAGAGATTTGCATTGTTGTTCTTCATTCTCGCTATCAAATCGTCTCGATTAAGACTGTTGCAAGAGTGTCATTTGCAAAGTTGTATTTTTTACCAAAAATAAAAATTGTTAAAAATCTTTGAAATTTTTGAAAGATTTTTGGGATATTAAATTTGATAATTTATGCTAGATTTAGAATCACATGAATATCTAATCTTTAGGATTATATTTGGTTGAACTTCAATTCATGTTTTATTTTTTTGATATTTGCGATTATTTTAAGGTGTTTTGATTTAAGTTTATTTTGGAGTTAATTAGTTATCATAAAAATATATAAATTTCTGAAATATATTTTGGAATCTTGTGATATCCGTGATTTTTTACTTCTATTTTGGAAGAATATTTTTATTGAAACTAGTGATTTTGCGTAAGACATTTTGTTGAAGAATGTGTTTTTTGTGACGATGAGATCATTCAAGTAGATCATCCACGTTGAAACAAGATTCAATATTTAATTATGGAAGAATAATGATAGTGGAATTATAAAATGATTTAAATAACATATTTAATATGGCATGTCAAGAGGCGAAAGATGTTCCCACAAATTTAGATGACCTTTTGTGGGATTTGAAGATATCATCATCATAGTTTAAGTATTTCTTAAACCTTATCAGCATTAGTTTCTAAATTTATCCTTAAATATATTTATATTATGATTTGTATGTTTCTTTGAGAGAGGCAGACGGGTCTTCGTTACAGATCTTTTTTAAGGGTGTGGAAGAAGAAATTTTGAAGATTTAAAAATTTATTCCTTGCAACTGAATTCTTTTTGAGATAGAAATTGTCACAATTCAACGTTTTGAATTTGTTTTGTTGGGTTTGGCTAACGAGCACACGTCATGGATCTACTTCATAGAATTCATGTTAATGTAAAGATTGTTAGATTTCAGTATGACACGAATTCTATTGGGTCGGGCTGGTAGACCAGCATCGTAGATCTCATTGAAGATTTTGTTTTGGCTATAAATTTATGTAAACTAGAGTCACAAAACTCACAGTTGTATTTCGACCTTCATAGTATATTTGTTTCTCTGCCACTGATTTATTTTCGAAATAGTTTTTTCATATAAATATGATGTTACACATTTTATTTTAAGGTATGGTAGCGAAAACAACTCTGGTACAAAATATAAATGGAAGGTCCATATTTCACAAATGGAAAAAAGCTGTGTAGCCTTCATGTTTGTATTTGCAGGGAAAGCTGTCGTGAAAGGAAGTTGTGTGTTCTCTTCTCTTGATCATGGAACTTTAGTCTGAGGAGAATAACCAAATAATCCCAATTTAGAGAAAACAGCGGAGAAGATAAGTGGATGCAGAGAAGAATAATGGAAATCAAACTCTCTACTTACTTCTTGCCGGTGTCCAGTTTCCAGTTTCCAGTTTCCAGTTTCCAGTTTCCAAGCATGATGATCATTAATTGAGTGTCTGCATTGTCAAATACAGGATTCAAAGATGAAATGGCGAGTTTTAGCAAAACCATAATAAGTAGTATAACCAGCCTACGCTTACTGTATCGATGGAGCTAATAAAGGAAACGAATTTCTTCGTAGCTGACCTATAAAATCACCACCACAAACAATAGTGGCAAGAAAACACTGCAACTCTAACCAAAAAATGCAGAAAGTTCTTGAATAAGCAAGCAGGGGCAGTTGAGAATTCACAAAGCATTCCATTCCAGGACACTAGGAAATGGGTACCACAAAATATTTGTTTTACAGGGGAGAGAGAGTAACCGAGAGACCAAGAGATTGAATCAGAGAGGATGAAGAAAAACGCCATGACTGGATTGCAGAGAGGCTTGGGTCAGGGGTAAAACGGGAAAATCAAATCTAAAAAACACACGAACGTGTACAAGGTCCCACCGAGATTTGAACTCGGGTTACTGGATTCAGAGTCCAATGTCCTCACCACTAGACCATGGGACCTGACGACAACAAGCAGTCTATTTACAATACCCAATTACTTTGAAGTAAATTCATATCATTAGATGAAATATGAAATATATAAATAAGTAATAATAGAACAAAAATAATAATAATAAAACTACTCCAATCAATTGACATCCAACTTTTAATCAAACGTGATGACCACAAATTGGTAATCAAATTATAGATTATCCAATGTTCACCATCTTAACGTCGTTTATATTTTATTTTTCCTTTTAAGTATATTTGAAGTATCTGATTGAAACAATCTTAATTTTTAAACAACTAGATACATTCTATTTTTCTTTATATAGATCAAACTCGATAGTAAATTTTATGTGGACACGTAGTTGTATGATTCGAAGACCCACGAGTCTTGTTATCTGAAAATTTAATAATGTTTTTCGATCAACCAATTCAATAAGAATGCTCGTAAAATACGATAAAGAATATTTCAAGCATGAAATTCGGCAAAAAATGAGTGATTGAATAAATGACACTTTACAATATAAGATCACTCTATTAATTTAGCAGGCTCATAAAATATGACAAAGAACATTTTGAGGTACTTGGATTAAAAAATATATATATTAACTTAGAGAGAAGAGAATATCTTATAAAAATCCACGTCATCATCTCCAATCCAGTCTGACCTCTTCGGACCCCACAAAATGCTGACTAGGCTTCTTGAATGATACGATGTGGCTGCTGACCATGAAGGCCGTTACGCGTTCCGACACTCTGATCTCCTCCATCTTCAATTCTCTCAGTCTCCTTACGTACTCATGGACATGCAGCAGGTCCCACACCACCCCGACCCCACCAGGCTTCAAAACTCTAGCCATCTCGCCCACCACTCTCATCCTCTCTGATGCAGCCTCCACCGTCCGATGCCCGTGCTCCTTCCCTACTCTGTGGACGAACACACCTGATACCACCACGTCGAAGTAGTTATCCCCGAACGGCAATCTCCTGACGTCAACCTCTCGGCAAGTGACGTACTCCTCCACGCCTTCCAGTTTTACTGTCCGTAAAGTTGACAGAGTGGTCCTTTTGGACCTGTCCAAACCCACTACTCGACCCGGACTACCGGATTTCTTGAGCTGGGTCGCGACGGCGTTCAGGAGAATTCCTCGGCCGCAGCCTAAGTCGAGTGCGTGTTTGACCGTCGACCAGTCGTTGACTTCGTTGATCATTCGAACTGCCATGTCGTAGTGAAGAGGGAGGGAGGAGTAGAGGAAGTTGCCGGCGGCAGCGATGAGGCAGACGGCGGATATGGCAGTGACGAAGCCGGTAAATCCAACTAAGAATCGGGCTGACCCCGCTGGAATTGAGGTGAAGAGAAAGAGATGGTGAAAAAAGGAGGAAATGGGATTGAAATAGAGGAGGAAGACTATGGAGAAGATCGTGAAGAAGAGCGCGTGGAGTAGGAGGAAGATTATGGTTTGCCACTGATCCACACCGTAGATAGCGTAAATCTGAGCCCAGTCTCTGCTTGAAGAAGCTGTCTTTCCCATTTCAGTGGCGTTTAGAAGTGGCTTTCTCGAGACTAATAGCCGGTCTGTTTGGTCTCAGAGAAAATGAGATATATAGAAAACGCAGCTATTTTCTAAGCACCCCCCAACAAACCCAGCAGCTAAGGTTCACTGTCATTGAAACTTACGATAAAAAAGCTAGTTGCCAAGTCGAAAAACAGAGACCTAAAAGGTGGAAGAAAAAGAGAGTTACAGGGATATAGCTGAAAGTATCGGGCTTTGAAGGAAGATAACGAGGAAGACATGAGGAGGATGAAATAACGAGTTCATTTAAAGTCTTTCTCACGCGGTTTCCTTCTGTCGCTTTGAAGTCTGCATGAGGTAATAAAGGAGAGGACAAGCCGAAAAAGTCTTGAGTTTTTGTTCAATTTTAGGTTTATTTTCTGCAATTTTTTTTTTTTAATCTGCTAAATCTTTTAATCGTCTTGTTCAACTTTGGGTGTCCACTGTCTCCTCAGACTCGTGTCATAAAAAATTTCCTACGTGAGATATATCTGTGTGACATCATAGCCCGTGAAGTTAATAACGACCCAAGATGTTATTAATAGCAAGGGTTCAGCTCATATCAGTAGGGATGTACAATCTCACATCGTTTGGGAGAGCGAAAAGTTAATAGTTTATTAGTAGAGTTTTCATCTCTTCCTAGTACAATTTGTTTTGGGCTAATCCCGAGAATAAAATTGTGCAGATTTCAACCCAAAACAGACAATATTATACTATGAGAACTAGATGATACACATATTGTACTTTTTAATATGATCCATTTATGTATAAAGTAATTTCTTCTTATCAATATTTTAGCTTTTAGATAAGACAATTTAATAAGAAAAGTAAAAACAATACCCAATGTTATATAAACTTTTTTGTACAAATAAAATAAAATAATTATTTTCATCAATATATCATTTATAAAAAAAAAAAAAAAAGGTTTTTGAAAACATTAATCGATTGTTTGCCGGAAATGCACGTTTGATCGTTGAATTTGACAACAAAAATGGTAAAATTTGGGAATGTGTCAAAGCATGCTTGAAGTTTTCCTCTTCCGGGTGGATCATTCCTCCATGTTTTTATTTTTTAAAAGAAATCAATATTCCAAACAGCTAATTAGTTTAGTTATTAAGATAATAACATCATTAATTTTATGAATTGAGAGGGACGTGATGGTACGGTTTTCTTGAAAACTTGGCAAGGCTGGCCTCCTCCTCGTCGTCGGTGCTCTTAATCAATTTGATTAATTATTCATTATTCATAACCTATATGGCTTACTATTTCTTTTGCCTAATGAATTGATGGAACTACAAAAAATGACATTATATTTGTTGAATATGTAGACTTTAATGACATTACATATATATATAAAATAAATAAAGATTATTTCAATTACCTTTATCATGTCATGATTTTCTTATTCATAAATAAATCTAATTGACTTTAAATATATATAGTATAATAATACATATGGTATATCCAAAAACTAGGGTTTTTAAATTAATTTTTCGACATCTTAAGCAAATGGCATAAAATATACCTTACATGACAATCACTTTTTGTATATTTAAGAAGAAAATTCTTCTCTATTTTCTTTTTAAAGATAAGATCCTACTACTTGGAATCAATTGTAAATGATATAAGTCAGCTAACAACTAGCTCTCTCTGTCTCTCAACGTAAAAATAAAAAATAGAATTTCGATCACTAAACTTTGAAACTATACAATGGATATAAACTAGACCGTTCGAAGAAAAATTTATAACAGAGAAAAAGCTAACACTAGAAAGAAATTACACAATGAAATGTGTAGATGTAAAAACATAAAATCAAAATTAAGTTCTTCTAAGACTTTATTCTATACTTAGATCTCTATATTTCATGTCAACTTTATCAAGAAGATAGAGAAAACATATCCGGATAGAAGGCTTTTACATTTGTAAGGTTCAAGTTTTCTTTTAAAAATACCAAATCTAAGATGGAGTAGAACTAAATTTGGTACAAGAAAGAAAGATGGTTAGAAAAAGAGCAAGGGAGACAATGCGACCGTGTTAGACAAAAATTCATCACCCAACATCGTGACAACACAGGAAAAGGTAAATAGAAATAAGTTACTCCTTCGAGGTAGAGCACATAAGCAAGAGCTAAATTAAATTTAACGATTTATATTAAGTATAATTAAATCAATTATTATTACTATATTAGAGAAAACATATAGATATTCTTATCCACGGATAACATGTGGTTACATAAATAGTAGACCATATCGTAATTTTAATTCACCCAACGAACAACTACATCAGGCAGACTCTACACATGGCAACACACACACGATCTCCATGATTTCTTGGCAGGTGCCCCTTAACAATTCCATGCACATTAACTTTCTAAACTCCTAACTCAGATCAAACGGCTCACATTCCCTTGATCATACCAAAGTAGTTAGCAGATTTAGTCCAATTCTCAAGCATAAATATCCCCCTCTCTTCTCAAACTCGACCTTCAAAACCAAAGAGTTACCTTGAAATGGTATGCATTTGCTTTCTCGTTGATCAGAAGAGTAAGGTCCAGTGCAGGAAACCGGTCGCCGGATCGTGTTCTCGGTGCGGCGGTGGGGCAAGCATCGCTGATATGAGGACTTCCACGAGGGTTTGTTGTGTCCCGCTTTATTGGAAATCTTGGAAGGCTATAGTTTGTACTTTTTGCGGAAGTGTTCTTAAGTCTTATAGATAAATTCAAATCGAGAAGGTCATTCTCGTCAATGTATTTCTATTCGAAGTCTTTTTCATATTTTTATCCATCAATTTATTCTTATTTGTAATTGAATAAACATGTCAATATAATCAAATTAAATGGTAAGTTTTCTAATAGTTTATATCATGATGGTAGTTTAAGTGATCATATTGATAAACAATTTTTTTTTTAAATAGAGATATTTACCTACATGTCCTTTTTTTAGCAAAAAACAAGGAAGTAAATCTAGAAATGTTGACAATAATGGAAGGGTATTTTGGTAGTTCTCAATATTTTTACCATTGCATTTATTAATTGTTGACTTTTACACCTCATAATTATTAAAAAAAAAAAGAATAAATTAAAATTATTGGGAATGGAGAAGCAAAAGTCTATGAGAATGGAATCGACATTGATATGTACATTAAATATGCCATACGTGACACCTAATAATATAGATCTCCAATTGTAAGTTGTCATTTGGAAGACACTTGTCACACGTTTACGTTATTGCAAAAAAGGTTATAAATGTCTTTATCAACATATTAATGTTTTATTTAACTTTTATTTTTACATTTAACGAGATATTTATTAATTAGTATAATTTATCACATTAATAAATAAATATTATGTAAAACGTAAAAATTAAATAATAAAAATATAAGACAAACATAATATTATCCATATAGTAAATCTTTTAATGTTTTCAGCTTTAGCCGCAAATTTATATGTTTCAAAGTAATTATAGATTGATGTTATTTGAAATAAATTGAACATCTTTGAATAACTAAATGGTAACATTATCATAGGAATACATTTTCAAATAATAAAAGTAAAGTGGATTTGTGGCATCCCGCCCTGTAAAGGCCAGAAAAGGCTCAGTTGTGGGTCCGACTCATATCAGGGAGGCACAATTCACATAGCTTGGGAGAGTAGAAAATAGATTGTATATAAGCATGGAGCCCCTTCTTACCTAGTACAACGCGTTTTTGGCTAACCCCAAGAACAAAATTGTGCAGGTTTGGGCCCAAAGCGGACAATATTGTACTGGGAGCACCGGAGGACGTTACAGGGCTATAGTCATGATATGTCATAAGATCATGGATTAGATCATTTTTAAATTCATAAAAAAAATAATCTACATTGACATTCATAAAATAAAATAAAATAAAGTTATTCCTGTTTTAAAAAAAATCATCCATCAAAAAAATTAATTATAATGCAATGTGTGTTAAAGGACGTGACATTAAGACATAGTCCATGATGCACCCGAACCCCTCAAACAAGCAATATAATAGTCCATGATAGCAGAATTGATGCGACTAAGAATGACAGGGTTTCAAAAAGAACACACAACATCTGTGAATTTTTGTCAACGACGTCGTTGATGACGCTTTTTTAAAAAGAAGAATTTGCGGTGAGCGTGGATCGAACACGCGACCTTCAGATCTTCAGTCTGACGCTCTCCCAACTGAGCTATCCCCGCTTGGTTGACAATATCATAATAAAGTTTTACCTGATAGTAAATGACACGCGGCATTATGCTAATAAATGAAGCATGAATCACGTGAGACGTGGACACAGCAACGTTGATTGGACCCCTCAGACTCAGCCCTATCCCCACCGGTATCTATACTTGCTACTAGATTCTTCCATCTGCTTATCCGAAATTTCCTGCTTCCTCCTTCTTCAATCATTATTTCTCTCTTCAGTTTCTTTGAAATCTGGTTGCTGGCGGAAATACGGATTGATCGCTTCATCCTCACTTGCTTCTGTAGAATGTAAGTAGAATTCACAAAGAACTGGCTTTTACTGAGAATTTCTCTTGTTTCTTCCGCTCAGTGAATACTTTGATTGCTGCTCTGATTGAGTTGTTGGGGATACTCTCTTTTTTTGTCGTTGATTATAATCTGATTTGATCTTTGGGTACTACTGATGATCGTTATAATTGATGATTACCATTTACTCTAAGAGATTAAGAGAAGGTATAGTCTTTTGGAAGATAAATATTCTGGTTTTTACGATCTTACTTCATATTTGCATTATAAAAAACTAGGAAAGTCTGAACTGAAGTTCTGTAATTGCTTCCAGTTCCTAATTCTGGGCAATTTCTGTGTTTTTCAGTAGCAATAATCACCATGAATCCAGCTCAACTCACTCTGATTGGCTCCACTATTTGTTTGATGCTTACAATGCATTTCTCTATCCAACTCCTCACTCAGCATCATTTTTATTGGAAAAAGCCCAAGGAGCAGAAGGCAATTGTCTTTATCATTCTTATGGCTCCCATTTATGGCATTGTTTCCTTTGTGGGGCTTGTCGATTTTCGTGGGAGTACGGCCCACTTTATGTTCTTCGAATCGATTAAGGAGTGTTACGAGGCATTTGTAAGAATTTGACATGTTTAACGTTTATCAGAAACTGTTAAGTTTGCATTTGTTATTGCTAAATTTTTTGCTTTTCTTTGCGTAGGTGATAGCTAAGTTCTTAGCTCTGCTGTACAGCTACTTGAACATATCGATAAGCCACAACGTAGTCCCTGACGAGATTAAAGGTCGGGAAATCCACCACGCATTTCCGATGACTCTTTTTCAGGTGTGGTTCCTTCTTACTTTCCCTTTTTATCTAATAAGATGTAGATCGGTAAAAATAACTGGCAGAATATGCTCTTCAAGCTGTTGTATGTTTTGTTCTTGATAGATCTTTTGACATTTTTTTTGGCTTGGCATGGCTTATTAGCATATGTGATTTAAGTCTTATTTTCTTCAAATTGTTCGTGTTTCGATAAACATGTTATGTACTAGATTACTCAACTGTGCATTGACTAATAAGCCTTAAGCATGTTCAATAGTGAGTTCCCGACTTCGAGGCCCTAAATTATACTTAGCTCACTAGCTTAATATTTTGAGTTTGTTAGTAATTTATCATGATATCAAAGTCAGAAGTTTTAAGTTTGAAACTCAGCATGGTAAAAAAATTATATATAAATTATTTAATTATTATCAACCAAAAAATTTAAGTTTTTGGGAGCGTTGGTAATTTATTAGTCGCCAATTCAAGCCTCGTGAAGATTAGTCAATACATGTAGTGGTCAGCATGCATCGATCAATCCTTTTTTGTTCGACTTAATTGGTTTGCACGCAAAAGTTGGTCACTGGTTCCTTTTTTTTTTAGCCATCTTTACAAATATTTGTTCAAATATAGTTGGATTGTGTATTTGACTATTTTACAATCTCCAATGCAGCCTCACTCGGTTCGGTTGAACCATCACACATTGAAGTTACTCAAGTTGTGGACGTGGCAATTTGTCGTCATTCGACCGGTGTGCTCGATATTGATGATAACTTTTCAACTCATCAGAGTATATCCTAGTTGGCTCAGCTGGACCTTCACTATAATTCTGAACATTTCAGTTTCACTGGCTCTGTATTCTCTTGTCCTTTTCTATCATGTGTTTGCCAAAGAGCTGGAACCTCACAAACCTCTTGCCAAATTTTTATGCATCAAAGGAATTGTGTTCTTCTGCTTCTGGCAGGTTAATTTATTTGCTCTCAACTCTATGCTTCCCCATCGGGTGCGATTATCGAAACTGGGTATAATCTAATTAATGGTTAATCAAAGAACAATACAAAATTGCTTGCTTCGGCATAGTTGGAAGTTGAAGATGTTTGTAAATGATTAAATTATCGTCAATTCATAAGTTTAAGTTTTGGGATTGTTGTTAATTTACCAGAAGAACGATAAGAGTAAATTGGTAATTGACTATGAACTTGTCCTGACATGTAGTTTGAGAATGTCTTTGAAGTCGGGTTTTTTCATGTCTTATAGTGGCCGATCCGGTTAGTAGTAGCCAGATTAAGGATGTATGGAAGTTGAACTCCCTAGGCATTTTCCCGGTTTTGGCTCTATCGAAACGCACTTTTTATGTGGTTCATTAGTTAGTAATTTTAGTATATTGATCAAATTTGTAGGGAATTGTTCTGGATATAATGGCAGCAGTAGGAATAATCAAATCCCATCACAAATGGCTGGATGTGGAGCACATTGAGGAAGCTCTCCAAAACATGTTGGTCTGCGTCGAGATGGTTTTCTTTGCTGTTTTTCAGAAATACGCATACAGCGCCGATCCTTACAGAGACTTTGCTGAATCCAGCAGTAAGAAGAAAGAGTGATTTGAGTAGACCCAAATGAACTTACTTGGCTATCAGTTGCCATGCCATTATGATTTGAATTAAGCTTCTCTGTATCGTTTACACCCCTAAATTATCATCCTCGTGCGACAAATAAATCAGTTTTCCATTACTCTTCTGGGATATGTGCGAGAGATCGGTTATCCAAATTGGTCGGATCAAAAAATTTGTGGTTGTGATAAGTTGAAGGCCCGACCAAATTTATTCATGCAAATTTTAGTGTTCTTTTTTGTTTCTTTTTTTTTTTTTGTCACTTGTGTAATTATTTCAACTAATATATAAATTTTCTTATATAAAATGCATTTTGTACTTTTATTTTGATCTTCTCTCATTTATCTATGGGTTTATATTCACAATGGTTTATGTAGTCGTTCGGAAAAACAAGAATAGCCTAAATGAGGATTTGGTCTTTTCTAGTGGAACTTTACATGATTTATAAGTAGAATTTTTTTTTACCTTGTAAAACGTGTTTTGAGTTAACCTCAAAAACAAAATCGTACAGGATTCGACTTAAAATGGATAATATTTTATTGAGAGGCACATTACAATTTTTCATATAAACGATCAGCCACACTGGAACTGAGGCATGGCCTAGACTCCTACAGGAGGGCAGCAGTGGAGAATTTTCTGCCATGAGCAAAAGCTTGACGGAGCAATGCCACGTGGAGGTAAAAGCCTACGGGCCGTGAACTTCTTTTCCTGGAGAAGAAGTAATGACGATATCTAAGGAATAAGCATCGACTAACTCTGTGCCAGCAGCCGTGGAAATACAGAGGATGCAAACGTTATCCGAAATGATTGGGTATAAAGCGTATGTAAGTGGCTTTTTAAGTCCGTCGTCAAATCCCAGGGTTCAACCCTGGACAAACTGTGTAAACTACCAAGCTGAAGTACAATAGGGACATAGGGAATTTTCGGTGGAGTGGTGAAACGCATAGAGATCAAAAAGAATACCCATGGCGAAAAACTGAGTGGGGGCTAATGTTTTTTCAAGAAATCTCAAATTTTATCTTAACGTCGAGTATGTTGATACTAGATAAAAATTAAAAATGGTAATTCCAATAATTTATTTGTCCTCAACACCTCATTATTTTCCGGAAGTAGTAGCTTCAACAGTTTTCAATGGTTACACTGGTATCCAAAAAACAAAAACGAGGTGGATGTTTGTTTTTGGGATACAATTAATATCATATTACTGTAAAATATATAACAGTACTTTAAGATTATGCTAGACAATTGTTTATTCTTCTTATATTCTTTGAATTGAGTGAAAAGCTGGGTCGCCAAAGATAAAAAGACTTCTAATCCAAAGGCTGAGATCAAAGATTTGTGAGAGAGTGGATAGTATAGATATTGTCATAGCTGGTTGACTGTATACATCTTCCAGATAACCCTAAATAGATATATTTGAGTTGGAACTATCATTGTAATGAATATTAGGCAGAAAAATATAATATATATTACTTTCCACAATATTTTTAAAACAAAGTTATAAGTTGGGTAAATTTTAATTTCTTTTTCTTACTCGTTTTAATAATGCTCGTCTCTTAGTTCGTAGTTATATTGGGTTAACTAGAAAATGGGTAAAAGGGCTATCTGGTTTCGTCCAGAGCTTGCTGCAGTACTGCTAATGACTACGCTTGTACAAATCTCCATCAAATTCTTTGCCTGTAACATCCTTCATGAATATGCATGTAGAAAACCCTTCAAGTATACTTCCGTACCAGCGTTGAAAATGGCTTCGAACACTTATTTGTGCCAGAGCAGACCCCATTTAAGGGGCGATAGGGAGAAACGGTCATTCATGGAAGTGGGTTGGGATAAAGGCGGAATTTTGGGGAGAGATGATGGATTGAAGTGGAAGAGAAGGGTAGTCTTGGTGAGGTTTAATCAGGGTTTTGGGCCTACTGGCGGCGGAGGGGGTGGTGGGAAAGACGATGGTGCGCCTGCTAGGCTTCTGGGTAATATTGCTTTAGCTGCTGGATTGACTTACCTCTCAGTCACTGGGCAGCTTGGTTGGATTTTGGATGCAATTGTTTCTATTTGGGTAACTCTCCTTCTCTCTCTATGTTTTCAGCAAAGCTCTCTTCCTATCATGCAATTGCGATAAATGTTTCAGGAGTTTTGATGTCTTAGTTGTGATAAATGCTAATCATCAATAAGGATTAGAACAAGAATAATTCATTGCCTCAACGTAGAGATGTTTTTTCAATTAAATCTCTTAAATCTTTTGGTTTGCTAGCAGGATTCTGTTCTGGGTTTGGCTCAAATGAACTTACTAATTAACTTATTTCAATGGTGTGATACAGTCTGATTGGTTTATATATGTATTATCATCCAGCTTGTAGCATTCCTTATACCCCTTGTTGGTTTGGGTGCTTTTATGTGGTGGGCTGGACGAGATATCGTAGTAGGCACTGTAAGTCCTCTTCATTTTCTTTATCAATTGTGTAATTTGTAAACCTAATTGATTCAATTTCCATGCTGCTCTTTCATTCACTGTGAAGTTGTAAGCTTCAAATAGACTTTTCAAGTGAAATTATGAGTTTTAATGCCAATCAATATCATGCAAAATAAATCCTTATGATTTGTGCTATTTGTGTTGTTGGCTTACTTATGATGATATTTTTCTAATGGGTGTTTGCTTTTACACTATTTCAATGGAAATTTCGATCTAGAATTGTGAGAGTTCGGTGTGATCCGAATTCTAGTTGAGCCGGATCGGATCCATATTCAATATTAGGGTGTTCTGTTTACTCTATGTATTGATGTTTAAATCGCAAAACTCATTGTACCTTGATTTTCTATTAGTGAATTTCTCCTATGCCCGTAGTTTTTTCTCGTAAAGGGTTTCTACGTAAATTTTGGTGTCTCTGTTTCCGTGTGTTTTTCTTTTTCCGATTCCGCGTTCGATTCTTAACAAGAATAAATTGAAAAGAGTTCTAATTCGTAGAAGAGCTTAAAATTGAATTTGTTAGAAATGAGCAAATATCTGTCTTCTTTTCTTCTGAAATTTCGTCGTGCTTTTGCAAGCGCAGTGCCCAAATTGTGGAAACGACTTTCAGGTTTTCAAGTAAGAGACTTAATCCCATTGAAACTGTTGATCTATCTTCACTCTTCCTCCTTCTTATTTTAGTTGTTGCAGATCTTCTCTGAATCAAGACGTGCAATTGTGCCCATACTGTACTCAGCCTTTCTCTGGTAAATCTGTTGTTGAGATTTAGTCTACTCTTTTTTCCCAACGCTCGTTTAACTCGTGCTCTTGAATCACCCCGGAGATACATATTAGACATTGTAGGTAGAGTCAAGCTTATTATAATAAAAAAAGGCAGTTTACCATTTTACAATTTTCATTACTGTTTTGTTACTCGTGGAAAAACATACTATTTTGGTGTACTTGTCAAAGAACATTTTGCTATTTTTTCTGATTAGACTTTTGAAATCTGGTCCTCATGAATAATCATATAAACTCGAAGATTCCGTCTCTGACATCTGTTCGAGGTTATGAGCGGATTGGTTGGGACTGTGATGTTTGCCATAAGTATTAGTGTGATGAAATCTGGGTTTACCTTGAGGAAGAACATGCAAATTTGATGTATGTTGCCATTAAAAACAGTGGTAGATGACAAGTTTGTGAAGGATTCTGTCAAGTTTTCCAACCGATCAACTACGTTCGGGCAGGCATTCAACGATTTCTCTCGATCCAAGAAAGGTCGTTCTATTTCTTCATTCTCTGCGACATCGCAGTCGAGCTTTTTGCTGCAAAAATTATTCTTTTTCCTGTCATTGAAATATATCATGTGCATGTGCAGGGAAAGATTCTTCGACAGCAGTGGTGGATGTTGAAGCCCAAGTACAAGACGCAGACTGAATTTTTAAGTAAGAATATTAAGATTAGCTTTCATATTTAATAACTTTGATTGATTGTATAATGTCAGTGAATATAAAAACAATGTATAAATACTGTAACTTGTTCATCCTTCAACGCTTGCCTGCTCAGAAACACTCGTGCAATGTATAACGCTTCAGAATCCGCCATTTTTTTTATTGATTTTGCAGTGCGCACCTCAAGATTCAATTTTTGTCATGAAGATGAAGATTTTAGAAACTACCCTTGGTTTATTGTTCTTCTGTGTATTGGATCACATGACCTAATTGCATACAAGTTACCTGCATTGTCAAAAGATTTCATCTTTGGCGAAGCATCGGGTAAATATCGAATTTGTTAATGTAGCATTGGAGTAATCTAGTCGTCTAATTATACTACCACAAAACAAAACAAAATTAATTATCAACCTTGCACGGTGGAACATATCGAGATCAAGGATGAAGAAACTCAATTTTTGTCTGACAAAACGGGGAGAATAAGATATTAGTTGAATTAATCAATATTTGACACGTAAAGAAGTAAAAATAGAGTGTAAGAATAAAAAGTAAACATAACATTGTTAATGCTACTAAATATACATAGAAACATATATATTCCAAAAAGAGTAAAGTTAAATATACAAGTTTTAATGTTTGCTCGGGCCATTTATTCATTGTTAGAATAATTGTGATGTATTATAAATAGGATCACAAGTACTTATGAATGAATAAATGATCATATTAAAATATAAAATTAGAGTATAGATTTAAAATTATACTATACTCACAGAAAAACACCATCTCCATTCAATCAGTGACATGACCTTCTTCTCCTTGAATGGGGGCAGCAGTGGAGTTGCAATTGACAAGAGAGAAGACATGTAGATACTTGTGTATTTCATATGACACCATTTCTACAGCCGGGATCGAATAAATATTTTTTTCTGATCGACCTTCGATAGATCTGATCCATTTATCCCTTCATTCGGTATTTCCTTTGAAATCTTTGACCCTTTTACAGTCGTGACCAATACGTGGTGACGCTGATTCATGTCGTTGATTATCGCTTTTGATTTCTCCATCTTTGCTTGAATCTCCTCAACCACTAAATTGAGATCTTCTGGTTTACCGTCATACAGAGATGATGAATGAGGTTGATCCTTTAATCCTTCTTTCACAATCTTTTGCATTTGCTTCCTACCTAAAACACGAAAAGCGAAACGAAAATCAGCTTCACTATCTAGGAATTAAAAAATGATAAACGTCTGTCTTAGAAGGGTGAAAGAGTAGAGCAGTGGAGTTTGGGATGACAAAAAATTGGAGGAAAGATGTTAGATCAAGTTCCATGGTCTAATCTAGAACTACTGCTTAAGAGCCCAAGTAAAACCATTTACACAAGAAAGCACGATGAACTATTGGATTCTTCATCACAATATGTCTAATATCAATAAACAGAATGATACCAAAGCATGAGTGAAGGGACAAAATGAATAAAATTAGCCTAAGAGAAGTATCCTCCAAAACAGATCCAATGAATTATTAACATTTTTTTTGTTTACACCACATGAAAAGTTCAGAATTTACTCCAACACTAAACTATAATCAACGTGAACGATTACAGGGCACTCTAGTTTTACTCTTACGATGCTGCAAAGTGCAGACTTTCCAGAAACACAAAAGTTCGATAATCAATCAATCGTTTCATTCAAGTAGTCATGGTCCATCATAACAAATGAAATACAACAGTTCAAATGATAGATTCAGCTGAGAGCATCCAATCTTGGAGACTGGATCCCATTTTCAGTAATTGCACCAAGAAAACTCATTTTAGTATTGAAAATTTCTTCGCGTTTCTGATTTCCCGTTATTTCCACGGAAAGGTCGACGATACAGCACTTAACAAACATATCATGGGAATTAAATATATCATGATGTTATATCGCTCCAAGATATTCCAATTTAGCCGCTACGCAATCAATTGAAAGAAAAAAAATACAAGCAAAATCTGCACCGTCATAATCTTTTAGAGAAGGGAAGGTACGAGAACCAACCGGTGACGACTTTGAGAGTGTCACTGATGGTGGAATCGACGGCATACTTGGCGATGTTCATTAGAAATCGGCTCATCTTCCTGCCGATGTCGAGTTGAGGCATGTTCTCCTTCGACGATTTGGTTCGAGATCCGATGCAGATCGGAGAGATCGTCAATGGTCTGGTTTAGTTTGGAGTTTGGACCGCCATTAATAAAATATTAGGAAAATGACAAATCAACCTCCCTCCTTTATTATTTGTGACAAACAAACCATCATCTTTTTTTTTTTAACAAAAAAACCACTGAACTATAAAAAATTGACGCCCTTAACATCGCTATTACATTTGTCATTAAAAAGGTTAGTGTCACGCCGCAGTTGTTCGTCATGAAACCGCCGCGGCTCCATAGTTTTAACAAAATACCACGACAATTACATGAACCAAACAATAAAGCAGTTTCATGTCACACATTGCGGTTTAATGAGAAAACCGCAGCAGTTCTTGTTTTTATTAGATTCTTGATCTCTTCAACTTCAAAGGAACATAATTTTGGCTACGAGTGTCAGAATTGACTCCATAAAATATAAAATCGAAGCTCTTTTAGAGATCTATGACTATCTATTAAATTTAACTTGTGACCCACCTTTATCCGCCCCAAAATCACTCGTTTCGGCCCTCAAATCTGTAGTTGAAGATTTTACAATAAAAACCGCTGCGATTTAACATGATGACGCCGCTGTGTGTCCATACACCGCAGCGATTTCATAGGACACCACAACAATTTATCAACACACAGTGGGAGCGTCATTGTAAACCGCGTGTGGTTCATGACAATTGTATGCTTATTTTTTAAAACCTATGGAGTCGCGACAGTTTGTACACAAACCACCGCAACTCGACATCATCACGTTTAACTGCATAAACGTGACAGTGATGTTGGCGGTATTATTTTTTCATAGTTTAATAATTTATTTGTTATGAAAAAAAAAATGAATGATGATAGGTTTGTCACAAAAAATACGGTTGATTTGTCATTTTTTCTAAAAATTTTAATTTAATTAAACAAATTTATATTTTTATTATTATTTGATTAATCTAAGTTATTAAATTTTTATAATGACCACAATTTGGATACATTCACTTCGTTTCCTTAAAAATAATCATTGCAACTAATAGTATATCTCTAAAGATATTTTAAAAAAGTTTCCATGGTATAACGCTGGCGTATTATTCACGTTAATATAATTATTATAGTACGATAAGAATAATATATTATAAAAATTAATTAATAAATAATAGGTAAGTCAAATTAGTTTGCTCGTAATTACACAATTCTTATATTTGAATTTCCTATTTCATAATTTTATAAATGTTCAAGGCAAAAGAAAGACCTGCGTTTCTCAGTTGCCCCAAATTCTCGACTTGAGGTTGCAGCCGTGCAATTTCAGCAATGGCCCGGTTTTCTTCACCATCTCCTCCCTCCAGAAAAACCCCTACCACCTTCCGATTCTCCACCCAGTAACACCCAAACTTGGCCTTTCCAGATGCTTCTCTGTTCCTGTTTCCAAACAGTACTGTATCTCCAACATTATCTCCATAGAACTGCCATGAAAGATCAAAGCAACGTGAATAAAAGTATGGAAGATAGTCATATTCTTCAATCACCTTCTCGCCCTTCTCACTTCCTATTATAGCTTTCACTGCCTGTTCTGCAGATTTTCTCGCATGATCGACATGTTCAACTCTTCTTATCTCGTTATAAAGTTTACTCGGAAAAGCAGCAATGTCTCCAATGGCGTACACATTGGGAAAGCTTGTTTTGAAAAACCCATCTGTTTTTATGCCTCCTTTGTCTTCTTCAACCTGCCCTTTGAATAATCCTGTTAAGGGTTTAGCTCCAATACCAACTACAACAATGTCAGCTCTGAGCTCTGTTCCATTTCCGAGTTTCACTTTCTTCACTTTTCCTTTCGAATCGGCTCGAAATCCAACCGCACGGGTCTTTTTCATGATTTTGATTCCTCTCAAAGTGTAGTAGTTTTCGTAGAAAGAAGCTATTTTTTCGATGAAGAGGCGTTTCAAGCACCACGAGTCAGGATAGACCATGGTGACCTGGAAATTGTTGGCTTTCATGGCTGCTCCGACTTCTAAGCCGATATACCCTCCTCCGATAATTACCGCTCTCCCCTTCTTCTTCGCATTGATTGCTCGAACAATTTTATCAGCATCGCTAACTTCTCTCAAGTAGAAGATGTTTTTAGCTTCAGCTCCTTCTACACCAAAATCAGATAATTTCACAACTGTAGAACCTGTTGCTATAATCAAAGTTTCATAGCGAAAAGCACTCCCATTTGCACTAGTCAGAGTCTTGTTTTTCAAATCTGATTTCACTATTTCTGTGTTGAGAATCAATTCTACTCCTTTTTCTTTGTACCATTCTGTATGCAGAAGCTCTCCTCCACTTCCAACACAGACATGGAAGGCCGGAAGTCTCGCAGCGTCCTTTGGGAGCAAATATCCTTTGCTGAGAGCAGGCCGTTCGTAGGGAGCCACTGATTCCTTCGATATGATGGCTAGTTCACCTTTCTTGACACCTTACAGAAATTCTTGATCATAAGGAACAGTTTTATAACAGTTAATGATTTGATTATTTTAAACATTTTTAAAAAGCTAATGGTGATTTAACAACACACCTTGTCGAAAAAACTCCCTAGCGGCATAGCCGGCCGATACTCCTCCACCGAGAATTACATATTTGAAGAAGCTCTCTTTAACACTGTCATAAAGATCTCCTTCCTTGAGCAATTCTTTTACTTCTTGAATCTTTTTGTCAACTAGCTTTCTGTGATGTGCCCGGAAAATACACATCTTTTCTTCGACCTTTTGCTCGATGATTCGAATTTGATTAATGGCTTTATGTACTTTTTCCAACCATTTGTGGACTCTCTCTGATCCAACCCTTGGTCGAAGATGATCAATGTTTTGCATCATGATTTTCTCACTCTGAATGCTCAGCTCTTTGGAAAGGACTCTCAGAATTTCCATGTTTTCGTTGAAGTTTCTGTGGTAATTCCATCGTCTGCAAATACACGCCCATGTGTTTCCTACCGACTGCTCCATGGTTTCTCTGAAATCAGATTTATACAAATGAAATATAAAAAACAATCATTCAAAATATAATTCTTTGAAGTAGCTGTATCAATTGTCAGGTCAAAATAACAATAATGGAAATGTCCTGTTAAATTAGTCGCATAAATGCATCAAATTCAGCTAATGTCCTTTCCAGACCCATTATGCCAAAAGAGAGACATTACAACTTTATAAATGACGAGTAAGAACATAAAAGTTGGTTTTTTCTGCTCTGCTTAAAATGTTCAACATGCAGGAGGAACATAATTTCTTCTTAAAAAAGTTGGTTTTTCATTACCCAATTTCTTCTTAAAAAAGTTCTGAGAAGCAAAGAAATAAGATTAAAGCGAAACAAAACAGAACAAATCCCCTGAAAATAATTATATAGCTAAAAACGAGAGGTTTTATGCAATAGGCTAAGGACAGAGAAGCGACAGAGATTATACCTGTGTTGAATGGATGAACTGCAAAAGCAGGGAAGACTTTAGTCATCAAATGTCCAGAGAGCTATATATATAAACTTTTAAGTGAAATATACAGATATGGTTCCCCTTTTTCGAAGAAAGTGATGATTCTGAACAGGAAATAATAATTATAGAAAGGTATCAATGGAATTATGGTTGAGGAAGAAAAGAATATGGTTGGCTAAATCCAAAGCAAGTGCACGTCCACAAAGCAGTTTTTAGAAAGCCATGAGTCTTTGAGGCCGAAGAGCTTATTTTTTCCTTTCTTAGATATTTATGGACAAGGAACATTTTGAAATTCCATTCTTGACTTCTATTGGAGAATCTTGGTTTCACTGATTTCTGCCTGTTCCGAAAAATAGGACCTTTTTAGCACCATTTAACTTTGAGGATAAAGTTTCTTCTTCGGGACATTCTGGGTAAGATGATTCATAAGCTGATCAACTTGCAGATGAAGTTTCTTCTTCATTTATTTCCGAAGCTGAAGTTTTACAATCAAATGAACTTCCCAATAAAGTTCAATCGTCATGACGGCATTCTTTTGCTTCATCTTGTCGAAATTTCTCTTCATACTTTCATTTGAATATACGAATTGCATCTGCTCCTGATTTTCTTGAACCTCATCATTGATGTGTCTCACATCATCAAACCAATCTTCAACCCCTTTTCTTAACCTCTTCCCACATTGAAGCTCTGCACCGCTCGTTGACTTCACACCATCTCTTCTGGCATTCAAGTCCCCCCAAGTTTGATTCAAAATCTTCCATTGTTTCGTTGAGGATTTTCAGCTTTTTAATAGCTTTAACTGAACAATGCTTTAAAACATCCTCATGTTGCTGCGTGGCTGAGAATCTGCACGAAATTGTAATGTAATTCAGTTAAATTGCCTTCATTCTGAGATATAAACAGAATAACCCCAACAAAGCAAAATGTCAGAATTAAAAAGACAATAGAGATGATATTGTTCACATAGGATCATAGTTCTGTTAGACTCAGCAGAGGGGCTGTTCGATTCGTCAAGACTTTATCGAAGATCAAAAGGCCAGAAAGTAGAGGAGATCAAAACAAAGATGTGCAGAGCGTAAGTAATAACAGCCCAAGTTAGTGATTAAGCTATAAGATGACAGTATGGTAAAAAAAAATGTCTACGATCAAGACCAAAAAACATGTCAGTGAGGCTGAATTTTCAGAAGAAATCGGCTTTCCAAATGCTAAAATAAATTCAAACCAGAAAAGATGACCAGAGAAAGAAACAGATGTTTATCACCTTGGCTGGACAGGCAGAGTAGCTCTTCCCGGAAACTTTCGGATAAGATAAAAGAGCTCAAATAAGAAGCTTTCGCACCAGAAATTAATATCTATGGAGATGTTGAGAAACAAGTTCAAATCAGCATGGGATGCCTTCTCAGAATTGCGAGAACGACCCTCCATCTCCTACAGATTTTCGCTTCTGTCAATGGTAATAACCCTTCTTGACTTATTTTAAACAACGAAAATTCAGAAAATTGACGACGTAAAGTCCACAAGTTCCGAGTAAATATGGCCATTTAAACTACGACAACGCCCCCTTCATAAAAATTAAATTACTCCATGGTAAATCTTGATAACATTTAATTATAGTTACAATATCAAACTACATACAAAAATATGACGATAACTTAGAGGCAAAACAAACACTTGATGCAGGGATCAAGTGATAATAGACGTTTTCATGGTTTAGGCTGTTTCTAACACTCCTAGACACTAAATTCCTTCTCTCTCAATTTGACTTTGGGTATTTCCACTATAAATTCTTGCACCATCATTCGTACAGGGTCTTCGCTGATAGCGTTCTTTTTGTTTTGTTCTCGTTTTTTGAAGATTTCTCCGCGCTTTTGTCATTGATTGATATAGCCTTTGCTATAGCTTTCATCTTCCTGGCATTCTTTGATCTCTTCATTTGTCTTCCTTTCTTCAGTTTTCTGTTTTAGAGATGATGCAAATGTGTAACGACAATCTTCAAACAAGACCAAATTCCAATTGCTAATACTAGGAATCTTACAAAAGATACTATGGAAAGGGAAATAACATTTCTTCAGTCCAACAACAACAGAGAAGCAGCCAGTTTCAATTTCAACCCAACCAATCCTGTCTAGAACATGTGTGTCGAATCGATAATTTTGAGTTCCAGACCGAGTGTACAGGAAATGCAATAAGAAAAACAACCAAATAGAAAACGAAAAATTGAAAATTGACGGTCACACAACTTTCACAAAATGTAGCATGCAAACACCTCAACTCCACTAAAAACACCTTTGAAACATAAACTACACGGTGTAAAAAAATGTATCATAGGCTGAATACAAGCAAGCAGTGAGAAGCCATCTTCTCCAAATTGCTGTTATGATTAAAATGCATTTCATATCGAGAATTTGAACGGCAATAAAATTTTCCAAACAGTTTCTATAGAAAAAAAAAATAGATTTCTTCCTCACCAAAATTTAACAGATAAGATATCACATATTACGAAGAATAATGTCTAAAGCTAGAAAATTTCCCCGTAATTTCATCATCCATGGATGATGCAAAATCATACATGCTTTCGACAATAACGCTAATTTACAAAGCGTATGTAAAGTACAGTAAGGCAGTGACTAAAGCTTAGTGAAGATTATAATATTTTTTCTTCAGAATTCTTACAAATTATGAGGTCCGGAAGCTAACTTTTGAGTTCCGGATTCAGACGTATCCATCGCTGCACATTCATCACAACACACGTTAATTCCAAAAGCTAACAGAAAATAGAAATTACAAAGCAGATAGAAACCATTCAACAAAATAATCCAAATATTGCGGGGAAAAATTACAGCGCGCATTGAAGCAAAAAATTAAATACGATCATTGTCGATAATCTGATATTTCCATCTAGTTACTTCCCTCGCCAACCAAATCAAACACAAATTCTATTGCAGTTAAAGAAAAAAAAAATACCCTCAGGGAGATTACAAACGCCCTCGTTCTCGATGTCCATCGAAGAGGAACCATTTCTCTTCTTCTTGTTCTTGTTCCTGTTCTTTGCCATTGTCGAGTGAGAAGCAGCAGAGAGATGGTAAAGCTAAACCCTAATTTGAGTTGAATTTGTACTTTGAGCCCGGCCTTTCCATCACTTAATGGGCCATTCAGGCCCACATGAAATCAATAAATTTTAAGATTTAATTCATATATTTTGAATTAATCAAATATTTTTTGGTTAGTAAAAATTGGGAAAATGAAAATTTTTGCGATTAATGACAAGTTAACCATTATCTTTTATTTTCTAAAAAATTAAATACTAACGTATGGGAAAATGACAAAGCCAACATCGCTGTCACGTTTGCTGTTAACAAGTTGATCTGGAGTCGCAGCGGTTTATAGACAAAACTTCACGGCTCCATGGTTTTCCAAGAAAAGAAGGCTTGGACGCCATGACATCTCAAGATGCCGTCGCGGCGTTTCAGAACGCCACCCTGATTTCCAGGGACGCTGCCGCGGTTTCCTGGGACGCCGTTGCTGTTTCTAGGGACGCCGCGGCGGTGTTTTCCAGAGACGCTGCCATGGTTTGTCTTGTTAAAAAAATTTTATCTCAAATTTAAAGACTTAAACGTATGATTTTGGGCACGAGAAAGGGGGATCATAAGGTAAACCCTACGACAAGTGATAGATCTCTGAGAAAGCTTCAATTTGATACTTTCTGCAGCAGATTCTGACACTTGTAGTCAAAGTTATGGTCTTTTGAAGTTAAAGAGGTCAAAAATCTAATAAAAACATTAGATTCGTAAAATATATACATAGGGACTTTGAAGTAGCCATGAAACTCTTTGTTTTTCATGAATGGCTACTTCAAAATTTGCAACGGTTCTCGATTTTTAGTGTTTTATGGCTACTTCAAAGTGATGTATATTGTATTTATTTTACATTTTCATCTTGAATTGTCAATATTTTATATATTTACGGCTCAAACAAATAATCCCTTATACGTTGGTTTACAGAGTAAATTTCAATGTTCCATCTGTTCATGAATTTTACGTAGTAAATTTTATTATTCTTTACTCGTTTTTTGATAGCTTGTTTTTATTGCAAAGGCTATCATGACCCATCATGCAAAAGGAAGGCATCTTCTACAAAAAAGTTGTTTCAACTTCACTTTATTTTTTGGTTCACTATCATTTCATTTTCTAGAATCTCCATGGTTCAATCAAGCACTATGGATAGACTTCATTAGCTTAGGAGACAATTGATGGCTACCCTCTTCTAATTATGCCAACAATCTTCAACTTTTCATTTTGCTTATGTATATTTTAAAATATCTCTAAATTCATTATCTTTATCTTGTTTGTTGATTAGCCATCAAAAATTAATTAAAATTAACAAAAATAAATAAATATTTTTATGCGAAATAAATAATAAAAAGAATAGATCAACGTCTATGTGTTATGAACTTGTCACTTTATTAATGAATTTAGAGATTTTTTAAAATATATATATAAGTAAAATCCATGTGATGTTAAAACGCACCGTTTTTGACTCCTCGAAATCACGTGGAGGCTGGATAAAAAAGGAGTGGAGCCTCTCTCACCCACCAATGGTAACAAGTTCACCTTTTTTGTAGCACGTGGCTATGTTTCCGTTTGTATAAATATAAATAAATATATAATTAGTATTGGATAATCTCGTAGTTTTAATACAATTTTTTTAACTAATTCCATAAATACGAGTTAAAATATTTCAATAGAAATTAAAAAAAAAAAGGATAATCCGAATGATTTTTGATAAATGATTGTTAAAATTCAAAATTAAATAAATAATTAACGAAATAAAATTGTACGTTACATAGAGAGAATTTAATAAGTATTTAGAGAATAATGAATTGTCAAAATTATTAAATAGGAAATCAATATTGAAAATGTTGTGGTTATCCAAAAAAATATCCATTGTAACGTGACAGTTAATGGTGGGCAAGAAAACGGTCACGTTGTCACACATTAAAAAAGTTATAAAATAGAAAAATAAATAAATGAAAAACAACAAATATTATATTCCAAAAACCTTAATGGGGAATTAGGTGGCCTGCTTGGGCCATTCTGGTTTGATAACTTTGCAATTTGACACATTATTATCTCTCCCCGTTTGCCTTTTTTTTCATATCTACTTTTTATGGAATGTGAAATGTCAATATTACCCTGGCTCAAATTCCTGATTGACAAATATTTTATATTTTTAGACAAAATGTCTTTATTTTACTATGCATTTTATGTATAGCAAAATACCTAATTCAATTTGAAACTAGTTCCCCTCTCTTACACATTTTTAAAAAAAAATAATATTACATTTACAATATATATTACACTATAATATAGCGCCTTGTTTAACTATTGATGCAAGTAATATTTTATAATATATTATAGTTATTTTATTAAGTAAAGAAAAATTTAAACTATAACATAAAATTAGAATACAAGTAATATTATTATTATTATTTTTAATTATACATTGAGGTCAATAATGTAAATTATCAATTTTAATTCTTTAAAATGTTGACAAAAAATCAGTAGAAGGATTTAAAGAAATAAATAAAATCATAAAATATATAGACTGTCAATCACTATGTGTAATGTGGAATACGAGTTTAGCAATTCACAAATAAAAAAATAAAATTTTAATTCAATTTCATGTATAAATTAATATTTATTCAAAAGTTAACATAAAATACTGTGAAAATATATATATTGTAAATTATGAGAAAAATGATGTTACCATTATTCTTTTAATTAAATAAATTAGGGGTGTCGACAAATGTATCCTTTTTATTCGACACACCACGCTAAAAATAAATGTTAAATTATTAAACATGGATAATATTTATTTATTAAAATGATATTATTCTAATATCAAGTTGATAGCTTTAAAAAGGCACGTTCAATTTCTTTTTTAACAAATTCATGATTATAGCCTCAATAATGCATAATGTTTTTGCATCATTAAAGTTAATAAAATAGTTGGTAGTAAAAGAAAGAGAAATTAACAAAAACAACTATTGAACTCTGGGTCAATGATAAATTAATTACTGAACAATTTTTACTAACAAATAAAACATTCAACAATGGAAGATGAACGGCGTAAGAATCGTCGTTAACATGTTGAAATTAATGTTAAAAACAAGAAGACTTTCTAAAATGAAAGATTTTCAGTTAACATTTTCGAACTCGATTTTGGTATCAAAAGAATTATAGTTAACTAGTTGTTGAAAAATCAATGTATTTTAAGGTAAACATGTTTTTGATCTACTAATGAAACTCAATTTTATAAACATTAACATGTTTGAAATCGATTTTGGTATCAAAATGGAAGATTTTTAAATTAACTGCTTGTTGAAAAATTAATGTACTTTAAGTTAGACATATTTCCGATCAATAAGGAAACTCACTAGAAAATTCATTATCTACTACATTGAAGTACGACAAAAATTTCAGCAAATGAAACGGAAAAAGTATTTTCCACAGTAGAAAAGAGCTTGCTTTCACTATGAAAAGAATTTCCGTTGCATAAGCAATTCTTTCAACAATAGAAAAAATATTTTTTAACGGAAAATGTGATAGCAATATTTATTTCGTTTATTTTTACTTTTCATAGGGGAAAGAAAACGTTTTTAACAGAAAATGTGACATTGATATTTGTTTCGTTCATTTTCATAGTTTAATATTTTATTTATTAGCAAAAATTGTTTAGTGGTTGACTTGTTATTAATCCTATAAATAAGTTATTGTTTTGTTAATTTTCCTTAAAAAAAAAAACAAATATTGAAAAAATAGACGATACAATGTTGTAAGAAGTTAATTCAAATGAATGAATAACTTACCATACCGTTTAAACTTTAGATGATAATCATTAGCAAGTGAGACTGAGCTTAAGAAGATAATTTTGTAAAAAAAAAAAGATAAATATTTCTAATCAATCTTAAGTTGTTTGGAAACTATAATGTTTTTATTGATATGAAAATGGCAATGAAGGTAACAAAAGTCATTAAGTATTTTTATTAAATTTATTAATAAAAATTGATAGAATAAGTGTGGCAGCCACCTTATACAGACAATGATGCCCGAAGTGTAGATTCAGTCCATACTAGTAGAGATGTATAATATCACATTATTTGGAAGAGTGAAAAATGCATGATTTATAAATTGAGTTATTCTCCTTACATGATACAATACATTTTTTGATAATTCTAAGAGCAAAATTGTGTTGACTTTGACAAAAAATAGATAATATTGTACTGAGAGAATTGAAGATATTATGATAAGTGTATTAAATAACAAAAGTATAATGACTTAAATAAATAAACCCAAAAGCACTAATAAATTATAAAGATCAAAATACTATTTTATTTGTTAGGTTTTATTATTAGAAGGTTACTTAGAATATTTATTATTTTTATTCATAAAATATTCAAAATACAATTTCTAGTAACATTATTAGAAATTTAAAAGGATTTATGAAAATAGTAACATTTTAAAATCAAGCTTAACGTAATGGAATTAATAATTATATATAATAATGTTATTGTTGCAATTAAAAATCGAAGGAGAGAGGCTAAAATGGGAATAGAGCAAAGAATTTCTCTAACTTCCAACGTCGGGCTTTTCTATGCGTCTCCCTCTCTCTTTATGCAGCCTTATTCGCTAATGCTCTCTTTATTTTACTCTGGTTTTCTCAAATATGTGTCTTCTCAGATCCATTCTTAATCAATACCTTCCTTCCATCTCTGAAAATGAACTTTGAATTCTATCTACTAGTTGAAATTTTAGAATTTCTGAAAGAAACTTGAGGATATGACAGTTGAAGTTCGAGGAAGAACAGGAGCACTGGCGGAATTTAAATCAGAGTAAGTTTTTTTGTTTGTGTGTTTTAAGCCACAGAAAACGGTAAGGTGTTTTTTTTTTCGTTGCATAATTTTGAGCTTCTTTACATGTTCTTTTATGTTGTTTTGATTTCAAGTTCGGCGCTTTGTTAGCGCGGGGAAAATTGAGGATTTTAATGCCTCTATTACAGCTGATGATGTTTTTGGTTCCTGTTTCTCATTTTTTTCGGAGCAGTGGCGGATATTTATTTGCTTTGGTTTTTTATTTTCAGCTTGCTTCAGTTCTGATGAAAACATGGCAATTTAAGCTTATTAAATTTAGAGATAGATTTCCACATTCTGGTTAGTATTGGACTCAGCTTTGGAAGAGTGAGATGAATTTTGTTTTTTTTGACAGGTGATACATCGCTTTCGAAGGCTTGAATTTGTTAGTTTTAAGCAGAATGATGTTATCCGCTTCCCCCTCCATGATAGTGCGGAGCTCACTAGAGGAAATGCTGGATTCATTGCGGCAGAGAGATGAAAATGAGAAGCCTAAAGACTTGCCGCCAGCACTACCATCGCGTCCTATTTCAATAGGTCGGCTTCCCCCAGCAAGACGATCTTTGCCTAGTAACTTCCGTGTTAGCAATGAGGGTGAATCACAGTGCTCTGTTAGTGTTTTCAATGAAAAGGAAGATTCAAATAGAAAAGAGATAGATGTACAATATAACAGAGGTAGATTTGGATGCAAAAAAATGAGGAAAGATCAAAATGATGAGTCGCCTTATATTTGGAAACATGGATCTGATAAACTTGATCATGTTAACTTTGATGGTGCTTTGGGTATGTCTTCTGCTTCACGGTTTAATGTTCGGGGGTTAGACTGGGATGACACCATTGATTATTACATTAAGAAGGTAATATAATGATTTTTAACTTATTCCATATTTATTCCTTGAACTAGCAGTAGCGAGAATTGCTTTTAAATGAATCTTGGTGTTTTAATGGGTGCCATTTTGTGCAATTAGAGAAGAATGAAAGTTACTCTTGTCTCAGAAAAGTCAAGTGGAGTTATATTGGTTCGTGAAGCTGCTCTTTTTTAGATATGTCAATGAATGAAGTTTGGATTTGTTCCTATTAGAAACAATATCTCAGTGGTGCCTGATATAGAGTCCTGGAAGTTATAGCAGTTAAACAGAAAATTCCTTTTGAATTCAAGAATCCATTACCTAGCTTCTATTGCGTTAAATGTGTAGGTGGAGAGTCACTGTACTGAGAAATTTTTGATCATATCCTTTTCCTGGCTTGTTTACAAAGAGATCATAGCATTTATGAATCATTGTTTATTGTTCTTCACTCATCCAGAGGCTTTATGTTTGGTGTCAACTTCCAAACGGCCAGTGGGCTGTTGGAACAATTAAATCAGCATCAGGAGATGAAGTATTTATCATGCTTTTCAACCAAGACGTAAGTCCATGAGCATATCTATTCATGAATGCTATTCAAACTTCTTTAGCTGTCAAAATTTGGTCTTTATCAGTTCCACCTGCACTGATGCTACATTGATGTTGAAGGTTGTAAAAGTACTCGTGGAAGGCCTTTTACCTGCCAACCCTGGTATTCTAGATGAAGTTGATAACCTTGTACAGCTTAGTTTCTTAAATGAGCCTTCTGTACTTCACAATCTACGGAAGAGATACTCCCTCACTAAGATTTATGTAAGTCTAATACTCTAATTCTGCTTACTACTGCCTGACACACTGATTATTTTTTGCTCGTCTCTTTTACACTTATTTTATTTTATTTTATTTCCTTAGAGTAAAGCAGGGCCTGTTTTGATTGCACTGAATCCCTTCAAAGATGTCAAAATTTATGGAAACGATTTTGTCGTAGCTTACAGGGAGAAGCTTACAGATAGTCCTCATGTGTTTGCAGTGGCAGAATCTGCTTATAGTAATATGAGGAGAGGTAAATGCAGCCAACCATCTAATCTGATTTGTTCTATCCTTCAAGTATTTCTTGAAATTAGAAAATTTCTGTTTTTTGACCCTAGTTCCTTTGTCTTTTCTTTGATTTCAACTTGCAGAAGAAGTTGATCAATCCATTATTATAAGGTAAGGACAGTTACAAATTAGTTATCTATAAATTCACCTTTTTTAGGTTGCTTCTCATAGTTTTTCTCCGTTATTTTTTCTTTACAGTTCCAGTTTTCTTCAAATTAAACTCACGTGTTTTGTTACTAAATGACCACCATAACGCTTTTTTTTTTTCCAGTGGGCGAAGTGGATCTGGAAAAACTGAGACAGCAAAAATTGCAATGCAATACTTGGTTGCAGTTGCTGGAGATAACTATGGGATGGGTAACAGAATCTTGCAATCAAATAGTATATTAGAAGCATTTGGGAATGCTAAAACATTTCATAATGACAATTCCAGTCGTTTTGTAAGTTTCTTCTTTTTCTGTGTCCCATGAAAAATGTAGATTTTTCTTCACTGTCTTTATTTACTGTGTATTACTAGATTTTGTCAATTTTTTAGGACTGTTATTTAGATTAGCTTCAAATCTTCAATTAGCTTGTCTAGTCTGGTTTTTAAATTTAAAATAAATGTGAAGGCTCTATAAGTATTTCTATTTTTTCCTTGAATATGGTGCAGGGAAAGGTGATTCAAGTTCAATTTGGCTCCATGGGAAAGATATGTGGAGCTAAATTCCAAACCTGTAAGAATGTGTCATATTTGAAAAAAAAAGTTTCATAATAGAGTATTATTTCTTTTTGCAATTGCTGACTACCTTTATTGACCTCGTATGTGGAATATGTCAATTCATCTGCAATATTTGCTAATAGTTTCGCTAGAAAAGGTAATGTATTTTCTGTGTAAGAACTGTAATTTCAAACTGACTTTGTAATCATTCGATGTCTGAGATCATTGTGCCTGTTCTGAGCAGTCAAGGGTAGTTCAGTTTGCCAATGGAGAGAGATCATTCCACATCTTTTATCAACTTTGTGCTGGTGCTCCGTCCTTTCTTCGAGGTAAATATTTTTGGTGACTCATTGAAATAATATCCCTCTAGTTATTATGATGCCGAACCATCATTTAAGATTTCATACTTCTCTTTCTTTTTACAATTTGCATGGAAGTGAACTTGTTAATAATTGCTGTTCTCCAAACTAACTTTTCCTAAATAACTTTTAATGCTATTTGACATATTTCTAATGGTTGTGGTTTGCTGCAGTTCCTTGTGCTTTAAGTACCAAGATGGATGATTAGTTTATCGTTTAGACATTTGTGCCTATGGTTTCTCTCTATTGGAATCCTATTCCTTCCCTGCTATCCTCGCTGAGAGATGCAAATTGTCTACCCTCATTTCATCTTAATAGATGGCTGATGTGGAAAATTTACAAGTGACTCAATAATTGTTTTACTCTATAGGTCAATCGTAATCTAATTCCTGGATACGTGCCATTTTTCAGAAAAATTAAACCTTAATATGGCTAGCGAGTACAATTATCTTAATCAGAGTGAATGCTTGAGGATTGATGGTGTTGATGACTCATGGAAGTTTCAGAATCTCCAGGTAATCTAGTCGAAGTTACTTTTATTATGGAGGCAGAGTTACAACATATTGTTAATTTTTTACTAAAGAAGGATCCTTAATGGTTTTCTATTTCTTTAGGAAGCCCTTGACATTATTCAAATTTGCAAGGAAGATAGAGAGCATATATTCTCAATGCTTGCCGTGGTGTTATGGTTAGGAAACATATCATTTCAAGCGAATGATGGGGAAAATTATGTTGAGGTGGTCGCTGACGAAGGTAGTGTTTTGTTTTTTGGTTAAAATTTCTCATTATCATATATCTAAAGCTGAGGTTATCTGGATGCTGATAAGAAAAAGTCATTTTACATTCATTCTTATTTCTGATTGCCTTTTATGGCCAGATATAACCGCAATAGTAGTTTTCTTGAACCAAAACTTGATTAAAGTGGTTTTTTATTGCAACACATATCCCATCCTTTTGAATGCTTGGTAGGGTTTATCACTGTGACATAACACTCTAAAAACTTGTGTTCCTCAGTGATACAAGTAAAATTATTGGGCTGACCTGTAAAAAGATGTATAGTTTTTCTCGGATAAATAGTTCCTTGATGCTTATTAGACATTTAAAGACAGATGTCTTTTTGTTTTGAAGGTCATAATAATTGTTTCATATTATGATATATTTACATAGACTGTTCACTTAAAAAATAAGACGGAAGCCTAAGTGATGTCTTTGGAATTTTATTCTGAATGACAACCATGCGTGGTCATAAGCCATTTAAGCCTTTTTTAATACCTGTCCTCATGTTTGATTTTGTTCTTACTTCTTTGTACTGAATATAACTGTGCACATGTCTGACCCTGTATGTCAGTAAATGCACAAACAATTGGAAAACTGAAAAGGAGGAATATCTAATTTATAATCTTTTAAATCTAATTTTCTTGTGCAGCATTTACGAATGTGACCAAGCTTCTAGGTTGCAAATCTCAAGACCTTATGTTAGTTTTATCAAGTCATAAAAGCCTAGCTGATGACAATAGTATGGGAAAAAAGAAAACATTACAACAGGTTCATTTGCTATTGATCACTCCAAAATATTATTCTTTAATCCTTAAATATGCTCTTACGTCATTTACAACGAAATGTATAGGCAATCAATTCAAGAGATGCATTAGCCAGATTCATCTACGCAAGCTTGTTTGACTGGCTTGTGGAGAAAGTTAATATGTCTCTGGAAGTGCAAAAGAAGCATTCTGGAAAGTCCATTAGCATATTTGATATTTCTGGGTTTGAGTCATTTAAGGTACATACTCAGATGATTTATCTTCTAAATGTAATATGATAGTAATTGATATTCATGTGTTCATCTCATATCAGAAAAATAGCTTTGAACAATTTTGCATAAATTATGCAAACGAGAGACTGCAGCAGCATTTCAACAGACATCTTTTAAAACTTGAGCAAGAGGTGAGAATGCATCAACTCTTGTTACTTTGGAAACTTTGAGTATTCCTTAATGCTGATTATCTTGAATTTCTAATGTTATTTTGAGAAGCTTTATTTACAGTGATTGCATGGACCATAAAATAAATTCTTTATATTCATAGGGAAGCCTTTTTTGGGGGTGTCTTACTAAAATACACTTTCATTATTTTTACCTTGAAAAATAAGCAAAAATGGTTTCTGGACATGTAGATGATAAAATATGACACTGAAAACATGAATGACAGAAACTTTGCCGGCATAAGATGGACAACTGGTAATGACTGATGTTTTTGAGTTTTTCTCAGGCATTTGTTGTTTGTTTGTTTTTTTTCATTCTCAACAAGTAATTTTTCTTTGATGCTATTATTTTACATGAAAATATCCTTTAGTGTTAAGTAAAATTTTTTGTTTTTTCTTAGCTATATAATTACACAAGTAGCTTTTTTCATTCCAGGACTGCGAACGGGATGGAATTGGTTGGAATAGGTTTATGTTTAAAGACAACCAAGAGTGCTTGAATCTCATTGAGCAGGTACTTTTGACGCTGATAGGATAATTAATTGCTGTGAGTGATGTTATAGCAAATCATGTGTTGATTGAGACAACCTAGTTTTTCATTTGTTTTTGCATATTAATGTAACACCCCAAAGTTTACTTTCATAAAATTTTCAAAATCCTAAAACTTTCCCCCAAATTGATTGAAATTAGGTTAACTTAGTTTAGTCAAAACCCTAATTACAAGTTTTAAAATTTCTTGAAATTCTCAGAGTCATTAATTAAGCGGAAGAAAATTTAGCATTTATTAAGAAATATTTAAATTTGTGATCGAACATTAAATATATGTATCGATGAAGATACTAAAATAAACTTTAAAATTTCTACAAGGACGATATTAAAGATCAAAATATGATTTAATACTTTGATTAATGAAATTACTAACTTAAATGCAATTCCAACGATATCCTTCAAATAAAATTTCAAATAAGTATTTGTTCATTAAAAAGATATTTAAACAATTTAAATCACTCATCTGACTCAACAATATTCTCATCTATATGCTTATATGTCTCTAGAATATTCTCAATCAGCCCAAATTCTTCTTCTGTTAAAAACTCACCTACATCATAAAACTAGAGGTGAGACAAATTCAGTAAGTAAAAATGTATGCATAATTAAATAAATTTCATGCGCTACCGAATTTCCATATTTAAAGTTATATACTGGTTGGAACTCATTTTTCAGTCCTACCAAGCTTCAAGCTTTCATTAGCTATCACAAGATTTCAGGCATTCAGGTTTTCATTAGCCATCTTAAATTTTCCATGCGTTTAGGCTCTCATTAGTCATTACAACATGCTTTCTGTCAATTCCATCAGATTCACACACATATAAGATGTCTTATCAATTTTATTTTTATTTATTCGTAGTTCAATATCTAATAATGCTTGTACAACTTAAAATATCAAAATCAAAATAATATAATAAAATTGCGTGACAACAAAATAATAATATATTTTGTGATGTAGGGCCAATTACCAAAACGTTGAAAAATCAATATCTTTACTTACCGGGATTCCGAGAGAGTAAAAAATTTGGTTATTTCTGGGTCTTCGAATAAATTAGCCTACCGAAAGGATTTATCCATTAATTTCCTTCAAATATTAATATTAATCTTTGAAAGAAATTTGGACAGAAATTCGTTACCGTTAAAATCCTTAAACGGATTGAAAATGAATTCGGGTCGGGTTGGTTCGATGAGCTGGACCGGTTTAGGTCAGTTCAGTTGGAATTTTTGTCTGGCAAGAATAGAAATCAAAATTTGATTTCTCAATTGGATAATAATTTGGAATTTTGAACCCTAATATGTTACAATTTTCCTTCCTTAAAGAAATTTCATCTTCGAAATTGAAGTTTTACCTGAAAAGTTATGGGTAGATCTTTCGCATTTCTTCTTCTTTTTCCTAGATTGTTTCCTCAATGTTACGGTTCTTCTATAATACTCTTACAAGAGAAATGTTTTTGTTCCTTAATTATCTTTCTTCTGAATTCAGAATTTGAATCGGCCTTTCTTTATATGATGAGTCAGGGTTGATTACAAAATCAATAGATCTCATTGGTAAAATATGTGATGAATCTGGAACGTATTTCTTCAACATCTAGATATGAAACACGTTGTGTACATGCTTGAGTGAAATTGGCAGATTCAATTGATAAGTAACTTTCCTTTTTTTACCAAATCCCGGACTTAACTTTCATTTTTTACCAAATTGCATCACACCCTTCATCGGAGAAATTTTCAGAAATACTTGATCTCCTACTGCAAATTCCAATTTTCTTCTTCTTCTATCAGCATAGTTTTTCTGCCTATTTTGGGCTGTGAGGATTCTTTTGCAAATTAAAGCTACGATCTCAGCGGTCTATCTCAAAATATCTGGTTCAACAAGTATTCCATCTCCAACTTCATCCCAATGCACTGGAGATTTATACTTTTTACCATATAGTGCTTCATAAGGCGATATCCCAATCGAAGCTTGATAACTGTTATCATAGGCAAACTCTACTAGTGGTAGATTTTTACTCAAATTACCTTGAAAATCAAGAGCGCAAGCTCTCAACATATCCTTTAAAGTCTGAATTGTCCTTTCTGATTGCTCGTTCTTCTGAGGGGGAAAAGCCGTATTGAAATTTAATTGCGTGCCCATCGCTTTCTGCATACTTTTCCAAAATTTTGAAGTGAAACGGGTATCTCGATCTGACACTATAGATACTGGTGTACCATGCAATCTGATGATCTCTTGAATATAAAGTTGTGCATACTGATCTATAGTATATGTGACCTTTATAGGAAGAAAATGCGCTGATCTAGTTAGTCGATCCACTATTACCCAAATAGAGTCATGTCATTTGATAGTATTTGGAAGTCCCACTACGAAATCTATAGTTATATGCTCTAATTTCCACAGCGGTACTAATAATGGCTACAACGTACCAGCAGGTCGTTGATGCTCCACTTTGACTTGCTCGCAGGTAAGACATCTCTCAACAAACTTTGCGACATTTGACTTCAAACCACGCCACCAATAATGCTACTTCAAGTTTTGATACATTTTAGTTGCACCGGGATGTACCGAATACGGGGTTGAATGTGCTTCCGCCAATATGAATTTTCTTAAATCAACATCATTAGGAATACTCCACCTCTTTTTATACTTGATAACTCTATTTTCTGATATAAAAAATTCAGATTCTTTCCCAGCTTCTAGTTAATCTTTTATCTTAACTAAGAATGCATCTCTACGTTGTTTGTCCTTAATTAGCTCGAGTAAGCTAGGTTGAAGCGTTAATGCTGATAGTCTTTCAATTAATCCACAATCTCCAAATCAAACTTCTGCATTTTGTCAGCTAACTCCCTTGGAATAAACTGTAAAGACGAAACTTGTGGCGAGACTCTCCTACTTAAAGCGTTGGCTACCACGTTACTTTTCCAGGGTGGTTGATAATCTCGCAATCATAATCCTTCACCAACTCCAGCCATCTTCGCTGTCTTATATTTATATCCTTTTGAGTCAGAAAATATTTAAGGCTTTTGTGATCGGTATAATTTTACATCTTTCACCATATAGGTAGTGTCTTCAAATTTTAAGCGCATGTATTACTGCTGCAAGCTCCAAATTGTGAATTGGGTAATTCTTTTCGTGTTCTTTCAATTGTCTGGAGGCATAAGCTACCACCATTCCTTCTTGCATAAGAACGCATCCCAATCAGTACTTCGAGGCATCGCTGTACACAAATTTTCCTGTGCCAGGGGGTATAGTGAGAATTGGCGCCGAAATCAATCGCTTCTTCAACTCCTGGAAACTCTGCTCGCAATTGTCAGTCCATACATACTTGACACCTTTCTTGGTTAGCCTTGTGAGTGGGGTGGTTAAACTCAAAAATCCTTCCACAAATCTTTTGCAATAGCCCGCAAGGCCTAGAAAACTCCGTACTTCAGCTGCGTTTTTAGGCTGTGGCCACTTGCTTATTGCTTCAATCTTTCTTGAATCAACTGAAACACCCTCTTTTGATATGATATGACCAAAAAATGCCATTTTTTCAATCCAGAATTCACACTTGGAGAACTTCACATATAACTTCTTGCGTCTTAGAGTCGATAAAACGATCCTTATATGCTTCCCGTGCTCTTCATTATCCTTTGAGTAAATAAGAATGTCGTCAATAAAAACAATTACAAAGTCATCCAAAAATGACTTGAATATCCGATTCATTAAATCCATAAATGCGACAGAAGCATTATTTAATCCGAATGACATCACTCGAAATTCAAAATGGCAGTATCTAGTTCGAAATGCCGTCTTGAAAACATCCTCTTCTTTGATACTTAATTAATAATAGCCATATCTGAGATCTATATTTGAAAATACCGTTGCTTCTTTCAATTGATCAAAAAGGTCATCAATCTTTGGAAGTGCATACCTATTCTTTATGGTAACTTTGTTGAGTTCCCGATAGTCGATGCACAGCCTCATAGATCCGTCATTTTTTTTCACGAATAGAACTGGTGCACCCCATGGTGAAAAACTTGGTTGAATAAATTATTTCTCTAGCAACTCGTTGATAAACTTCCCATGAGATTTACGTATGTCATGAGAAAGAAGGAATAGTTATAATACGCTTGTACAGTTACTAATAACTGTTTTGTTGAATTGGGCCTTAGTAAATAGGGAGAAATACAATGTAAATGATGTGAAAATAGTTTGGATTGTGGTTGTGGTAGAAATTAGTTTACAGTGTAATTGTTTTCTTCAATAAATAAAAGAAAGAGGTATTTTTTTTCTTATCATTTTGGTATCATAGCTGTTTCCTTCATGGAGATTAGGTCGTGAGAGACGATGATGATGCGAGCGGAGTCGCAGAAGGAGAACGCCGCGGAGCTACAGAAAGATGTCGCCGGTTTTAAGGAGTTCGTTAATCGGGAAATCGCACAGCTTCGTGAGCAGTTGACGCAAGTTCTCATTCGATTGGAGGAAAATCATGTTTCAGCAGAATTGGTGGAGGCTCCAAGAAATGCGACGACTGAACGCAACACCAATGGAAGTGATCGAAGACAGTTTCAAAATCAAGATTGCTTTCCACGAAGGTTAGAGTTGCCGGTTTTTAATGGAACGGACCCGGAGGGTTGGTTGTTTAGGGTTGAGTGCTATTTCAATATCAATCGACTCACCGAGGAAGAAAAGATTGAGTCGACATTGGTTTGTTTTGAAGGGTCAGCTCTGGCGTGGTTTCAATGGGAAAATAGTAAGCGACCTTTCTTGAATTGGATTGTTCTGAAACAGAGCCTGATGAAACGATTTGCTCATTCACTATGGGCTATGGCTGTGAAAAACTACTGTCTTTGAAACAGATGGGCACCGTCGAGGAGTATAGAACAGAATTTGAGGCCATTGCTTCAAATTTATTTAGAATTTCGGATGAGGTCTTGTTCAGCGCCTTTTACAATGGTTTGAAGAATGAAATTAAGGGTGACGTGAGGTTGATGAGGCCATTTGGACTATCGGATTTAATGTATTCATCCCAAGTAGTGGAAGATAGAAATGAACTGGTTAGATCAAGTGGGCAAAGAAGGAACAATTGGGTTGAGAAGCTTAATACAAAGAAGATCGGTTGGAATCCTTCTACCAGTACTAAGATTGTTTCCAATGTATCTCAACCCGTTCCTAGTAGTGTAGAAATGGGAGGAGAAGATTGACAGATGCAGAAATTAAAACTAGACGGGAGAAGGGCCTTTGTTTCAAATTTGATGAGAGTTACATAGTTGGTCATCAATGTAAGAAAAAGACATTGCAAGTACTGAAGTTGCAGGATGAAGACAGTGATGAATCTCTGGTTGAAACGGAACAACATCCTTTGATGAGAGCAAATGACAGAATTGCTCTTGATAAGGTTGGAATTTCTTTTAATTCAGTAATGGGGTTGACGAATCCAAAAATAATGCGTTTATGGGGAAGTGTCAAGAATAGAAACGTTGTGGTGTTGACCAATTGTGGGGCAACTCACAATTTCATTGTCAAGCAAGTAGTACAGGAGTTACAATTGCCTGTTGCCCCTACTTCAGTTTTTGGTATTCAGTTGGGTAATGGAGAGGCTATCCATAGTGCTGGAATTTGTAAAAATGTTCTGCTTTTACTGCCTGAATTGGAGATTTTGGAAGAATTCTTGCCCATTGAAATGAGAAATTCAGAGATAATTTTGGGGATGCAGTGGCTTGAGTCATTAGGTGAAATGAATGTGAACTGGAAGCTTCTTACTATGAAGTGCAAGCTGGGTAATAAAACAGTGCTTATTAAAGGAGACCTGAGTTTATGTAGATCTCAGATTTCTTTAAAGGCTATGATGAGAACAGTCAGGAAGGAGAAACAAGGTTTATTGGTGGAACTTTGTAGTGTTGATGTTAATGCCTCATCTGACCATTCAGAGCCAAATAAAGAACTGTTAGAGGTATTGCAGAAATTTGACCATATTTTTTGCTTATCTGCTAGATTGTCTCCTGAAAGAAGCTGTGATTCATGCGATTATTTTGAGGGAAGGAGTACCTTCTGTCAACATTAGGCCTTATCGTTATCCGGTGACATAGAAAGACTAGATAGAGAAATTAATAAAGGAGATGTTAGAAGCTGGCATAATACAACCCAGTTCAAGTCCCTTTTTGAGCCCATTTTAAAAAAAAGATCTGAGTTGGCGTTTCTATGTTGATTTATGATTATAGAGCTTTGAACAAGGAGACTATTAAGGACAGGTTTCCTATTCCAGTGATTGACGAACTGGTGGATGAGCTATATGGTGCTACAATATTTACAAAACTGGATCTCAAATCGGGCTACTATCAAGTTCGAGTTCGGAAGGAGGATGTTCATAAGACAGCATTCCAAACCCACGAAGGTCACTACGAATTTTTGGTGATGCCCTTTGGGCTTACAAATGCTCTCTCGACATTCAAGGCTTTAATGAATCGGATTTTCAAAAAATTCCTTCGGAAGTTCATCTTAGTTTTTTTTTATGACATTTTGGTCTTTAGCTCTTCTATGGCTGATCATCTGGAGCACATTCAAATTGCTTTCAGTATTCTGTCTTCCCATAAGTTATTTCTTAACAAGAAGAAATGCTGATTCGCCAAGTCAGAGTTGGAGTATTTGGGTTATATTATCTCGGGGTTGGGTGTTTCAGCGGATTCTTCTAAGATTGCAGCTATTTCTGAGTGGAAATCCCCGACTTTTGTCAAGCAATTACGCGGTTTTTTGGGACTCACTAGGTACTACAGGAAGTTTGTGGCGGGGAATGGTAGTATAGCCCTTCCGTTGACTGAACTACTTAAAAAAATGGTTTTGTGTGGTCAGAAGTCGCTGAAATTGCATTTCAAAGCTTAAAATTGGCAATGACTTCTTTACTGGTTTTAGCTTTACTGAATTTTAAAGATACTTTCATAGTGGAGGCTGATGCTTCTGGTACAGGAATGGGTGCTGTGCTGATGCAAAATGGTCATCCTATTGCTTTCTTTAGTTAGCAATTATCTCGGCAAAAACAACTCAAGTCTGTCTACGAAAGGGAGCTTATGGCCATAGTTTTGGTTGTACAGAAATGGTGTCCGTACCTATTAGGGATGTCTTTCATTATCCGAACAGATCAGAGGAGCCTCAAATTTCTTCTTGAGCAGAGGATGGTGTCTGTTGAACACCAGAGGTGGTTAACCAAGGTGTTGGGTTATGATTTTGTGGTGCAATATAAACTGGGTTTTGAGAATTCGGCAGTGGATGCGTTGTCCAGAAAGTTTGAGAATCGTGGATGTCTGATTGCTTTGACAGAATTCTTCTGTCAGGGTGTGGTAAGATTAAGGATTTGGAACTTGAAGTCCTTAAAGATGTTCATTTGTCTGATATTAAACAACGTCTCGTGAATGAGGATTCTGCTCCAAAGGGTTATTCTCTTTTCCAGGATCAATTATTTTTTAATAACAAGACAGTTATTTCTTCCGGTTCCAGATTTATTCCTATTATTCTCTCATTATTCCATTCCAGTCTAGTGGGTGGTTATGAGGGTTTTACTAAGACATACAGGAGGATAGCTGTAGAGTTATATTGGATTGACATGTGTCGTGATGTTAAGCACTTTATTAAGAATTGTGTGGTCTGTCAACAACATAAATAGGAAGCATTATCTCTGGCGGGCTTCCTTCAACCCTTGCCGATTCCTATTAATATTTGGGAGGATATTTCAATGGATTTCATTGAAAAGCTGCCTAAATCCAATGGTAAAGATACTATTTTTGTTGTGGTTGATAGACTTTGCAAATATGCTCATTTTGTTGGTGTGAGTCATCCATTTACTGCTCGTTCGATTGCTGGAATTTTTTTTGATAATATTTTTCGCTTACATGGTATGCCTCGCTCTATTGTTTCGGACCGCGACAAAATATTTGTGAGTTCTTTTTGGAAGGGACTTTTTCGTTTACATGGTACATCCTTACAGTTTAGTTCAGCTTATCATTTACAATCGGACGGCCAAATGGAGGTAACTAATCGCACGTTAGAGGCTTACTTCCGCTGTTTTTCTGGTGACAAACCGATGTCTTGGATGAAATGGTTGGCTTGGGTTGAATTTTGGTACAATTTTTCCTTTCATTCAGTTTTTAAAATGTCTCCTTTTAAAGCAGTATATAAGAGGGACCCTCCTTCTATTTTGCGGTATGAGACGCATTCTCCTTCTACTATTGCTTCTGTGGATGTTCAGCTTTAGGAGAGAGATGAAATTTTAGATTTGTTGAAGTTAAATATGGGTCGAGCCCAATCTGCTATGCTTAAGTCTGTCAACAAAAAAAGGAGGCAAGTGGAGTTTGAGGTGGGTGATTTCGTTTGGCTCAAAATTCACCCATATAGACAACGTTCTTTGGTTAAACCTTTGAATCTTAAGTTGTCCCCAAAGTTTTTTGGTCTATTTCTGATTGTCAAAAAGGTTGGTCCAGTTGCTTACAAATTACAGCTTCCAGCAACAGCCAGTTTACATCCGATTATCCATGTGTCCTTGTTGAGGGCAGTTTACGGTGTTGTGCCAACTCCCACGCCATTGCCAGATGATGTTCTGTTTAATAACAACTTCAAAGTGGAACCTGATGTGTTATTGGATGTGCAAAGAAAGTGTGGTGATCCACTTCATTTGTTGGTTTTGATAAAGTGGAAACATTTACCACCCATGGAAGCGACTTGGGAGGATTTTGATTTTATCCGTGTTCAGTTTTCATTATTCAACCTTGAGGACAAGGTTTCTTGTTGGGCGGTGAATAATGAAAACCTCCCGTGAAATTTACGTATGTCAGGAGAAAGAAGGAATAGTTATAATACGCTTGTACAGTTACTGATAACTGTTTAGTTGAATTGGACATTAATGAATAAGGAGAAATACAATGTAAATGATATGAAAATAGTCTGGATTGTGGTTGTGGTAGAAATTAGTCTATAGTGTAATTGTTTTCTTCAAGAAATAAAAGAAAGAGGTATTTCTTTTCTTATCACTCGTCAAGTTGAGTTTTTAACTCTTTTAATTCACTTGGTGCCATTCTATATGAGACTTTTGCAATTGGCGTCGTTCCAGGTAAAATGTCAATACTAAACTCCACTTCTCTTGTTGGCGGCATATTAAAGAGGTCGTCTGGAAAAACGTCTGGAAATTCACGAACTACTGACACTTTATCCAAGGTCAGCTTCTTCGGGTTGAATACGTATAATATTTGCAAGAATCCAAGATATCCTTAACTTAATAATCTTTGAGCTTTCACAGCCAATATTACTAGAATACTCGAACCTTTTGAATCGCTAATGAATAAGAATGATTGTTTTCTAGGTAATTGAAATCTCACAATCTTCTTGCGGCAATCAATAGTTGCATGATGTTTGGTTAACCAATCCATTCCAAGAATAACGTCGTAGTCTTGCATTGCTAGTACGATCAAATCTACTTCGAGTCCCTTATCCTCAATAAGAACGTTACACCCTCAAATAATAGAATCCGCAGACATTACATTGCCCGAAGGTGTAGACACTCCTAACTTATGCTCTAGAGGTTCTACTAGTCTTTCTAACTTCTTAGAATGCGCAAAAGATTTAAATGACTGAGTTGCTCCCGAATCAATTAATACATAAGAAGATAGGTTTAAAATTAAAAGCGAACCTATCACCACAGATGTTCCCTTTAGCTTCCTCTTTGCTCATGGCAAAAACTTTTGTAGCCGTCTTATTCTGATATTTGGTATTCATAGGATAGTTGTTGATGAAATGCTCAGTTTGACCACACTTGAAACAGGTTATCATCTTTGCATGACACTTTCCAGAATGAATCTTCTTACATGTAGAACATGTAGGAACAATATGCCTCATTGTTTGATTGGTGGACTCCCTCTTGATCAACTTAGAGGTTCCTTCAACTGGTCCATGAGTGAATGGTCGCTTAGAACCAGCCCATTGCTTTTGTGGGGGCTTATTCTTTAGTTGACTGATATTATTTAACTTTCTTCTGTTTTCTTGAGCTTTGATAATCTTATGTTCTCCAATCTCTGCGCTCAATGCCTTATTAACAGTAACAGCATATGAAGTGTCCTTTGAAATGAGAAGGCTCACATCTTTGCATATTTTTGCCTTCAATGCTTGAACAAAACGTTTTACCCTTAATACTTCGGTATCGACCATGTGAGGGAAAAAACGAGAGAGTTGTTAAAATTTTTGCACATAATCTATTACGTTTCCCGTCTACTTCAGGGCTATGAACTCTTCTACCTTTGCATTTCTCATAGTGTCAGTAAAATATTTTTCATATAATAGTTCATTGAATTTAGCTCATGATATGGTGGCAACTGGATGTATTACTTTCATTGAGTCTCACCAATAACGTGTTTCCCTTCTAAACATAGAAGATGCACATGACACATTTTCTGCCTCTGCGATCTTTGCACGCTCAAATACCTCCCCAATGGTTCTAATCCAATCATCGGCAGCCGCCATGTACGACAAATTTTCTTCAAAGGTTGGAGGTTCCATTTTTCGGAATCTTTCATAGTTAAAATCTATTAATCGAGGCCTATTAGAGATTTGGGCTTGGGCTTGAGCTTGAGCTTGAGCTTGAGCTTGAGCTTGGGCTTAGGCTGTGATATTAGCCGTTTGCACTAACTGTTCAATTTGCCTAGATTGCCTCTCGATCATATCCATCATTCGATTGAGCATTGCATCACGTTCAACATTATTTCATCTACGGTTTACCATAAGTCTACATCATAAAGGTTTATTCTTAAAATCTATTTTGAAATATTTTGAAAATTTATTTATTCATTTTTTTATTATTGAAAAAAAATAATATTTATTTCTTTTATTTTTTTTAACAAAATTTCACGAAATAGGGATTTATTAGAATAAATATGAATTCCAAAATAATACTTACTTGTTGATCGGTAATGTTCCAGATACAGGAGAGCATACAGATAGTCTATAGAACTTTATAAACTTATAACTCTGAACCAATTTGTAACACCCCAAAATTTACTTTCCTAAAATTTTCAAAACCCTAAAACTTTCCCCCAAATTGATTGAAATTTATATTAAATTTGTTTATTCAAAATCCTAATTACAAGTTTTAGAATTTCTTGAAATCCTCCGAGTCATTAATTAAGCGAAAGAAAATCTAACATTTATTAAGAAATATTTAAATTAGTAATCGAACATTAAATAAATGTATCGATGGAAATACTGAAATAAACTTTAAAATTTCTATAAGTACAATATTAAAGATCAAAACATGATTTAATATGTTGATTAATGAAATTAGTAACTTAAATACAATTCCAACGATATCCTTCAAATAAAATTTTAAATTAGGATTTGTTCATTAAAACGATATTTAAACAATTTAAATTACTCCTCTGACTCAACAATATCCTCATCTATATGCTTGTCTGTCTCTAGAATATTCTTAATCAGCCCAAATTCTTATTCTGTTAAAAACTTACATACATCACAAAACTAAAGGTGAGATAAACTCAGTAAGTAAAAATATATGTAGAATTAAATAAATTACATGCGTTACCGAATTTCCATACTTAAAGTTACATACTGGTTGGAACTCATTTTCTAGCCTTACCAAGCTTCAAGCTTTCATTAGCTATTGCAAGGTTTCACGTGTTCAGACTTTCATTAGCCATCTCAAATTTTCCATGCATTTAGGCTCTCATTAGCCATTACAACATGTTTTCCGTCAATTCCATCAGATTCACATACATACAAGATGTCTTATCAATTTTATTTTTATTTATTCGTAGTTCAATATCTAATCATGCTTGTACAACTTAAAATATCAAGATCAAAATAATATAATAAAGTTGTGAGATAACAAAATAATAATATATTTTGTGATGTAGGGCCAATGGCCAAAACGTTGAAAAACCAATATCTTTACTTACCTGGATTCTGAGAGAGTAAAAGATTTGGTTATTTTCGGGTCTTCGAATAAACTAGCATACCGAAAAGATTTATCCATTAATTTTCTTCAAATATTAATATTAATCTTTGAAAGAAATTTGGACATAAATTCGTTACTGTTAAAACCCTTAAATGGATTGAAAATGAGTTCGGGTCGAGTTGGTTTGATGAGCTGGACCGGTTTGGGTCGGTTTAGTTGGAATTTTTGTCTGGCAAGAAGAGAAATCAAAATTTGATTTCTCAATTGGATAATAATCTGGAATTTTGAACCCTAATATCTTACAATTAACCTAGACCGTGGCAAAATTTTTTAGCTGGATTCCTTGAGTATTTATATAATCTCGTGATGTCCTATCATTCCTGGCAATTTGTTTCCTTATCTAGTGATGTTGGAGTATTTCCTTTGCTGTTGGGTATTTAGTCTCGGTTTAATTTTAAATCTTAATCTTACAGAAACCTCTTGGACTACTAGCTTTATTGGATGAGGAATCAAATCTCCCCAAGGCTACCGATCTGACATTTGCAAACAAACTAAAGCATCACTTGAATGGAAATCTTTGCTTTAAAGGAGAAAGAGGAAGAGCTTTTGGAATTTTTCATAATGCTGGAGAGGTTAGTTGTTTATGGGGTTTTTTTAGATTGGCAGTATATTTAAGAAATACAAATGTTCGAGTCTGTTACCTAACAGAAATATTGAAGTGTATTTAACATTTGATTGCGCAGAACTGTAAAATTGTATAGTTAATTTCCAAAAAACAATTTCATTCGTTTACTCATTTTCATCTTAATAGGTCATATATGATACAAATGGATTTTTGGAAAAGAACAAAGATTTATTACCCTATGCTTGCATCGAACTCTTGTCATCAAGTAATTGCAAAGCACTAAAATCATTTGGATCCTTGGTTCCTAACCATTCTGAGATACCAACCATTGGTATGTGTCAGAGAGGCATATTTGAGTACTCGAAGCCAACTGTTGGTGCAAGTTTTAAGGTAAACAACCTTGCTTACGTTGTTTGGACTTTGAAATAGAAATATTACTTTGTATTTTGAAAATATTTGCTTGTGCAGATTTGAGAATGTCCTCATAATAGTAATGTTTAAGATATTTTAGAAATCCTCTTGTGAAAAACTAGTTAAAAATCAATAGCAAAACTTTGGCTGCAAAATCTCAAGGAACTTGTGATATTGTAGGAACAATTGTTTAAAGTATTCCATAGTTTGGAGACTACTAGTCCTCACTTCATCCACTGCATAAAGCCAAATGTCAAACGGGTCCACGATTCATTGGAGGAGGAACTTGTTATACAACAGCTCAAGTGTTGTAATGCTTTTGAGGTCGTCCAGATTTCGAAATATGGATATCCGACTAGATTGACACATCAAAAGTTTGCAGAAAGGTGGGGTATTTTTGTCTTCCTAAATAGTTTTTTTAAATACTGAATCTTTCTCATTTTACCTTTGATTTTAGGTACGGTTTCTTATTGAAGGAGTCCAACACGTATCACGATCCATTAAACATATCAGTTGCTGTCCTCCAACAATTTAATTTTCTCCCTGAAATGTATCAAGTTGGTTATACGAAATTGTTTTTCCGGACTGGACAGGTAATACTTTATTCCATGCAAAATATCATTTTCTGCAGCCTAAAACAATGCTTTTGCTGAGGCTTTTCGATTTGGTTTTCATAGATAGAGATATTAGAGGAAAAGAGACAACAGGTACTACATGGCATTCTACGGGTGCAAAAATCCTTTCGTAGTCACCATGCTCGTAATTATTTTCAAGAACTCAAGAATGGAGCCACAATGTTACAATCATGTAAGGCTTCTTTTTTAAATTATGATTATACAATTATATTGAAGTTATAGAACTTTGATTATTTTTTTTTTTAATTTAATATAATTTTTCTTGAACTTTTTTATTTGTATAAGATTTTTTTTTCAATTGCTAACAAATGACCCCTATCCAGACCCTTACCAAAAGAACAACGTAAGAACAACTACCCTAACCATAAACAGAGCTCTAATTCTCAGCTTGAAAACACCCTACCGTAATCCCTTACAGAATGCAGAAAAACAACGTAAATCCAATCCTCTTCCTTTCCCTTTTTATCCTTCTATTACAATCATTGGCCTATCCTTAGACCCTCACCCCACTCACCCTACTCCATAACAAATATTGTCAGCTCAGCCTTTTAATTCCCTTGCTGCCCCTATAGCTGTTTCAGCGGCTACTCCTCTCGTAAGTTTTGCCAAACAGTTTTCTTCCCCTGCTTTTGTTGCAACTCTCTTCCAATTTATACCTTTTTGTAGTTATGCAATACACGTTCGTGCACACACAGACATATGTACATAACATTCTGATGCACATAAATACAGATGTGTGTTTGTGGTATGTGCATATAATAATAATAATTATTTACAAATATATGATTTAAAAGGTCTTGATTGTTAGAAGATATTCTGCGTGTATGTTTTATGAATGAATTAGTTTCTCAATTTCTTATCCTCTGAGTTATTTTATTTCATAAAATGGTCTGTTTCATGCTGTTTCATGCAGTCGTTCGCGGTGAAATTGCGAGAAGGAAAATTACAGTTGTAATAAACTGGTGCACATCTACTGTTCCTGATAAAACTGATGAGTTACAGGCTGTTATACAGTTACAATCAGGTAAAAATTGCTTTATCTCATCTGATCAAGTTGTAGACGCCTAATATTCTGTTCTTTACTCTTCTTTATCTGTAGCAATCCGGGGTTCACTAGTACGGAAACGATATAAAGTTGTGTATTACTTGAAGAAATTGTATCCTGAGATTCAAGAATCTAAACAAAAGTCAGGCAGGAAAAGTTTTGAAGTACAGGTCAGCTCTCTCTCTCTCTCTCTCTCTCTCTATGGCCATGGACACACACTTGAGCACGAAAACAAAGACACATGTTCAACACAAATTCCTCCCTTCAATTAGTTTTTTTCTAGATATTTGTTTATACAAGATTTTAATTCATCAAGATCAAATTGAAAATTCAACAACAACGGTCACATTTAAATATTTGTTGTACTATCTTTTAGTTGGAAATTTGTGTACTGAGTGGCTTGTGATGTACGAGTAACCACAGAATGTACATGGGCATGTAGCATATGCATGTTTTAAGTTTGGCAAGTTTGCAACTAAAAGATGTATTTTCTTCTTTGGGCAGGATAAAAGACAAAAGCAGGTTCAAGTGACGCCTTCTGTTTTGGCAGAGCTTCAATTACGAATTCTTAAAGCAGAAGCAAATTTGCAGACAAAGGAAGAGGAAGCGGCTACACTGCAAGAGCAAGTACAACAATACGAGGCTAGGTGGTCAGAATATACAGCAAAGATGAAATCAATGGAGGAAATTTGGCGAAAGCAGATGTCATCTTTGCAAGTAAGTTGGAGTGAGATAAAGACATCTCCACACTTTTCTGGAAAATCATTTTCTGATTTTAAAAAAATTTCTCGAGAACCTAAAGAGATGATCTAATGAACATTTAAGTATGCTTGAACGAAGAACAAAACTTAAGAACCTAAATTTTAGTTATCCTCCATGAATGTTATCTTAATTTCTTTCCAATTTATGTATTAATACATGTACTTTTCGCAGATGACTCTTGCCGGAGGACGAAGAAGCCTTGCTGCAGAATTTAACGCCAATCCACCTGGAAGAGTCGATGGCCCATCACCACACTATTATGACTCCGAAGATACCATGTCGATGGGATCTAGAACTCCTGGCTGCAGCACACCCCTCAAATTTTCAACTGCCATTTCCGAAACTGGAACAGGACGTGATACTAACGGAGCTGTGTGTGCAGTAGCGAAACTGGTAAAGGAATTTGAGCGACAAAAACAGAGTTTCGACGATGATGTTAAAGCTCTGGTTGAAGCAAAATCAGGGCAATCGGGTTCAGCGATGAATCCGGAGAAAGAAATTGGTAATCTCAGACATAGATTCGACTCATGGAAGAAAGAGTACAAAGTTAGGCTACGAGAGGCAAAAGCGAATATACGTAAGCTCGGGAATTCAGATGAAAGGAGTAGGAGAAGGTGGTGGGGAAAATTAAGCTCAAGAGCATCATAATTTCAAGTGTGTTGAGAGATAAGTAGAACTCTTTCCTTCCTTCTTTCTCTTCAGTAGTTTAGTTTATGTACATAACCTGTTGTAGTTTATCCCATGTAATCTTATGTAGCAATTTGTACCGAGAAAATGTAAAATATAGGCCGTGTATGCGTAATTGAAAGCAGAAATGCCGCTTTTAAAAATAGTGGCATAAACCAAAGAGGTCATTTCCCCGTAACAATGGGACGAGATCATGTATGATATTTTTATACCTTATTGTAAAACTTAGCAAGATGACCCGTAGATTTAAGTCAGACTTTGTTGGTTTAGGTATCAGCGGGCAGTTTTGTAATTATGTGACAGTTTGAAATTTACTAACGGTTCAAATGAGGAGAAGATTCCTATCAATTCATCCTTTCGAACTCTCCTCAGAAATACGGACCGTGGGATTCAATCAATCAACTCAATTTTATAATTGAGGGCTAAAAAGTCATCATATCTAACGGTCCAGATACTGTGGTCGCGTGGACCATGATCTAGACGGTTGAGGCCTTCAATGGAGTTTCAGGTATTGTTTGAAGAGCCATTCCCTAGGGTTTCCAATTCAATCGGAGAGCTCCTGGTTTGAGTAGACGGAAATGGTTTTTTTGAATGATCATGGGCTTTTCTGGTAATGTCGTCTTCCCTTTTGAGGATTTATGGACTTTTGTTATTCGTTGTTGTTCTTGTATTCTTCTTATTCTGCAAAGATTCTTGTTTCTATGTGACGATCCTAATCGAAACAATGAATTAGATGGTTCTAGGCAGCAAATGCTTGAGATTCTCTATTTTTTTTCGTCCTCCGACGATTTCCGGCCAACAGATGCATCCTGATAAACACAATGGTCATGCGTAGTGTAAATATATTCTTTACTTATACCTCTGAGGGTTCCATCTGCTTATGCTTCGATGATAGATGTTTCTGGATATTGAACTTACTTTAAAAAAATAAAAACATTATTTCCTGGTACTGAGTGACCGACAATACTCGTCGCTAGTTTTGTTGAGAGATTATTTGTTGTATATTCTGTGGCCAAACTAATTTTGCTATCTGTTCTGAATTCCTTTCGCCATTTGATTTATATGCAGGAAGAAATAGAAGCGCCGATGTGGATAGACCTCACTCTAGAATCTGAACTCTATAATCATTCTATGTAAGTTCTTTGAGGATCATTTATAGGATCATACTATGATTCTTGACCTTTTTCCTCTTAAAGATATTGACAGTTGATGAAATTCCTTACAGTTTGTATTTGATTATAGTACCTCTGATGAATGGTTCCAATCAAGTCACATGTGAGCTCTCTTTTCCTTTTTTCTTTCATGGACATTCCCACATCGGCTTGGAGGTGGCTGTGTGCTTGGCTTATAAGTGGGGTGTCCGTCCATGCTTAGTGGACGCGTTTTGGGTTGAGGATTATGAGGTCCTCGCCCGAGAACAAAGTCGTGAGGGTTATGGGGTCCAAAGCGGACAATATCCACTGACGTGGTAGCATCCCACTTGTAACAATGGTATCAGAGCCAGGTTGCCTAAGCCCGTGTGGCTGACGTGGGCTTCAGGCCTACGTGGGGGGATGATTTGTCATGGACATCCCACATCGGCTTGGTGTGGCTGTGTGCTTGGCTTATAAGTGGGGCGTCCATCCATGCCTAGTGGACACGTTTTGGGTTGAGAATTATGGGGTCCTCGCCCGAGAACAAAGCCATGAGGGTTATGGGGCCCCAAAGCGGACAATATCCACTGACGTGGTAGCATCCCACTTGTAACAATGATATCATTGTCATGGACATTCCCACGTCGGTTTGGGGGTGGCTGTGTGCTTAGCTTATAAGTGGGATGCCCATCCATGCCTAATGGATGCATTTTGGGCTGAGAATTATGGGGTTCTTGCTCGAGAACAAAGTCGTGAGGGTTATGGGGCCCAAAGCGGACAATATCCACTGATAGTATCCCACTTGTAACATTTTCATTTTAACTCATAAAAAAATGCAGATTTTTGTTGAAATTTGATCTTGAAAGTTCATATACTTATCAGATTCCATCAGTGTTCTTCTCGTGAGCTGAAGTCTGCATTTTCTCACTCTAGTGAGAAAAATACTTCAGAGCGTGAGTCAGTAGGACCTTGTCTCCAAAACTTCCACCATCAGTCTCAAGATCCAGAGGGAAAGACTTTAAGAGCAAGAATTGGGCAGATCAAGTAGGAAATTTGAGATTGGATAACGAGCATCAGGTGGACGTTTCAGATATAATTTCTCCAACTTTGCATTCAACTTCCGCAACGGGATTGCAGCCAAAGGCAAGCTTTATTAACCCAACAAGAGTTTCCAGTTCGAAGTCAAGTTGGATTCAGAGTAGTGTAGCCAAGAATATCATGCCAAATAGATCAAAAACATTATCAATTAGCGAGGATTCAAAAAGAAAATTTATTTCTTCAACAAAAAGAGTGAAAGTAGGCCAAGTAGCACGACTACAGCTGAGAGTAAGATGCAATTGCAGCACCAGGTTCTGGAGGTGTTGAGTAAAGTATTTGGACAAACCAGCGGCCTTGTGTTGGTCATGAGGAAAAGTCTTCGGAATAGCGGTGTTACGAATCAATCATCAAAGGTGGAAGCAAAAACTTTTAGAAGACAACTTGCAGGGCAAAAATCTTGTGTAGGGTCATCTTCCAATCCTGGTTATGATGTCAAAAGCGCAAATGCTATGTCAAATTTTCATCAAAAGAGAGAATTGGAGATCAGGGAGAATGACTTATGCAGCAAAGGACAAAATGAAATCTGTAAATACTAAAGCACTTGCCATCCGAGTTAAAGCACAGAAATCTACATCAAGAGAAATTGGTAGAATTTTTCATGCAAAGACAGGCAAACAGGAAGCCGTAAAACCAACGGTAAAAGATTGTGAAAGCTTGAGAATTTGTGTCAAACTTTTTTACTAGTTACGTCCAATATGTGGTCTCGATGAACAGAAATGATTAGTTATTCTGATTATTGATCAAGCAAGTCCTTCAGTAAAGTGAATAGATATGCTTTACATGCTATTGTGCAGACGGTTCGTGGGAAAGCTTTGGCACCACAGAGTTAATAAGAGGAACTCTTTTCATGCTGGCTAAGGTGAAAGCAATTTGTGGTGCGCATAACAGGGTTGTGGCTGTGGGCAAAGAGAATGTACACGGAAGAATATCATCTAAGCAGAAGGTCAATGACAAAGAGAACGACATACCGACATTGGAGCCACGGTGACAAGCCGGAGCAGTACCAAATAGAAGGTGACGCAAAGAGGTACAACATCAGGACTCATGGACTCAAAGGTACAGATCTCAATTGCGCTTGTTTACACTTGCCATTGATAAAAATTAGGGAAATTAAGAAAAAAAAACCCTATAGTTTGATGTTAGCGACAAGACAAACTTTGAAGAATTTTTGCGAACAACCAAAATCTTGTACTATAAGAAATGAACGGCGCAAATCTTTTCGTCATGTTTTTTGCCAAAAAATGTGGAGGCAAACGCCGCTGTCACATTAACGTCAAGGCTTGTCCAATAGCAACTTCCAAGGATCAACAACGGACGTCCTTTGACCACGAGGGACGTCCAAGGCTAATCCAGATTTTCTTGAAAGCAGTACGGATATTCGTTCTTCCCTTTTGTTGTTGGGAGAGCATCTAACTAAAAGAGAAAAAATCGAAATCATCATCATCATAGTCCATGGAGTGGTTACTATCATTAGAAGACAAATTAACAGTTATTTTTACCACATTACAACCATATTTCATTGAACTTGGTTTGTCCCTTGCGTTTTTTTTTGCATTGTCTGCAACTTGATTTACCTTGTGTCAGTTAACTATTTTGCTTCTCAGTGTCTGTATGAGTTGATGAGATTACTTTGCTAAAAGTATTATGGAGGGACGTCGTGACGGGAAGGCGCTTGCAGACGAAGCTTTATGGTCGTTAGATGAAGGAACGGACATCCCTCAATGAGGATGGATGATCAAAATGGACCAAAGACACTGGTGGATATTATGTTGAATGAGGTCACATGTAAGACACATGCTATTTTAAATGGGAGCAGAGTCGTAGACGAAGGTTGTTGGCCATTGGATGAACAAATCGGACGTCCTTCAAAGTTGGGGGAAGTCTGTTGCTGGAAATGGATGTTCAAGATGGATTATTGAAAGATGACGTCGTCCCCAGCATAAAATGGAGGTCCTTTAGCTTACGGTGGACGTTAATGATGGATTATTAAAAGAAGATGTCGTCCCTAGCTTAAAACAGATGACCCTCAGTTAATTATAGACGTCCCTCAACTTACGACGAATGTCCTTCAACTTAAAACGGACGCCCCTAAGATTAAATTGTAAACTGTAAGAGAAATTGCCAGAAGAAGAATTGTTCGAGCTTTTCCATGAATCTTATTTTGCAATTAAAACCGAGTTTCAAGTCTCACCTTAATTTCGTTTCTGGTAGTAGCGTATCTGACGAATAATAAAATAAAATAAAATTTTAATTGACGGATAATCTCGTTACGGATAATTGATAATCGACGGAAAATTTTGCACGTCTCTCTTGGATCAGCTTTGCACATCCCTTGTCTTTGAAAGACGTCTAAGGCTGATCATTGAATGGCTGTTGGAGATCCAAGTGGCGTCCATGGCGTTTTCTAATAAAAAAATGTGGCTGCGATGTTTGTCTCTGCATTTTTTTTGACAAAAAACGTGACGGAAAAGTTTTTGTCGTTCATTTTCCATAGTTTGAAATTTTAGTTGTCCATGAAAATTCTTCAAAGTTTGTCTTGTCGCTTATTTCAAACTATAGGGTTCGTTTTGATAATTTCCCTAAAAATTTTGATCTTGAACAACCAAAATAGGCAAAATGAGTAGCTGCATCTTTTATTCTCTCTTTTTTTGGGTGTAAGAAACATAAATTGTAAGCCATAGTTTGGTCTCCTCGTTAATCTGAGCCATTCGGTGTCTTCTTCAGATTCTGTTACATAATGTTCAAAGTTCAATAACTATTCTACTTCAACTCGTAAATGGAGCAGGGAAAACTCGGTCGAAAATTTGGATTGCCCGAGTTTATCTTGGATGAGAGAAAGAAGAGGGATGAAGAACGATGAACATGTAGAGCATGCAACAAAAAAGGTACATGCCGGAAAATATCCGGCATGAAGGATTATGCGGAAAATTCTGCCGGAGAAATCATTATGTTTTTATGGTCACAACAGCCATAACTGGTTCAAATATAAATGAAAAAAACTTAAGCTCGATTGCGCTAATGAAAACTTAATCCTAAGATTAATTAGAACTAAGATTAAAAAGTTTTATAAGGAGATCATGAACATCTATTCAACCACCCTTTGATTTTGATTGAACGGTCATGATTAAAAAAGTAAACGACAAAAAATTACGACAAATGAACAGTCAACACGATCGAGAGCGTGACACTTGGAACTTAATTTGATTTTCCTAATGTAAATTAAAAATGGAGAAATTTCCTAGAAAACAACATTCAAATATATCACATGTGGCCATTGGGCAGTCATTGGTTGAATTAGAGGACCAAAACAACCAGTGAATTTCATTTAATGGACCACAAATAATATCTCTGCAAATGTAGTACAGTACATCTGTACTCTTGCTAGGTACGCTTCATGGTTCATCGATCTTTGAGATTTAGAAGATAATTATGATAAACTAGATTGCTGCAAGACCAATACTCCCACCCGTGACTAACATGGCCATGATGCATTTTTGTAATTAATTGGCCAAAGTTTGTCATACATATCGACAGGTAATGCTAAGTTGATCCGAAAAAATGATGAAAATGTGGGTTAGAATCCATTGAAAACTCAAAAGGAATATGCGCAAAGGGGTTGTGATAATTGATGAGCAAAAAACCAGAAAAAGGAAGCTGCTAAGAACCTTGCTTCTTCGAACTTTTATGAGAATAAATCCATTCTTTTCTTTTGTCTCTTCCTTACTCCCTTATTTGCCTTACTACTCCAATTTCTCTCTCTCTCGAGTTCCCAAGATACCCTTTTTCTACTGGGTAACTCTCTATTTACGATAGAACATTTGATTTAATGGTTGGAGTGTATAATATAAAGTTTTGCTCTACCTTTTCCTTTAGAAAATGGATGCAATAACAGTTTATAAAGTTGGTGAACAAAATGGACGTAACTTTGATTTGGAATACTTGTCATTTTGTGTACTTCTGTTCTAAGGAGTTTGATTTGTTTCCCAACCAATGATACAGCCACGTGGCTGTACTTCTGAAACTTTCCAATAACTTTTTTGTGTAAACGTAAATATGATATCCAATCATTATTTGTTTTTTCTTAGATTTTCGTTGTCTCTTTAATTACTGTAAACACTTAATTTCCAACAATTTCATTGCTTAAAGCACTGAATTTTCTCTAATTATTGGCCCAATCTCCAAGTAATTGTCCTTCTAATCAAATGTTAATTGTTTTATAACGCTCCTAAGAGATTTTAAAACAGAATGGGAAACGATCTGATTTGAAAATAAATTGAATTGTCTGATCCTTCAAATTAATTATTTAATATGCAACAGAAAACTTAAAGAAGGAAATAAAGTTAGAGCCCAACCAACAATGCTAAACTAAAGGTTTATTAGTAACATACCAGATAAATAAAATAAATGGAATAACGTAAGTCCATATAGAAAAATGTCGGAAATAAAAGTTAAACTAAAATTTAGGTCATTCTAACAAACTTTAACCTCACTAAAAGTCTCTAAAAAATAACATGATAATATTAATATAAATCAATCAAATTCATTTCTGTTCAAGCAACTGAGGATCTTCCACACTAAATCATGAAAAAGAGGGAATTGTATGAGGTGAATCGAATAATTTAGTAGAGATGAACTTTATATTCAATAATATAATAAAAAAATATGTGATCATGCTAGTTAAAACCAGTTATGCAATATCGAACAAAGCGCAGTAGGGTAAATTTTCAAAGAATTCACTATAATGTGATACATAAAATAAAATAACCCAGTACTGTGAATTTTAGTGAAAATGGAGTCACTCACGGAATTCGAGAATACCATGTCATCGGCCGTAACAATAACAACAATATTCAACGATTGCAATATCCACAAACGATCATGATCAAGTTTAATATTTTGTGCTTAAGAACACGACACATACAGTTGTCTCATTACTCTAGTTAACAATAACAAACACACAAACACATTCTCCAACAGTCGAATGTGCGTAAGGGAAAACACAACCCCCACATGAATCGATTAAACTTGATTCAGACGATCAAGTGATCAATTAAATTAAATATAGATGCTCAATTTAAACTTGTTTAGCGAAAATGTAATAGATAATATGAAAAATTAACAAGCCATCAAAATGGTCATGTTACTTTGATATGAGAATATGTTTCAAAATAAGTTTTTAGAAAACAGTACAATGGTGAACATAAAATAAATCTCTACCTCAACAGGGTTATCTAAGTCAAAGACCAAGCAAATGATCAAAAGTTAAAATCTCTCGTTAATCAGTTGGACCTACCAAAATACACATATCCAAATTAATTCTTTTTTTTTTTATAAACTTTTAAAAGTTTGTTGGAACTCAAAACTGGGATAGAAAGTAATTTGAGGAACATACAAAACGGTCCCTTGGCAAATCCAACTTTTAAAATCTGGTCTGGACAACAGAAAGTCGCCCATTCTGCCATAAATCTGGTTGACTAGAAACTAGGGATCTGGATGCTCGGTCTTCAAGCAACGTCTCCTTGGTCCACTTGATGTGAACCTAGGGCATTGAGGAACTCTAGACCCAACAACAACGCGGAACGTTCAACGGATCATCTTACGAATCAAGAAATTGAGTGACTTGACCCAAACCAAACTCGTTGGTTGAATCAGAGTTATCAAGAAGAGTAGTCTGACCGTAACCAAACTGGTTGTTTGAACCAAAGCTATCAAAGCTTGATTTTTCAAGAAGAATGCTTGAGAAGACCAAGTTCTTCGTAAAGAAATCAAGAGAAGAAAACCTCACAAGTAAAAACCCACAAGTTGTATTCAAAATAAAGTGTCCTACAAATGGTGCCTCTAGGTCCTTTTTATAAGCTATCATAAACAAAAATTAGGTTAAAAATTAGGGTTAGCATGGTGTAGAAGTGGCGGTGCGTGGATGGGCTTCAAGAGGGCCGAAGATGCGCGCGGTTGTGGGTTGGCGCGAGTGGTTGTGGGCTTGCGAGAGTAGGCAGGCCGCTGCTGGGCACGCGCAGATAGGCTGCTGCTGAGTGGCCTAGGGATGATGGAGCTCTAGGGGTGTGGGCCAATGGACTGCGACCGAGGCGCGCGGGTGCTTGAGTAGGCCCGCAGGTGGGTCGACAGGTCGCAGGTGCAATCGGGAGGGTGATATGCGGGTTTTGTTGGGAGTAATATGCCCAACAAGCAAATGTAATAGAACACTTTTGTAATATATGAATAAATGTATATTGATTGATATTATGTTAACATTTTATATTATGTTTTATAAAATTCATTGAAAATTCCTTGGTTATTTATGCTAACTTTATATTAGCATATATATTGTATATATGTGGGATAAAATATAAAGAGTAATAACCAAAATATGTCCATGACTTATATTTGAAGTATGGAATCTTCAAATAGTTCATAGTCATAAACATAGTTTATCTCATTAAGAATGTATAGTCATATCCCGACTAAATATGTAGTGACATAAGATAAATATGTTTTATATAATATGATTATATAAGACTGGACCAGATATAATTACATTGTTCTAATAATTTCCGTTAGATATAGAACAATTAATTTTATCATAATGATGGTCATATATGTATGATCTTAATTCGTTGTATTTAATAAACTCCTATTTTTGTTTTAATTTATTCTTTGATTTACTCGGTAAAGTTTTGTACAAGTTACGATTCGTATACCTTGTATATTGGGACTAAATTAAAATGAATAGCTGAGAATTTTAATATCGATACAATGAAATCCATTCCATAGATTCCCTTGTTTGTTAGTTCAAGGATTGAATAATTAGCGCGCAATTCATAATCGTTATGAATTAATTATTCAATTAAGAACTAATAGTAGTCAAGGATAAAGAAATAATATGAGAGGTTAACGGATGATAAATCTAGCTCTATTGCGAATCTAAATGGAGGGTTAATGCATATGTAATGACTATATCAATAGATATTACTTTAAGTAAAAATACTCTATAGTTTTGAGAGTGCAACTCTAAGTATTTAGTGGAATTACTTTAGAGTTAATAATTATGTTAATTAATATAAAGAGTTTATATTAGTTAACAAAATATTATTGGAGCTTAAAACTATAGGTCCATCGGTCCCTTTGTCACCTTCTATCATTATTCGAATAATAGAAAAATGAACAAATAAGATTAAATAATTAATTATGAATTAATTATTTAATACACTCAATAATAAGTTTATTATTATTATTTTTTCATTAGATGAAATAATTGAATTATTGATTATTCAATTAATTAAGACAAAATGACAAAAGTTGTTAAAGTTAATATATTTGTTATGTTTCATTAAATGAAACAAATTGAATTATTGATTATTCAATAAAGTAATAAATATAAAGTAATTTTTAAAAATAGTTTTTAAAATGGATTTTGTCAAATTTGAATTAATGTCAAATTTGATTTAATGTAATGACCTTTTATTTCCATAACATTTTTGTTATAAATGTGTTATAACTTAAATGTGCCAAGTGTTGAAATATAGTGAAAAGACTTTTGATTTTCATAACATTTTTATAAATGTAATGAGGAATTTATAGGGTTTTTTCTCTAAATGCCATAATGGCCATTATGGAGAAATACCACTATAAATAGAGGTCAAATTTCATTAGCAAAAGAGTTTTTGAGTTTTTGAAATCTTTGAAAAAGAAATCCATTTTGAGAGAAAATTTTTGTCTTCCGTGTTGGCTTTAGAAAATTGTTTTCTAAATCCAAATAGATCGTCTCATGTGTTGAGAATACGATCTATCATAAATTGAGTGTTATCTTGTTTCGTTCATTACGCCCACACGTGCTTATTTGAGGTAAAGAGGATTGGCGGAGAAGATCAACGGTTGATTTAGTACCCGTGTGAAGTGAGCTACAAAGGTAACATTCTTTATTTTTAGATTAGATCTAAATACATATTATTATTAATATATTATAACAACGATCCATTTTTATGTTCATGATAAAATTGTTTTTTCATGATACATAGGTTACGCACGTTACCGTTGTTGTGAACATCGGTAATTCCGCCGTACAAAGGGAACCTAAAAACCAACAGGTTTGCAGTTGCCCGCGGTTGGCATACGTTGCGTGCTGCTAAGCGCTGTGCGAGCTGCCGGTGTTGCTGGGGTGCACGCTGTCGTGGCCTTTTGAATAAGTAACACCTCTTTGCCTGTTTAGAATAGTAATTCCTGTTCATCAATGCTTACCAAATTCATTGTCCTTGGTTCTTGAAATGTAGACTCTTTTTCATGGATTTCTTCGATCAAAAGTTGAAGTTTCTTATTCATCTTTCTTGTCCTTACTTTAGTCATTGGGCCTCCGATGCCTTTTAATGGATGTTGGTCTTTATGCGTTATATGGATCACTTCATTCTCCCCTTCTTCGAGAAGATTTGTCTTTGAATCGCATGCATCATACAAAGACAAGTCACTAACATTAAATGAAGCACTGACATTACCATATTCGCTTGGTAGGTTGATTTTGTAAGCATTGTTATTAATGTACTCCAAAACTTGAAAAGGTCTGTCTCCCCTTGGTTGTAGCTTGTTGTCCCTTTGCTTTGTGAATCTCTCTTTATGTAGGTGAAGCCATACCCAATCCCTGAGTTCAAAAACAACCTCCTTACGACCCTTGTTGGCTTGATGTGCATAATGTTCGTTCTTTTTCTCAATATTGTCCCTAACCTTTGCATGTAAGTCCCTAACAAACTCAACTTTTCTTTCACCTTGAAAATCAGTAAGCTCATTAGTTGGCAATGGCAATATATCAGGCAGAGTAAGTGGATTAAATCCGTATATAATTTCAAAAGGTGAATAGGAAGTAGAAGAATGCACAACATGGTTATAAGCAAACTCAACATATGGTAAACACTTTTTCCATTGTTTCAAATTTTTAGATATGATTGCTCTTAACAATATAGATAGAGTTCGATTCACAACTTTGGTTTGCCCATTCGTTTGGGGATGTGCTACGGTGGAAAATAAGAGTTTAGTTCCAAGTTTATTCCACAAAGTTTTTTAAAAATGACTTAAAAATTTAATGTCCCTATCACTTACAATACTCCTAGGTATACCATGCAAACGAACTACTTCATTAAAGAACAAGTTAGCTACATGCATATCATCGTTAGTCTTTTTACAAGCAATAAAATGTGTCATTTTACTAAAACGATCAACAACTACACAAATGTTATATTTACCTTCTTGAGTTGTAGGCAAGCCCAAAAACAAAATTCATAGATATGTCAACCCAAGGTTGATTAGGAATAGGTAAAAACATATATTTTCCTTGATGTTTAATTGTTGATTTTACCTTTTCTACATTCAATACACTTATCACAAATAGATGTAACATCAATTTTAATTTTCGGCCAATACAAATGCTCAGTCAATATATCCAATATTTTAGAAATACCAAAATGCCTAATTAACCCTCTCGATAAGTTTCTGTAACTAGTAATTCATGGATAGAACACTTAGGTATACACAATTTATCTTTCTTGAACAAAAATCCTTCATGCCTATAAAATCACCAAATGCAAATTTTTCGCAAGCATTCCAAATATTTCTAAAATCCAAGTCATTCTCATACAATTCTTTAATGTATTCAAATCCTAATAACTTGAATTGAAGAGTTGTAAGAAGTACATACTTGCTTGACAATGCGTCGACAACCACATTGTCCTTACATTTCTTGTAGTGGATGACATATGGAAACGTCTCTATGTACTTCATCCACTTCGCATGTCTCCTTTGTAATTTTCCTTGAGACTTTAGGTATTTTAAGCTCTCGTGATCGGAGTGGATGATAAACTCCCTTGGCCACAAATAGTGCTGCCACATTTGCAAAGTCCTCGCTAAAATAAGCAATCGGCTTCATTTCCTGCATCAAAACACCTCCAATTCCCTTTCCCGACGGGTCACATTCAATCTCAAAAGTTTTATCAAAATTTGGTAAAGATAATAAAGGTGCATTTGTTAAATTTTCTTTTAAAAGTTCAAAAGACTTATCATGTACCTCGGTCCATTTGAATTCAGCGTTCTTCTTTACCAAATCATTCATAGGTGCTGCTATGGTGCTAAAGTCCCTCACAAATCGTCGATAGAAACTCACTAATCCATGAAAACTTTGGACTTCACTTGCGTTCTTTGGTTTAGGACATTCTTTGATTGCTTTCACCTTCTCCTCGTCAAAGGACACTCCTTTAGAGTTTACTACAAAACCAAGAAATACAACCGATTCCATGCAAAAAGTGTAATACCCTGATTTTTTATATAAAAAATTAATAAGATAAATTGGAAAGTAATTGGGGGTATTCAGATTAGTTGAATATTTATCGGGATATTATCAAGGTGTAACCGATAGATTATAATTTAAGGGAATTTATTGAAGGATAATTAAGATCAACTTGGGAGGAGTATTATATTGGGTAATTAAATTTATGATGAAAAATATGTTCTGTAATCATTAATTTGGGGCTTCATGCGATATAAATGAGGGAAGAAATATTTTGGGAAATTAGAAAGTAAAAGAGGGTTACGGATTTTGTATTTTACACATTCGATCGAGTTGAGGTTGCAAGTTAGGTTGAATATCACGACTGAATTGCATTTCAAGACATTCCCTAGCATTTTTGGTCGACCCGCGGTTGAAGTTGGGTCAGGTGTCTCTACCGAATTCCATTTCGGGCTACTCTCTGCATTTTTGGTTGAGTCGGGATTGAGGTGGAGTCGAGTATCTCGACCTAAATGCGATCCAGATCACACTTGGGGTTTTCTGTCGATCTGCGGTCTACTAGCGGTTGAGTGCGGACGAGAAGGATTTGAATCTGTAGAATTAATTGATCTTTTCGGTCGATCTATGGTCGACTAGTGGTTGAGTGCGGACGTGAAGGATTTGAATCTGTTGAATTAATTGACTTTTTGGTCGACATGCGGTCCAGGCTCCAGACGCCTTCCTAGACTGAAAAACCAATTTAAAGCGAGAATCTCACTTTTGTCAGACACAATCTCTCTCTCTTCTCTAATTTTTTCCTGAAAAAATCTTTCCCTCTTCCAAGATGGCGGCGAGCCTCACACGCTCGGATGGTAGGCTTTCCACGTGGCCCTCACTTGTTGGACCACTCTCCATTGGGATGAGCAACTGTCCATTAGCTTTCAGTCTTCACGTGTGGTCTCCTCCCGCCTATAAATTCATGGGTGACTGGTAAGCAATTGGAACTTTGCATTTTCTACTGGGTGAGCTACGACTGAGTGAGGAGCTGCATTCTTCTATGTGTGGGGAGTGTTTCCATAAGCTGTGTGAGGGTTGTGGGTTGGTGTTTGAGAATTTTTGAGTGGGTGTTGCTGACCTTGTGAAATCCTGTGGTTGTGAAGGATTCGCTGGAGTGACGTTTGGTTTTAGGTAAGAGTTGGTTTTGGGATTTTATTGACTGGATGATGAATCTCTAACTTACATTAAGTTTTGTGGGTTGATTTATCCACTGATTTTGTCTCTGTCTAGGAAACGTTGGGAGATTGACTAGTTGGGATTTTAGTTTTGGCTGCAGCAAATATTGAGGTAAGGATTGGGATGTATGTTAGCTAATGGAGGCCCTACATCACAGTTTGTCTATTGTTTGATAAAGATTGTTGCTTGAGAACTTATATTGTGAAAAATTTCTCTGTCGATGTTGGATGAGTTGTTGTTTTACATTCTGTTGGTTGTTGAAACTGTGAATACTGCTTGATTTTCACCGGAAGTCTTTACCGTCATATTGATAAGAGGAAAAGGATCCGTGTTAGTGGGTTGATATAGTAGAATAGCTTGGGTTGTTAGATAGTAGATTATTGCCTCTGGGAAGATATAAATATTACTTGGATGAGTTTGATGAGTTGGTAATTGAAGGATAGTCACTGCCTTATTATGTGGATTGTTGTACCAAGCATGAAGTAAACATGTGAAACGTCAGAAAAAGTATAAATTAAACTTGCAGAGTGTTAGAGTGAGCATAAGCAAATCTTTGGTTGTTCTTGAATTCCATATGGACTCACATGTGGATCCCTTGTTAAAAATTGTAAAGACTTGATTGAATAATTTGTTTTTATGCTCTGCGAAGTACACTTGAGTTACTCCCTGTAGGGTTAGATTTTCTCACTACTAGTAAGGATCTAAGTTAATTGATGGTCTTTCTCTAACTTTTATATTGCTTCAATAAGATCATTGATAAATAGGGGTGGGAATCGGTTCGGTTCGAACCGGGTAACTGAATCGAATACTATTCATCGGTTCTGTTCGGTTTCATTAGAAGAAAAAATTTAAAATAGGACCGACCCGAACCGAACCGAGGTGTTCGGTTTGGTTCTCGGTTTTTGTTTTTAAGAACCGGGTAAACCGAACCGAACCAAAACTTAAATACAAAAATATAAACACCTAAAAAACCCATAAACTTGTTAATTACTCGCCCTAATTCATGGTAAAATTTTTTTGACATAAATGATTATTTTTTCAAAACTTTATTGTCCTTTCCTCTACCCTATTCTTCTTAGTTTTATTCTCTTGAAAACCTCAATTACCCCACCCCCACCCAACGTTTCTATCGAACACACAAATTTATTTTCTTCTTGTATGTGTTTACAGATCAGGGGCATATAGATAGAGTGAATTTGAGTTTTTCTTTTGTGGGTTTCTTATATTTTCTGCGACGATAAACTGTATCCAATATGTAATTATATTGTCTAGGGAAGTTCTTGCTATGTATTTAGGAATATAGGATTGAAAACTTTTTCAATTGGTGGTAAAGAAAATGTTTGTATGGTGAGGTTCAGTGTTGCCTAAATGATTGAACTTTGAAATTTGTTAATAGATTGACCGGTTGGAGATCTATAAATACATGTATTCTTTGCTTTTGTGTTTTAATTAAGAAATTGTTGTTTGTTTGATTATTGATTCACAGTTTAGAATTTGTTTTGATTATTAGAATTGTTAACTTTGAGGAAACTATAAATTTACTCATATCATGAAACTATGAGTTTGATGTGCTATTTAGTTGTTGTTATGTAATATTGCACTGTTGGATTTTTTTGTGCCAAATCAAATGAAGTGGCATGAAATATATTAGGAAAGTTAGAAACTAAATTACATAAAAAAAAAACTAAAAGAACCAAACCACCAAACCACCAAACCGATCTCAAAATCAAGTACAAAGCTGAAAAATTAAATCGAAAACATACAAATTGATGTCATAAAAAACCGAATCGATTAGAATCGAAAACGAACCTATTAGAATCGAAAACTGAACCAATTAGAACCGAACCGAGGAGAAACCGAACCAAGGAGAACCGAACTCTCTCAGTTCAATTTCGGTTTCTAAAATGAAAAACCGAACCGAATTGATTCGGCCCTAATTTGGAACCGAACCGAACCGTCCCACCCCTATTGATAAATGATGTGTTTCCTTTTGTATATATATTTGTGAACTGTACGGGACATTCATGCATCATACTTAGGAATTATGAAATTGTGAGCATATTGCATGACATGCCTAATATATGTAAATAGGCGTGTGGGGGTTCGGGAGAATTGGTGACGGTCCACCGGTGGTGACACCCTGAATGGATGTCGCTCCTCCCACATAGGGAGCAGAGTAACGGTTAAGCCACATGGACCATAGGATGTATCTATTTCTCTTATACAGAAATCTCCAACGTCTTTAACAAAAGAGTGTGGTGATGGCATGTGGTGACACCCCTAATGGATGTCTCTCCTCGTCAGAGTAACGGTTAAGCCACATGACCATAGGATGTATTCAACTCTCGGCTTAACAGAAAAGATAAGGTTCTTTTCTGTAATGCATTGCATGATCATGTATGAGCATTAGCATTGCATTCCATTCTAATTCTTGCTGAGCGTTAGACTTATTGTTTTTCCCATGGTGTAGGTATATGTACGATAACAAATTTGGAGCAATTGATGAAAGATTTGCACGCGCGAGTTTTGTAGCTGGCTATGTTAAAAGAAGTTAAATGAAAAAGATTTTGTAATAGAATTAATTTATATCCTTAAAGGTTTTGTTTAAATAATAATTCTTTTGCTATATTTTCTAAAAGGTAATTATTGTTTTAATAATGAAGGTATTTAATTATAAATGAAAAGAATTTTTTACTTTCGCTGCAATTTGTAAAAAGATTTTAAATAAAGAATTTAACAATCGGGTTTTATGAAAGAAAAACCTTCCAACGTTTTTATAAAAAGAAAAGTTTTAAATTTCACGATATTTTGAAAGAGAATAAAAACTCGGGTCGTTACAAAAAGTGCACTTTTTCAGGTTAGCATACAATTGATTAGAGCGCAAAACATTAAAAATAGCTCTCAAATGATCTAAATGTTGCTCTAATGTCTTGCTATAAACCAATATATCATCAAAGTACACAACAACAAATTTTCCAATAAAAGATCTAACCACATGGTTCATCAATCTCATAAACATACTAGGAGCATTAGATAATCCAAAAGGCATAACTAACCACTCATAAAGTCCATATTTAGTTTTAAAAGCAGTTTTCCACTAATCTCTGTTTTTCATGCGAATTTGATAATATCCACTTTTCAAATCAACCTTAGAAAATATGCATGCTCCATACAATTTCTCTAACATATCATCTAATTTAGGAATGGGATGTCGATACTTTACCGTTATTTTATTGATAGCTCGACAATCTACACACATCCTCCACGTTCCATCTTTCTTTGGGACTAAGATTACTGGCACAGAGAATGGGCTCAAACTTTTCTTTACCAATCATTTCTCTATCAGCTCATCAACTTGCTTATGAATTTCCATAGTCTCTTCTGGGATTCCGCGGTAAGCTGGACGGTTGGTGTAACATACTAGGGTTTAGATTTTTTGAAATTCAAATTAGATTTTCTATCCCAACTGTTTATCTTTCAAATTTTGAATTAGAATTATATTCTAATAGATTTTTATTCAAACTTTGAATCAAAATTCAAATTTTCCAAATCCAACAAATTACCCAACCCTAATCTGCTTTTTGTTTTCAAAATTTCTCTAGCTCGGTGAGGAACCTGAGCTGAACTGGATTTTAGGAGCCAACAATTCTGAAGTTGTTGAGGGAAATCCGAAACCAACTTTGGTTATTGGTATTTTTGGTTGAAAATCTTCTCTATAAATTGATGATGGAGGTGAAGAAGGAACTCATCTCTCAAACTCAAAGTCTCCTCCATTGTTCTCTCTGTCAACTTTCCTGACAAAGAAATCTCCATTAACCGAGCCCTAGATGAAATCCTTCTCCACCGTGTTGCAGTCAAGCTCCTCCTAGCAAGGTGAAATTTTCTCCCTCTGATGACCTCCACCGACGACGAAGCTCACCGAGAGAGAATGAGTCTCTCTCGGAACTCTGCCTTCATTGCAAAGAAAAGGAAGAAGCGGCTTGCGAAGAAGAACAAACCATGAAGGAAGCAGAACCGATTCTTTATTCTAAGTTGGGTGAACCAAACCGGATCAAACTAGATCGGACCGAACATGATGGACCGACCCGAATCCAACCTGGTCCAATTTTAACTCGAAATTCGCTTAAATTTTCCTAGATCAATCCGATTTCAACCCTATCCCGTTTAAGGATTTTATCGATAAGAAATTTTTACCTAATTTCTTCAAGAAATATTACCATTAATCCTCTAGGCAGGTTAGATTATTCGAAGGCTCCGAAAATCCTATAAATTTCTATTTTCTCAAAATCCAAGTAAAGATATTGGTTTTCAACATTTTAGTCATTGGCCCTACATCACAAAGCATATTATTATTATTTTGCAACTTTATTATATTATTTTTTTATTTTGGATATTTTAAATGCACAAACATGATTAGATATTGATATACAATTAAATAAAGATAAAAATTGATAAGTCATCTCGTATGCCTGGGAATTTGATGTAATTTACAGAAAGCATGTTGTGATGGCTAATGAGAGCCTAAACGCATGAAATTTTGAGATGACAATGAAAGCCTGAACGCATGAATTTCTGATATGGCTAATGAAAGCCTGAACGCAGACTGAAAAATGCGTTCCAATCAGTATGTAACTTTAAGCATGGAATCGTTGGAAAACATGATGTGATGGCTAATGAAAGTTTGAACGTATGAAATTTGAGATGGCTAATGAAAGCCTGAACGCAGGTTAGAAAATGAGTTCCAACCAGTATGTAACTTTAAGCATGGAAATTCGGTAACGCATGAAATTAAATTAATTATGCATATATATTTTTACTTACTGAGTTTATCTCACTTTTAGTTTTGTGATGCAGGTGACTTTTTAACAGAAGATGAATTTGGGCTGATTGAGGATATTTCAGAATCAGATGAGCATATAGATGAGAATATCGACGAGATCAGAAGAATAGTTTAATTATTTAAATATCATTTTTCTTTTATGAATAAATCCTTATTGAAAGTTATTTGAAGGATATTGTTCAAATTTTATTTATTACTATCATTAATAAAAGTTTTGAAGTATGCTTGTTATTTAATATTGTGTTTGTAGAAATGTTCAAATCTATTTTCGTATTTCTATGGATATATTTTAATTAATGTTTGACAAAAATAAATTTAGAAACTTTAATTAAAGATTCCTTAATAAATGTTAGATTTTCTAGATTTTCTTGTGCTTTATTAAAACTTTGATGATTTAGAGAAATGCTGGTATTTTAATTAGAGTTTTAAATAAACTAATTTAACATAATTTTTCAATCAATTTGGGGAAAATTTCAAGGTTTGAAATTTTAGGTAAAATAAATATGGGGGTGTTACAGTTGGGAATGGTGGCTCCTGACATGAAATCGATATGATGCTCAATCCCTAGTAGTGGTGGCTCCTCACTCTTTTTAATCATTACATTTCTTTTCCTTTTCTTTTCTCCCTCGGATCTTACCTCATCACCCACTATTTTTTTCTCCATCTCACTCTTAGTTTTTCTTCCCCCCAATTTGTTTTCTTCCTCATTGCCTTTTTGGCTCCATTCTCTTTGGACTTTTCTCTCTTTGGCTCTTTTGTCTCCTATTTCATCTTCGCCTTTTTCCTTCTTTGATTCTTCAACTCCCACATTTTGTTCAACTCCTCCATATTCAAATCTTTCCTCTTTTGTTTTTGTCTTAGTACATTCTTGAAATTATTTGACAATCCCCTCTTGATCTTTACTAGCTTCCCATGGGTTCAATGGTGTTAGCACAATAACTTTTCCATTATGAACCAAGGAATATTCATTCTTGTATCTGTTGTGGTTGACCTTTCCATCGTACTACCAAGGTCTTACTAGGAGAGAATGAGTCGCTTGCATGGGGACCACATCACACAATACCTTATCTTGGTATCTCCCAATGGACAATACAATCTCCACTTGCTTGGTTACTTTGATTTCTCCACAATTGCTTAGCCACTGCAACTTGTATGGTTTTAGATGCTTCGTAGTTTTCAAATCTAGCTTCTGAACCAATAGTGTGCTGACCACGTTGGTGCAACTCCCACTGTCGATGATTAAGCTACAAACCTTATTCTCAGTATGGCACCGGGTGTGGAATATATGCTATCTTTGCACCTCGTCGTGATTTTCTTTGATTTGAACACTTAATGCTCTCCGTGTGACTAATAAATCTCCTTTAATTGGCTATTCTCTCTCCACATCACTACAATCCTCAAGTGGTGTTGATTCGTTATCGTTAGAACTGATACTTTCTACTTCTTCGTTGTCCATCAGTATCATGGCTCTCTTGTTCGAGCAATTTGAAGCTATGTGCCCAAATTCTTGACATCTGAAACACTTAATTTCTTGAGTCCTAGTTGAAGTAGAATTCTCAGTTTGTACCTTTTGTGGAATGCGGTTTGTAGCCACCGTCTTTTCTTTTTGTTCATCTTTTGGTCTCGGCTTTTCACTCCAATTGGATTGAAAAGTGCTGTTAGAGGTTGATGACATCTTTGAACTTCTCTTTGCCTTCAATTATTTTCTATCTTGACGGCCTTAAGAAATAATTTCTCCATGTCTACATAGTGTTGCAGGTCAACTACATTGGCAATATCTATGTTGAGTCCTCCAATAAAGTTTCCCATGGTGGCTTCTATATCCTCTTAAACATTAGCCCTGATCATGGCTATCTCCATATCTTTATAATAGTCTTCAACACTTTTGAACCCTTGACTTAAATTTTGTAATTTACGACATGAATCTCTAATCTCTATAGTAATGTGAAGGAACAAACTTCTTTCTCATAATTACCTTCGTGTTCTCCCAAGTTCGAATCGGTGGTTTGCCATACCTTCTTTGATTCTTAACCATTTGATCCCACCAAATGCTTGCGTAGTCGGTGAATTCCATTATAACCAATTTAAGTTTCTTCTCCTCCATGTAGTTTTGGCAATAAAAAATCAGATCCATTTTCCGTTCTCATTCTATTTATGCCTCTAGAGAACTTTTGCCTTGGAAAGGCTGGAAGTTTACCTTGATGTTGCTTAAATTGCTATATTCTCGATCCATTTGTAAATCTCTTCTCCTTTGGTTATGGTCTTCTTCCTCCTCAAACTCATCTCTTTCAAAATTCCTCCTTTCTCTGCCATGTGGTGGGGTTGGTGTTTCCAAATGTTCCACCTTTAAAACTAGGACTTGGAGATTGTCTTGTATAGCCCTCATAAACATCTTCATATCAATGTTGGCTTCTTCTCCACTCCCACTCATGACTGCGGATCAAGAATTACAAAAAGTAAGTGTAAAGAGAAGGAAAATTACAATAAAATGGTCAATCACTTAACAAAAGGTAAATTGCAATAAAAAGGAAGGTAAATCACAAAAAAAGAAAGAAATTAAATCGCAAAAAAGGAAGGTAATTGAAGTGCCATAAAGTAATTGCAACAAAGTAAAAATGTGATAAAGAAAATGGTGCATAAGAAGAAAAATTAGTAAAGGTCATTTCTCTCTTGCTCATGTGTTTCACTCAAATAAGGGTCACCCCAACTCTGTTTGCTCTTGAGTGACTATTATAATGATAGGCTCACACTCGTCTTTTACCACTTGTTATCCCCTTTAAGATCTTTATGGAACAACTTAATCAAAGAATAAAATATTCAACAAGCATAAATCAAGAAAAGTTTAAACTTTTTCAAACTTATAATCTAACTTTCCAAATTGACTAAAAATCAAACTACTCAAACTACTTATTGTAATTAAGTAACTTGAGGAGCAAATACCTTAAATTTTGGGATAAGGTATCAAAGATCTTTCCAAAAAATGGAAACTTTTTTTTTTCTGAAGAATTCAGAATTTTTTTTTTACAGAAATAGATCAATGATTTGATAAAGGAATTGCACTCTTTGAGATGTAACCAACAAGGTAATTTCAAATTTTGGATATGCTTTCTTTCCTTTTTTTTGAATAAAAAACTCACCTTTTTTTTTAAAGGATCAAAAGAAAGGAACTTAATAGATGAATGAAAGAAAAGGGAATTTTTTTTGATATATGATCGAATGAAACAAAGAAGAAAGAAGAAGAAATTGATAACGAGAAATTAAAAGAATAGCTACTTGAATTCGTTCGAGGCAAAGCTTTGATACCAACTGATACGAACTTAGAGTATTGAAGAACCCTAGGCCCAACAACAACGTGGAATGTTGAACATATCTTCTTACGAATCAAGAAATGGAGTAACTTAACCAAAACCAAACTCGTTGGTTGAACCAGAGTTATCAAGAAGAGTAGCCTGACCCTAAACAAACTGATTGATTGAACCAAAGTTATCAAAGCTTGATCTTTCAAGAAGAAAACTTGAGAAGATCAAGTTCTTTGTAAAGAAATCAAAAGAAGAAAACCTCACAAGTAAAAAACCCACAAGTTGTATTCAAAATAAAGTGTCCTACAGATGGTGCCTCTAGGTCCTTTTTATAAGCTGTCATAAACAAAAACTAGGTTAAAATTAGGGTTAGCATGGTGTAGAAGTGGCAGCGCACAGATGGGCTTGAAGAGGGCCGAAGATGTGTGCGGTTGTGGGCTGGCACGCGCCGGCGAGCTGCTGTTAGGCGCGTACATACGGGCTGTTGCTGAGTGGCACACAGATGATGGAGCGTGCGTGGTGTGGGCCGATGGGCTTCGGCCGAGGCGTGAGGGTGCGTGGGTGTGCAGGCGCTCGGGTAGGCGCATGGGCGGGTCGACGGGTTGCGGGTAATGTGTGGGTTTTTGGTTGAGCGCGTTGCGCATGGATGGCGTGCGTTGCATGCTGCTAAGCATTGCTTGTGCTACCAGCCTTGCTGAGATGCGCGCTTGGCCTGGTCCTTTGAATAAGTAACACCTCTTTGCCTTTTTAGACTTGTAATTCCTCTTCATCAATGCTTAGCAAATTCATTGTCCTTGGTTATTGGAATGTAGGCTATTTCTCATGAATTTCTTCGATCAAAAGTTGAAGTTTCTCATTCATCTTTATTGTCCTTGCTTTAGTCATTGAACCTCCAATACCTTTTAATAGATCTTGGTCTTTGTGTGCTATTTGGATCACATCACCACTTCTGTGAATGCATGCTTTTCCGTGAATACCCTCCACTTTAGCTGACACACGCCTTCTGCAGAAATCTTTACTTTTGCGGATACATGCATTTTTGCGGAATCCTTCATTTTTGTGGACAAGTGCCTTTTGCGTGCTCTCGCGGAAACCTTTGCTCTTGCGGATGCATGAGTTTTTGTAGAAGCCTTCGCTCTTATGAATGCATGTGTTTTAGCATAAGCCTTCGCTTTTGCGGATGCATGCGTTTCTGCCAAAGCCTTCACTCCCGCGAATACGTACCTGCGACACATAACACTTTTGGTATTTTGAAAAATTCCATCTTCTTAACCAAGAATTCCAACCTTTTTGTTGAAAAATAGCGTCGAAATAACGAACGAGATTTGGAAAAGAGAAAGAGAAAACAGTGGACACCGAATTTACGTGGAAAACCCAAGACGGGAAAAAACCATGGGCAAAGGAGAAATCACTATAAGAAATCGGTACAATGAGCTTTGCGGCTCAAGCATATATTTATAGATAAAGGAAACCCTAGTCATACGGAAATATAGAAACCCTAATCCTGCAGGAATTAGGAAACCTCCAATGTGGGCCGAACCAGCCTGGCCCAAATGGAATCCGGGTCACACTAAACCCTAACAATCTCCACCTTGACACGAATTCCACCCTATAAATATAACTCTAGAAAACCTCTAGAAACCTCATCTTCCACAAATGTCCCTGAGGGCGAAATCAGCACCTAATACCAACCAAGCTCAAACAATGCTTGAACTTGGGTGTGGGCAAAGTTTTTGTCATCATATCAGCAAGATTATCATGAGTACTGATTTTACTAACTGCAAAATCACCACGAGCAACCACTTCACGAACAAAATGATAACGAATATCGATGTGCTTCATCCTCTCATGAAACATCCGATCTTTAGTGAGAAATATTACACTCTGACTGTCGCAAAACACTGTGGCAATCTGCAAATCTCCACTGAGCTCACCAAACAAACTCTTTAACCATATAGCTTCCTTACAAGCCTCTGTAATAGCCATATATTCTGCCTCTGTAGTAGACAATGCAACGGTATCCTGTAAGGTAGCTTTCCAACTGATAGCGCAACCCCCAACTGTAAAGACATATCTGGTAAGAGATCTCCTCTTATCAATATCCCCCACATAATCAGAATCAACATATCTAATAACAGGATCTCGAGTTCTTCCAAATTGAAGACAAGTGTCGGTAGTTCCCCGCAGATACCTAAGAATCCACTGAACAGCTTTCCAGTGTTCCTTTCCTGGATTTGCCATGTACCTACTAACTGCACTGACTGCGTAAGATAAATCTGGACGCGTGCATACCATAGCATACATGAGAGATCCCACTGCACTAGAATACGGAACTCATGATATATAATTAATTTCATCATCTGAATGCGGACATAAGTCTGATGAAAGCCTGAAATGAGCTGCTAATGGAGTACCAACAGGTTTAGACTTATTCATGTTAAACCTGCAGAGAACTTTCTGAATGTACCCCCTTTGACTTAGGTACAATTTCCCAGATTTCCTATCTCTCTGTATCTCCATACCAAGTATCTTTTTCGCTGCTCCTAAATATTTCATCTCAAACTCTTTACTCAGTTGTGCTTTGACCCTTTTGATTTCTTCAATATCTTTAGCTGCGATTAACATATCATCGACGTATAAGAGCAGATAAATCACTGACCCATTCTGACTGTTCTTTATATAGACACAATTGTCATAATTGCTCCTTCTGAAATCTTGAGCAAGCATGAATGAGTCGAACCTCTTATACCACTATCTAGGCGACTGCCTCAGACCATAAAGGGACTTCTTCAAAGAACAAACATAGTCTTCTTTTCCCGAGACTACATAACCTTCAGGTTGCTGCATATAGATGTCCTCCTCAAGCTCTCCGTGTAAAAAGGCAGTTTTCACATCCAACTGCCCAAGCTCAAAGTTGTGCATAGCCACAACACCCAGCAAAGCTCGAATCGAACTGTGCTTAACCACTGGAGAAAACACATCAGTGAAGTCTACACCTGGAATCTGACTGTCCCCTTGGCAACCAAACGTGCTTTGTACCTTTCTTCTTCAACACCTGGTGTACCTTCCTTTTTCTTGAACACCCATTTGCAGTGAACCACTTTCTTTTCTTTCAGCAATTTAACTAAGTCCCATGTGCCGTTTTTCTGAAGAGACTCCATCTCCTCCTGCATGGCGATCATCCATTTCCCTAAATTTTCTGAACTCACGGCCTCTGAATAAGAAGACGGTTCTTCACTGGAATCAATGCTTTTAGCTACACTCAAAGCATAAGCAACCAAATCTGCTTCACCATATTTCTGTGGAGGCCTAATATCTCTTCTTGGCCTGTTTTTAGCGATGGAATACTCTGGCGAATCTGATCCTGGTGATTGTGCGGAAACTGTATCACCCTGATTATCTGAACTGGTCTGACCTGAGGACTCTGATGTCGACCCTGATTCAACTTCAACCTTAACCTTGCTACTTGATAGATCATTAGTCTTATCTATCAACCCTTTAGAAGATGAATTCCCGAGCATAGCAGCTTCATCAAATACCACATTTTTGCTTATTATCACTTTCTTGGATTCAGGGCACCATAACCTATATCCCTTGACACCAGACGGGTATCCCAGGAATATACATTTCAATGATCTTGGCTCTAACTTGCCATTATCAACATGAGCATAGGCGAAACAACCAAATACTCTCAAACCTAAATAATCAACAGGATTACCAGACCAAACTTCTTCAGCAGCTTTCTTATCAAGAGCATTTGACGGAGAACGATTCACAATGTAACAAGCAGTAGCGGCAGCTTCAGCCCAAAATGACTTAGGTAAACCGGAATCTGAAATCATACATCGCACCTTTTCCATTAAAGTTCTATTCATACGCTCTGGCACTCCATTTTGCTGTGGAGTTCCCGGGACTGTCAAATGCCTCATAATGCCTTCTTACCTGCAGAAAGAGTTGAACTCTCCTGAACAAAACTCTAACCCATTATCGGTGCGTAAACATTTTACCTGCTTCCCTGTCTGCTTTTCAATTAAAGTCTTCCACTCCTTGAAAGTAGCAAATACATCACTTTTCTCCTTGAGAAAGAACACCCAAAGCTTTCTTGAAAAATCATCAATCATGGTCAACATATAATGTGCCCCTCCCTTGGAAGGCACCGGTGCTGGACCCCAAAGATCTGAGTGGATGTAACCAAGTATTTCTTTCGTACTGTGAGTGGCTGTAGTGAATGTAACTCTCTTCTGTTTCCCAAAAACACAATGCTCACAAAACTGTAATTTACTTGTGCTCTGACCATTTAAAAGTCCTCTTCTGCTAAGTTCATTCATCCCATTTTCACTCATATGCCCCAAACGCATATGTCATAATCTGGTAAGATCTTCATTTGACAATGAAGTACCAACTGCAGCATCCCCTACAACTGTAGATCCCTGCAAAACATATAAATTACTAGATTTTCTCTGCCCCTTCATCATAGTAAGAGAACCATGGCTGATCTTCAAAACTCCACCTTCAACGGTGTACCTGTACCCTTTCAGATCAACAGTACTCAACGAGATCAAATTTCTCTTCAAGTCGGGAACATGTCGCACGTCACAAAGTGTTCTGACAACTCCATCATACATCTTGATTCTGATCGAACCAATCCCTGCTATCTTGCACGATGAATCATTACCCATCAACACTGCACCTTTTAGCGCTGGCTCATATGTCGAAAACCAATCTTTGTTGAGACACATATGAAATGTACAAGCCGAATCAAGAATCCATTCCTCGAATGGCTTTGAAATTCTGTCAGACACTACCAGAAGATCTCCTCCTGATTCACACTCGTTTTCTTCAGCGACAACTGCTTCACCAGAATTCACTGGTTGTTTTCCCTTCTGATTAGCTTGCTCTTTTCTCTTATTTTGCAATTTGTAACACTCAGATTTAATATGCCCCTTTTTCTGACAGAAAAAACAAACTTTGTTTCTGTTCCTGGACTTTGATCTACTTTACGAACCCTTTCTGTTACTGTTCCCTTTATCGGACCTCTCTGATGTTCTACCCCGGGTGATCAATCCCTCTCCTTGAGTTCCAGATCCAACTACAAGGTGCTTCATCCTTTCCTTTGAAAGCAAAGCATCGTAGACATCTTTCAGAGTCAACGTGTCCCGACTATACAGAATGGTATCCCGGAAAATATTATACGATGCAGGCAATGAACATAGCAAAATCAAACCCAAATCCTCCTCATCATATTTGCATTCCATTGCTTCCAAATCCGAAACAATTCCTTTAAATGCAGCCAAGTGTTCTTCAATCGAAGTTCCTTCTTCCATATGATGAAAATATAACCGCTGCTTTAAATGCAGCTTACTCGTCAGGGTTTTATGCATGCACAATTCTTCCAACTTTGTCCATATTTCAGCAGCAGATTTCGCCTTCATAACATCCTCCAAAATTGCATTTGATAAGTGAAGACGAATCACAGATAACGCTTTTCTGTCTCTCAATAATTTTTCATCCTCGGTCAAAGAGGCTGGCAAATTATCGAACCCCAATAATGTATTGTCCAATTCCATCTGAGCAAGAACATCCCGCATCTTTATCTGCCATATTAGAAATCTCGTATTCTGATTCAACATCGGAATTTCATATTTCATCGAAGCCATATCTCGAAACTCAAACTTTATCCAAAATATCCGACAAAATTTCGGTACCAAATTGACGCCCTCCAAAATGGCTTGCAGTATGTCCAAAAGACAGGATTTCAAATATCAAAATTCTCAAAATCAGATTTTTTTTTTTTCACTGTTCGTCTGTTTGGCAGAGAATCAAATCTGTTCAACGCGTCGGCGATGGCGGCTCTCCTCCGATTTGTTCAATGGGACTCGTCGGCGATGATCGATGGACGGCGCTCTGTTCTGGATTGACGACGAGATGCGGGTCGACGACGGCTGGCGCAGCTTTGGGACGGACTCCTTTCGCTGGATCGACGGACGGCAGCGCGGGCAGCGAACTTCCGTTCTCCTCGCGGTTCTTCGACGATCGGAAATCGATCGGTGTGGGTGACGGCACTCTCGACGATTCGCAGCTCTTCACAGCGATTCTGTTCTTCACTTCGTAGCTTTGGATCTTCGGCGGCTTCGATGTCTTCGCTGGAGATATGCAGAGGAGAAATCACTATAAGAAATCGGTACAATGAGCTTTGCGGCTCAAACATATATTTATAGATAAAGGAAACCCTAGTAATACGGAAATATAGAAACCCTAATCCTGCAGAAATTAGGAAATCTCCAATGTGGGCCGAACCAGCCTGGCCCAAATGGAATCCGGGTTACACTAAATCCTAACACTTTTAAACTCGAAATGATTTTTCAAACTACCCTGATGAATTTTAAATTTTTCAATAAACCAACATCTAGTTAGACGAAATCAAGATAAAAGTTGAAGTTTACTTCTAGAGAATGTTCAATTTCTCAAAGTTATCAAGTCCTAATTCGTAGTAACACCACAAAATTCTGAACAAACCCTAAATCAAAGTCGACGGTATAAAACTTGATGTTTTCCTACTGTAAATATTTCACAAGTTCGAGAAAAATATAGTTGCCAATATAATTCATAAGAAATTCTCTCGACAGCGATTCACGGTGAAAGAAACCTCCCCTGAAAATCTTCCACATTCCTAAAAATGTGGGCCACTTAATTTAATTGAATAAACTAAAGGCATAAAATAAAATCTTACCCCTTCATATATGCTCCAACACATGTTTTCTATTCTTCTCAATTTTCCTTTTTTTTTTTTTAAATCACTACAACATGGCTATAAGTACTTCAGCAAAAAACCAGACATCCAATCGCTTAAACGTCTCTCTCTCTCCACTCTTATGGCTTCCCAGCAAGAAATTTCTCATGATTCATACAGTCACTATAACGACCACGAAGGAACGGACGAAGAAGATGAAGAAGAAGAGGAGGAGGAAGAAGAAGAAAGTTACCGAAGTGGAGACAGCAAAAAGAGAAATTGTTACAAAAATGAGTGGTCATTAGGAGGTGTTTTGGATCCAAGAGCCAGATGGGTTCAAGACTGGAATAGGGTTTTCCTCCTAGTCTGCGCCACAGGCCTCTTTGTGGACCCACTTTTTTTCTACGCCCTGTCAATAAGCGACGCCTATATGTGTCTCTTCATCGATGGCTGGTTTGCCATCACCGTGACGGCGCTCAGGTGCATGACGGATGCCCTGCACGTGTGGAACATGTGGTTGCAGCTGAAAATGGTGAAGAGGTTCTCGTTTGGCAATATAGGAGCTGTGGAAGAAGCGGAAAGTGGTGGAATTATGAGGGATTATGGAAGTCCTCGCTCTGTCGCTCTTCGTTACCTGAAGGCTAAAAAGGGTTTCTTCTTTGATCTCTTTGTTATTCTTCCGCTACCCCAGGTATATCTTTTTGTTGCAGAAAACTTATTCATGGTAAAGTTCGATGAAAATTTCTAACCAAAAACCGCCATGAAAATGAAATATGATAAACCCTACCCTTATTTTGGAGAAATTTTCAAAAAAATGCGTCGAAATTTGTAGGAAAGAACAACGATCGAACAAAAACTCCACTATCTGAATATCATAGTCCATCAATGGCGTTCATATGTGAATTTTTATTTTAATTTTATCCATTTTTTTTGTGTTTGAGGAATATGACAAAGGGGTTCATGGCCTCTAGTCGAATCTGTTATATTTAGAAGGACATAATCTTTGTTCTTCTATACAGTGAGGGCAGAAGGCATGTGATATAGCCATGTCTTTTTCTTCGTCAAATCCTTGAAGAATATATTTCACAAGTGCAATAATTGTTTTCCGGAATTTTATCTTCTAAAATTATTGAAAAATGCATTTCATCAAAAATTCAAGTTCTTCATGATAGTAGATTAGGTTTTCCAAGGCTGATATTTTGAGTCTTTCTCAACTAATGTAAATTATTAACTTACATTGCGTCGGATCAAAAGATTTATATATTAATTAAGTAAAATTAATATTTGAAAATTTTCTCTTTCTTTCTCCAGTAGTTTGAATTTTCTTGTGAATTTGCAGTTGGTATTATGGGTAGCAATTCCAAGGCTGTTGAAAAGAGGATCAGTAACAATGGTGATGACAGTCTTTCTAATAATATTTCTCTTCCAATACCTTCCCAAAATCTATCATTCTGTCTGTCTCTTACGTCGCATGCAGAATCTCTCTGGCTACATTTTCGGAACTGTCTGGTGGGGTATTGCATTAAATATGATAGCCTATTTTGTTGCTGCCCATGTAAGATCTCTCTCTCTCTCTCTCTCTCTCTCTCTCTCTCTCTCTAAACGTCTACAATAAGATGATTTGCAGGCAGCAGGAGCGTGTTGGTATCTGCTAGGGATTCAAAGGGCAGATAAGTGTTTGAAAGAGGAATGCAGAGAAGCAGAAGGGTCGTGTAATCCAAGAGTGTTGGCTTGTAAAGAAGCCATTTTTTATGGGGCAACGAGCATGGTGGGAGAGAGGTCAGAGAGATTTGCATGGGCTGTGAACAAGAAAGCAAGGTCTATGTGTTTGGAAAGTGCAGAGAACTATAACTATGGAGCTTATAAATGGAGTGTTCAGCTTGTCACTAATGATAGTCGCTTGGAGAAGATTCTTTTCCCAATCTTTTGGGGTTTGATGACTCTCAGGTACTATGATTCTTTTTCTGTCTCTTGTTATTTTCGACTTTTCCAAATCTAGTTGACAAAATAGTCTGAAGCTCAATTGTCTCTCCTCATTAAATTCGAGGGCTCACTGTTAAGTTAATAGCATGTGTCATAAAATATAAAAGTTCATTTTGTTAATAAGATATTGTCTACTTTTAGTTGAAATCTATATGGTTTATTTTCTTCAATTTTATCCTAAAACACATCATACTAATTTAGAAAGTGATATAACTTATGGATAACTCACTTTCACTACACTCAAGTGGTATGCGATTGTGTACTATCCTACTCTAGATTAAACCCTTACAGTTTACCTAATCTTTGGTCATTCTGACCGAAAACAAGACGATCTGTCATAATCATGGCCCCTTGAGAGACTGGATCGAACCGTTTGACACTTAATATTAATTATCTCAAATAGCGTCAGAATACTTAAATAAAAATAAAATTAGAGTCCAATAAAAACTAAGTTAACTCATAAGTCCAACAGTAACATCAATGATAGTATCATAATATAAGTCCAATAAATTGTACAAACTAAAAGTTAATGTAGCAACCTCTAAAATAAAATACAATAGGAAAGTCATATCTCACCCACGGTGAATTTTAAAAAAAAACAAATTAGAAACAACTAAATTAAATTTGATTGTCAAACTCAATCTTGCATATGCTAATCCAAGTCTCTCTCACTAAGACCTGAAAGGAGGAGTCGTTTGAGGTGAGTCGACTAAACTTAATAAGGATAAAGTGTTACACTCCACGTAAACGTTTTGAAAAAAATGTGTGAGCATGACATGAATAAAAAATTTAATAAAAACTGAGTAAAAAACAACCTGTAAGGCAAATGTCAAAACATTCCAATATAACGTGATATATACATAAAATAGGCATATATTGTCAGCAAGAAATCTCAATGAAAACAAAGCTATTCATGAACTCTGACCACACCATACCATGGACCATACAGTAATAATGACGATACTCGTCGATCGTAAAAGCCATGAACGATCCTGATTAGATTTAGTGCTTTTTGCTCAGCAATATGACACATACAACTATCTTTTTTCTCTAATTAACAATAGACAAACACATTCTCTAATAGTCAAATATGCGTAACAAAATAGGACCCTCACATGACACAATCAAACTTGGTTTACACAACCAAGATGATCAATAAAATAATGTGCATGCTCAAATAAAACATGTCCAATGAAAAACTATACATATAATAATATAAAATAGATGAGTCATAACCGAACATGACGAGCCATGATTGTCACATCCGAGAGGGGACCCAAGACAGAACAGGGAGCGACCCGGCCCAAAACTTGGACCAAACCGCCCCTACCCTTTGACTTTTTTATTTATTTACTTATTTAATTAGACAGCAGAAGACTTTAGTGAATAAAATTTTTGCTAGGACCCAGCCAAATGGGCTATACCGAAGGTCCAATAGTGACATCGAGGTAAGGTGATAATATATGTCTGAAATAAAAGTGCTAACAATTTTCAAAAAATTTATACAAATATTATTACAAATTAAGTATAGGAATTTATCCTCACAAATCTCTTAAAATAAAATACTGCAGTAACAAAGAAAATGTCGACTCAATCCTGTGACAGCAATCAGTGATCTTCCAAATTAATACCTGAATAAATGTCGTTGGGGTGAGTTGACTAAACTTAATAGGGGAAGTATTTTATATTCAACAATTAGAATTTTATAAATTAAATGAGGGAACATGTCATGATTAAAATATTTAATTAAAATAAAGTAAAATCGACTAGTGAGACAAAATGTGAAAAACGTCCACTATAGTGTGGTATGTACGTAAAATAGGCCCCACAAAATCTCAGTGAAAATGGAGTCACTCATAGCTCCGGGCACACAGTGCCATAGCACATAGAATAAGGCGATACTCGGCGATCGCTAAAGCCACAATTATAAGTCCTGTTTAGGTTTAGGGTTTTGCGCTCAAGAATACGGCACAGTCAGCTACCACATTGCTTTAGCTAACACAAAAAACACATTCTCCAACGGTCGAATGTGCGTATATAAAATAGGATCCCATCACGAGTCAATCAAATGATGTGCATGCTCGAAATAAAACATGTCCAGCGAAAATCGTACATATAATACTGTAAAAATAGACAATCATAACAGACTTATCAATTTATATGAGATAACGTTTTAAAATAATCATTTAGAGAGCGATGTAATGCTGGACATAAAATAAAACCCTTAGCTCAACCTGCCTACCAATAATCGAGAAATGCTCAAATGCCCAAAAAAATAATCGATATGAATCCCACGTTAATCTAACAGACATATCAAAATATTTGGATTACCAATTAATTTCCTTTTCAAATTGGTCTTTAAAATGCATTGGAACTCGTAACCGAAAATTTCAAAATTTTCATCAATTTTTTTTTTAGGCAAAACTCTAACTTTACTTTATTAAAACATTCCAAATAATAAACTAGACTTATTTTCATGCAAGATTACAATATTCCAATTCATTTATCCAAACCTTAAATTCAAAAGAATTAAAATTATAATACGGAGCGAACAAAAAATTGAGCTCGGAGTTACCTCATTGGGATATAAATTTAAAATCAACACTTTAAACCATCATTTAAGCTTTAACATCAATCCAACAATTTAATCTTCATTAACGGAAAAATCCAAAAATCACCCTCCATCCATTTGTTAACAATTATAACACAATATATGTCCCAAATCAACAATTCCCAACACCTTATTCAACCTAAATATCAATTTGAAATTTCAATCTCTAAATCAAACAAAAATTCCAAAACTTCAACTAGAATCAACTATAAACCAACGATTACCTCACGAAGAAGTTTAAAACAACCTTAGTTGCTTGGTCGTAACCTGAAACGGGACTCCTTCGTTGTCTAAAACTCACAAAATTCTTGCAGAGTTTTTCCTTCTTGAAACTTTCTCTACGCAGCTAACTAAGTAAGAAAATAATTGTCCATTTAAAGACAAAAAAGACTTCAGCATAGGTGAAGGAGAGGGAATGCAACATAGTCTGTGTGGAAATTCGAACAAGAATTGAAAAAGAGAAACAGAAAATAATGGATACCGAGAATTACGTGGAAAACCCAAGACAGGTAAAAAACCACGGGCATAGGAGAAAAATCACTAATGAAAATCCATATAATGAGTTTTGTGACTCAAACATATATTTATAGAATAAACAGAAAATCCTAGTCATACTGAAATTCCTAACGTGGGCCAAAATCAGCCTAATCTAATTAGAATCCGAGTCACACCAAACTCTAATAATCTCCACATTGACACAAATTCCTCTCTATAAAATATATCTTCAAAACTCTAAAAAACCTCATCTTCCACAAAAGCCCCTGAGGGCGAAATCAGTAGCTAATACATCCCAAGCTCAAACAATGCTTGAACTTAGATGTGGGCAAAGTCTTGGTCATCATGTCAATAGGATTATCATGAGTACTAGTTTTACTCACAACAAAATCACCACGAGCTACCACTTCACGAACAAAATAATAAAGAATATTGATGTGTTTCATCCTCTCATGAAACATATGATCTTTAGTAAGAAAGATAGCACTCTGACTATCGCAAAAATACTGTGGCAATCTGCAAGTCTTCGTTGAGCTCACCAAACAAACCTTTTAACCATATAACTTCTTTACAAGCCTCTGTAATAGCCATATATTTTGCCTATGTAGTAGATATTGCAACAGTATCCTATAAAGTAGCTCTCCAACTAATAGCGCAACTCCCTACTGTAAAAACATATTCTGTAAGAGATATCTTCTTATCAAGGTCCCCTGCATAATCAGAATCAACGTATCAAATGACGGGATCTTTAGTTCTTCCAAATAGAAGACAAATATCACTAGTTCCATGCAAATACCTAAGAATCCACTGAACATCTTTCTAGTGTTCCTTTCTTGGATTTACCATGTGCCTACTAACCGCACTAACTGTGTAAGATAAATCTGGACGCGTATAAACCATAACATACATGAGAGATCCCACTATAGTAGAATACGAAAATCGTGACATATAAGTAATTTCATCATCTGATTGTGGACATAAGTCAAATGAAAGCATAAAATGAGCTGCTAAAAGAGTACTAACTAGTTTAGACTTGTTCATGTTAAGCCTGTAGAGAACTTTCTAAATGTACCCCCTTTGACTTAGGTATAATTTTTCAGCTTTTCTATCTCTTTGTATCTCCATACCAAGTATCTTTTTGGCTGCTCCCAAATATTTCATCTCAAATTCTTTACTCAGCTGTGCTTTGACCATTTTGATTTCTTCTATAATTTTAGCTGCTATCAACATATCATTAATGTATAAGACAAAATAAACCACTGACTCATTCTTATTATTCTTTATGTACACACAATTTTCATAATTGCTCATTCTGAAATCTTGAGCAAACATAAATGAATTGAACCTCTTCTACCATTGCTTCAGACCATAAAAAGACTTCTTCAAAGAACAAACATAGTTTTCTTTTCCCAAAATTATAAAACCTTCAGGTTGCTGGATATAAATGTCCTCCTCAAGTTCTCTATGTAAAAATGTAGTTTTCACATCCAACTGCTCAATCTCAAAGTCGTGTTGTAACCCTCAACTTTTTAAGTTGGAAAATTATCGAGGTATTACCAAAGACGTTTTGGAACGTTAGGTCTAAGAGGTATTCCCATTACGTTTTCCCCATTTATGCGATATGATTAGAGGATAGGGTAATTAGGATATTGCATGACGTATTTATACGTTTCATTTTATGACGTATATCTATGGGAAAAGTGTTATGGGATGGAAGTTAAGTGGGAAAATGTGAGAAAGGCTGTCCAAGGCATTTTCAGACGCTTTTGGATGATACTGCGGATGAGTTATGTCGTCCGTAAATGCATTGCATGCACGAAGAATGGGTTGGGACGACTCATGACGCGAATTCGCGTCTTGATTGCACTGTGTCGCAGACTTTCAGACGAGTCAGGAAGAGTGCGGACGTGGATTAGCCGCATCTGAGTCGAATCTGTCCAGACCTGGACAGTTCTGGAAGAGTTCGGACGACTGTAGACACGAGTTACTGCACCTGATTTGCCTCTGTCCATTTCCTGGACACTTGTGGACGCGTGCGGACACCAAATTGGGTCCGAATGGCCTATACGGATGACTCCAGACAGGAATGACCTCTGTTCGCGGACGCCATATCACGTCCGAATGTTACTTCAGACGGTATAGACTAGGACGAGGATTCCAGTTCTCGTCCGAGACCACGTTTTTAGCCTTAGTGATTTTACCCTTGCGGACGAATGCGAACGAAACCAATGCGTCCGCACTCGTCCGAAATAGCCCAGACCTACGATAAATTAGTGTTAAAAATGATAGAAATTTGTCGTTTAGCCATTAACTCCCCCGACAGAATTGACTCTCCCCCACCCTCAACCTATAGGGAGTCAACCTCCCCCTGGTTGGAGCAGACCTCCCTTTGGCTGGAGTCCACCTCTCCTCCCCTAAGCATACATTCATGCCTCCTCCTTCAGGTATAAGCCACTTCTCTCTTGCTCTTTTCAGTCCATTTTTCCTTCTGCATGAGGAGTTCCAGAGAGCGAGAGGGAGACCTGCGAGAGAGGGATAACCGTGAAGGAGCTTGTGAGTTGGGTTAGCCATTGAGAGAGTTGAGTGAACCCCTGAGTGAGAGAGCTGGAAGCTGCAGTTGTGGAGTGCTGTCCGTGAAGCTTGGAGCTGGAGCTGCTCCAGTTGCTATGAGCTAGAACTACCATGAATGCTTGGATTCTTTGTTGTCCCTATTAGTGTTCTTCAGTTTAGGCAAGGAAATAGGGGTGTCTTGGCATGTGGAGGCCCTACACCATAAGTAAAGGTACGTGAGTTACATATCCTTGTTGTTGATAGTATAGAATGCTAGTACTCTGTGATTAACTGCACTGTGATATTTACGAAAAATCGGGTCGATACACGTGCATAGCCACAACACCCAGCAAAGCTTGAATTGAACTATGCTTAACCACTGGAGAAAACACATCAGTGAAGTCAACACCTAGAATCTGACTGTACCCCTTAGCAACCAAACGTGCTTTGTACCTGTCTTCTTCAACACCTGGTGTACCTCCCTTTTGCTTGAACACTCATTTGCAAGAACACTCATTTGCAATGAAGAACTTTATTATCTTTTGATAATTTAACTAAGTCCCATGTGTCATTATTTTGAAGAGTTTCCATCTCTTCCTGCATGGCGATCATCTATTTTTTAGAATTTTCTGAGCTCACATCCTCTGAATAAGTAGACAGTTCTTCACTACAGTCTATGCTTTCAGCTACACTCAAAGCATAAGCAACTAAAGTTGTTTCACCATATATTTGTGGAGATTTAATCAGTCTTCTTGGTCTATTCTTGACAATGAAATACTGTGGTGAAGCTAATACTGGTGATTGTGTGGAAAAGATATCACCCTGATTATCTAAACTGGTCTAACCTGAAGACTCTGATGTCGATAGATGATTAGTCTTATCTGTGAAGCCTTTAGAATGTGAATTGGCAAGCATAGCAACTTCATCAAATCTAACATCTCTGCTAAATCTGACTTTCTTGGATTATGGACACCATAATTTATATCCTTTGACACCATACTTGTATCCAAAGGAATATACACTTCAGTGATCTTGGTTCTAATTTGCCTTTATCAACATGAGCATATACAGGGCAACCAAACACTCTCAAAACTGAATAATCAACGGGAGTATCAGACCAAACTTCTTCAACAACTTTCTTATCAAGTACATTTGACGGAAAACGATTTACAATATAGCAGTAGCAGCAACTTCAACCCAAAATGAGTTAGGTAAACAAGAATTTGAAAGCATACATTGAACATTCTCCATTAAAGTTCTATTTACACGCACTGTCACACTATGTTGTTGTGGAGTACCCGAAACTATCAGATGCCTCATAATTCCTTCTGACCTACAGAAAGAGTTTAACTCTTCCAAACCAAACTCTAACCCATTATCGATGCGTAGATGTTTTACTTGCTTTCCTGTTTGCTTTTCAAAAAAAATTTTCCACTCATTGAAGGTAGAGAATACATCATTTTTCTTCTTTAGAAATAACACCCAAATTTTTCTAGAAAAATCATCAATCATAGTCAATATATAATGTGCCCCTCCCTTGTAAGGCACCGGTGCTGGTCCCCAGAGATCCAAGTGGATATAATCCAGTGTTTCTTTCATACTGTGAGTGACCGAAGTGAATCTAACTCTCTGATATTTCCCAAAAACACAATGCTCACAAAATTGCAATTTACTTGTGCTCTGACTATTCAAAAGTCCTCTTTTACTTAGCTTGTTCTTTCCATTTTCACTCATATGCCCCAGACGCATATGCAATAATCTGGTAAGGTCTTTATCTGACAATGAAGTACTAACGACTGCATCCCTAACAACTATAGATCCTTGCCAAACATATAAATTTTTAGACTTTCTTTGCTCTCTCATCATAACATGAGAACCACAACTGATCTTCATAACTCCATCTTCACCAGTGTACTTGTACCTTTTTAAATCAAGAGTACTCAATGAGATCAAATTTCTCTTCAGATTAGGAACATGTCGCACATCACTAAGTGTTTTGACAACTCCATCACACATTTTAATTCTAATCAAATCAATCCCTGCTATCTTGCACGATGCATTATTTTCCATCAATACGACAACTTTTGACACGAACTCATATGTTGAAAACCAGTCTCGATTGAACACATATGAAACGTGCATACTTAATCCAGAATCCATTCATTTGATGGCTTTGAGTTTCCATCAGACACTACAAAAAATCTCCTTCTGATTCATAATCATTTTCTTCAGCGACAACAGCTTCACCAGACCTCACTGTTTTCCCTTTTGATCAGCTTCTTATTTTATTTTGTTCTGCAATTTGTAGCACTCAGATTTTATATGCCCATTTTTTTGACAAAAAAAAAACAATCTTTGTTTCTGTTCCTGGACTTTGATATGCCTTTTGAACCCTTTCTGTTACTATTTCCTTTATCGAACCTCTCTGATGTTCTACCTCAAGTAACCAGTCCATCTCGTTGAGTTCCAGATCCAACTACAAGGTGCTTCATCTTTTTCTTTAAAAGCAAAGGATCATAGATTTCTTTCATAGTTAACATGTCACGACAATATAGAATAGTATCCTGAAAAATATTGTACGAAGCAAGTAGTGAACATAACAAAATCAAACCCAGATCCTCATCATATTTGCATTCCATAGTTTCCAAATTTGAAATAATTTCTTTAAATGCAGCCAAATGTTCTTCAATCGAAATTCCTTCTCCAATATGATGAAAATATAACCGCTTCTTTAAATGCAGTTTTATGCAGACAAAATTCTTCTAATTTTGACCATATTTTAGCAGCAGATTTTGTCTTCAACACATCCTCCAAAATTGCATTTGATAAATGAAGACGAATAAGAGATAACGCTTTCTGTCTCCCAGGTGTTTCTCGTCCTCGATCCAAGACGCTGATATTTTATTGAACCCCAATAATGTGTTGTCCAATTCCATCTAAGTGAGCATATCTCGCATATTTACCTTTCATATTAGAAACTTCGTATTTCAATCTAACATCGGAATATCATATCTCATTGAAGTCATCACTCAAAATTCAGAATTTATCCCCAAAATTTGACAAAATATCTGAGCACAATATTCAGAACCCCAAATAATTCTAGAAAAATCTGATATCCCAATCAAAATATTCTGAACTAATAATCCAACCAAATTTCAGAAAAATTTACCGAAAAAAATCTACTCGCTGCAGAGTCAGAATTTTTACATAAAATATTCTCACAACACCCAAAATTCAACGAATACACATTATTCCAAATCAGAAATTGTGCAGAGACAAACCAAACAAAAAACAGTGTTGGTTGTTTGTTCAAGTTGGAAAAAAACAATTTCTTTGTGCTCGGAAGAGTAAAAAAAAACACAATTTTTCTTTATTTCTCCAATCGGCTATTCAGTGGTCTGTTCAAACTGATCAATCGATGGCCAAGTCTGAGGCAAGAGCATAATCAAGAAACAAAAGACGCATGCATGCCAGACTAGGTGTGCTCGACTTGTTTCTTCTCCAAAAGAAACTATGATTCTAAATAGGCGATGTTGGTGATGGTCGCGAGGGTTCAACTCGTTGGTAGAGCAGGTCGGAAGCATCGGTGCTGCGGTTCCCTCTCCTCTCTCTATCTCTTCTTCGCTGCTTAAGAAGAAGAATGCCCCTGCTCTATTTTTCACTTCATAAAGAAGTTTCCTTTTTTTGACTTTTTGGAGAGTTCTTCATGACAAGAAAAACAAAAGACAAAAATAAAATTTTCCTTCCTCTTTTTTATTTCTAATTTCTTTTTCCAAAACACGAAATTGCTCTCCTACCAATTGTTGAAATTCGAACGAGAATTGAAAAAGAGAAACAGAAAATAATGGACATCAAGACTTACGTGAAAAACCTAAGACAGGTAAAAAACCATGGGCATAGGAGAGAAATCATTAATCAAAATCGGTACAATGAGTTTTGCGATTCAAACATGTATTATTAGTATAAACAGGAAATTCTAGTTATACTGAAATTCCTAATATGGGTCGAAACTGGTCTGACTCAATTAGAATCTTGGTCAGACCGAATTCATGGGGAAGACATCTCATTTACATTTCAACGTGTTTGCAACCACTCCTTCTACCTCACTCACCCACCTTCATCAAAGCCTCCTACCCCACTCACCCACCTTCATCAAGGTTTCACAATCTCCCCCACTTAGAAAATTTTGTCCCTGAAACTCATAACAACCTCCAACGTTCCATTGAAAAGGTGGGGGTATTTTGATGCCATCTTTGATTCAATCTCTCATGTAGATGCCTTTTCACTATGATTATTCCATTGAACTCGAACCAAAGGAATTTGACGACGTCGTAGAACTCTGATCTCACGACTAAGTATCCTTTCAGGTTTTTCTTCATAAGATATATCCTCTTTAATGGGTACATTAGTCCAAGAGATAACATGAGACGGATCAGAGATATATTTTCTCAACATGGAACTATGGAAGACGTTATGGATATAATTCAATTGCGGTGGTGACTCCAATCGATAATTCATCGCACCAACACGTTCAAGAATCCAAAAATGGCCAATATATCTATGAGCTAGCTTCCCTTTCATACCAAAGCGGCTAAACCCTGACGTGGTCGAACTTTCAAAAACACGAAATTACCGGCCTCAAACTCAACTTCTCTTATTAGAAGGTCTGTATAACTCTTTTGATGACTATGAACTGTCTTTAATTGATCTTTAATCGATTGTACTTTCTCATTTGTTTCTTGAATCAAATCTAGTCTGAGAGCAACACGCTCCTTGGCCTCAGCCCAACATAATGGGAACCTGCATGGTCTTCCATAAAGAGCTTCATAAGATAAAACTCTAATACTGGTTTAGTAACTGTTGTTATAAATGAACTCCACTAGAGGCTTTGATGCCTTAAATCTAGAACAAAACATCTCAACGTGTCCTCTAGAGTCTGAATTGTACGCTCAGACTAACCATCCGTCTGAGGGTGATGAGCAGTACTCAAATGAAGTTCAGTGCCCAAAGCTCTCTGAAGGGCTCTCCAAAATGTAGAAGTAAATCTTGGATCTCTATCAGATACTATACTATAAGGAACATCGTGAAGACGAATGATGTTTTCGATATACAACTTGCTCAACTTTGTCAAAGAGAAATTCATTTTGACCGGAATAAAATGAGCATACTTTGTTAATCGATCAACTATCACCCATAAAGCATCAAAACTTTGCATGGTTCTTGGCAAACCGGTCACAAAATTCATAGTGATCTTATCTCATTTTCACTCTGTAATAGGTAAAGGCTGGAAAAATCTAGCTGGTTTATGATATTCAGCCTTGACTTGCTGACATGTCAAACATCTGGATACATAATCAGCTACATCTCGTTTCATCCTGATCCACTAAAATTGATGCTTCATGTCGTGATATATTTTTGTGCTGCCAGAATGATAGCAAATCTGGATTTATGGCTCTCTGATAAAACTTCTTACCTTAAATCCAAATCCTCAAGCACCACAACACGATCCCTGAAATATAGAAAGCAAATGAAACAAAATTTCTAGACTTCATTCTGCTCACCAGCTTGAATTTGTTTAAATTTCTCCTTCAGCTTATTATCAGACTACAGCCCTTCCTTAACACATTGTAGAAGTGCAGGAGTGGCTATCAAATTAAATACACTAACTGGCTGAACATCTTCCTGATAATGCAGTTCAAAATTCTATGTAGTCAAACATTTCTTCCACTCTTCTAGCACAAGACATGCAAGTCAACCTTGAGGGTGACAACTCAAGACATTAACCACAACATTGGCCTTTCATGGATAATATTTCAAGGAAAAATCATAATCCCTCATATACTCCATCCAACGGCGTTGTCTAAGGTTCAAATCGCGCTGTGTAAATAAATATTTCAAACTCTTATGATCAGAAAATACTTCAAACTTTGTGCCATAAAAATAGTTTCGCCATATCTTCAAAGTAAAAATAATGGCCGCAAGCTCCAAGTCATGGGTAGGGTAATTTTATTCATGTGTCTTTAACTGTCTAAATGCATAAACTATAACTCTGTCTTTCTACATCAGAACGCAAACCATACCAACTCTTGACGCATCCATATACACGGCATACGGTAAAGTCTCATCGGGTATTGCTAAAACTGGCGTAGTCGTTAATCTTTGTTTCAGTTCCTCAAAAGCTGTTTGATATTAATCATTCCATATAAATTTAATGTCTTTTCGAGTCAATTGGGTCAACGATAAGGAAATGGAAGAAAAGTTCTCAACGAATTGACTATAATAACTAGCCAGCCTCAAGAAACTATATACTTCAGTAACATTCTTAAGTGACTTCCAATCTAACACTGCCTCAATTTTAGTAGGATCGACAGATACACCATCTCGGGAAACAACATGACCAAGAAACTTAACTTCAATCATCCAGAAGCTACATTTTTCTCTTTTAGCATACAATTGGTGCTCATGTAATGTATGCAAAACAATTCGTAGATGCTTAATATGCTCCTTATGAAATTTTGAATATATAAAAATATCATAAATGAATACCACCACAAACTAATCAAGATAAGGCTGAAAAACTCAATTCATAAGATCCATAAAAGCAACTAGTGTGTTAATTAATTCGAATGGAAACACCAAAAATTTGAAGTGCCTATATCAAGTCTTAAAAGCTGTTTTAGGAATATCCTTCTCACGGATTTTCAATTGGTGGAAACCAAACCTCAAATCAATCTTTGAGAAAAATATAGACCCACCTAGTTGATCAAACATATCATCGATTCTCAGTAATGAGTACTTGTTCTTTACCGTCACATGATTTAATTTTAGGTAATCAATACATAAGCGAAGGGAGTCATCCTGCTTCTTCGCAAATACAATAGGTTCACCCTGTGGTGAAATACTATTATGAATGAATTCATTCAATAATAAATCATTCAGTTGAGTTCTCAACTCATCCAACTCAGCAGGAGCTATACGGTACAGAGCCATACAATTTAGAATAGTGTCGTGTACTAAATCAATACAAAAGTCAATCTCATGGTCATGTGGCAACCTAAGCTAATCCTCAGAAAAAACATCTAGAAAATCAGAGACTATCAACAACTTCGGATCCTGCCTAGCCAAAACACGGTCACCGCTAACAGCAAAAATACTTCTATAGTGCTCTAATTTCCTCCGACCACCCAAACAAGCTTGTAAAGTAGAATCGACAGAGAATATAGAAATACCACATGAATATACTAGAATTCGACCATCCATTAACGTCAAAGTTACCCTCCTCCAATGACAGTCAATTATTGCTTTATAACTATTTAGTCAGTCCATACCTATGATCATATCAAATTGATCCATGGGTATCACAATCAAGTCAGCAGATAATTCGTGCCCACAAATGACAAGGGGGCCAGATTCCTGGAAAAATTTCATCTCGTGATTTTTATCAATAGGAGTACTCAACATAAAGGAATTTTCAAGTCTCTTTATAGTTAAACCCAAAATATGCACAAACGATGAAAAAATGAAAGAATGAGTTGCACTAGTGTCAATTAATACATGTGCAGTGGTAGAGAAAATGTCTCAGATCCTGCAACTACATATGTCTGTCCCAACACTTTCTCTTTTCCTTTTTGGCCACCTCCCCGACCACTTCCGGATTGGCTAGGAATAGGTCCCGCAAATTGATTAGAGGACTCTGCAGGAGTAGGGTTATAAGCAAAACTCTACTAGTACCCATAATGCCTATGAAATTCCATGCCAGCAGGCTCATACTGATGATGATATGGTGGCCTATAGCCGACAGATTGTTGAGGAGTAAATGACTGGGCCCAGGATAAGCACGCGGATCCTGTCTAAAAAATCCCTGACCAGCCCCAAATCAGGCCTGAATGGAGCTAACTGTATAGGTGCAGAACTAGCCTAAGAAAGCCTCTAATTTGATGGGCAATTCCTCCTCAAATGTCTAGACTGCCCGCAAGTATGGAAAATATATGGGCTTATAGGCCCACCAGCATAAGGGGTTCCACCAGAATGTCCACCAAAGTAACTCTAGGATTGACCCCCATGGTTTTGACTCTTCCTCTGGTCCTTCCTAATTATTTTTCCACCTGTTTGTGACTCTTTCTTTGCTTTACTTTTATATTCTCCAAAGAATTCATCCAGATCAGCCTCAACATGCTAAGCTGTAGCCACAACTTCAGAAATATCACTGAATTGAACAACAGAAAGTCGTGATTGGATTTTGGGCTTCAAGTTCATTCGAAACTTCACCATCCTCTCCATTGGGTCCATATTCTTGGTATACTTGAAGAATTCCACAAATTTTGCATGATACTCCAGGACAGTAACATCTCCTTGAGATAATTCATGGTATGAACAAATCATTTTTGTTTATGGTCAACGTTGCAGTAATTGCCCTGAAAGATAGTTTCAAGTTTAAGTCATTTCACTGACCGGAAAATTCAGCTTCGAAGATTTCCACCAAACTGCAGCCATTTTTTCAAAATAAAATACTACAAGGCCCACACAGTATTTAGCTAGACCTTTAGAGAATTCATATTTTTTTAGCAGAACATTCAACCAATTTTCAGCCACAACAGGGTCTTGTCCTCCCCCGAATATTGGCAGATTTAGATGCCCCAATTCCCTAAAATAGTCCATTCGGCAAAGCACAGGGTTCTAAACTTCATCATCTCTAGGCAGATTTTGTAATGTGTCCCTCAAAGCAATACGGGGATCCATTGGTTGAGACTCAATCGTTTGTGCAGCCGATGCTGCATGTGCATGATTTCTATGAGCTCTTCTTAGAGGCATTTTTCCAAAAGTCTGAAAATTTTTCTGTAAAGGTTAGATTTCGTCCTTATACACAATAAATGAAAACACTTTTATATTATTACTCTATCTATCTTATTGATGTCACATTTCAATATGGTAATTTGGTTTTGATACCAACTTTTTGTCACATTCTGGAGGGAACCCAAGACAGAACGGGGAGTGACCCAGCCCGAAACCCGAACCAAACCGCCTGACCCTTTGATTTTTTATTTATTTATTTATTTAATTAAGCAGCAGAAGGCTTTAGTGAATTAAAATTTTTGTCAGGCCTAGCCAAATGGGTTATACCGAAGGTCCAATAGTGACATTGAGATAAGGTGATAATATATGTTCCAAATAAAAATACCAACAATTTTCAAAAAATTCATACTATATTATTATAAATTTTAAGTATTGGAATTTAACCTCATAAATCTCTCGAAATAAAATATTGCAGTAATAAAGAAAATGTCAGCTTAATCTTGCGACGACAATTGGTAATCGTCCAAATTAATACTTAAATATATGTCGTTGGGGTGAATCGAGTAAACTCAATAGGGGAAGTATTTTAGATTGAACAATTAGAACTTTATAAATTAAATGAGGGAGCGTGTCATGATTAAAACATTTAATTAAAATTGAGTAAAATCGACTAGTGAGACAAAATATGAAAAAAGTCCACTATAGTGTGGTATGTACGTAAAATAGGCCTTACCGAATCTCAATGAAAATAGAATCACACACGGCTCTGAGCACACAGTGCCATAGGCATATAGAACAAGGTGATACTCGGTGATCGCTAAAGCCACAATAATAAGTCCTGATCAGGTTTAGAGTTTTGCGTCCAGGAACACGACATAGTCAGTTGCTTCATTACTCCAGTTAACAGTTAACACAACAAACACATTCACCAATAGTCGAATGTGCGTATATAAAACAGGATCTCATTATGGGTCAATCAAATGATGTGCATACTCAAAATAAAACATGTCCAGCAAAAATCGTACATATAATACTGTAAAAACAAACAATCATAACGGACTCGTCAATTTATATAAGATAACGTCTTAAAATAATCGTTTGGAAATGATACAATGTTGGACATAAAATAAAACCCCTACCTCAACCTACTAATAATCGGGAAATGCTCGAACGCAAGGAAAAATAATCGGTCTGAATTTTATGTTAATCTAACGGACCTATCAAAATATATGGATTACCAATTAATTTCCTTATCAAATTGCTCTTTAAAATGCATTGGAACCCGTAGCTAAAAATTTCAAAATTTTCATCAAACTTTCTTTTTTTTTTTTGGAAAAACTCTAACTTTACTTTATTAAAACATTCCAAATAATAAACTAGATTTATTTTCGTGCAAGATTACAATATTCTCATTCATTTATCCAAACTTTAAATTCAAAAGAATTAAAATTCTAATACGATGTGAACAAAAAATTGAGCTCAGAGTTACCTCTGGATATAAATCCAAAACCAACACTCTAAACCATCTAATTAAGATTGAACATCTATCCAACAATTCAATCTTCATTAACGGAAAAATCCATAAATCACCCTCCATCCGTTTGTTAACAATTATAACACAATATAAGCCGAAAATCAACAATTCTCAACACCCGATTCATCCTAAATATCAATTTGAAATCTCAATCTCCAAACCAAACAAAAACTCCAAAACTTCAACTATAATCAATTGTAAACCAACGATTACCTCACGGAGAAGTTTAAAACGGCCTTAGTTGCTTGGTCGTAACCTAGAATAGGACTCCTTCATTGTCTGAAACTCTCAAAATTCTTGCAGAGTTTTTCATTCGTGAAACTTTCTCTACGCAGCTAACTAAGGAGAAAAAGAATTGTCCATTTAAAGATGAAAGACTTTAGCATAGGTGAAGAGGAGAGAATGCGACATAGTCTAGAAGTGGGAAAGACATCTCATTTACATTTCAATGTGTTTGCAACCTACCCCACTCACCCACCTTCATCAAGGCTTCACACTTGCCACACATATAATCAAACATTTTAGAGTTATCCTCTATGCTCCAAGGAATAAATGTTACTGACATTGGTGTATAACCCTAATAACCATTCACTCATGTATGTTATGAGCAGCACATTTGGGAACTTGGAAAGCACGACAGAATGGCTAGAAATTGTCTTCAACGTCATTGTATTAACGAGTGGGCTACTTTTAGTGACCATGTTGATCGGAAATATTAAGGTATCACAATATATTGTTCATTTGGAGGCATCTTTATCAATGGAGATTTTTATTTCCTTCCGACCTTTTTCATAACAAATTTAATTTTTTGTGTAGGTGTTTTTACATGCAACTACGTCCAAGAAACAAGCCATGCAGTTAAAGATGAGGAATATAGAGTGGTGGATGAGGAAGAGGTACTTGCCTCATGGATTCCGGCAACGTGTTCGGAACTACGAGCGGCAAAGATGGGCAGCCATGCGTGGAGTTGACGAGTGTGAGATGATCAGAAACCTGCCAGAGGGCCTACGGAGAGATATCAAGTACCATTTGTGCTTGGATTTGGTGAGACAGGTAATTACTTAAGATAATTGAAAACATGACTTAGATTCTAAATTGGTTAAGTGATTAAAATTATGACAACGGTAACGTGGGATAGGTTACATTTACCATATAATTTCATGATTTTATTTTATTTTATGGTCCCTACGTGTTTATCATTAATTAGTATAATAATTAAAATAAATTATAAATAATCAAAATAAAATATTAATTGCACAAATTGATAAACGTTTCGTCGTGAAGTAAAATTGTAAAATAAACGTAACATTACCGTATGACAATCTAACAATAATATGTCGTATTTTGAAAATTAGCGTGCTTGATTTTTCAAATGACCACTTTACCCCAACTGTGTAGGTGCCATTATTCCAACACATGGATGATCTAGTTCTTGAAAACATTTGTGACCGAGTAAAGTCTCTCATTTTCACCAAGGGTGAAACGGTAAAATTCCACATCTCGTGCTTATTTTTCATGAAAAACGAATCATATTTCAAAATCACAATCTTTCTGTTTTTTCTTGAGTGAACATAGATAGCCAGAGAAGGAGACCCAGTTCAAAGAATGTTGTTTGTAGTAAGAGGCCATCTTCAGAGCAGCCAAGTTCTAAGAGATGGAGTCAAAAGTTGTTGCATGTTAGGCCCTGGAAATTTCAGTGGAGATGAGCTTCTCTCATGGTGTCTTAGAAGACCATTTATGGAAAGATTACCTCCATCGTCCTCGACTCTCGTCACTCTCGAGACCACCGAGGCCTTCGGCCTGGAGGCCAAAGACGTAAAATACGTGACCCAACATTTTCGTTACACATTCATGAACGAAAAAGTCAAGCGAAGTGCGAGATATTACTCGCCCGGCTGGAGGACTTGGGCTGCAGTTGCAATTCAGCTAGCTTGGAGAAGATACAAGCATAGATTGACGCTTTCATCCTTGTCGTTTATTCGCCCTCGTCGGCCGCTGTCTCGATCATCATCGAAAAGCGAAGACAGGCTGAGGCTCTACACTGCTTTGCTCACTTCTCCGAAGCCTAATCAAGAAGACAATGATTTTTGATGTCTATGAGGTTTGATGATTGTCTCTTCTTTGATTATTTGTTCATTCTAGGGTTTTATGTAGAACATATGAAAGTAAGTAAGGTCTATCTTGTACACTGTGAATAAGATCAATAAGAGACTAGGCTGTCACATCTACTCCTATTAAGAAAAATACTTTTAAAAACAATAAAATTCTTTTTTAATTTCCTTATTTTGTAATTAATATAATAGTGTTTTTTTTTTCTACACATAATCAGATGACTAAATAAAATAATTAAGAGAATTAAATAAATACATTCAAATGAAAATTAATCTAATTATTATTAAACTAGTTAATAACTTCTTACGTGCTAAAAGCCTAACGCTTCTTTGGACGACACACGTCCCTAGTTTCTTCATCGCCGTTCTGATTCCGCCGTCTTGTCCTTCGAGGGTCGTCGGGTTTCGACGCGTGTACTAGGGCTCCACCACCGTCAGCATTGGCTTTCACGCAATTACCACACCACACGACGCCGAGGGCTGAGAAGCTTCAGGCTTCGATGCCAAAAATGGTGTTTACACCGTCTTTTTGACAGCAAAGAAATGCTGGTGAATGTGCGGCGCGAGCTTCAGGATTTGCGGGACGCCGATCGTGAAGTAGAATGGCAATGTCCAGGTTAGTTTGCTCCTCGAATTGGTCCTAACGTTGTGGATTTGGATTCATTTTTTATCTTTTCTTTTCGAGTTTTGACGAGGCGGTCAAATCTTCGTCTTTGTGTTGAAAAATTGCGCTGTGTTTGGTTTCGTAGACTGAATAAAAGGAAAGAAACGAGATATTATTAATGTCATTTTGTAAATTGTGGATTAACGAATGGTATCCTTGCCCCGATAAGACGAGCATATATGTTTTCTGTTTGCTCGGTAATCAAGTTAAACTAATTGTTCCTGGTTAGACATGTAGATTTTTCAGTTTTTCCCTTTATTCGTTCGCATATCAGTTTGTTAACAAAGTTGCTGAACTTACGCTTCTTGATTGCTAGTCATAAAAGCCGATGTGATATTTGGTATTATTTTCTTTATTCATTTTTCTTTTTGTTTGTTCGAGGGTGTGCGTACAATGTACATATCTGAGTTTTCAGGTATATTCTTATAAAAGTATATACTCTGAATGAGGACATATATTCTTTGTCAGGTTCAGATTGTTGAGAAGCGTACACAACCAGTTGTATGAATTTAATTTTTGTTTGAACTATTTTCTGAAAGTGAAAAAAGGTATTGAATGAAAGGACAATAATCTATTTGAGTTTTGCTTTGCCCCAAAGCTAATAATTGATTCTTAAACGCTTGCTCCTTTGATAATTAGACTCGATCTTGGTCATTCTTCTCAATTCTTCTTGCTTGAAATCATTTGATGATTATTTTCCCATATTGTTTTTCCTAATACTAATATTTCTTTTCTCTATTCTTATTTTTATGTCACTGTCTCTGCCATAGTTCATGTTACAGTGTAATTGCTTTTTAAGTACAGATTATTGGCCTGTAGAAACGTTCAAAAGGTTGCACATTCCCTTCTCCCTGGTTCGAAAATTGTTAATTCCACTTGCAATGGAACTCATTACGTAATTGGACCTGCCGACTCAGTCTTCAAATTATTGTCAAGAAATAAACTTTTACGTAGAGACCAGTCCTCCTTTGCAATAGATGGAGCCAAAAAGATTTTAAAGAGGGGTGTTGGTTCTAGGAATTATCATACAGTTGCAGACAATTTCACTATTTCCTACCGTGCCCACGTAGCTTGGAAGAGGCTATCTCAATTGTGTACCTTCACTGGTCCAGCTTTGCCACCAATAAATCGAATTGCCTGCGCAATGACTTTTGTGTTGAGCCGATATAATCTAGCTGCTCCTAGTCTTCTCGCATTCCTTATTGGCAAGTTTGCTTGGAGCGGACAAGCTTTTGCAGAAGCAGAATTTCTACCAACCAGAGATGCATTATATATGCATGCCCAGAATGGACACATTTATTTAACCTCATGTGTCCTCTTACTACTAGAGGCTCTTATCTTATTGTTCAGAGCAACACATATTGCTCTTTTGTTCTTGCCATGTATAGCTATGGCTCCTTTTATTGATTCCCTTGGTACCCAGTTCAGAAAAACATGGCTTCATATTGTGCATCGCACTCTCGAAAAGGCAGGCCCGGCATTCATAAAATGGGGTCAATGGGCTGCCACAAGACCAGACCTTTTTCCCAGAGACCTATGTTCTGAACTTGCGGAGCTTCAAACTAAAGCACCATCACATAGCTTTAAAGTCACAAAAAGAAGTATTGAAAATGCTTTTGGTAGAAAGCTGCATGAAATTTTTGAAAGAATTGAAGAAGAACCTGTAGCATCGGGAAGTGTTGCTCAAGTTCATCGGGCTATCCTGAAATACAGATATCCTGGCCAGCCTATCAAACCTATTGTAGTTGCCGTGAAGGTTCGACATCCAGGGGTTGGTGAAGCAATTAGACGAGATTTTACAATCATTAATTTTGTAGCCAAACTTTCTACATTCATCCCTAATTTGAAATGGTTGAGACTTGATGAAAGTGTACAACAATTTGCTGTTTTCATGATGTCTCAAGTTGATCTTTCAAGGGAAGCTGCCCATTTGAGTCGATTTAACTACAATTTCCGGAGTTGGAAAGATGTCTCCTTTCCTAAAGCTCTATATCCCTTGGTTCATCCTTCTGTTTTAGTGGAAACTTATGAACATGGTGAAAGTGTCATACACTATGTTGATGAGCTTAAAGGACACGAGCAAATCAAAAGTGCGCTTGCTCATATTGGGACCCATGTGCTATTGAAAATGCTTCTGGTACTATTTCTGAGCATTTCTTGTTTTCTTACTAAAATTTTAGGATAATATTTTATTATACTGGTCTTTTTAATGATAATCTTGCATTCCCAACATTTGAAACTACAATGACCACATTTAGACTTGTAAACCCTGAGGATTAGGAGACTTAAAAAGTTTGCTGGTGTAAGTTAATCATGAGTCCACGAAGGGAAAGCTGCTTAAAATTATCAAGAATAATAAATGGTCCACTTTAAAGATCGAATCACTCGTAGTTCATGAAGAGAATAAGAATGACAATGACAACGAAAAATTTGAGAATAATTTGTTTCTCAACCCTGATAGTGATTATTTCACACATTACTGCAACTTGTCTATCCGACTTATGTATTGAAGTTCCACCTTACCATTATGTTCTCCATTGTTCTTTAGATTCAATCAACAATTCTTTTGTTTGATATGGTGATTTAATTTCTTGAGTGTTTTCATGTTTTTCCAGGTGGATAATTTCATACATGCAGATATGCATCCAGGAAACATTCTCGTCCGAGTAAGGCACGGAAAGTCATCAAAAAAGTATTTGTTTAACTCAAAACCTCATGTCATTCTCCTTGACGTAGGAATGACAGCCGAACTTTCTAAGAGAGATCGAGGGAATTTACTTGACTTCTTTAAGGCTGTGGCACGTCGTGATGGTCGTACTGCTGCAGAGTGCACACTTAGATTATCTAAGCAGCAAAATTGTCCAAACCCAATGGCATTTATTGAGGTATTATATTTTAATGCAAGATTTTTGTACTTTAATGGAGTCTGCTAATTCTTGGTAAAGAATTAGTACCAATGGATTTAGAAATCTTTGTTTGGCTTTTTTGTTTGAAATTTGGTCTGTGCTGCCGTCTTTCAGTTCACCTCATTTGTTAATGCTCCTTTCTCTCTCCTTTGTCTCCTGATGAATCTGGGAGCATCTTTTCGAAAGTCACTTTAACTTGGTCAATGTATAACAACACAGTTTCATTTGCGTAACAGGCAGTGGAAAAAGATTTTCGATTGTGGTCGGCCCCAGAAGGTGATTCTATCCACCCTGCTGTTTGCATGCAGATGTTGCTTGAGCAAGTTAGGCGTCATAGAGTGAATATGGATGGCACTGTTTGCACTGTGATGGTTACCACTTTAGTTCTTGAGGTAATTCCACCTCTTTTGCCCTTCTATTTCTCTTTTTTTCTGGACAAACTTCTATGCTTCTCATTTTTTTCGGAAGAGAAACAAAATTTGGTTATCTTTGCCGAGTAATTGTTTATCATCGATACCAATGACTTTAGTTAGAGTATTCATACTGACCATCAAATAATACTATATTTATCTTTTAATTCTGATATAACATTCATTAATTAATACAATTATAATGGTAGTTTAGAAATAATTTAAATAAGTGTTTCTTTTGGGATGTAGGGATGGCAGAGAAAACTTGATCCAGATTATGATGTGATCCACACTTTACAAAAGTTATTATTCAAAGTGGACTGGGCAGAGTCTCTGTTCTACACAATCGAAGGACTCATGGCTCCATAAATAAAAGCAAAAGCTGTCCAAGAGGTGGTCTTATTTTCTAATTTTATTTGGTTTGGAGTCACTTTTCTTACCTTAATCATTGAGTTAGTATCAGTTCAAACGGATCGCCTCTAGTGTTTAACTCTCTCCGTCACGGCTCCACCGCTTGAATAAAACACATTTTAAGAAGGCAGTTTGTTTCATCCTTGTCTCAAATTTCATATCATACAAATAATATGTTCTTGGAAACTGTAACTTCTTCTGTCAACAAATTGCTCAACAATTTACAATACAGCATGGAAGATGTCTGACGGTAATCCTAATAATAAAAACTTAATTATAATTTATTTTTTATTTACTTTGAAATTTAAATAATAACATGTTCACATTTGATGGACCAATCCCGGGGAGACATAATGCACGTGTAAACAATCGGATTGGGCGCATAAATCTTAATGCACGGCTATGAAAAGCAGAGAAGAGTTGGTATTTGTCATTTTTCAACTGTCAAGAGGTTTAACTAAAACTGCAGACCAACTTGAGAGGAAGGAGTTTCAATTTGAAGACGAAGGCAGAGTTCTCAATCCCTACGTCTTAAAATTTCCATTTTCTCGGGAAACAAAACAAACGGCCTTGGGTTTTCCCGCTAGTTTTCCTCTGCTCTTACCAAATAAAGCTATTCACCCAATGGATAATGATGAAGTTGCTTCGGAGAAGTGGTTTGCCGACGAACCGCTATGTATGGCAGCCGAGAACTACTTCTCCGGAAGAAAGGCGGTGCTCCGTCGACGTGCTGTTCAATACATCGTCCATGTAAGTACTCCAATGAACTTGTTTGTTTGCTGAGAATTTGTAACAGTTTCTTTTTCTTTCCCCGTCTTCTTTTTTCAAGATTTGAGGAAATTGAGTGTTTCGTCATTGCTGGGGAAAGGGAAGAATCATTCTTTCATCAAAAGCAAACCCAATTTCTTCGGACTTGAGTTGACAGATTTTGATCAATTTTAATTGATCTGTTTTCTTCAAGGTTATGCAGAACTCAGCAATACAGAGATGCGAAGCTTTCATACCATATCTTGCAGTCAGCTTCTTCGATCGCTTCTTCTCAAGGAACAATCTGCCGGTATCAAAGCTTGCGATTAAATTATATATTTTAAAACTTTTTTTATCCTAATTATATGTTCTTGGAAATTGGGTTAGATCGTGCTAAGAAAGCAACGAGACAATCTTCATCTTCTCGCTTTCGGCTGCATTACTATTGCTTGGAAGATGACTGTCCATTCCTTTAAAGTCTCGAAGCTTATGGTTAATTACATTTTAGTTTTACAGTCATTCTTTCATTATCTTTCTTTTTCTTGGATTGATTTTTTTTGGAACTCAGTTCGATATTGGAGAGTATTTTCCTGGGAGGGAGAGTACCGCTATGGAGCTTCGAATTCTCAAGGCGCTAGAATGGCGAATGAATGGAGTGACCCCCCTCTTCTTCCTGGATTTCCTTGGTCAGTCTAGGGTTTTCTCTGGAATGATGAGAGGCGTCAAACTACATTGCATCAAGCGAATCGTTATTCGGTCTCAAGGAGGTAGATTCTCCTGTTTGGTTTTGCATTTTTCTGTTTTTGGGTGGGTTTTGGCGATTAAACTTCTGATTTTGCTCGTAGAACAGATATTAATTTCACAAGATTCAAGCCTTCGATAATTGCAGCTTCAGCTCTTCTCACAGCCACCTCCATTTTAAACGACGACCAATTTTCTCTGGCCCTCGGTACACTCTTAATCGACAGTCACGTAAAGTTGGTAAATAAAAGATTCAAAAGCTCGATTTTTTTTCTTTCTAACTCACCCAAATCCAAATGAAAACTTTGACACTCGTGCAGAAAGAAATATCGGATTGCGTGGATGAACTTTTCTCGATGTGTAAAAAAAATAAACAAATGATGATCGAATTTGGGGATAAGGCGAGATCCAGAGAAAGAGTACGACAGCCACCACCGACGAAATCAATGGAGGCTGGAGAGACCTCCGGCGTATTCCCGAGGAGACCTGGAAAGGAGCCAATGATAGATACGGACGTTGAAATTACTAGTAAGGTAGGGGAGGAGGTGGGAGTGGCAGGAAGTCAGAACCAAGATGAAGTTACATCAAAGAATCAATCGCTAGCTTTCAGAGATGAAGTATTTGAGTGGGTAGATGATGAGGATGGTAATGAGGGTCTGACCGCCGATCTTCAACGTCGGAAAGCGGCCTATCGGAAAGCGTTCAAAAGTGACCCTCGATGCACTATGTGCTGCTTTTATCTGAATTAGACTTCAGTGCAGAGAGAAAGAGACACACATTGTGCTTCCACATTTCCGGCAAGGTATGCATATTTCCGGCATAATTGGTTGCTTTTGAATTAAATTAATATTAATAAACTAATGAAATTAATTAATAATTAAAAAGATAATTAGAAATATTGTGTAAATAGAAAACCAATTAGACTAATAAATTTGATTTTGGTTTCATCCAATTGGCCAATAATCTGATTTAATCAATTTTTACAGACAAAATTTGTGAATATTTAAAAAAGAGAAAATGACAAATTAACCGTCATGATTTACGATCAATGACAAGTTGTCACGACCTGAAGACGGGTCTGATAGAACCGTCGAGTCAGGCGACCCGATCATCGTAGAGAACTCGATCACTCAGTCCAAAACGTGTGTTTTAACAGAAGACTTGTAAATATTTAGTTCGGCCCAATAAATATGGGCAGGTCCGAGTAATGATCACGAGAAAATAACGATACATAAATTAAAATATAATCTAAGTACTATACAACAAATCCAAACAAACTGGGTTTAAGGTTTACAGACCCAAATGTAAATATCCTCACCAAATGATAATAATCTCTCAATAGAAATAATAGAACGCTTCAGCTACTCTTTGCCTTTACCTGAAGTTTTGGGGAGGAGTTGTTTGTGGTTAGTGACTAACTCAGTAAGGTATAGCCATACTAAATGCAACTCATACAAAACTAGTTTTTCTATATTTTTTAAAAAAAAAGGTCATATTTCTCATTTTACCGTACATGGATTTTTAAATCGCTTAAAAACTCCTTATCATTTTATCAAATCTGCCCAAGGCCATCGATGAGGCTTTTATTGAAAACTTGTTGTATACATAGACAACTATACCTTGTAAAATAGACCATCATCGTTTTCCAATCCGAAAACGTTATCAATGAAAGGGGTGGTCACTCAATGACTCACCCGCCACACAGCAGAGAATAGGTGGACACCCATCGACGTCAACACCTCATGAGGCAGGAGGAAGTATAAATTATAGTGGTCCGTATATCCAATACGTAACCCGATTTGCCCACGAGAACTTTGCATCTGTACAACTAATCTAGGGGTTTCAAACAATGGTGAGAACTCTGCGTCCTAATCTAAGGGTCTCAACTAAATGGCGAGAACTCTGCAGTGACAATCCATACAATAAAATAGAACGGATACGATTGCCCGCCATATATGAACTCAGGATAAACAAGTCTCAACGACTAACAACCGTCTGATCTGTGTGACAAAAACCCTGGCCAAGTTTAGGGGCTTGCGACCCAAAGAGACGTCATCACCCTCCCATACTAATTTACGACTTTTAGGAGTTTCAACCTAAAGACACGTCACAATGCCCCACCTATATTTTTGCACGCCAAACAATCAACCTTCACACAGCAGAAGGTATCAAAGGGGGTAGCTAATCCATCCCTTAATATATGCACAATAAATTTCAAACCATATACGAAATTAAACGTGAAAAAACATACTACTAATGAAAACTGACGTACTGTCAAACAATTCCAGTCATTTTTTTCAAGTGTGGTATTCCACAAAATAATTATTCTTAAAAACGGGGTTGGATGCAATGCAATGCAAGAGGTATAGAAATCACAACCTCGACGACGATTCTTTTTGTTGCTCGGGGCAACTGTCTCCTCGGGAATGGTAGCACACTCGCCAAAGTCGTCGAAGCCTAACAAAGCAATAAAATTTTCAACTTTATCTAACAACATTTCTTAAACTTATAACCAAATCATGAACACCTTCATAGCTTCAAAAATCCAAAGTCCCATTCTTCATAACATACATCTCCATCACAACTATCAATTTTAAATCCAAGATCCAAGACAACACTTAATTTCCCATCATATTGTGCAACATTTAAAACAATTAACAATGTTGCAGAATGTCTCCCAAACTTAAACAAAACTGGCTCTATCACATTCATATTTATATCAGAATCTCAACCCAAATACATTATTGCACAGCAAAAACCTGCTCAATGTCTATCTTCAATTACAATCTCCAATCACAATTTAATTCATTATTCAAGATAGCAAACAAACCAAGTTAAAATCTTCAAGTCCACAAATGACGAACCTAAACAATGGCAGCAACACCTCCTAAATCCATTATTAAAACCTTAAGCTTAAATCATCAAGTCTCAACCTATGCAAAATCACTCCAATGCCCAGCAACATTAACATAATAGAACCAATCTCAAAGACAACAACAAATTGAGTTTCAGTCTCCCACGATTATATATTTATTTCTCAACGCTTATAATTTCATCCCTCAAATTAAAGACCCAAACCAATTCCTTCACTAACCCTCAACCAAATAGAAATCAAGACAGCAGAAATGAGTACATCTCCTTGGCAATATGGACGCAACACACAACAGAGCATAGCTACAAACCTTTACGAAGCAGAAATTCAATTAAAATCTCTTCAACAGAACAGAATCGGACTCAGTCCCAATTTGCAGCAAAAATCCAACAAAACCAATAAATCACTCCAAATCAGAAACGAATTCACATTCTCAAACTGAAAACAGAAAGACCCAGCTGAAAATTTCCTCACCATCAGAATAGAACCGAGGTTCTGTTCGCTCGCCGAAAATCGGAGCTCTCAGCTCTGGCCAACACTCCGTCGCGCAGGGTGTCCTCGGTGACTGTCCGAATCGCCTCAGACGGAGACGCTCCGCCGCTTAACGGAGCTCACGAACGTCGGGATCGTTCGTCCCTGCCTCGGCCGACGTCGCTCGCTTAGAATCGCCTCCATCTCGCGGAGTACCTTGTCCGCTCACTCGTTCGCAGGCCTCTTGAACGCCACAGACGACGTCGATTGTCGTTGTCCAGTCGCCGTCCGCGCTCCCCGTCACTCGGGCGATTCCCCTCTCGCCGTCACTCTCCCTCTCTCGGCTGTCTGCAGAGGGGAAGAGGAAAACCTAATTTTTCCTCTTCTCCCGTTTTTTTTGAGTTTTAAATTTTTCCTTTTTCAAGCTAAACCCTGAACTTTCCATCTATATTCTTGGCGGGATTTTCCCCCCTCTTTTCAATCCCTTTTAATTTCCTTTCTCTACTTGCCTTATTTTTATTTCCTATTTTAATTTCTTCATTTAATCCACCTTATTTAATTTAACTCCCACTTATCCATTTAATATCACGCATATACCTAATACGCATACCACATTTTTAATTATCTCATTCCTCACTTCCGGCTCATCCTAAACATCACCAAACAACGATCATCAGTCCAACTTAATTCTTCAATTATGTTTTTTAAATAAATTTTCCGTTTGAAGATGTCCAATTTTCACGAATTTGACCAATTGACCAAATGTGCGTACGTCGCCGCTACGCAAAAAATTGGGTCAACTTTTCAACGTTATGACCGATTTTAATGCGAAAATTTACACGTGGAATTTCTTATTTAAAAATTTCATGGGCTTTACACAAGTCAACCACTGTTCTTTATTTTCTAACAAATTAACCACTGACGTATGAGAAAATGACAAAGCTAACATCGCTGTCACGTTTGCCGTTAAGAAACTGACAGAGCATCGTGGCGTTCTTCCTTCAAAACGCTGTGGCGCCATGGTTCTCTCACCTGGGTGTTGTCGAAAGACTTTTCCTGTGCTGATTGGAGAAAGGGCAAGAGATTGTGCGGTCGGCCTGGCTTAATTACGACGACTTTCTGGTTGGTTATAACTTCCTCAACAGAGTCTAAGAGGGAAAATCCATCAGAGTCCTTAGCGGCTTCTTCTTCGGCGAAGAATTCATATGTCTTGGCCTTGACAGTGACGGCGAACTTTTGGAACATCTCAGATATTTGTGGGGGTCCGGAATTAGAGGAACCATCCATTTTCGGCATCCTTTCGGTTGGGATTTCTTCTCCAAAAATTGCAAAACAGAGCAGAGAGAGAAACAGAGAGAGAAGATTGAGTTGTGGCGATCTGCGCAGCATTTTGATGGAAGAACGCCCCGACATTCTGATGGAAGAACGCCGCGGCGTTCTCAGGGAAACGCCGCAGCGTTTTTTCCATTAGAACGCCGCAGCAGCATCCTGTGATTTGTTACTGGAATTTTTTTTTTATAGCAAAATTGAGGGCTTAAACACTAAAAACCAAGAACCGTTGGGGACTGTAAAGTAGCCATGCATGAAAAACAGAGAGTTTTATGGCTACTTCAAAGTCCTTATGTATATGTTTTACGAATCCAATATTTTTAGTAGATTTTTGACCTCTTCAACTTCAAAAGACCATAACTTTAGCTGCAGATATCAGAATCAGCTGCAGAAGGTATCAAATCGAAGCTCTCAAAGAGATCTATCACTTGTCATCGGGTTTACCCCATGACCCCCTTTCTCGGCCCCAAAATCACGAGTTTAAGTCCTAAATGTTGCGATAAAAAAATTTTCCAGTAACAAACCGCGGGACGCCGTTGCGGCATTCTGAGGGAAGAATGCCACGTCGCCCTGTCAGCTTTTTAACAGCGAACGTGACAGCGATGTTGGCTTTGTTATTTTTCCATACGTCAGTGGTTAATTTGTTAGAAAATAAAAAATAGTGGTTGACTTGTCATTAATCTCAAACCACGATGGTAAATTTGTCATTTTCCCTTTAAAAAATTACCATTTGGGGCCATGAAGCTTTGGAGGCTGCCCATACAATCCTGGAAGATTGGCCAAGAGGCGCCTGTACCTACCCAAAATTTGAAACAAAAATCAATAAAACCCATGCAATGTAGACATGATCTCTATTTCCATCTCTAAATGAAGTGCGCAGATATTTTAAATAGCTCGGGTGATCCACTGACATCCCTGAAAACCCACCCCACAACTAAAACAAAGATGTTTGCATGCATGATCTTGTCACTTGAAATCATGCATATTCCTCGTAATTGCAAAATAAAGAATATCATCATTTTTGTTTTTTTGGTACTACAATGAAATAGGTATGCTACCTTGATTGATTCTGAAAGCCTCCTCGCTGATGCATTTGGCATTTCAATCCATAAAGATCAATGACGCATCATCTTTCTGGGCTACATATTATATGCTCTTCTATTTGCGCCAACCCATTTCCTAAATGCCTCTACCAACTCCAATCTTTTTTGTTGAGCTTCATTTCTGGTTTGAGAAGCCTTTAAGCTTCTATAAAGATCCTTGTGAAGCTTCAGAAACTCACATTTATACATCATTTTGTCTGTATAAATCTTGTGCTCCTCCATGTAACCAGAAATTTCCATCACTCTCTCAAAATATCCGCCTCGAAGAAAGCTCAATAGCATGAATTCACATAGATCACTGCTTAGCACCAAATCTCCACTCTGCATAGTTCGAGGGAATTTACTTGACTTCTTTAAGGCTGTGGCACGTAGTGATGGTCGTACTGCTGCAGAGTGCACACTTAGATTGTCTAAGGAGCAAAATTGTCCAAACCCAATGGCATTTATTGAGGTATTATATTTTAATGCAAGATTTTTGTACTTTGATGGAGTCTGCTCATTCTTGGTATAGAATTAGTACCAATTGATTTAGAAATCTTTGTTTGAAATTGGGTCTGTGCTGCCGTCTTTCAGTTCACCTCATTTGTTAATGCTCCTTCCTCTCTCCTTTGTCGCCCGATGAATCTGGGAACATTTTTTCGAAAGTCACTTTTAACTTGGTCAATATATAACAACACAGTTTCATTTGCGTAACAGGCAGTGGAAAAAGATCTTCGATTGTGGTCGGCCCCAGAAGGTGATTCTATCCACCCTGCTGTTTGCATGCAGATGTTGCTTGAGCAAGTTAGGCGTCATAGAGTGAATATGGATGGCAATGTTTGCACTGCGATGGTTACCACTTTAGTTCTTGAGGTAATTCCACCTCTTTTGCCCTCATGTTTCTCTTTTTTCTGGACAAACTTCTATCCTTCTCATTTTTTTCGGAAGAGAAACAAAATTTGGTTATCTTTGCCGAGTAATTGTTTATCATCGATACCAATGACTTTAGTTAGAGTATTCATACCGACCAGTGAGAATCTTTTATTTTTACCTTTTAATTCTGATATAATATTAATTAATTATATAATTATAATGATAGATTAGAAATAATTTAAAGAAGTTTTTAGATCTTCCGAATCCATTTTATGTTATGATCATTAGCTAAAATTTCTGATCTTGCTCTACCTGAGATGAGTTAGAAATGTGAAAAGAGAAAAGTATATTGATGATAGTGAGAGTTCCCTTTTATATATTGAAGGGAATATTCTGGAAAGAATTATAGCTGTAACAAATTGTTAGCCAATCATACAAATATATAGATACATATATACTCTAACCTCCCCCCTCAATCACAAGAATGAATAACGCAAAGATTGTCACGGCAAGCATGAAACTTGGAAATAGACAACGGTTTTGTAAGCCCATCCGCAAATTGAGTGGAGGAAGGGGTAAACTCTACACACAGTTCTTGACAATTCACCTTGTCCCGAACAAAATGGAAGTCAATTTCAATATGTTTTGATTTGGAGTGAAGGACCGGATTAGAGGCCATATAAGTCGCACTTATATTATCACAGTAAATCATCGGGCATTTGGAATCGTGAAGATCAAGTTCGTGTAATAAGGATTGAAGCCAGATAACCTCAGAAGCACCATTTGCAACACTCTTGTATTCAGCCTCTGTACTGGAACGAGAAATAGCTTTTTCTTTGGCGGAGGACCACGAAACCAAATTGGCACCAATGAAAATACAACAGGAACCTGTACTATGACGATCATCCGAACAAGCAGTCCAGTCAGCATCAGTAAAACAACGAATATCCAGAGAAAACGATGGTTGAAAGGATAAGGAGTAGGAAGAAGTGCCTTTAAGGTAGCGAAGAATACGCTTTAGAGCCTGCCAGTGAAGATTAGTTGGACAGTGCATGAATTGACAAATGCGGTTGACAACAAAGGATATATCAGGCCGAGTGAGGGTACAATATTGAAGTCCCCCAACCAAATTTTGAAAAATAGAGTCATCTGCAAGAGGAACACCAGAATTCTTCGAAAGTAAACAACCAATGGCAACCAGAGTTGGCATAGAATTGCAATCTGACATATTGGCGTGTTGAAGGAGATCCAGAATGTACTGAGACTGATTTAGAAGCAATCCAGAGGAGGAACGAGAGATCCAAACCCCAAGGAAGTAGTGTAGTGGACCAAGATCTTTAACTGCAAATTGTGAATGAAGAAAGCCAAGAACAGTGTCAACCAAAGTAGGAGAGTTACCTGCAACCATGATATCATATACATACACCAGCATGACAATTACAGAAGAGCCTGATTTATAGATGAACATGGAACTGTCAACCTTGAAAACATGGAAACCCCACTTAAGTAATGCAGATTGAAGTTTCATATACTAGGCGCGTGGAGCCTGTTTTAACCCATAAAGAGACTTGTGAAGAAGACAAACCAAGGACGGATCGACATGATCGGAGAAGCCTCGGGGCTGAGCCATATAACAGTCTTAGAGAGATCACCATGAAGAAATGCATTAGAGATATCAAGCTGGCGGATGTCCCAGTTAAAAGACAGAGCAAGTGACAACACTCATATGATGGTCTGAGGTTTAACAATGGGGCTGAATGTGGCATCATAATCAATACCAACTGTCTGATCATAGCCTTTGGCCACCAACCGGGCCTTATAACGATCTAGTAATCCATCAGCATTGGACTTACGCTTAAAGACCCACTTACAGCCAACTACACGCTGACTTGGAGGGAGAGGAACCAGAGTCCACATGGCATTCTTCTTGAGAGCTGCAATCTCAGCAAGCATAGCATCCATCCAATGCTTATGCTTGGAAGCTTGAAGAAAAGTCAGTGGTTCAAAAAATTCGTCAGCAGTAGAAGCAAAGAAAACCTTGGGTTTAGAAATACTAGATTTAGACCTTGTCCGCATGGGATGAGCATTAATAATGCCATCGGTACGTCCAATGGTGGGAAGAGAACTACTCAACAAAGGAGAGGAGGAAGAAGCAGATGTAGAGGGAGGCGGAGAGGGGTTAGAAGGCGGAGTAAAAGAGGGAATTGGAGCACAAAGATTAGGGAGGTCAAAAGAAGAGGACGATACAGGGAGTGAGGACAGAGGAGAAGAAGAGGAAAATGGAAAAACTGATTCATAAAAGATGACATGAAGAGATATATAGGTACGGTGAGTGGAGATGTTGTAGCATAAGTAACCTTTGTGATCAGGACTGTAGCCAAGGAAGACACACTGAGCAGACCGAGGTTGAAGTGTGTTGGAGGCATAAGGACGCAGACACGGATAGCAAAGACAACCGAAAGTGCGAAGGAAGGAATAATCAGGGGGACGGTGAAATAGAATGTCATGTGGAGAAATGTTATCCAGAGTGGGGGAGAGAAGGAAGTTAATAAGAAGGGCAGCCGTGGAGAAAGCATATGGCCAAAATTTAAGTGGAGTGTGGGAATGATAGAGAAGGGATAAACCATCTCAACGACATGTCGGTTCTTGTGCTCAACACGACCATTCTGAGCAAGGGTGTAAGGGCAGGAGAAACGATGGAGGATGCCCTTTGAAAGAAGAAAGGATTTGAAGGCACAGAATTCACCTCCGTCAGTTTGAATGAATTTAATGGAGATATTAAACGGGTTGAGAACCATGGTGTAAAAGTGAATGAAAGTGGGAAGAGCTTGATCCTTAGTTTTTAGTGGAAAAAGCCAAGTAAAACGACTAAAGTCATCAATAAATAAAATGAAATAGCGATCACCAGTGCAAGAGGATTCTGGAGATGGCCCACAGAGATCACTGTGAATAAGCTGAAAAGGAGAAGAAGCACGAGAAGCAGAGGTGGGAAATAGAAGATTATGTGATTTACTTATATTGCAAGCAATACAAGAAAATCCAGATTTGTCCAAAAAAGAAACATTACAACCAGAGAGAATAGATTAACAACTGATAAAGATGGATGACCCAGCCGAGAGTGCCAAAGTTGCAAAGGAGGAATTGATGAGGTGGAGGGCAGATCAGCAGGAGAAGGAACTGATGAAGAGGAATGAAGAGCAGCAGGAAAGGAATGCACCGCCGGAGACAACGAGTAGAGGCCATTGTGAGCACTACCGCGGAGAAGGGTCACCTAGGAGGGGCAATCCTTGACAAGAAAAAAAGATGGATGAAATTCGACGGACACATTATTATCACAACAGAGTCTATGAACCCTTATCAGTTTCGTAGTCAAGGAGGGAGAATGGAATGAAGCACATGGCGAAGAGAAAGAGTTTTAGTAGGGAAATTAATAGTTGCAAACCCAACATTGGAGATAGAGAAAGACGTACCATTTGCAGCAAGAGCATTATCTGAACTGCTGAAGGAAGCCATAGACTGAAGGTCACTCTAAATAGGAGTGAAGTGGTGAGTGGCACCCAAATTCAATAGCCACATGTTCGGTGAGGATGGAGGGTTGAAACCAGCGTTCATATAGGGAGGAGAAGAAGGATCTGGATGATGGGTTGTCGCCATGAAGGAACAGGGAGGGGGCTTGAAAGCGTCATTAAGGCGATGATAGCAGATAGCAGCAGAGTGACCGAATTTATGGCAAATCTGGCACTATGGTTTGTTGGATTTTCCAGGGCGCCCATACAAAGGTGGCGAAGCAGGCTTACCGAGGATACCAGAATATGGGGAAGCAGAACCGGTGTAAGAAGGAGGTGGTTGAGACCGTGGATGGGGAGGCAGGAAGCTCGGCTTCAGAGGGCGCCCAAGATTTAACGAAGAAAGATTGGCTTGAAGGGAGCTCATAAGCAGAATCGAGTTCTGCTTGTCGAGGCGAAGATCGTAGCTCAAAAGGAGGCTATCAACTTCTTTAATGTTGGGAATATCTAACCTATTGGTGATAGAGGTGACAAAAGGATTATATTCATTACCGAGTTCGCTGCAAAGGTAGATGAGCTGATCCTTCGGTGAATCAGGGTCACCAATAGCCGCCAAGGTATGACAAGCTAAATTCAACCTCTGGATATATTCTGAAGCAGATAACCCATCCTTGGAGAGAGTGTGGAGCTGGCCACGAAGTTTTGTGATTCATGCCAGAGAAGTAGAAGAGTATAGTCGGGCAAGAGAATGCCAGATCGCTGAGGCCGAGGTGTAGCAGACAAGTTGGGGAAGAAGAGAGTCAGAGATCGAAGCAAACAGCCAACTCATGAGGAGACGATCATACCGCTGCCAAACAACGAAGGCAGGATTCGGCTGAGAGCTTGGCGCAGGAAGCGTGGCAGAAGGAGGTGAGGTGTTTTCCTCAATAAAACGTTCCAGACCATTGGCAATGACGATATTGAGAATCTAAGTTTTCCAGACAAGATAATTGGATGAATCCAATTTTACAAGGAGATTTTGGTTGATAGTTGGAAAAGGGGGAAGAGAAAAAGACTCTTAAGGGGAATCCGAATTTAGAGTGCTGCTGGAAGAAGCCATGAGAAAGCTCTGATACCTAGTTAGAAATGTGAAAAGAGAAAAGTAAATTGATGATAGTGAGAGTTCCCTTTTATATATTGAAGGGAATGTTCCGGAAAGAATTACACTTGTAACAAATTGTTAGTCATACTAAAGGTAATGCAATCATACAAATATATAGATACATATATATATATATATATATATATACTCTAACAATAATCATCATACATGGTTTTTCTTTTGGGTGGTAGGGATGACAGAGAAAGCTTGATCCAGATTATGATGTGATCCACACTCTACAAAAGTGTTATTATTCAGAGTAGACTGGGCTGAGTCTCTGTCCTACACAATCGAATGACTCTTGGCTCCATAAACAAAGCTTTCCAAAGGTCGTCTTATTTTCTAATTTTTTGTTGGAGTTACTTTTCTTACCTTACTCATTGAGGTTAGTATCAGTTCAAATGGATCGCCTCTGGTGTTTAACTCTCCTTCATGCCTCCATCGCTTGAATAAAAATCTTTAAAAAGGCTGTTTGTTTCATCATTGTCTCAAATTTCATATAAATAGTGCAACCGCGTCGAACTTGAGAGAAGCTGAGAGGAAGGAATTTCAATTTGAAGAAGACGGCAGAGTTTTCAATCCCTACGTCGTAAAATTTCCATTTTCTCAGGAAAACAAACAGCCTTGGGTTTTCCCGCTAGTTTTACTCTGCTCTCACCAAAAAAGCTATTCACCCGATGGATGATGATGAAGTTGCTTCGGAGAAGTGGTTTGCCGACGAACCGCTATGTATGGCAGCCGAGAACTACTTCTCCGGAAGAAAGGCGGTGCTCCGTCGACGTGCTGTTCATTACATCGTCAATGTAAGTACTCCCATGAATTTGTTTGTTTGCTGAGAATTTGTATCAGTTTCTTTTTCTTTCCCCATCGGTTTCGATGGAAGCAAATCTTCTTTTTTCAAGATTTGAGGAAATTGAGTGTTTCATCATTGCTGGGAAAAGGGAAGAATCATTCTTTCATCAAAAGCAAACCCAATTTCTTCGGACTTGAGTTGACAGAATTTGATGAATTTTAATTGATCTGTTTTCTTCCAGGCTATGGAGGACTCAGCATCACAGAGCTACGAAGCTTTCATACCATATCTTGCAGTCAGCTTCTTCGATCGCTTCTTCTCAAGGAACAATCTGCCGGTATCAAAACTTGCAATTAAATTATATATTTTAAAACCTTTTTTATCCTAATTATATGTTCTTGGAAATTGGGTTAGATCATGCTAAAAAAGGAACGAGACAATCTTCATCTTCTCGCTTTCGGCTGCCTCACTGTTGCTTGGAAGATGACTGTCCATTCCTTTAAAGTCTCAACGCTTATGGTTAATTACATTTTAATTTTACAATCATTCTTTCATTAACTTTCTTTTTCTTGGATTGATTTTTTTTTTGGAACTCAGTACGATATTGGAGAGTATTTTCCTGGGAGGGAGAGTACCGCTATGGAGCTTCGAATTCTCAATGCGCTCGAATGGCGAATGAATGGAGTGACAGCCTTCTTCTTCCTGGATTTCCTTGGTCAGTCTAGGGTTTTCTCTGGAATGATGAGAGGCGTCAAACTACAATGCATCAACCGAATCGTTATTCAGTCTCAAGGAGGTAGATTCTTCTGTTTGGTTTTGCATTTTTCTGTTTTAGGGTGGGATTTGGTGATTAAACTTCTGATTTTGCTCGTAGAACAGATATTAATTTCACAAGATTCAAGCCTTCGATTATTGCAGCTTCAGCTCTTCTCACAGTCACCTCCATTTTTAACGACGACCAATTTTCTCTCGTCCTCGGTACACTCTTAACCAACAATCACTTAAAACCGGTAAAAAAGGATTCAAAAGCTCCATTTTTTTTCTTTCTGACTCACCCAAAAGCAAATGAAAACTTCGACCCTCGTTGCAGGAAGACATATCGGATTGCGTGGATGAACTTTCCTCGATGTGCAGAAATAAACAAATGATGATCGAATTTTGGGATAAGGCAAGATCCAGAGAAAGAGTTCCACAGCCACCACCGACGGAATCAATGGAGGCTGGAGAGACCTCCGGCGGATTCCCGCGGAGACCTGGAAAAGAGCCGATGATAGAGACGGACGTTGAAATTACTAGTAAGGTAGGGGAGGAGGTGGGAGTCGCCGGAAGTCACAACGAAGATGAAGATACATCAGAGACTACATCGTCGCTAGTGTTGAAAAAAGAAGTATTTGACTGGGTAGATGATGAGAATGGTAATGAGGGTCTGACCGCCGATCTTCAACGTCGGAAAGCGGCCAAAAGTCAACCTCGATCCTCTTTCTGCTGCTTTTCTATGAAGTAGACTTCAGTGCAGAGAGAAAGAGAGAAAGTGAGAGAGAGAGAGACGTTGTGCTTCCACATTTCCGGCGAGGTGTGCATATTTCCGGCATAATTGGTTGCTTTTGAATTAAATTAATATTAATAAACTAATGAAATTAATTAATAATTAAAAAGATAATTAGAAATATTGTGTAAATAGAAAACCAATTAGACTAATAAATTTGATTTTGGTTTCATCCAATTGGCCAATAATCTGATTCAATCAATTTTTACAGATCAAAATTTGTGAATATATAAAAAATTACCATTTGGGGGCCATGAAGGCTGAAGCTTTTGGAGGCTGTCCATGCAATCCTGGAAGATTGGCCAAGAGGCCCCTGTACCTACCAAAATTTGAAACAAAAATCAATAAAACCCATGCAATGTAGACATGATCTCTATTTCCATCTCTAAATGAAGTGCGCAGAAATTTTAAATAGCTCGGGTGATCCACTGACATCCCCGAAAACCCACCCCACAACTAAAACAAAGATGTTTGCATGCATGATCTTGTCACTTGAAATCATGCATATTCCTCGTAATTGCAAAATAAAGAATATCATCATTTTTGTTTTTTTGGTACTACAATGAAATAGGTATGCTACCTTGATTGATTCTGAAAGCCTCCTCGCTGATGCATTTGGCATTTCAATCCATAAAGATCAATGACGCATCATCTTTCTGGGCTACATATTATATGCTCTTCTATTTGCGCCAACCCATTTCCTAAATGCCTGTACCAACTCCAATCTTTTTTGTTGAGCTTCATTTCTGGTTTGAGAAGCCTTTAAGCTTCTATAAAGATCCTTGTGAAGCTTCAGAAACTCACATTTATACATCATTTTGTCTGTATAAATCTTGTGCTCCTCCATGTAACCAGAAATTTCCATCACTCTCTCAAAATATCCGCCTCGAAGAAAGCTCAATAGCATGAATTCACATAGATCACTGCTTAGCACCAAATCTCCACTCTGCATAGTTCTCTTGATGTCTCCCCACAAGATTGTAATGTCTCTGTACATTCCTAATGAATAATACCCATTTGCTAGGTAAAAGAAAGTTTGAACTGTGGGTTGGATGTCCATATCTTTCATTTTCTTGTATGTTTTCAAAGCATCTCCCATCATTTTGGCCTTACAGAAATAGTACATGGATGAATTCAACTCGAAAACCCTTTGAGAATTCATGTTATTTTCTTTCATTTCATCGACTATAAACATGGCCAGATTGCTCTTTCCGGCTGGACTTAATTTTTCATTTGCAACCTCCGATATGCACGCAGAGACAACCTCTTCCTCGGCCATGCTTTCGAGCACACCATTGCTTCTCATTTGTTTTAACAGAGCATTTGCCTCTCTATACATCTGTCCTTTGTAATAGGCTTTTAAAAGTGACATATATGAAGCAAATTCTAATGGAGCACCAGCTGATTCCATTTCATCCAAAATGTCATGTGCAGTTTCAAGCCAACCTAAATCTATGCACGCATTCACAACAGTAGAACTCAAATTGGATCCCTCCCTTGAAGTTTGCTCTTTTTGAATGTGAAGTAAAACTTTTGTCAGCTCAGTAATTTCCCCAAGCCTTTTGTATCCAAGAATGAGTTTTGCAAGAGCCAGGCTACTAAAAACAAGTTTTCCATTCTCATAGGTCACAAACTCTTCTGTTTCATCATCTTTGAGAACCGAATCTTGACAAAAAAGATCGGGCATAATCTGAATCATCAAAGCAGCTTTGAGATTATGAGGTCCAATTGGGACGAGGTAAGGCTTTCTACTATCCTGATGTTTCAGAATTGGAAGAGACTCTCCATGATTACACATGTCGAACATGAGCTCAGAAGCAGAGTCAATGTCATCAAACTTGAAGTGCAAGCTCAACAATTTGTCATAAAACTGCCTATAATGACGTGTATATCGTGCTGAAACTTGATCAATGAAATTTTTAAATTTCTTCAGTTCATCTCTTTGGCCATTCATATCATGGACCTGGGAAATTAGGACAATGGTGTGTGCATCAGCGACAACCCCCATTCTTGGCATAAACTCAATAATCTGATTGCCCTTTAGACATAGTTTAAACCTAACACAAGCATCAAGAACAAAGTTAAAGATCATTGTATCAGGTTTCATCAAATTTAATTGATCTCTCTGTTGACTCATCTGTAAGAACTTATCACAGATCTGGATCAGGATATTGGACGAAAGACTCGCCCCGATCTCTGTCTTCCCCATGTGCATAAAGACCAACCGTAATATATCCAATTTGAGCAAATTGTTCTTCTGTAACATCAATCTTAGAACCATGGAGGCAGGAACTGGCATCTGAGATCTCGCCAGGGAGATAGAAAGCTTTGTTAAGACATTGCATTTAAGCAAAACAGGTTTCTTTTCCGACATTAGCAAAACCAAATCACACGCCTTTTGTAACCACCGGGAATCAGAAGAGTAGCACATTTCCACCACCAACCTATCCATAATGTCATCACCTGGAAAACCATACACATTTTTGAAATCCTTAAAATATTCCCATGCTTCACCAATTCGGCGATCTTTCATTGCCACTTCAAGCTTTTTCAACAAGACAGCTGAAGAAGAACCCGCCCAACATAATTTTTCAGGCTGTGTATGCTGAGAAATACGATAGAGATTAAAGAATCGAAACTGTTCAAAGCCAACTCCTTCGACTTTAGTACTTCCAAATTTATTACCTGATGTTACAATTCCATTACCAGTAAATACTAAAGGTGTAGTCTGAAGAAGTGAAGTTATACTAACTCCTAGTATGCTGCCCTTGATCCCAGCAGGTTGTTGCAGAATTCGTTTTGTCAAAACATGTCCCATTTGCCCGCTTTAATCCAAACTACAATAAAGATTAATAAACGAAATCAGCCAACAATGACATTAACAGGCTTGATTTTGTAAATAAGTCTAGGAAAAGTAAACAGGATACCAAACACACATTTTGATATTTCTATTTCTCCCAATTCTTGAAAATAAGTAAAGTTGGAATTGACTGACATATCCATTTGGAGATAATCTGTGAAGCCATTATAAAGGAAGGGCCTTGGAAAGAACACTCAAGACTATGAATGTCACGACCCGGAGGGAGGCCGGACAAAAACATCGGGCCAAACGACCCGACCCTTGAAGAGGACTCAATTGCTCAGCTCAAGGCTTGTTAAGATTTATGGAAGATTTGTATAAAATATCCAGTCGTAACCCACTTATGATGGGTCACAGTCCATATAGTAATCGCAATAGGCTATTATAATGCGGAAATATAAGATTACAAGTCTAAATTCAACTATGTATACAATCCCAAACACCTAGAAATCAAATTAAGTGTAATACAGTTATCCAGTGATATGCTTACCAAGAAATGAAGGTGCAATTTAAAGAAACGAAAGAGAATTTGAAACGTCTTCAGCCCGATCCCGTGCAAGCCTAGCTACTCTTCTCTTTACCTAGAGTGGTTGGGTTGTTGGGGTAAGTGACTAAATCAATAAAAAAACTTATACTAAATGCGACGCACGTGTAAAATTTGTTTTACTCTTTTCGTGAAAACCATGAGTTTTAGGTAATATGCATGTTTCTCAAAACATTTCAAAGTTTTTTTATCCTTTAAGAAAATCTGACATCAAAGACCCCCCGACGAGACAACAATAAAACATGGTTGTATACATAGACAGCTATAAGTAAAAATACTTTCATCGTAATTTTATCGTAAAAACAGTTATCCGTGAAAATAAAGGAACACTTAGTGACTCCTCCAAACAATCACACAGAAAGGCAGCGACTGTTTCCTGACAGCACCTCATGAGCTTGGAGGAAGACAAATGATGGCGGTCTGAAAACCCGGCTCGTCACGCGGGTTGTTGGCGAGCAAGCTCTGCGACAACGCAGCCCATAATATACACCCCAATCAAGTTTAGGGATTCGAAACCCAAGGAAGCATCATCTTCCTAATCTCATCTTTCACACAGCGCACGATCAACCATCTCCACGCAGTAGGAGATGTACCAGGGATAGCCTCTTGATACTTTGACACCGAAACCGTCCAAAGTATCAAGATAATTCATTGCCTCCAAATCAAAATCCAATCATCGTATAATAAAAACGATGTGCAAAAAAGTAAATGTGTAAAACTCTCGTACATAAGTAATATAAAAACTGACACACTGTCGAACAGTCCCCGTCAGATTTTTCATATGTTGTAATCCACAAAATACGATTTTTTGAAAAAAAACAATAAAATGCAATGCAAGCAACTAGATATAAAACCTCTACCTGGAAGGCGGTTTCTCCTTTTATCCGAAGAAATAGCAACCTCAAGTACTGGCTCGAAGTTCACAAACTCATCTGAACCTAAAACATATCAAACATAAGAATTCTCATAAATAACTCTCAAGAAATAATTTGAAAAATCCTACACCAAAAGTAAGCATATCGTCCATCCACATTCCACCTATCATTCCCTCCATGGTTCACAAAGTAGAACTACACAAGGAGACGAAATCCTCAACTTTAACATTTAGTAAACATCCAAAGTTCATTAACTGTATCTAACCGTTCCAATAGACATGAAAACACCACCCTGAACATAGCATCAATTCCTTAGTTTAATACTTGTAGCCAAAATCATTGAGTGCAAGTCCCCAGGTGCATGTGCCCTCAAATGGCCATTAAGCACAGTGTGCAAATTTCAATCAATGAGCAAAACAGATTTTCAACCATACATAATTCATCACTCATTGCAGTAAGCTTAACGGTATATCAACCCACGAAATAAAAAATCCTCCGGTCTCTACAAATACACAGTGAGCATAAACTATATACCACCAACAGAACATTTCCTTGGGAATTTTATCAATGACAGCAAATGAACCCCCAGCAGTTCTTATCAGTAAAACTGAAACAAAAAAGTTTCAATTCATCAATACGGTAACCAACTACAATCCTCGGGTTTTGCCTGCAACAAATAAACACATCAACACTCCATGGATTTACCACCCGAAACAGAAACCCAATACAGAAGCAAAACAGGAAAAAAAAATCCATCAGTTACAACCGTGGCAAAAACAGGGAGCATATTATCGGCATTTCCATCCAAAACAGCAGTCAAAACCAATTTCATTAACCACAGTTTTTTCATCATCCAATTCAGAAACCCCAAAATAGAAATCCAAAACTGTTTTCTTCAGTAAAACTGTAAATAGACAGGGGCAAGCTCTCGGTTTTTCATGGTATCAAGACAGGCAGCACACTGAACATCAAAACAGGAACAAGAAAAAATCAATTCGGCATTTCTCCATCCAAAACAGTAACAACATCAAAACAGCCACCCAAAAACGGAACCCATTCAACCTAGTGCATTGTATTCTTACCTTGATCGAAGGAGTAGAAGAATGCAGCTCCCAGGTTCGAAGCTGCTACCGTCGCCCGCGTTCAACAGTCCCGAGTTTCCTCGCCTCTGCCGTCGGCCGACCCTCTCTCGCGCAATGTTCTCGGACGGACCGCACAATCGCCCGCGGTCGGAAATCTTCGACCGCCCGTAGCTTCCGTCGGCCTTGCTCGGAATGCCCGAGTCCCGTCCGTTCCGGCTCGCGAAGCTCTCGGCCAAAGAGATGAAATGGAGTTCTGCCCGTATTTCCCTTTTTCTTCAAATTGGCCGCCACCAGCTGCTTATTTTCCCCTCAATTCTTTTTCTTTTTCTTTTTTTTCTTTACTTCTTAATCCTTCTCTTAATTGATTTCTTTTATTCAATTAATATATATCACAAATATATATCTAATAGCATATTACATATTAATTAGCTTATTTTTAACTTCTTACTTATTCTGAATATTACCTAACAATGATTATCGATTCAATTTAATTTTTTAATTCTGTTTCTTAAATTAATTTTCTGTTTGAAAATTTCTAATTTTATCTATTTAACTAATTGATCAAAATTCTATACGTAACTCTTACGTGGCAATTTGTGTCAATTATTTAATGTCATGACTGATTTTTAACGTGAAAAAATTTACACATAAAATTTATAATTAAAAATTTAACGGATTTTACAATGAAGGTGGGAAGAGGTTTCTAATTTTTTAGAAAAACTGGAAATCATGCAATAAGCAAGAAATTAACCAAATAAATGGAAGAAAAATAATCATAAAATGATCACCACAAGATCCTTGCAAATACCGAGTCACGCGTTAGATGACGAAGACAAAGCGTGACAAGAATCTGCAGAGCCCGTCGATTGCTAAGGCGGAGCAGGGAAAGAAGCAACAACACAAATCTAGAGGGCAATGGTTCGGCTAAGAGCGGAGAGATCATCCTTGACAAATGGAGTAGGACCTTAGCCCGTTCGTGAAGAGGGTTGAGAAATTCAGTTGAACTGAAGTAGCGCCTTACCCCGACACCGGCTCCATCTCTCCACTCCCCTTAACTTCTAGTGGAGAGGTGAAATCCTACCCTTTTTTTGTTTAACAAAACTCAATTTGTACTTACAATCATTAACAAAATTGCAGTTAAAATTGATGTCCCGCATAAAAAATGTGAAATATATAATGAATTTTATCATGTCTAATTCATTTGGCTAATGACTTAAAGAATATGAGTTATTTTGTTGAAAAAAAATTTACTTAAAGAGTCTAAATCATAGACTTGTCATTTTCTTGGATGACTATTATTTGAAGGGTCGTGCCCAGATTAACTGCTCACAGCCATCAACATTAATGGAAGTGATGAAATTTATCTAATTGTTGGAGGCAGTGTTGCTAGCGTCACTGGAGGGGCTGATCAAACGTCATAAGAGGTTGTGCACCCTTGAATACTCACTTTGCTTCAACTTTGATCATCTCCATTGGCGCCCAGGTCACTTGATTGTAGATATTAAGAGCCTTTTCATTGATTCTTGGCTTGTTAGGAGGGACCATCAATCCTCTATTGTCAACAAGCTTCTGGATGAGCTAGTTGTAGGGAAGGTTCTTCCTTGGGCTGTTCAAGATGTCTTTCATGAAATTCATAATTATGTATCAAAGGTTGAATCTCTTCCCGTTGCAGAGTTTCTCTATCACATAAAGATCCATGCAACTGACGTGGTCTCTATGTTCATCATGAAACAAAATTGTGTGGGTTATCATGTGATGGATGACTCTAGTTTAGACACTTAAGTTCTTGGATTTAGGTTTGTAGAAAGATCCAACGTCGGGATTGCGGTGCAACTATTACAACAATGTCAGATCTTCTCATTGTTTAATGAAATATGGATCCTTAGATACGTGAAAATATTCCTCCGTCAGTTCCTCCACAAAGCATCCAATCAGCTCATTTAACTCATTAAGAGTTATTATAATTTCTCACCCAAACAGATACGTCTTTAGCTCCAAAAGTTGGTTGCCCAGGTCCAGATTCGCGTAAAACAGTTTCACAACCCACTCATAATAATGATAAGTGTCTAAAGCCCCTGTTGGTCGTAGGATATGATTAGAAAGACAACATTGTTTAGTATTGAGAGACGTCCAACAATGCGACAGACGTTCCTCAATAATAAATTACTTCGTTTCTCAACATCAATAGATATTTCCTAGCATCCATGGACATTTCTCAATACTAAACAATATCATTTTTTAACAAGGGAAACCTTCATTCTAGTTGAGTGCTAGACATCATACTACATATGATGTCGTGGTCTAGAACATGAGTTGGTAGGGTTGGTTCTGGGCCTAGTGGGGTGGGTCTAGGCGCCCAGAAATATAAATGGGATCGGTAAAGCTAGAATGGGTTGGATTTATCCGTTTTTAATAGGTTGACCCAACAGTTTTTTGCACCAAAACCCACAAACCAAACCATTAAACATGGGTTTTCGAGAGTCCTAACCGTGAACGTATTGGAGAGTCCGAACTATATGTAGTTCCTATCCTTGACAAAACCAACCTGAATTGGACTAAACCGCCCGGGTCGGTTATTGTCACGCCCCTTTTCTCATGGGGCCTAATGGGCTAGGCCCGATGGGAGGCTTCCGGGAGGCCTCCCCAAATGCATGTTGGGCGTGCATTGTGTTCGGACAAATTAGTTCGAACAAAGGATGGTTTTAATCGGGACAAAGTGGCGGCTGGACAAAGCCGTCCGGGCTTCAGACAGCGCGCTGGGCCGCGCCAGCGTTGGGCCGCGAGGATGAGGCTCCAAGTTTAAATTTCAAACTTGGATAAGATCCGATCCAAGAATGATGGATCTCAAGCTTATGTGTCCGCAGCTAAAGCAGCAAATCCATGTGGGGCCAAGATGCACTTGAAGCCAACCAATGGGAGCACGCCACACCCGAGAGATGATGTGTCTTATCCTTTTCGAATTTGAATGTTATCCAGGGGATTCAAACATTCAAATTGGCTTATCCGGGATGACACAACACGGACCAATGGGAGAGAGCCATCGAGGAGGATGATGCAACTCGACCAATGGGAGGAGCCATCGATGAGGATGATGCGACTCGGCCAATGAGAGGAAGCCATCGAGGAGGATGACAAAACTCAGCCAATGAGATGAAGACAAGTCACCATTTTGTAATCTAGGAGATTAGATGGATAACTTAGTCTATAAATAGTGACCTTGAGGCACCAAGCAAAGGGAGTTCGATCCATAATAAAAAGGTGGATCTATCCTTGTGCATTGTGTGGTGTTCCTTGGAGAAAGTGTATTCCTTGGTTCTTTTATTGAGAATAGAAAGAACGGGTTGGGAGTGGGACTCCCGTAAAGCGATCGGATCATTACAAAAAGGCGACAATTGTGGGTGAAGTTCTTGTATTCACAACGAGCAAGAGCTTGGGAAGGCTGGTCGGAGTGGGACTTCGGCGCCATCACACGTTTCGTACCAATTCCGCGGGTCGAAAAATTTGGGTGTGACAGTTATACCTATGAGTCGGGGCGTTCTGCCCAGCCCTTATAAGTCCGATCCGGAACTATATGATTAGTGTCCATATTTCCCCACTGAGTAGCAAGTTATAGTTGAAGAGAATGGTTACTGGTTAATTGATCTAAACCCATAAGCTAATAATTTTAATGGAAAAATATGTTTTAATTTAAATTTTGTTTCATTTAAGTTCTTATAGTTTTATTCGCCACATAAAAGTTATATTATTTTAGTTTAGTTTTTGGAAAAATGACAAATCAACTATCGTACTTCGTTATCAATGACAAGACAATCACTAAAATATTTTTGCTAATAACTTAACTACTGAACTATGAGAAATCACCCCAGCGAACATTGTCATTAACTTTCTAAAAATCGCAGTGAAAAAGAACAAATAGCCATAAAAAAACAGAGAGAACTCGTGATTTTAGAAGAGACTTTCAATGGAAAATGGTTAATAGCCATGGAGAATAGATTTAGAAGATTGCGGATTTTATAATTTAGAAGATTTTGTAAAAGAATATTAATGTTTTAGTTTTCGGATGATCTAGATATGTTTTACGGTCCATGAAAAAATCATAGTTTGTCCATATTTTTCTATGAATAAGACAATAATTTTTTTTTTTATTTGCAGATGTTCCTCTACAGATCGACGACGTTCTTGAGTTGTATTTCAAGGATTCACGTTCTACAGCGGAAAAACAATGCTATTTAATGAAACACGTAACCGCGGTGTTTACTCTGTCAATTTTTTATAGTTTAGTAGTTAAATTGTTGACACTTTAGTGTTTGCCTTATCATTGATCACAAAATACGATAGTTGATTTGTCATTTTCTCTTAGTTTTTTAATAATACTTTTATCTATTTTTATCATTAAATTTAACCGAATGTGCAATGTAGATAAATTATATTCGTAGCATATTGACACATCATAAATTATTAAAATAAAATTTTTCCTTCGGTTTAATTTTAAAAAAATGGTTATTTTAAAAAAAATCAACTAATAAATCTATGAGTTTGCAATATGATGAGAATAAAATAAATCAACGTGGTGTATTCCATTAGATTTAACTGCGAACGGAAGAACAATTTAAAAAGTAAATTAAAACTATAAAAAAAATTTATGGACAAATAAAATTATAAATATTAAAATGAAACTAATCTTAAATTATAAGGACTAAAAGTATATTTTTGCCTAATTTTATTGAGCATTACTTTCCAACAATTGTATAAGCAATATTTTTAATTATTAGGCATGCTCGATTAATTACTTTAAATTATAACAAAACTAATGCAATAACTTTTTGCATATTGTAAATTTTAGGGTAAATGACAAATCAATCATTGTGGTTTGAGATTAATGACAAGTTAATCACTATGGTATTTTTTTTAACAAGTTAATTACTCATGTGTGTTAAAATGACAAATCCAACATTACGTAAACGTTTACCGTTAAAAAGTTGGTGCCAACGTCCGAACGCCGGAACGCCCTTCTCCGGCGTTCTGAATTTAGAATGCCCAACGTGAGGCGTTATGATTTTCTTAGGGAAGAAGTCGCCAGAATCAACCGAACAACTCATGACCCACAAAGCTTCGGCTTTTAATTACTCGCCTTTGCGCTTGTCAAAGTCGCCCATGTTGCGTCGTCGCCCACTCGAAGACACCGTGAAAATTGCTGTGTCTAGGCATGCTGAAGCTCGTTAGAGGTGTCTGGGTTTTCCATTATGGAGCTGGTGGTCTATAGCTATTGGAGACCGCGAATTTAGCATGAGAGACCGCAAAATTCACAGTCTCTCGATGCCTTATCCAAATTCGTGATCTCTCATGCGAGAGACAGCGAAATTTCGCTGTCTCTCATGTTAGAGACCACAAAAATTTGCGGTTTCTGATAGCTAGAGACCACCAGACGCAGCGAAATTCCCAGATGCCGAGAACACGAGAACAGGGGAGATAAAAAGAAGTCTCCTCCTCCTGCGAAAGCGTGGATTTTTCGGCATGTCTCTGGCGATTACTGTCTTCTCCCTCTTTCTATTTTCTATGCTCTGTCGCGTTCATTCCGGCGAACTCCAAATCCTGCTTGAGCTGAAATCTGCATTGCAAAATTCCAACTCCAACATTTTCCAGTCATGGAAGTTGGCCGATCTGTGTGCAATTTTTCTGGAGTTACTTGCAATTTCGAAGGGTTGGTTAAGGAGATTGAACTTTCTAACGGTAAACGTCTATGTGATATTGGATTTGTTATTTTATCATACGTGAGTGGTTAATTTGTTAAAAAAAATATCATAATGGTTTACTTGTCATTGATCTCAAACTACAATGGTTGATTTGTCATTTATCTTAAATTTTATTTTTGACAAATTATAAATAATATAAATGTACAAAAATAGTTAAGATATATCTAATTTATTCGATGCTGCCACATAATTTTTATGTTAAGATATAATGAATTTTTTTTATATAATTGGGTTTATGTTAAAATTATAAATATAAATGTTATATTTGCATTGAAAAATAGAAATTTTCAACCAATAATTTTACTAACATTAATTAATTAATTATATATATATAAGTGTAATTTAGATTTTTTCATTTGAAGTCATTTACAGATTAAATCTTAAACTATTTTATTGACAAATCAAACTTTTATCTTTCAACCACCAATAATTTGGACCTTCGTTAATTCATCTGTTATATTTAGAACGTGTACATCACGCCTTCCACTTATTTAGGCGTTTCAACTCAATTTCTAATTCTCTAGCGATAAAGTTTGAAATTGGATTAGAAATTGTCAAAGGGGCTAGAAATTAAGTTAAAATATTTGATTAAATGAAAAATATGGTATACATGTATTAAATTTAACGATAAATTAATGACAAAGCCCAAATTTATAACAGGGAAAATGACAAATCAACCATCGTATTTTGTAATCAATGACAAGACAATCATTAAAGTATTTTTGCTAACAACTTAACCACAGAACTATGAGAAATCGCTGCCACAAACATCACCGTTAACTTTCTGAAAATCACAGTGAAAAATAGCAAATATCTATGGTAAAATGGAAAGAAATAGTGATTTTAGAAGAGATTTTAAGTGGAAAATAGTTAATATCTATGGAGAATGAATTTAGAAGATTTCGAATTTTGTAAAAGCATGAATTTAGAAAATTTCGAATTTTATAATTTAGAAGATTGTGTAAAAGAATGTTAATATTTTAGTTTTCGAATGATTTAGAATTATTTTACAATGCATTTGAGAATCGCAGCTTGTATGTGTTGTTTGTGTTTTTCTACGAAGAAGACAATGATTTTTTTTTATTTGAAGACATTCCTCTGAGGAAAGTCGTCTTTCTGCGGTGGAATGTCGACTTTCTGCAAAGTAAAGACGACATTCCACCGCAGAAAGACGACATTTTTCTGTGGAACGTCGACATTCCTATGCAGAATGCTGACTTTCTTGAGTTATATTTCAAGGATTCACGTTCCGCAGCGGAAAGACAACGTTCGGCTACAGAAAGTTAACGTTCTGCAGAGAAAAGACAACGTTCCACAGAAAAATAACAACGTTATTTAACAAAAAACTTAACCGCGGTGTTTATTTTATTAATTTTTCATAGTTTAATGGTTAAATTATTAATAAAAATACTTTAGTGATTGACTTGTCATTAATCACAACGTATAGTGGTTGATTTGTCATTTTTTTCTTAATAATATTAAAAAGGTAGAAGTTCAATTTCTTAAATTTTTTTTTCTAACTCTAACATGGGTCAATGACCTCAAAATGGTCAGGTTTTAAATTGAATTTTATCTTTTAATTATATATATATGTATAAAAGAGAGTAATATTATTTATTTATTTATTTTTAATATTTTAGGAGGGGGTGCGTCTACTATCATTTTTCAAACCAACGTATACGTATACATTTCCAATAAAAGAGTGATACCCAAAAGTAAGATCCAAAATACAGAGTAAAAAGGGTTGTTCCAATCTGTGGTTAGAACATGTTTTCAATGAATTAATCAAGTATTATAAGTCAGTGTACATAGAACTTGGAGATAGAAGACCAAGCGAATAGTCGACCCATAAAGTCTTGACTGTTATAATCTTGTGAGATGTTCTTTTAAAATCAAATGAAACAATGCCTAAACACACAGATGGGAATTCACTTGAAAGTGGTGGGATTGTGTTTGACAATGTTTTTAAGTTGAAGGAGTCCGACGTTGGTTGGTCTGTCTGATCTTTCTCTCTCTCAACAACCGTATCCCACACTACGGGACAAACCCATTGACTCCCTCCATAATTGAGCTTCACTTTCCCTTCCATTCACAATTCATACGTCAGTCATGACCCAACCCCCCCCTATTTTCGTCATTTTCTGGCTACCCATTTTTTAATTCTTATTTGTCAAATAAGACTGAGGGAATCAGCGGACAAAAAGCAACGGTTGTGATGATCTTCACGTAAAGATTTTGAATCTTGACCATACACATTTAAAGTATTAAAATTATTTCCGATTTTAATAATTATTTTACTTATTAATCTAAATTAAATTATAGGTTGATGGTCATAAAATGTCAAGCCCCTGTTTTGTCGTCGCACGAGGAGATGCTACTTCGGACCGGGGGACGGACTCCTTGTTAGCTAGTAAATGACGGTTATACCCTTAATAGCCTCAAAAAGAACGACCAGTCTGGCATTCCATTCAAGTCACTCCCTCGTCTGTTTCTTAGTTGGCTTCCATGGCTTGCCTTTCTGCGAAATCCCCTCTATCTACCTCTATAAATACTCGTCTTTCTCTCCTTTCCCTTGCAGAATCTTCTAACCCATCTCTTTCTCTCTCTAGAAAATATCAATGGCAGCGAAGAACCAAGACCCACAGTCGCAGTTCGAGGATTTCTTGCCTCTAATGGCGGAAAAGCTTGGCGGGGAGGGGTTGATAGGGGAACTGTGCAATGGGTTCAATCTGCTGATGGACGGTGATAAAGGGGTTATCACTTTGGAGAGCCTGAAAAAGAACGCTTCTTTGCTGGGCTTGCAGGATCTGAGCGATGAAGATCTGCGGTGTATGTTGAGCGAAGGGGACTACGACGGAGACGGGGCCCTCAATCAGATGGAGTTTTGCGTTTTGATGTTCAGATTAAGCCCTGATTTGATGAACCAGTCTCGGGTGTGGATTGATCAAGTTTTAGAGCAAGAATTTAGGAACTGTTTTTAGTTTAGTAACCTGAAAATCAATGGTTTTCTTATGAAATACACAGAATATACAAAATCTATATATGTTTTGTGTGATGTAATCACTCCGTTAGGTGATTGGGTCCCTGCAAGAAGAAACTGGTGGAAAAGTCTTGAGCAGGATAGACTGAAATTTGGTCTAGCCGTGCGTGCCGGCCTGTTAGTCTAACGAATCAGTCAAATTGGCTAATTAATTTTTGGGGAATTCGAAATAGTAAAGTTGGATAAAACTTCTCAGTTGAACTACCGGTTATAACTCATTCCATCTCGAAACTCTCGAACGGTTCTTCCACCCTTAACGTATCAGCTGTTGGTATTTGAATCTTCCTGTTAAGTTCAACGTTAATTATTGCACGCGTTGAACACATGTCTGTATTCCTTCAATCTGATTTTTGTGGCAGTGCTCCCACGATCAGTCAATTGACGAAGATAAAACTTAGCCGATTAGAGAATGATCTGGGTTTTAATGCTGTGCAAAGAAGATGTCAGCATTGAATGATCACCCAATTTTGACTCAAAGATAAGAGGTGTTGTTAAACCCATATTCGTTGCTCGTTCTGTAGAATATCAGCCATTTCTCTCTATCAATAGAATCTGGAGCAGACTGTCAACCTCTATCCTGTTTTGATCTTCTTTCAACCTCCTCGGCCATTAAGAGGAACTGAAGGACCGGGTTAGCTTTCAAGTCGCTCCAGAAGTTCTGGTTTCTTTAATCTCTTTCTCAGATGGGTTCTCTTTCTTCTTCATTCAATAGTCTCTCCACTTCAGTTATGTCCGTAGTCGGGTAAGTTTTCTCTTTCCCAGGGGAACTGGTCCAGCTTTTGTCTGTAATATTTAGGTTCATCGGATGATTCCTCTGGTTTCATATTCATTAAAATTTAAAATGACTAGTACTGATCACGGGAGAAGGAGGAAATGGAAATCACAAGTGTTCTTGGGGCTTTAAAAATCTTATTGAAAATTGTGAGGAATAGAGACAATTGAGCTTTTCTGTTGGCCTTAATATAATTTTAATATTTTTATTTTACATTATTTTTTCTTAATTTATTTTATGTTATTCGAATATGGTATAATCTTTCACTGCTAATTTTAGATTAAGATACAGATTAAATAATTAGGTTTTTTTTTTTATCCAAATTGTTTCATATTATATCTCGGGTCTCCATCGAGAGATGTGACAAAGACAACATCCTAACCATCTCAATTTTCTGAATCAAAATAGACCCACATAAATATTCACCTTTGAATCTTGTTACTTCTGTCGCTTATGGCAGTCAAATCTTATTGGTAGCCGTCAGTGCCATTCGTTTCATTTAGTCATACATTCATGCATGATTAAAATTATTCCAATCAATAACTATAATCAATTTTAACCCAACTCCAATTACAACTAATCAAGATTTCAATATTTGAACTTAATCTTCTCATTTTCACATGGATGTTGGCCCAAGTGCCTAATGCTGTGCAAAAATAATACACAGTTGTTTGGAATTTAGCATGACCTAAATTTTATTGGATTGAGTTTGTTGACTCATATTGTTGATTTCATTTAGAGTATATTTTCTCTACAAATTAATGTAAAGTAAAGTCACAAAATTCACGGTCATATTTCGATATGCATAGTAAATTTATTTTTCTACCCGTGATTATTTTTTAAAAAAATTTTCACGTAAATTTTAGTGTTTCACATTTTTTTTTCTTTTTCTAGTTATTGTTTGATTTCTAACAAGTGGTATCGTTGTACCTCCGAGCAATAGGTTCTTCGTTGATGAGTTTTCTTTCATTGTCAGTTGTCATAGATCTGCATTGTTATTATTTATTCTTGTTGTTTTCCATTTCGATTGAGATTGTTGCGAGAATGTCATTTGCAAAGTTGAATTTTTGCCAAAGATAAAAATTGTTGAAAATCCTTGAGATTTTTAAGAGATTAAATTGGATGATTTATAGTAGATTTGGAATTGTGAAATATCTCAATATTGGATTGTTTTCGGTCTAATTCAAATTCAGTTAGGGGTGGAAATCAGTTCAGGTTGAACAGGGTAACCGAACCAAACTGGGTATTTTTGGACGGTTCGGTTCGGGTTTGACTAATGGAATTTTTGTATTTGAACTCGGTTGTCGGTATTTGAGGGAAATAAACTGAAAAATCGAGTAGAACCGACGATATTAAAAAAAAGGTACCAAAATTGTGCACTGCACTCTGCACTATGTATGACCTACACAGAGTCGCAGACTCCTTCTTTAGTTCTTTAGATCAAATTTCGAAATCACATATTTACAGTGAGTTCACGTCGCGAAATCGGAAATCACAGTCTCTCATCGCCAGGCAGAAATCGAAATCATTGTGATACCGTGAAATCGAAATCTCGTCAAAAATCGCGATTTGTGAAATCTTATTTTCCGTCACGGTGTCACCTGCAATAGAGCGAGTTTGAAGTTGTCCACTCTGGTCTCCAGTGCAGCCGCAAGTTTGAAGTCGCAACTCGAAGTTTCCCTCGCAACTTCGCACACACAGTTTCAACTCAACTCGCAGGTTAGTTTTGTTTCAAATGCATTAACAAGAGTTTACTAATTTTGTTAATTTTGCTGGGTTTGTATTGTGTTCTTTGATTCATGACATAATTGCTAATTTTGCTATACGCTGGAACAAGTTTACTGATTGTTCATTTTGCTATTTTTGCCAAATTTGTTGTCTGCGGGAAAAAGTTACTAATTGGTTTTAGTTCATTACATAATTTTGCTAATTCATGACATAAGTTCACTAATTTGTTGTCTGCGGGAAAAAGTTTACTAATTGGTTCTAGTTCTGGTTCATGACAACTAAACTTTACAACACAACTAACAACTAAAAAACAACTTTACTAATTGGTTCTGGTTCATCACAACTAAACTTTACTACACAACTAAAAAACAACTTTCCTAATTGGAACAACTAAACTTTACTAAACAACTAAATAACTCAACTTTACAAATTAGAACGACTAAACTTTATTAAACAACTAAAAAACAACTTTACTAATTGGAACAACTAAACTTTACTAAACAACTAAATAACTCAACTTTACAAATTAGAACGACTAAACTTTACTAAACAACTCAACTTTACAAATTGAAACAACTAAACTACTAAATAACTAAACTTTACTAAACAAAAACTAGTTTACTAATTAGAACAACTAAACTTTACTGATTGAAACAACTAAACTTTACTAAAATTTACTAAACAACTAAACTTTACCAAACAAAAACAAGTTTACTAATTGGAACAACTAAACAAGTAAACTTTACTAAACAAAAACAAGTTTAAATATTGTTTGAAATATTTAATGTATAAGATTGTATTACTTTGTTGTTATGATTGAATTTCAGATTTCTAATTAAGATGTTTAAACTATTATTGAAGTTATGTTTAGTGTTTACGGATGTTTATGACTAAGATATTGAAACAATTATGCAAGTTCTGTTTAGTGTTTATTGGAAATATTTGCGTTATTTGTAATGGTTTAATTTTGCATTTTTCATGTTAGGATGGAAAGTGATATGAATAATAGCAAGAAAAGAAACAAAACATGTGAAGCGTGAAATTACTTCACTAAAATAGAACAAATAGAGTCAGATAACCCTCGAGCAAGTTGCAATTACTATGGAAATTCGTATGCATGTTATCTAGTAAGAAATGAAACTTCAAACTTGAACAAACATGTTAGTAATTGTAAGAAATTATTGGCTAGTTTAGACGAGACACAGAAGACAATATTGTTTCGTAAAAAAGAGACAGTAGGACCAAGTAAAGTTGGTTCTTTAACAGTAAAATCATTTAGTGCAGAAAGATGTCAAGATACACTGGCTAGAAGGGTTGTGATTGATGAGTTACCTTTCAATATTGTTGATGGAAAAGGTTTTATAGAGTACTCAAATGGATTGCAACCAAAATTTATTGTTCTTTGTCGCAAAACCGTTGTGAACGATATTTTCAAACTCTATGTACAAGAAAAGAGTAATTTGAAGGCTTTCTTTTCTCAATTGCTTGGAAGAGTATGTTTAACTACTGACACATGGACTTCTATACAAAATATAAATTATATGGTTGTGATTGCTCATTTCATTGATGCAAATTGGTCTTTACAAAAAAATATTATCAATTTTTGTGTTATTCCTAATCATAGAGGAAAAACTATTGCTATTATTGTGGAAAAATGTTTATTGGATTGGGGGATAAAGAAAGTTTTGACTGTCACCTTTGATAACACTTTAGCTAATGAAGTTGCTTTAAACCATTTGGTTAAGATAATTAAAAATTGGAATGGTTTGATACTTGATGGAGAGTTTATACACATCAGATGTTTTGCTTATGTTGTAAATTTGATTGTTTGCAATGGTTTAAAAGAGCATAATGATTCTATGATGAAGATTCGTAAATCTATTAAATATGTCAGGTCTTCTTCTTCTAGGATGCAAAAGTTAAAACATGTGTGGACAGTGCCAATATTACATGTAAAAGTAACGTATGTCTTGATGTTCCAACTCGATGAAACTCAACATACTTAATGTTGGATACTGCTGAAAAGTTTGAAAAAGCTTTTACGAAGTTGAAAGAATATGACAGTTTCATAGTATTCTTGAAAGTATTTTATGACGTGACATTAAAAGTTTCATCGACTTTAGGAATTACCGCCAATATATTTTTCTCAGAAATATGTAAACTTCGTAGAGTTATCAAGAAATTTGCAAGTGATAACTCATCGCTAAGAACCATGACATTGAATATGCAAATTAAGCACGAAAAGTATTAGGGAGATTTCAGTAAAGTGAATTACTTTATGTATGTCGTTATTGTACTTGATCCACGATATAAGCTGAAATTCGTGAAATATTGTCTATTGAAATTATATGGATTAGAGATGACAAATGAGTTGATAATGAAATTTGAACATACAATTAGAAAATTGTATTGTGAGTACAAAATAGATTCACTAACAAATGACATAGAACAAACTTCTACTTCTAGGCTTATGGTTGAAGTTGCTAACAATTTTGATAATGACGAGTTTGAGTCAACATTTCATGCAACATTGAATAGTGAAGATGAGTTTGCCAATAGAAATGAAGTTGAAAATTATTTGTCTGAAAAACTTGAGAGTTTTTTATCTGAAACAGATATATTGAGTTGGTGGAGAATGCACACTACAGAATATCCAACTTTGAGTAAAATAGCAAGAGATGTGTTTGCTAATCCTATTTCGACGGTTGCCTCAGAATCGACATTTAGCTGTGGTGGTCGAGTGTTAGATTCCTTTCAGGGTTCCTTAGCTCCAAAAACTGTAGAAAGTCTCATTTGTCTTCAAAGTTGGATTCGTGATTCCAATAGATCTGCAGATATTTACGAATCATTAGAAAAAGTCATGCAATTTGAAAAAGGTATAACTATTTATATTTTGTTCAATATTAGTTTGTTTGTACATTGTTCTAATTATTTATTTTTTTTGTAGATTTAGATGATTTTATGACGGCATCAAACAAAGATTGATATTTTCAAGACTATTTATTCTCAGGTGATCGTGTTTCTGTTGATTATTGTCTTTGATTACTCATTTTATTTGTTATTGGTAGTACTAATTATACCCTTGCAGGAGCTTTTTCTTTGGTTTTTGGTGAAAAGGTATTCGCATCAATTTTTCAACCTCTAGTTTGATTCTCTTTGTCGTTGTTGCCTGAATGAGTTTTATGCAAACTCGAAATTTCTATTAGTTGAAAAGGTAGGTGTGGATGATGCCGGATGGAATTACAAGAATCATTATTAAGAAGAGTGAGTCAATAATTAAAATGGTTTCCATTGTGAATTCATGACAAGTTTCCTTCACATTTTGATTTACTGTACGTTTTGATTTAATAGCAATTGCTCAAGCACTTTGATGACCCTTAGTTTGAGTTTCTCAAAAACCAATTTGAACATTTTGGATTAAACATTGTTATTCTGAACTCTAGTATTTATGAAAATTGATATGTTGATATATAAATATGGATTAACTGGAATTTTTTACTTGCTAAGCTTCTTCCAAATGTATCGAGGTGTGAGGGGGTTGGGTGAAAAGGTCACAAATATTTGTCTCTTGTGACATAATTTAGCATTTGATTTTTCAATTTATTTCAGAATTTCTTGACAGGAATACTACCAAAATATCTTATGAATTGATGCATTGTTCTGTGTGAATCGATGCATGCAACCTTTACATAATCATCACAAAATGTTATATTATCTTCATAAAAAAAATGTTCAGAAGCCATGTTGCAATGCTAACTTTATGCATATCAATGGCAGTTAGCAGAAATTGGTTTTCCACATACATAGTGTACAGACAAATTGTATACAGGTGGTATTCTTATCATCAATGCCTAATACCATAGCAATAAGCAATTACAGAAAGCAAGAAGAAAAATTTGTAAAAATAATTTTCCGAATTAGACCATTGACTGACACAAAAAATAAAAATAAAAAGTGCAGCTTATTAATGCAAGAACTAAAACTAATTTCTATGAAGTGAGCAAAAAGACAGACCTCTAAATCTAGAAAACTGAACTGAGAAAATCGACTACTAAATTGACAAATCGAACTGAAAAATAAAAAATTGAAAACATGAAAAAAACCGAAACTGAACTGATGAAAATCAAAACCGAGGTTAGGTTTGGTCCGGTTTGTCATTGTTATGGGTTCGGTTTCAGTTTTTCAAAATAAAAGACCAAACCGAGTCAGTTTGGTTCTAATTCGGTCAAAAACCGAATCGAACGGAACCGATTCCACCCCTAAATTCAGTTTGACTTTTGTGATATCTATGATTATTCTGGCGATTAGATTTGATTTGATTTTTGGGGATGATTAGTTATCATGTAAATATCTGAATTTTGGGAATTTCTTTTAGAATCTTGTCATCTCCGTGATTTTTTGCTTCAATTTTTTGGATAAATATTTTATTGAAGCTAGTGACTTTTTGGGTCATATATTTTGTTCAAGAATATGTTTTTTGGAGGCGATGAGATATTTGAAGTAGATATTTCACTTTTGGATTGATATTCAATATTTCATCATGGTAGAATAATGATAGTGGAATTATAAAGGGTTTTTGAAACACATATTTGATATGACAGATCAAAAGATGAGATATGTTTGCACAAATTTGGATGACTCTTTGTGGGATTTGAAAATGTTATCATCATGGTTTAAGAATTTCTTAAACCTAGTTAGTATTATTTGCTAAATTTACCATTGAATATTTTTTTATAGATTGATGACATGTATATTTATTTACGATGTGTCACGACCCATAAAAGATCTGAGATAGAACGATAAATGATTCGGTTCAAAATAACTGAATTGTCCAACCCATATCTTTAATTTTCTCAATTAACATAGCAAGTCTTCAAACATTTATTACATGTCAGGGCCCGACAAAATATGGGTTAAATATGTTCAACAAATGATATCCAGATAATATAACAATATAATTAAAAAATAACTATGTTGAATAAAAATGTAAAATAGAAATTACAGCTATCTTAACAAAGTCTACCTCACAAAATGTCTCTCAAATAAAATTTATTAAAATGTTGGAAATTAAAATGTCCACCAAAATTTACTCTTGAGATGGTAATTGAATATCCTAGCGATAGAATCCTGAAATGGGTGTCATTGGGGTGAGTTAACTAAATTCAATAGAGATCAAATTTTAGATTCAACAATTAATTTTAGAACAATGATTAAACATGTATGGTTTAAAAATTTGTGTTGCATAAATTCATTTTTTCGAAAGGAAAATTAACACCACATACCCTATAGTTTGTGATCAACAACAAGTTAAACCCTGAAGAAATTTTGCACACGAACTATGGGAAAAGAACGTTGGCGACCTCGCAGTCATGTTTCTCATCCAAATCCGTCGACGTTAACGTCAAGGACTGATGAACGGAGACGAAGGATGTCAATTATTGGGGGACGTCCCTCCTGCCTATTGGAACGACGAACGAACGTTCCAAGTTCAAAATAGATGGCGAGGATGGAGTTTCCCATCATCCAAAGGCAATAGCGGATGATATTTCATGTCCGTTAGATAGAGGAAGGACGTCCCTCAATCAAAATTGATGGTCAGGATGGAGTTTGGGGAGAGGGTAGTGAAGTTATTTTACGCAAATTTGGAGGTGGACAACAACTGCCCAAATGAGATGAGGACTTTTCTGTTTGGGCAACAGATTAGACTAACTTTGAAGGAGTTAAATGAGCTGATTGGATGCTCTACGAAGGAGCCAACAGAGGAGTATTTTCACGTATCAAAGAACCCATACTTTGTTAAAGAAGGAGAAGGTCTGGCATTACTGAAGCAATTGCATCGCAATCCTGAAGTTGAATCATTCTACAGGCCCAAATCCAAGAACCTAAATGCCAAAGCCAGAGTAATCCATCACATGATCACCCACATAGTTCTAGCTTGTGATGGACATAGAGACCATATAAGCTGCATGGATCTCTATGTGATAGAAAAGCTCTACAATGGGAAAAGATTCAACGTTGCATACGTGATTATTAATCTCATGAAGGCAATCCTGAAGAGTCCAAGGAAGAATCCCCCTTATAGCTGGCTCATTCAAAAGATCATCCCAAGGAGCATAGAACAAATGAAAAGACACTTGATGTCTACAATCAAGTGGCATTAGCTCAGATGAGGTGAACAAAGTAGGAGGAGAGTGGGTATTCAAGGGTGCAGACACTCCCCCCACGTTGCCTGCACATCCTCCATCCACGTTGGCTGCATCTCCTCCATCAAAGTCAGCTGCACCTCCTCCTTCGACGTTGACTACACTAATTCCGTTGACATCGGTTGCACAACCATCAGATTACATAGAGGTGAAAGACGATTTTTTTCATCCCCCTCCTCAGTCCTCGCCCTATGTACTGATCACTGAGGAGAGGTGGAAGTGACTTGTCGCCAAGTTGGATAGACAAGAGAGGCAACTTGACGAGATTCAAGCCATTGTACTACAAATGAAAGAAGAACTGAGGAAGATTGCAACACCTCCTCCACTAGCCTAGCCAGCTCCTCCATAAGATTCTCTTGCATCTTCTGATGCCGGTTTGGACGGATCAAAGTATGTCTTTTAGCTTACATGCACTTTTCATATATGCATTAGTACTGTTGATTAACAATGCGTTACAATCG
>CM039474.1:28446925-28514423 GCA_022433065.1 Begonia loranthoides | reverse complement strand
GGGGGGGGGGGGGGGGTGTGAACTAGGTTTTAAAAAAATTTTCGTGTGATATTAGTTTTTCTAACCTAATGTCATTTAATGCATATACATAAATAAATAATCACAAATATGAATAGAGAGGGTTAGAGAATTGACACCAGTTTGTTCACACGGTTCGGCAACCCTAGCTTATGTCTGTACTCCAAGTTTCCTACTTGGAGATCCTCATCCGTCTAACCTCCCTGGTTGACAATGTTTGACTTCCAAGTGTCAAACAAACTTTTACAATTGACTCTTTCGGAGGGCATCACTCTTTTCATTTGACTATTACGAGGTATCACCTTTGTTTGACTAATTTGTAGGGTGTCACCCTTTCCGTTTGCGTACAATTAAGGAAATGTAAAAACAAACTAAATCTCAAGTTTAGGGATGAGGAGAGTTAGGTTTACACGCTCAGTAATGAATTGGAATTGAGTATTAATTTTGGCAGAGTTTTGCCTCAATTCCCGATTGATTGCATTGAGTCTCAGAGTGTCTTATATTTATAGACACGACATTTTTTGGTTGACCCAATCCTTTTTGGTTGACCTCTTATGACCATTGAAAACTAGCCGTTGGGTATTCTGCGCATTTTCGGTCGTATATCTCGTTTGCATCATCAACCGCTGCATCATCCAAAATTCTTTGAAGCTCTCTATGTACATATTCGGTCGTATATCTCGACAGGGGCATCGACCGCTTTGCGTCTGAAAAACTTCAGAGTAATCTGTATACCATTTCGGTCGCATTCTTCATCTGGGGCTTCGACCGCTTGGTGTCCAAAAAACTTCGAAGTGCACTGCATGCAAATTCCTTCGGTCACAGTTTTTCATCCAAAACTTCTAGGATTAATCTATTAAGCAATATGGTTGCACTTCTAGGATTGAATTTGGTTTTGTACAATGTGTTGAATTTACACTTAAACTGATTATTCATTACAGCCTGTGAAGTTGATGGATGAGTTCATGAGATTGGCACAGGAAAATAACAAGAACAACAAGGAGATGTGTGGTATGTTTTGCGGCTCTAGGGTAAAAAAAAATATGATTTTAAAGTTATTCTCAGTTTTGATTGTATGTTGAAGACATTGTGCGGCGTGTTATCATTTTTCAGAGTAACGATTCTTTTTCAATAACAACACTCATCGTTCTAAAGCAAACGAGAAAGGTGGACTAGGTAAGAATGTTTAACCAATATTTAAGAAGCTGGTATTGAAAATAAATATCTCACGTTCTTAACATAAAGTGCATGGCATTGCATGAGGAGGAGGTATTTGCAGTTCAGCTGAAGGAGGAACTGCTTAGTTTTGGTTGGATCCATGTAAGACACTTTTATTTATTCATGCAATACTTTTTCCTCATATAATATATGACTTTTATTTCAAACACACCAAAAGCAAGCATGTTTCATGCCATCAGTTGACATGCACACCCAATGTGGCTACCAGTTGATGTTACCTGAGGCAATTGCAATTTTCATGGCACCAACAGATAAAAACTGGTATGTTTTCTCACCCTACAAGAAGTGACAAACTAATTTTGCCTCTCAATTGCAGCCCACATGGCATATTTCAAGTTTCGCGGCCTTGAGGAGAGTCGATAATTAACAAGTGTTCACATAAAGGATTCCATCTTTCACGACCAGTGCAAACCGGATGACCTTTTCGAGCCCTCCACTCATGTTGAGATGAACCATGACATACAGTTAAAGGTCGTCGATCTCCGGGGCAAACCTCTAAAGACGTAATTATACATGTGAGGCAATTGAGAGAGTTTTTGTATCTTTGTGCATCTGTGTTACATTACATTAGTTCCAATTAAGATTTTGTATCATTGATTTATCTATGTTGTACAATTGATATCTTGTATTCTTGCTGTTATTGTATCTCTATTTGTTGGTTATCTCTTTGTTGTTGTTGTTTTGCAACTTGGTTGATGTTTTTTAAGGCAAGGGATGTCCCTTATAGGCCATGGGTTGTCCGTTTTACGACGATGGACGTCTTTTATAGGCCAGAGGCCGTTCGTTTTAAGGTGAAGAACGTCCCTTATAGGTCGAGGGTCGTCCGTATTACGGCGAGGGACATCCATTTTACGTTGAGGGACATCTGTTATTAGATTTAGCGTCTCTTTTACGAAAATTCGAATGCGAAAAAGCGGTCGGACGACTGAAGAAAAAATAAGATAGATTTGAACGTCCAATATTGCCCGGTTGGATGATTGGTCAAACAGCTGAGGAAGGGACAAGCGACCGGTTGGCAAAACTTCCTAAAATTGCATTACCTATACAATACATCCATCAATCACTAAACATAATTTACAAAATTAATTTACAACCATCCATCACTAAAGGAATATGAGTTCACAAAGTGGTGAAGCATCTATTAGAATCAATTATTACTCCTGTAGACTTGCTCTTATAATTCAATGAATTATACCTTTAAGTCTTTAGAAGTAATAAAAGACTCCAGCAGATGCTACAACAATAAAACCACATTGTCTTATACTATAGTCTGAACGCATATTCCAGTTGAGAATGCCTACTTATATAGTTGAGGAGACCAAATTCTTACTCTCCCTCGACATTCACAAACCTCCCTCGGCATTCATGGACGTTTGTCTTCTAGTATTGAAGGCATGTCCCTCAACGTTCACAGGCCTTTCTCGGCTGAAATGAATATAGTTGAGGGACCCCTCAGCATTCACGAACATGCCTCGACATTCACATGTATTCGTATTTTGTGTTGTTGAGGGACATCTGTTATGGGATCAAGGACGTCCGTTATGGGATCAGAGACATCTGTTGTAATAAGATGAGGGACGTCCGTTATGGGATGAGGGACATTCGTTGTAATGGGATGAGGCACGTCCGTTTGGGCCGAGGGACATCCATTTCATCCATTCCTCACCAACAATCTACATAGACGGTCGTTCACCGAGCAAACGCCATTGTTCCTTATTTTGAATATGTAAAGAAGCTGATCAAACAATCCTCCAAGTGATCGACCACTCTTTCCCTTTTAAGTTCCATAACCATTTAAATCTCCCTTCGTCCATAAGCTATAATATAATATTCTTAATTTACACCACATATCACAATTCCAACACATTCAACTCACTAAGCATTGAAATGATAAAATCTTAATCTTACACTCATCACGATAAAATTTGGAGATTACATATGTACAATTAGGATATTAAAAAATACATGAAAAAAAATAAAATAGCACTCATAGAAGCAGCATGGTTAAAGATGTGGGTGTGGGGCGACAAACTCCTACTAAAGACAAACGCAATACAATGTCATACAAAACACACATAGTTAGAACAACGTATGAAAGCATAACAATCTATGCACCTGTGTCTCGACTACAATGGTAAAACTCATAAAGGTGTCTTGTGAGTGTCCTACTCTGCTGTTGCCATTTGCCACGCAATGGCTGAGTCTCCACTATGACAAGAGGGGACATTGTGGCCCACACCCTGACAACGGCTGCATGTCATGGGTACATGTCTCCTGCTGACTATTGTGTGGCTACATGGCTCATCTCTTAACTAGCTGAGGCAAAATTGAATCCTATTTCGTTTCAGGCCACATGTGGTGGCCACTGACATATAGGGCAAAGTGGGAGTACATCCTCATAAATGTATTCCGATGATACGATACAAGCACATAATCCTCAGCTGAAGTCCTTATAAAATTCATGCACGGGATGACATGCACGCATGAGATTCCAATCAGCTCCCACTCGTAACAGTTACAGGTGTGTGTGTCCAAATTGACTACGTACCATTGATTGCCATCACTAACATGAAACTGATTACCTCTTGCAGGTGTTGGACATCAATTCCGAGCCGTATGTTGTAGCTTGACAAGCTTCTTTTTGATCTTATGACACAATAGGTTTGTCAACTCGGCCATTTTGTCAAATTTCTTAACGATCCTACACATGATGCTCGTTCGAATCATCTCGAACATAGTGAGGATCGGTTTGTCATGAGCTAGTAAGAGGCAGAAATTGTAGGACTCACTGAAATTATTGTAGCATATGTCTCACTTTGGGTTGGAACTGAAAGCATGTTTTGACTAATACCTCGGGTTGATTTTTTGCAAATATGTTTGTGCTATCTAGTCGATCACAAGTAGTTTATTCATTTCTTTCTGAAATTGCGATAAAGTTGTGGCCTTAGCTGCCTTCCATATGATATCTTTGTACAAATTGCCTAGAAATTATTTTTTAAAATTGGCATACAAGTGTCTGAGGCAAAAACGATGTTCAACTGCTGGTACATAGTGTTCGATAGCAGGCACCAATCCCTTCTGTCGGTCAGAAATAAATGTTCATCCCCTGCCTATCTCACTGTCTACGTCCAAAAGGAAGCAACACAAAAACCAGGACTAGAAGTCTCTGCATTCTGATTCAACAAGTGCCACAACAACTGGATAAATTCCATCATTAGCATCAATGCTGACGGGTGTGAGCAACTAACTTGGGTAAGACCCCTTCAAGTGACAATCATCTAGGCAAATGATAGTTCTACCAAACTCCCTCAGACCTCACTTGAATACATCTAAACACATATACGTCCTTTTAAATATTAGACTTGGACGAGGTGTATACATGATCTTAAATATTAGACTTGGAAGAGGTGTAGATCATGCATATCTAACACCACCAACAATGTGCTGTTGGAATTGGATCTTTGAATCATTTTTTCATACGACCACAGTTGCTTGTATTATCCGTCACCATCTCCTTCGTTCACTTTCAGGGCTGAATTCCTAGTTCTTCTAGCAAGACTCGGGGTAATGTTGATATTAAAGTCCTTTTTGACAATCACAATAATGGAAGGAACGTCCCACGTGGGCTGACTTTTGAACCTATCCAAATATTGGTTTGTCACCCCTTTGGCAGAAACATGTCAGCTTTCCATTTGTCGTGCACAGGTGTGCACCTCATTATAGCTCTTAATTTGAAAGGTAAGTTCACCTTTCATTTTTGAAGCGTGAAGCCACCAACTGCATCCATCCTTGCACACGATAGTCAACCGATGACGTTTGCTTTTGATGAATTTTATCCTGGGCCCATTCTTCAAAGCATAATCAACCACTTGTTTTTTAATTTTGTTCAACGAACTATACTTCTTCCCCAAACAAAGCTCCGAGGATGAACATTCTAGTTGAGGATGCATACTCTCTGCCCAATCATCATCATCTGAGTCCCGTATTGAACAATGCTCTGAGTCTAGAGATGCCAAGATTGAATGCAACTCTATACCAGGTTTGTAATAGAACCAACGTTGCTCATCGCCTCGCCTACCGGAATAAGATCCACCTCCATTCCACAGTTAGTGGATTCTTCAACAATGGATGGTGTAACACTCCTAACGCCATTTGATGTGCAACACTCAAAAACTTTGTTGTTTGATTGTGTTCAAGGATTTAAGGTTGCTTGCACTCGCAAGGACGTTCTTCACGATTATATAATTGAGTTGCACTGGTTCAAGTTCATGCAACTGAATGAGGGACGTCAATCGAGATGAGAAACGATGTCATTTAGCATTCAGAGAAGTCCCTCGAACACAAACGGACGTCCCTCGACCAAAGACGGACGTCTGTTTCTGATTGAACGATGTAGTCTTAAGTCGAGGGACGTTTGCTGTGAGGCTAGCGACATCCGTCATGGGCAGAACGACGTAGTCTCAAGTCGAGGGACGTCCGTTTTTTGCGAAGGACGTTTGATATGTGTCGAGGGACGTCTGTTATGGGATGAAGGACGTCTGTCTTAGTTGATGGAGTCTTCGCCTTTTAAAAACGTGGGTGCCTTGCACGTGACCCTTCAACTTTGAGTCCATCTTGGCCATCAATTTCCATCGAGGGACGTCTCTCCCTCGATCCAATAGCGATCTTCCCTCATCTGTGGCGCAGATTGCGGGATGGCTTAGAGTTCATCCTATCCGTCAATTCCAATCAAGGGACGTCCCTCCCTCAATCCAAAGGGCGATCGTCCCTCATCCGCGGAGCAGATTGCTGGATGCATTAGCTTGGGACGTCCCTCGTCATTACGAGACCTCCGATGTTGCTGCCTTGGATGTCTCCATACGATGGTAGTTGGGATTAAAGAAACCGAGGCATTAACGTTGACGGATTTGGACAGGAAATGTGTCTGCGAGGTTGTTGACTTTCCTTTCCTATAGTTCAGGGTTTTAGTTGTGTGCAAATTTTCTTCAGGGTTTGACTTGTCATTGATCATAGACTATAGAGTATGTGGTGTCAATTTCCCTTTTTGAAAATTGTATAGAAGGGCACGTGTTTAAAACAACCCACTATAATGTGATACATAATTAATATAGATCATTGCTATATTATATAAAATCTTAGTGAAAATGAAGTCACTTACAGACTCCAGACATACCATGTCATAGACATATCACATAATAAATCGCGAAAGTCACATAAAGAACTTGATCGGGTTTAGGGTTTTGCATACAAGGACATAACACATACAGTTGTCCAATTACTCTAGTTAACAACAAATAAACACATCCTCCTATAGTCAAATGTGCGTAAAGTAAAACAGGACTCCAAATAGGGTCGATCGAATTTTGTTCACATAACCAAGTTGATCCAGTAACTTTTGTATACATGCTTTAATAAAATATGTACAATGAAAAACTACATATAATGTAAAAATTTGACGGGCTATAAAACAGACTTGTCATTTTATATGAGACACATGTCAAAATATTATTTTTAGAAAAATTTATGCAATATTGTGCATAAAATTAAATTTCTACCTTAAAGTATGCTTACACTAACTAAAACCCAACAATCCAAAAAGTCCAAATCTAAGGGGTCCATGAATTTTAAATTTAAAATTTTGTACCTAACAAAAAATAGAGTTATTAAATTTTTGGGTTAAATTTAATAAATAAAAATCCCAAATTTATTTTTAAAATAATTGATAATTTTTATTGGGTAGAGAATCTTCAAACTGAACTCAAAACAGGCCCAAATTTTGCATTGGACCACAACCCAAAAGGTTGGATCATAGCCCAAACAGACGCCAGGTCAGAAGCTCACACAGAGCCCAGACCATGGCCACTATGGTCCAAACAGTGGCCCATGGTTTCCCCGAGTCGCGACCAGAAATAAGGCTCCGGCGCGACTTGTAAATCATTGACACTTTCGAAGTGGCGACGCTCAACCAGTTGCTCAATCGACCGAGCACAGAGAATTTTCCCTATCGCGACTCATTGTCTAGAGAGCCGTGACATCCCCGACTGCGTTCACCGAAGTGTTGGATTCGTCCAACATTTCGACGAATCATCGATTTCTCCTGCAGAGTAATTTGAAGAATTCAACAATGTTCAACAATCCAACACTCAGATCAAAATTTCCAATATGCAGAGCACGGCCAAAGAGAAAACCCCAAATTTATGTGTTTAAAGCTTACCAGTTTCCGATTGTGGAAATTCTACCCAATACCGCGAAAATCGTCACTCCTCCCCTCTGAACCCATACCAAGAACAATCCAGTTTTCCCCTTCAATACTGAGAACGAGATTTTTATAAGATTTCAACATTTTTGCCCGAAATTGGAATTACAGAGGAGGGAAAGGTCGACTTACTTTGGCCAATGCTTCTGTCATGGAGGTGGGAATCTCCTTCTAAGATTCTCTGCAGTTTTGCTGAGAGAGAGAGGCGGGGAGGTAGAGAGAATTTTAGTGAGGGAGGGAAGGGAACATCCTCTGCTAAAATGGAGGAGCGCAGGAGAAGAAATTTCCTTTCCGAGTTTGAAACGCTCCCACCGAATAGGGAGGAAATCCTTTCCGTTTTTTAATGTTTTTTTAAATTGAGAAGATATTATAAGATGTACAGGCTTGCCCTCGTTGCATGTGTTATTTAAAATAGTAGAAGAGTAAGATTTGAAAATTAGTTTCTTATAATAAAATTTGTTTTGAGGAGGTGATTGTTAAATTTAAGATTTTGAATTCGTTTTTTTTTTTTGTCGAACTGACGAGCTTGCACTATGGATCTTTCATAGAATTTATATCAAGATTGTGATTGTTAGAGTTCAGGATTACCCAAATTCTATTGGATCGGATCGGTGGACTTATATTTTAGATCTCATTTAGGGTTTTGTTTTCTTTATAAATTTATGTACGTTGGAGTAGCAAAACTCGCAGTTATATTTTAATCTTCATAATAGATTTGTTCATCTACCTGTAGTTTTTTTTTTAAAGTGTTTTTACATGTAAATTATGGTGTCTAACATCCTATTTTCTTTTTTGGGTTATCAATCGATTTCTAATACTATACAAATGTACGTGTCACAAATTAAGGAATGTAAGATAAGAAAGTATCGATTTCATGAATACAAATCTAGGTGAAACGAGATTAAATTGTGAATTAATTTAGTAAAATGGTAAAATAATTTAAACATAACACAAATAAATAAGATAGTAAAATTACCTAGATTTTCTTTTTTTTTTTTTTATGTAAAATTTATTAAGTAATGCTATAGAAATGGTGCAGCAAAATTGTTTAAATGACTTAGAATCTTCGTTTTCATACAAGGTTCATTAGAGTTGCTTGATTAATTCTTATAATATTTTTTTGAGACTTATGATTGAAAAATATCACAGAAAATTTATTAAAACACAATTTTAAATTGGATATGTGATTCAAATTAAACAATATATAAATATTTAAAATTAATTACATAAATATATGAAGTCAATATAATCACAAAGATCAAAATAAGTCATAATTTCTATTACCATTAAAGTGAATAAAAACCTCATTATTTATTCATGCAGTTTTTACACTGAACAAATTATCAATAAAAATATATTGAATTGCCTAAACAATTTTATGCAACAAATCATAGAAAATTTAATTAATTCCATATAATTAAGCTCTCTCTTCTCACATTCACTCAATGTTTAGCCTATAAATAAAGATAAAATAACATTTCAGTCAAATATATCATAATATAAAAGCAAGAAAGCTATAAAAATTCTTCTCTATGATGTTGTGCTATTCGGTAATGTAGTTTTTACTGTTACCAGAATGCTTCAACACAGAGCTTTGATTTATCTTTGGAATTGAAGATGAACAATTAGATGTTGTCACCTCTTCATCCTCTTCTTTGTTCACCACCTTATTCTTCTTCCTCTCGTTGGATCTCTTTTCTTTCTTGTGATCGCCACCCAATTTTTCCAACAATTGTGTCTCCTTTTATAGTTAAAATCTCATGTCCTATTTTCTCTCTCTTTATACTTCTTTTAAAATCTTTTGATCAAGATAAAATAATTAGTTAGATCTTATCCTTCAACAACTTTTCTAGCTCAAAATCTTCATTTTCATCTATATTTAAATATTCTTTTTAAAATAAATTTGCAACAAATAAGATTTCACATCAAATTTTTACAAAGTTAATAAACATATTTGTACAATAAAAATGGGAACGTGTAACATTTTGTAGTATTGCATAGCAAAAACTTGATTTTTATTTTATTAATCTCCTGAATTTGAGTATACATAATAATAATAATAATATAAAATTTTGTAATAATTCGTTTTTCAAGAGTTATCACCTATTATCGGCCACCAGAGGAGAGGAGGCTTGCGACCACTTATGATGTAATACCTCAATATTATCCTCTGTTTTTATTAATATTATAAATTTCATAAAAATAAATATGTTATACAACATGACGACATTTATCGAAATGTATGGGAAATAGTTAAGTGTAATTTATGTAAGAAAAATTAAGTAGAAATGATAGAAATTAGACTTTGGGACGTAGGTGGACGAGTGCGGACGACAAAAATTGGAATATGTCCAATTTTGTGTCTTTTTGGACGATCGCGGACGCAGGCAGACGACGAAGTTTTGAATCTGTCCAATTTCTGGACAGTTTCGGACGAATGCAGACGCTGGATTGGGATGCCTTTCTTTGTTCGAATGGCAAATTCGGACGAACGCGGACGAATGCAAGGACGCCATCCTTTGTCCACAAATGCAAATCTGCCTGAAGAATGGTAATTTCGAACGGCGTACATGGGCTTACAGTCCTGAGTCGTCCGAAAGTTCCCAGATTCTCGAGGAGTCTACTTTTAAGCTAGCATTTTGTCATTTTAACTCATTTCTCTCCCACTCAAATGACAACCTAGCGGCTCTCCCATAAGATTCGACCTCCTCCAGCCCTTTGTAGATTAATTAATAGCCTTGATTGGATTATTGGATAGAAAGAGGTATGGGTTTTATGCTTTTTGAATTGTTTTAAGAAAAGTTAGAGTTTATAATTGAATGTGTTCTTATTCTACGATTTTTAGAGAATATTGAGAGTGTTGGGAGAGTGAGGGAGTGCAACGACTTCATTTTCCAGATTCTAAACTTGAGAGAGTGAAGAATTTGAGTGAAGTTGTGCATTAGGAAAACTTTGTTGCCGAATTCTTGGTTGTGCAATCTCCTCTCTGAATTTTGGTAAGAAATTGATTAGAGTCTTGGCCAATGGAGGCCCTACACCATAAGTAGAGTCATGTTTGTTTCCTTGTTTGAATTCTTTACATTTCCCCTTGTTTGAATTCTATTATTGGTATTGAGTTATACCTAATGAAGATGAGACAACAATAGTCCAATTGTTAGCTACAACCCTTGATTGTTCTTAGTTGGTTATTAGAGATTTATAACTCTTTGAGATTATTAATTGTTCCTTCCACTTGGTACTTAACTTAGATTGAATGTTGGTGTATATATTGGATTGTCATTTGATTATAGCTTAGTTGTTAACCGCTTAGTTGTTTAGTTCCTATAGTTGTTGTGTTTTAATTGTAATGTTCATTTCCTATACGCAGTAAAATCCTTAGTAAGTATTGGTTGAAATCATAGTAGTAAATCGTATTTGTTTACATTCGATTTTAAAGCACGTATGTTCGTTTATTTCGTTGTCATATATTTTATAGTTTACTGTCGAATTATAAAGTATGTATGTTCGTTTCCATTTTGTTGTTATATTTTGTATGCGCTGTCAAATGATAAAGCAAGTATGTTCGTTTATTTCGCTATCATATATTTCGTAGTTTACTGTCGAATTATAAAGTATGTATATTCGTTTCCATTTTGTTGTTATATTTTGTATGCGCTGTCAAATGATAAAGCACGTATGTTCGTTTATTTTGCTGTCATATATTTTGTAGTTTACTGTCGAATTATAAAGTATGTATGTTCGTTTCCATTTCGCTATTATATTTCGTATGCGATGTCAAATGATAAGGCACGTATGTTCGTTTATTTTGCTGTCATATATTTTGTAGTTTACTGGCGAATTATAAAGTTTGTATGCTTGTTTCCATTTCACTGTGATATGTCGTATTCGCTGTCAAATTATAAAGCATGTGTGCTCATTTATTTTGCTGTCATACCTTGTATTCGTTGTTGGTTTGTAAAGCATGCATACTCGTTGTTAATTCGCGGTCTTAATTCGTTAATTCCTGTCAAATTGTTAAGCATGTTGCACGTTTTGATTCGCTATTATATGTCATTATTTTACTGTCAAATTACAAAGCATGCTACACGTTTTAATTCACTGTTTATATTCGTTGTTAGTTCTCTTATTTCGCTGTTCATAATTATTGTTCGTTCTTTGATATTTTATTAACTTTTGCTCAATAGTTTAATTGCTGAAATTTCCTTAATTGACTTCCGTAGTTCATGTCATTGTTATTCTGGAATTCTTGGTAGAATAGATTTGTGGATTTGTTGAATGTATGATATCATTTATAGTCATATTGTTCATATTGCATTGTTATGCATCATGATAATAGAAACCCTAGGAAATACTATGAATGGGTTGGTATTCATATGGTGAGAAGAAGAAAGATAAAAGAAAAGATAGTAAGGGAATTGAGGGTCGGGGAGGTGGTTCGAATCTAACCGGTAGACTCGGAAAGAATTTTATCCTTCCCTTGACGGGTCGTGAAAGCTTATCTACTCTGGGGTGTTAGATGTCGATTCCCCACCACTCTCCCTGCCAAAATCCTCCAATCTTCCAACTCGATCTACGAGTTTATAAAAGACGCAACCATAGTAAAGAACAGTTTGGGTGAATTCCATTATGACATAATGAGTTAGAGGCATTCATACTGCATATTTCAATTTCTTGTTGAGCCTTCGGCTCACAGTTTGCTTGTGGTGTAGGTGATCGTGATATTACAATTAATCTAAAGATGAGCGGTTGATGAAGGATTTGCATGTGCGAGTGTTGTGGTTGGTCAAGCTAAAGACATAAAGAGAAAAATGGTTTTGTAAATATAAATGTAATCAATTACTTATTATTCTGCAATTACTTCATTTGAGTTTCCTCTACATTTTCAGGAAAAATGGTTTATACATTTAGTTTTCCGTTGTTTGAATAACAAGTTTAAAGAAAAGGATTTTAACGGTTTAGTTTTTAGAAGAGAACTTTGATTTCCATTAACGATGATTTAAGTTGTTTTTATAAAAGTTTTAAATTTTACGCATTTTTAAAGATAAAAAAAAAAACTGGATCGTTACATATGGAATCAACGAGGTCCAAGTGAGCCTGGGCGAACTTGAGTCGAGAGGCTTAACTCTCCAATAACTTGGTCAAATGAGTTCATGAGCTTGCTAGTTTGACACCACAATAACTAGGTCAAATGAGTTTGTGACCTCGCTCATTTGACACCATGAAATATAGGACAAACTATTTGTTTGAAGCCAATTACTCCATTTATTAAAACTACATATTATAATGTAAACAGAAGGTTTCCAAATTACTAGAATATAAAAACAAAAACTCTAGCATCAAAATCACATTTTTTATCTCCGGGAAATCACAATTTCGTGGCAAATTGGTGCTGTTAATTAAGAAAAAGGGAGATTGACAACACAAACTCTATAGTTTGAAATCGACAACATGTCAAACTTTAAAGAAATTTAGCGAACAACTAAAATCTTGAACTATGAAAAATGAAGAAGACAAATCTCACAGTCACGTTTTTCATCCAAAAATACCAAAGCAAATGCTAGAGTCACATTTTTTGCCTCGTGGGGACTTTTCTAGCATTCAATGTCATTTCCTGGTTTAAGAAATTTGAAGAGAGATTTTAGAAATGGTATAGTCACTCGAAAATTGACTAGGGGAAATTGTTTGCCCTCGAAGTGGGCGTCCTTTCAGTTTATATAGACAAAGTTGAGGGACATCTATTTTAAGCTGAGGTATGCCAATTGTGGGCTTAGGGAAGTTCGTTTTAAGTTGGAGACATCCATCGTAAACTTAGGAATGTCCATTTTAAGCTGAGAGATGTCTGTTGTGGGCTTAGGGACGTCCGTCTTAAGTCGAGGGATGTTCGTTGTGGGATGAGAGACGTCCGTCGTAAGTGGAGGGAGTCTGCTCCCATTTAAAAAAAAACGTGTGTCTTGCACATAACCCTCTTCAACATAATGTCCACCAACGCCTTTGGTCCATCTTATCCGTCCATTCTCATTAAGGGACGTTCATTCATTCATCCAACGGCCATGAACTTTCATCTACCAGCGCCTTTAAGAATGCCTTTGATCCATTCTAGTCATCCGTCCTCATTAAAAGACGTCAGTTCCTTCATCCAACAACTATGAACTTTCGTTCGCTAGTGACTTTGGAGGTTGTATTTGGTCCATCTTGGTCATCCATCCTCATTGAAAGATGTTTGTCCCTTCATCTAGCAACCATGAACCTTCGTCCGCTATCGTCTCTCTTCCAATTTTGGACGTCCATCCTCGTTGCAGGACATCTGGCTCTTCATCCAACGACCACCAGGGACGTTTGTCTCTTTGTTGATCAGCTTTGGGCATCCCTTGTTGTTGAATGACATCTAAGGTTGATCTTTGGACGTCTGGTGGATATCCAAGTGACATCCTAGGCGTTTGCATTGGCATTTTTTTTTATGAAAAACGTGATTGCGATATTTGCCTTATTCATTTATCATAATTTGATATTTTAGTTGTTTACAAAATTTCTTTAAAGTTTGATTTGTCGGTCATCCTAAACTATAGGGTTTGCTTTCTTAATTTCACCTAGAAAAATTACAATTAGCAACTAAAATCATGATATTCACTCAAACAAAAGACATTATCATTATTATTATTTGAAAAAAAAGAGTAACATCTGGTTTAAAATCATGAAAATTGCTCCCAAAATATTATTTTTAAATTCTAAAAAGTTATTTCGTTATAATACTAAATAGCTGAAAATCACTCTCTTTTATATTACAAGGACATAAATATAAAACCTTAAACTATCAAAAATAAATAAATAAAATTGATTTATGCCACACCAATTACTAAAATAAACAGCACAAATTTGATTACAGCTAGGGAGTTTCACATATTAAAGGACCAAAGTTCTTCCTTCGTGAATTTCTAATTGAAGTCGAGCCTTAACATATGGCCTGCTACCACCCATACACGTGAGAGATTTTTGCTACATGTAATATTTGGGCCTATATATTATGCGAGCTATTTGAATATTAGTACTTTATAGATAAAAAAAACTAAGAGATTAATGACAAGTCAACTATTAAATTTTTTTGGTAACAAATTAATTACTATACTATGAAAAAAGATTCCCGCAAGCATCACTATCACGACTAATATGATCCGCTGCGGATGAAGTATGATTCACGACAGATTGATAATGATCTGCTGCTGATCATCGTGCATCATTTTGCGTTCCTACTATATAAGACTCGACTGTGTGGTGCGGTCCGGCGAGTTGACTGCAAACCACGATATCATCGGCGACGCTTGGTATAATGTTGAAGTAAAGCTCAAATGTGATGTTCTGAGGGTTAAGTACTATGGTTTTTATGTCGAGCAAGACGAAGTTTTTGATATTCGTAAATTTGGGAGCTGTAAATAGGTGAAAGAGTTGAAGGTTAGATTTTAGCCATTGTCGGTTCAGTTACAGACTTTGAGTGCTCCTTCTGAAACCTATCCTCTAACTCTTTCACCTCTTTACAGCTTCCAAATTTACGAACATCGAAAACTTCGTCTTGCTAGACAGAAAAACCATAGTACTTAACCCTCAAAATTTTGCCGTTGAGCTTTACTCCAACATTGTACCAAGCGTTGCCAAGGATATCATGGCTCGCGGTCAACTCACCTGACCGCATCGCACAGTTGAGTCTTATATCCAAGGGCACAGACACAGGAACACGCTTGCATACATCGATTGAGGGCTGCCTACCAGGAAGGATGCATGTGGCGGATGCACGCCTCAAAAATATAAAGTGAAATGATGTTTCAAATAAAGTGCTATAACGATGTTCATACTTGCTCGAGAAAGATAGAAAGTCATCATGCCTCTGCAAAATGGGTGGCAAGCAAAGCATCAGTTTTGCATCCGACACCTATATGTAAGGAACATTAGATAATGAGATTGAATGAGCAAACATGCAAGGATAAATAGATGAACTGTGCGTCGAAACCATATATACATCATTTATCACAGTTTATTCGAGGTAGACGGTTGGATGTTCTTCAGAAAACAATACAAATGCTTCATGTGGTTAGATCACACCGATTTTTACTGCACATGTACATTATATGCTTGTAACAGAATTGATAATTTGGTTTGCGTCTGTAATGCACATATGCATGATATGGTTGTAATTGAATTGATAAATTGGTTTGCGTTTGTAATGCACATGTACATGATATAGTTGTAATGGAATTGATAATTTCATATCACAGATTTGCAGAAGAAACCTGGCAAGAAGGCAAGATGTGTAGGGATACAAATTGAGATACTCATTTGTTGTACATAATAAAAAATTATATTGATGTTTATGTTTTTTTTTTTGTTTACTTGGATAATATCTGTTTGGAAAATATCTGACTTGAATAATATATGCTTTTGATAATGTCACAAGGGGAATTGAATAAAAATAAGGGAAACTCTTGCAAAATTTTTAATTTTTTGAAAGAGAAATTGACTCAAACCATTTCATACATCATCCACAAACAAATAACATGTTCATTGCAACAATTTAAGCAACATATGCATAACATCAAAATATACAAGGCAGGGGAATTCTGTCTATCTGCCAAGGAAAGATGATATTCCCCCGAGGAAACATGTCGGTCTGGTGCGGAATGTATGACATTCTGTGGTGGAATGACAACTTACTGCGGCGGAAATTCAACTTTCCGATGCGAAATGTCCGAGTGGTCGATCAAAAAGTGAGGGTGGTCGAACGACTAAAGTATAGATTCAAAATTTGTTCACATATTCAAAATTTTGTTTACAGATTCAAAATTTCATCATCAATTACAACCATATCGTGCATATGTGCATTACAGACGCAAATCAAAATATCCACCTCATATTCTTTGTTTTCGCGGCCTTCCTGGACGCCTCTACATTACAATTGTTGTTAAGGACAACAAACACAAATGTGAACCTTAAAAGTGACTATTAACTATGTGTTACACACTTGATTGTGCGTTGTGTGTTTTCTTCTCTAATCAAGGAAGATTAAGGTTCACATTTGTGTTTGTTTGTATTTATAGACCTTGCGCATCATACTCCTATATAACACATTGCAAATAAAATTAGCATAGTTAAAAACGTAACACATAAAAATGTAAACGCGATAATGTGCTCACCTGCGTCTCGAGAACTATGTCGGGAACTGTCTCTGGGACTATGTCGGGAACTGTCTTGGGGGCTGTCTCGGGTACTCTAAAACCCATAAATGTGTCCTCCGATCTTCTTCTGCCATCTCTGCCTTTGGACCGGTGGCCGCCACATGCACTGGACTTTAAGCCTTCACATGTGCGGGAATTGCGCCCCACACCAGCCACACGTTATATTCAGATGTTTCTTGGGTAGCACTGTCTGGCTTGGGGCCTCGTCCACATCCCGTATTTTTTGTTTTCGCAGTCTTCCAAGACATCTCTTAAATGGGGGTGGCGTTATTGGATCAAGATGCGTCATTGGAGGTCACATCATTTGTCCATTGACGGAGTGGACAAAGTAGGAGTACATCACGATTTATGTTTCTCGATGGTAGCACTCATGCACAAAGTCCTCGGGATATCTCCTCATGAATTGCATACACAGGACTGCATGGACACACAAGATGTCAGTCAACACCCATCGGTAATAGTTACAAGTACAGATGTCAAAATCGACATGGTACTGTTCATTACCGTTGCTGACCTCAAACTAGGCAACGCCTGACAACTGAGGACTCCAATTGCGACCTGCAAGTTGTAGTCTAGCAAGCCGATTCTTGACCTGTAGACACAAAAGGTCTGTCGATCGCGCCATCTTTTCATTTTTTTAACGATCCTTCCCATTATGCCCTTTCGTATGATCTCAAACATACTAAAAATTGGTTTGTCCTGGGCTGGTAGGATGCAGGCGTTGAAGAACTTACTCAAGTTGTTGAGACTTAAGTCGCACTTTGGGATGGAGCAGAAGGCATGTTTGGCCTAACATCTCACATCTATTTCTCGTAGTTAGTTGTGGGTTGCTGGGTCAAGCAAAAATAGTTTCACCATCTCTCTCTCAAAGTGTCTCTCTGTTGTGGCTCTAGAAGTGGCCCACATTGCATCATTGAACAAACTTACCTTTAAATTATTTTTGAAAATTGGCATACATGTGTCGGATGCAAAATCGATGGTCCGCTTGCCCTGTCACCTCTCTAATAGCTTACACCAACCCCTACGAAGATTCATAGTATGAGTCAAACATTGGTACACAACGCATAACATAAACACAGAAGGCAAAAGCAATCAACCGCACATTTTGTCAGTTAGAAATAATTGTCCACCCATTGCCGGACGTGATGTTTAGATTGTCGAGCAATAATTCCATAAACGAGCTCCAAGAATCCCTATTTTCTGTTTTAACCACTGCTACAGCAATCAGATACATTCCATCATTCTCATTGATGGTGACAGCAGTGAGTAGCTAGCTCGGAGTCGCTCTCTTCAAGTGGCAACCATCCAAACAAATAACCGGTCTACCACAGTTCAACAGGCTCATCTTACATGCAGCCAAACACATGTACATCTTTTTAAATGCACTCATCTCTAGCTGAACACGCAACGAGCTTCCAGGATTATACCTCCAAATCTCCTTAGCATAGGACCAGATGAGCTTGTATTGCTCATTGTCATCCCATTCGTTAATTTTTTTTGCCACATTTCTTGCCCTTATGTCAAGGCTGGAAGTGATGTTCACGTTAAAGTCTTTCCTAACTGTCTCAATTATGGAAGAAAGGTCTCAGTTGACCTTGACTTATAAATCAGTCCAAGTAATGCGCTGCCACCCATTTGGCAGAGGCACGATGACTTTTCATCTTTCTCGAGCGAGTGTGAACGTCGTTATAACATTTTATTTGAAATGTCATTTCACCTTGTATTTTTTAGGCATGCATCCACCACATGCATCATTCCTGGCAGATAGCCCTCAACCGATGAGCGTCATTGTTGGTGAATTTTATCTCGTACTCATTCTTCAATGTATGATCAATAATTTCTTCTCTAATTTTATTCAATGACCTATACTTCTTGCCAAGACCCATACCATCAAACGTGAATTCTGCTTGTGGTGGGCGTCTAGGCCTACTCTCGACCATGTCCATGTCTTTATCACTACTGGATTTGCATAATGAATAGAGTTCCTCCTCGTCCAAAGACTAAATGCACCACTATAGTAAATTCGTCTCCAATTGCAGGTACCTCATTTGTCAAAACTGTCTATGCGGGCCCCACATCAGCTTAGCGGTTAATAACAGATTCTTTGACACTCCAAAATGTCATTTGGTATTCAAACAATGCTTCAATTTCGCCAAAATGCGGTACAATTCAATTATAAGAAATCTCTAGGGTTTGCTAATCGTTGACAAAAATACTAAGAAAATCACAAGGAGTGTATTATGAATTTATATAAGGCAGATAAGGCACGATGATTTCGCGACGGATTGTAGTCAATCCAAGACAGATCGGATATAAATCGGGAAAACTATTAATATTATAGCGTTATTTTTAAAAATATCGATCTTCGGTGAAACAGTACACGATCCATCACAAATCAAAAATAATATATTTAATGACAAACATAAAAACAATGTTTATAAAAAAAATTTTCTCACAATTTAAAGATTAATTTATTAACAAAAATAAGTTAGTGATTAATTTATGATAAATCACAAAATGCTACAGTTGATTTGTCCCTTTTTTTTCTTTCTTTAATATTATTAAAATCTTTTAACTTGGGATAACCTGCTGCCCACTGGGGTAATTAAAAACATTAAAATACTAAATTCATTATTTTAACATTAAAAAAAGTATTGAAGATGAAAATTAAAATCTAAAAAAGAGGTCATAATTGAGATGACGAAGAGATGGCGATGACGATGATCATAATAATAATAATTATTATTATATTATAATAATAATAATGATGATGGAGTGAGAATTTTTCACTTTGGGTAATGATTAGTTTAATGCATCGAAGAGTGCGTCCAATACATGCCCGCCATGTATACAGTTTCTCTACTTTTACCGAAACTTAAGAAATGTCTATTTGATGATTACTGATTTTATTTGACGACCGACAGTCATATATATTCGAATAAAGTTTTATTTTTATCAAAAAAGTCATAATAGTAATAAAATAACGTGACATTATAGTTCATCTTTAATGCATATTTGGTCATATTTACAATGCCAAAATAACATAACTTCACCATAATTAATGTCAATTATTGCCCCAAGCATCTAAAGAAATTCTATTTCTATATCTTAATTTTACATAATAAAATTTACATTTTAAATCGCATCTTATTATTTAATAGGATAATTATGATAAATTAAAATAGATAAAATAATAAATTATTTGTACAAATAAATAAATAACATGTTAAAATGTAAAATTAGAGTGTATATCTAAATATAATTCAAATTTTCACTAATCAAAATTACAAATATGTTAAAGTACGAACTTGTTATAAATGAATATCTATTATATAGATTAACTTGAAAATTGGTTTATAAAAGTTATAACGTTTGAAGAATATAATGTTTCCTAATGAATAAAAAAACGAATGGTAGAGAGAATTAAAAAAATAAGATATTAAAAAGTGGATTGTTGAAATGTAATTGAGAATTTAGAAATGAATTTTTATTGATTTTCAAATTTACTATATATTATTAAAAAAAATAAATGATTTACTTATTAAACACTACTAAAAATTTAAATTAAATAATTTTGAAGATTTACTTTCTTTAAAACCATAGTCTCAACTTTATTCTATGTAATTAAGTTTCTATGAAAAATGACTTGGCATGATTAGGGTATAAAAAATCAAATGATTTTATTCAATTGTGTAAGAAATATTCTAAAAAAACTAATACATAAGCATAAGTGGGATTAATAAAATAATATGAAAAATAAGATAATTAATATTTTCTACTTTATTTTGTATTACAATATGATATGATGATGTCGTAATATATTTTAATAGTCATAAAAAAAATTTATCTACCGTTTAATATAATTTACATATTATTTTCTAATAAATGATAATAAAGATATAATTTTCATATTATTTTTCTAATGAGTGGTATCAAAGTCAAATTGCTAAATATAGTTTACATATTATGTTTCTAATAAGTGGTTCCGAAGTCAGATTTCAGCACATTTAGTAAAAATATTGTTATTTTTGTAATATTTTTATTATTTTTTGTGTAGATTAAAATAGTCCATGATTTGGGTATGATTATAAAATTAGGACGATAAAATTTGTTGATTGATAGAAGCATAATTGTGATGGCAAAACTAGGGAGGTGGGGGTGGTTCAAATTCCAGATAAATATTCATCCTCATAAATAAGTTATTTATTTATTTTAATTTCCACCAATTCTTCAAAGCAAAATATAAATGAAAGAGTTCAAATAAAGGCTTCTAAATTAAGAAAATCTTACAAAACAAGATAGAGAGACAAAAGGATGTCCCCATCCTAGGAATAAACCCTCCAACATAATCTCTATCTACTTCAATTTCTAGAAACTTGGTGGTTGTTAGCTAATTAATTATCTACCTATTCTTTGGTATATTCAAAGTAATTAGAAAAGATATAATCAAATGTGAAAGCGATTGGTTGGATTAAAAATTTTCAAAAATAATAATAATTCCTCAATTTTTGGGAAAAAACAAATATAAATATTTTCGAATTTCTATATTTTAGATTAAAATAAATGGGATAGCATGTGTAAAATGGGTAAAATCTATTCTAAAAGACCTAGGTGACTCTATTATAATTAAATTATTGATAAACGTGATTAAGAGTATAATAGTTTTTTAATTTTTTAAGATCTTTAATAATTACAAATATTGTTTAATTATTTATAAATTCTCTTCAAAGAAACAAACTTGACTTGACTTTATTAAATGCTCAATGTATTTATAGTATTTCCAAACACAATTTGCTTACTAAGACTAATTAGCTGTAAACCTCGATTTTATTGAATTAATTAATTACCATTAAAGGTGGAGGCTGAGAAGTGGTGGGTTCTTGACCAAAATCTACGTTGGTTTTGTCTCGTCCAACAAAAAAAATTGAATTGACAAATTAAGAGAGTTTGATTTTGTTGACCAAAAAATATGACTTGGCTGCTCATTTATTTCCATTTTTGAGGCCGATTTAATTAGACTTTAAATTCTAATTTTCCTTTCTATGCATCACTAGTTTGTCAGTCTGACGTAATTTGTCTTTTTGGTTTTTGGTACTAAGCCTATGCATGCGATGTAGGAGAGATATTTTATACTTCATGGGAGCTTACTTTAAGTGATAATATACAAACATATACTTGTCTTTGCTCACTAACGTTATAAACGTCATTATCACACATGTGTATTGATGAGTTGTCTAATAACATGCTCTTGATACAAGTGGAAGAACAAATGTCCATATTTACAGGAAAACACTTAATGAATTGAAATTTATGATTATATCAAAATTAAAGTGCAGCGAATAGTTTATATGCGACAAATATATAAAATCTAAGAGTTTTAAAGCAAAAAAATATGAAATAAATAAAATTCATATTATAGGCATGGACACATAATCACCAAGAGATCACCTCAATCCTTGAATTTTTTAAAAACTTTGTTCCACAATTTTTGTAATTCGAGCATTTCAGTCTTGTCAAAACATAATTTAGACCAGCAAACTTGAATATATAATATATATATATATATATGCAAAATTAAAAAAAAAAAGAAACGAAAAACTAAATAATAAAAAAGAATCAAATAGCATATTTACATGAACTTCACAATAATTTATTCAAAATTGGAGGCAAGTCTACTAAAAACAATTCAATAATCAAAGATATTCTTTCTATTAATTTAATTTTTTTTAAAATTATGAAGTGTCCTTGTACATAAATATATATATATATATTGTAATTTAATTAACAAGAGGACATTATTGTTCAAACAAATAAAATTGCGGTCAAAATAAGAAATTCTAATTGGGTCCATAGATTGGGCAAACCAAGAACTGTCAACGTCTAAATGAGGACAAAAGGCAAATATCTTTTCATGTCTTTGCTTCAAATTTATATTATTTCAATTTTAATTTTATAAATTTAATCTCTGCCTATTATTATTTTGTAACGTGTAATCCGGTTAAAGTAAAGTCTGGTCTCATAATTATATGATTTGAGAACAATTTTATAAAATTACAATAAATTATTTTCACTAATTACGCACTTAATCCAAATTTGCTAGTTAATTAATTAGTTTTGAGAAGAGAAATTGAGTGTTCTAGAGAACTAATTTGAAGATCATGATGATGAGGGTGACACCACCTTACCATCATTAATCATTTTTAATCAAAAAAAGCCATCCTCTTCCACATGAAACGACGCCGTTGCCTTCACCTTGATTAATTACCTACTAATTAATCTTTTTATTTTCTTTTAATTAGTCCATCCTGCAACTATAAATAGAGTCACATGGCTAAACAACTTCTCCCATCGTCAACCTTTTCCCAGTTGTTTGAGCTCCAAATCGATTATCAGAAAGCGAGAACTCTGATAGACCTCGGAAGGCGTCATCAATGGCTACTAAATTGTATATTGTGTATGTATTGCGCTAATCTTCTTGATGTAGTTTTGTTCGTTTTGCTTTCCTTTTCCTTCGTCTGTGATTTTACTGATTGTTCTCGTTTCCTCTTTCTTCCGTGTTTTCTTTTGTCCTCTATCTTCTTTCTGTGCGATTTGTCGCTTCATTTGATTATTCCTGTAGGAAATCTGAAATGCTCGCAAGCCGGTATTTCTGGATATGATAGAATTGACTAAATGCGGTTTATCTCTGCGGTGCTAGTCGCATTAGATTTAGCGTATTTGACTCTGTTGTATAGGATCTGGAGTAAATTTTATTGAACTTACCTTTTTAAGGCCATTTTTACTTGCTTGAATTTTTTCACTGTTTACTGCATTTTCTTCGCTCTTAGAAATATTTATATTAATGATAATAAGGTTAATACATTGAATTCTTTTCCTCGTCAAAATATTAATGCAATTCAATGTTTTTGTTGTTTAAAGGGATGAAGAAAATGACGAAACTGATCAGAATGATACGGAGAATGTTGTAAAAAAAATTGATTTTAATTTCACTTCGTTTCATGGTCATTTAGGTTGGGCTGTTTTATGCTGTTTGTTTAACCATTGGATATAATGCAGAACTCTTTCTCCGACGATTAGAGTGCAGATTGTATTCATTGGTATTTTATGCTTGATTTCAGATATATGCTACATACGCTTCCGATAGGAAAAACTTGCAAGCTAAAAAGATGCATCATTTTTTTTTTTAAAGATTCATGGCCGCAGTAATGTTTAAGTTACTTTTAGATTAGCAAGAAATAAAATAAAAATAGAACAGTAAATTGAAGAAAAACTGATTATATTCGCAATTTGCATATTTGTTCGTGGAACTCACGGATTAAATATTTAAGTGGAAATAGAACCAGTCTATTAAATTTAGGTAAAAGCAACATCGGCCTTCTTCTTTCACGTTATTTACTAGAGATTGTATAAATTTCCCAATCATAATTTTCCAATTGCATAATTTTTAGATTTGTACGCATTTGATTGAAATAAGATAATACTTCATCTAAGACCAGATCAAATCCGAAAGATGCTGATCTAAAATGTTCCTATTGGTTTCTCAGTTGGAATCTGCAAATTTCTATATAACATTACATTCCAGACTTGACTTTATAGTAAGCTAGCAGTCAAACTTTCGCTTGATCACAATATGTTCTTCCTAGTCTCCAGTCTCCATACAAAATTATAATAGCTGGTGAAGTAGCTTTTTCTTAGCAATTTACTGACTAGTGATGCTGCTGTATTATTATTAGGAACTTAGTTATTAGTTTTTTTTTGTTATGGTGGGAAGCGCAGGGAGAAGCTTTTTATTTGATATTAAGTTAAAGCATACCTCATAAATGGTGGGGTTTTAGTGAAGCTCCATTAGATTTTGATTTTTTCTTGATATGAACCAACTCTTTTGCCTCTAACTTGACTCTTATGTAAACAAAACACGTTATAAATTGTCTTGACTCAAACTTTTACATACACTTGTGTTATAGTTTATTCTGTTCGAATAGAATAGAAAGCTTCAAGATGGAATCTGGAGTAGGAAATTGTAAGCGTTCAGACCAGGGACAGTTAGTTCTTCGGATAGAATCTTGTGAAATATGGTTGAATTAACAATCTTGCATTTGTTACTTTTCTAGTGTCTCAAATATTAATATTTATTGTGATCCTCTTTAGGTCGTCAATATTAAATTAACTCTGTCTTTCGCATAAATAACCTGCAATCTGGCTTTTTCCTGTCCAATTTTTTAGTTTTCTATGGTCATTTCACATGAATCTCAAGTGAGTTCTAGTAATTAACAGTTCTGGTTATATCATTATGCTACAGGTACTATTCCATGTATGGACATGTTGAAAGACTTGCTGAAGAAATAAAGAAGGGGGCAGCATCTGTTGAAGGTGTTGAAGCCAAATTATGGCAGGTGAGCCGACTCCTGTCTGAGCAATCAGCAATGTGTAGGGAATGAACACAGATCTCAACCTTCTCAACAAAGATCTTGAAAACAGCGCTTTTAGCTATTTCATAATTTGTTTCTTTCTAAAATAAAACAACAATATAATAATTGGCAGATCCCAACAAAATGTTATTAAACATATAGGGGATGGTAATTGATGAGAGATAATTTCTTATACCAAACCATAAATCGCTTTAAATTTGTCTAACGTCTCAGGATTTCATCACAAATGATTCTTCTCTACATACTTGTCAGTATTGTGAACTTAAATAAGGCAAGCTGCTCCAAGCAGCCATACCTTTTGTTGTTCCCCACCTACTCCTCTTACCATTTATACAATTTCTCAGATGGTTTTCTAATTTTTTAATTGAACAATGACTCTGGGAGTCAAATGTTTTCTTTTTTTGTCATCTCTTCCTTTTCATATTCATTTTCTTATTTGCACGCCAAAGGCATGATTAGTCACATGTTGATTAGCCTAAGATCTACGCAAACATAAGTTTTCTGCAATACACTCTTAGATTGGGTTTTCCACTTCAACCTGTAGATCTTAAATTCGTTATGTACCCCATTCTTTTCCATGCATCTTGCATTTCAATAATGCAACTGCGTGCATAGGGATTGTTGTACCAAGGACCAAATCTTCATGATAAAGTACTTACATGATTCTAATGACAGATTGATGTGTGTGGCTTGCAGGTTCCAGAGACATTGCCGGAGGAGGTTCTTATCAAAATGAGTGCGCCACCCAAGAGTGATGTACCAGTCATCACTCCTAATGAACTTCCGGAAGCTGATGGGTTTATTTTCGGCTTTCCAACAAGATTTGGAATGATGGCTGCTCAATTCAAAGCCTTTTTGGATGCAACTGGGGGTCTGTGGAGAACACAACAACTTGCAGGCAAGCCAGCCGGGATCTTCTACAGCACTGGGTCCCAGGGTGGTGGACAGGAGACCACACCGTAAGTTCTTCTTCTCAACAATCAAATAAAATCCCCAAATCCTCTCGTTTTGTATACTATTAGTTTGAAATATCAATAAGAGTAGAGACTAGATTTAATCTCAAATTGAAATATCAATAAGAGATTCTTATTGTCAAAGTAGCTTTCTTCTGTTTTTTTTATGACTGTACTGAGTTTCCTGAATTTGTATTAACAGATTGACTGCCATAACTCAACTGGTTCACCATGGAATGCTATTTGTTCCGATTGGGTACACATTCGGAGCAGGAATGTTCGAAATGGAAAGTGTCAAAGGCGGAAGCCCTTACGGGGCGGGTACTTATGCGGGTGATGGGTCTAGACAACCATCTGAGCTGGAGTTGGAGCAAGCATTTCACCAAGGCAAGTACATTGCTACTATCGCCAAGAAGCTCAAGGGAGGAGCTTAAATGTTCCATCAAATTCGCCATATAAATATATTATATAATTTGCACCACTATTTTTATTCCTTTCTCCCCTAGATTTTGAATTTTCCGATTTCTAATATCTGATAGTATTAAGCGTTGGTTTTTTGTTTGCCATATGATTGTATGCGTGTTACATAATTCACTACCAGATTTTTCGTGATGTTTTTCCCGAGACTTATTTCAGCTGAATGACGCACATAGATTCGTTCTACGACTCATTACACTCGTGCTCAATGTTAACGAATCCAAAACTCCTTGAGAGCTTTGAACTCGCGCACTTCCCTACTTGTGTATTTTTTGAAGTTCAATGATCGGTATTCCCACTTTAGAAGCTATTGCTATTGTGTGAATCAAATAGGTTATTCCATAGTTGAATCGCGTGCACTTAAAAAAGATTGGAAGCAACCGTTGTGAACAAAGAGACAGGGCTACCCATCTCCTGAAAATACTATGTCAAGGAAACTGTCGTTAATGGGGGGAATCAAGATAGGCAAGAGCTGAAGCAAAAATAGCGCATAACTTTAGTACTCTTCTTCTTCATCATCATTTTCCCTCCTTAAATTCATCTCTCCCCATATCATAACAATTTTGTCCAACTTCACGAGAATCCGCTCGCTATTTATTTGAGAAAGTTTAAGTTGATCGATTTTTTTTTATATGGGACCCAAAGAAATATGGACACAAACATTACAAACAACTTTGAGTTATGTCTCATCATGTACAATTTGTCACGCATACACTTTTTAAGCGATTCAAAGTCAAGAATGTGTACATGCCAATTTCATAATAATGTATCATCAAAATCAAAATCATATTTTTATTTAATGCGCTAGCTAGCATTCTTTTCTAAATCATCTTCTAATGATGAACTATGAATTGCTTTCCTCAATAATGGGAATTTGACACAACAATTCTGACAACTACGCAGAAAGCCGGTCTTTGCAGAACTCACCCATCATTGCAAGTGCAGTCCAATGCCTGTCCATTTAACGATTATTTTTGTTTGGAAAAATTAACAAAATCAACCATTGTAACTGTCAATTACAATGCAATTACTATAGTATTTTACTTACACTTTAATCATTAAACTATAAAAAATAGACACTATAAATATCACTGTCATGTTTGTTATTAAATATTTTAATTTTTGTTCTGCGACGAAATATTACACATTCCTCTGCGGAAAGTCAATGTTAAATATGAAGGTTTTAACACTGACGTTCTGCAGCGGAAAATGTAATGTTCTATCGCAGAATGCCAATAATAATTAAAATTTACAACTTTTCGCAATGGAATGACAACTTTGAGTAGCGAAACATCATGCATCGTTCTACGTTTCGTTGCCCTAGTATATATAATTGATATTCCGCGCTCTAGTGAGTTCACCTATTCTTCAGCGGAACCCCAATTTCTCGGCGAACATTTGTACTCTCAGAGCGAATTTCCTCACTGTTTCATCCATTCCAATGGATTCTAGGATAACAAAATTGACTCTCAAGCGAAAGGCTGCTCTGTTGCAGTCTCAACCTCAACCTCAGACAGAAACGGACTCAGCCCGTGAACGCAGACGACTTGCAACTGATTTCATTGTTGGTCAATTTCACCGCAATGTACTAGCTGCGGTTGAAGGTGGAGAACCCACAGTTGAAGGTGAAGCACCCACGGTTGAAGTTGGAGCACCCGCGTTTGAAGTTGGAGCACCCGCAATTAACCCTGTTACACAAGCCGATGTTGAAGCACAACCTCAACCTCAGCCTCAGCCTTGACAATGACCAGCAGCAGGTCAATTGGTATGAAGCTGATGTTAAATATCGTTTAATTATTGTATATAGAAGAGTAGATTTTGAGTCATTAGCTGAATTGGAAATAGAAGAATTGGTTGAGGGGGCTAGCTTAGCTAGTTTGTGCAGGTTAATTGTTTTACGCTAATTTGGATCTGTCCATCCAACCATTAAAGGTTTGGACTTACATGTTTGGACGAGAGTTGAAAATGACTCCTAAGGATATTAACTTGCTGCTTGGATGTTTCACAGAGAAAACAAGCGAGCAATATTATCACGTGTTTCGGGAGCCATATTTCATCAAACGAGGAGAAAGTCTAACAATGTTTAAAAAATTGCACCGTGATCCCGAGATTGTAGCGTTCAAGAAGCCAAAGTTTAATGACTTGAACGCCAAAACCTGAGTGATCCACACGATCATGACGCACACTTTTTGCCTCGGGATGGACATCGAGATCATGTTAACTGCATGGATCTCTATATGCTGGAGAAAATGTTTAACAGAAAGAAAATGAACATCGGCTATGTGATTTTAAGTCACATGTAAGAGGTCTTCAACAACCCGGCCAAAAGTCTGTCATTTAATTGGCTTATTCAGAGGATTGTTGAGCATAATGGGATACTCGTCTCGAATGAGGAGCCCAGAATCGAAGAGAAGGCCACCAACGTCTACAACAAATTAAAAGTAGGCCGCATAGGGATCTCCAAAGTTGGAGGGGAATGGCTATGCAAGACTCCATCCAAGCCCGCTCCGAAGAATTGAGCTAAAGTTTCCCAGCCACCAGCTCTCTTAGTCGTACGACCTCCACCCCCCTCAGTTGTACAACCTTCAGCCCCCTCGGAGGAACAACCTCCATCATCGCCTCTACAGTACATGGAGAATGATACTCCGTAGCTGATGACTCTGCCCCTCCTCAGTCATCTCACTTTATGTCGATGCCTGAGGAGATTGCCGGCTGGATGCAAAAAATGGAGGAGCGGCATGAAATGGTATTGTATTGAGTTCAAAGGATGGAGGAACGACTTCTACGGATGGAGGACCACCATCAAATGAGGCTGCATAAAATGCAAATAATGGAGGAGCACCATAAAATGAGGTTGCACCAAATGCAAAGAATGGAGGAGCAGAGGAGCGCCATCATGAGATGTTGGCCGAATTACAAAGAATAAGGCAGCGAGCAGCCCCTCCACTATCCTCTCGAGCAGCCCCTCCAACAGCCTCTCCAGCATTCTCTCCAACGTTCTTTTCAGCAATTGAATGCACAGACTGCTTGTAAATTATTTAATTCATACACTGTAACGACCCGAATTTTCTTCGTAAATTCCTTTTAAAAACGCGTTAAAATTTATGAAATAATTATCAGAGTGCGAGCCGGGCCGTTAGAAAACACTTAAAACGTTGCGGAAATAAAAATATTTGCGGAAACGTTAAAATCATACATTTAAAATACTACAGAAACGTAAAGGAATGACATTTGAGAAATGAAATACTAAACAATTAATTACAATTGGAAAACTTTAATTTAAATTACGATACAACCCAAATATCTTTGTTTTTCAGAGCCTGGCCAACCACAAGCCTTCTCGCGTGCAAATCCCTCATCACTGTTTCTAATCGGAAACTATCTTTTCTTGCGGATACTTACACCACGAGTAAACTGTAAGCCTAAAAAGGCTTAGTAAGGAAAGAGTTAATAATAAAAAAAATAGAATTTAATATCATTAAAACAAACAAAGAACCGACTGCGAATCACCTGTATAGTAGGAAATGCAAAACTTAAACATTTACAACAAGGGAAACTACTAAGAAGAAAATTATTTACAGAACAATGAAGTAAAGCATTTAATTATCAATGAATATCACAAATAACCCTAGCAATACTAATAAGAAGGAAGTTAACTTCAGAGTAACAATGAATTATCTACAGAGCACTAATATCACTAATGTGGAGCATTCATGAACAGAGAACACTAATATCACAAACAGAGAACACTAACATCAATATAATAACAGCAAAGTCTACCGATCATTCACAAACAGAGAACAGAAATTGACCAAGAAACATCCATAACAAACACAACAAAGTAACCTATCCTATACTCATGGGTAGGGCTTAGACGACCGACACTACCCTTTCCTTACCCTTGACGATGAAATGCAAAACATGGACATCTAGCTCCCGCTCAAGGCAGCAGCGGCTCTAGCATGGACAGCTCCAGCTCCAACTTCTGCACAGCAGCTCTAATTCCGACTCTAGCAGCTCACTCCAACTCCAGGACCATCCAAGTCATCCCCTGCCTCCCATCACAATTCTCCTCTCAACCAACTCTCTCTCGACCTTCAACCTATTCCAGAGAAGCTCTCTGCCATTTATCAAAACCAACACCCGACAACTTCTTCAATTGCAACCACCTACAACCTCATCATCAATTCGTCAACCAATCCCATGATTTTAGCTCTAGATCCAGATTTTTCGGCGACAATCACGTCGATCAATCCACCCAACTGGGCCACACACTGTCGTTCAACACAAGGCAGAAACCAGTGGGTCGATTCAGTCCAACAGAACAAAGACCAGGCCACAAGCCCAATCGCGAATTGAAGCCCAGCCCAGTGATGAACATCGAACGATTCCCCTGCATATCGACCAACGCCGAACGCCTACTGCCAATGTCCGATCAACAGAAACGGAAGAGGAAAGAAGAAATTGATCGGGCTTACCTTGAATCGCCGCTGAAAACCATCGCCAAAACACTCTGTCCGAGCCCTAGCTTCGCACCGTTGCTCGCCGTTCACCGGACCAACAACTCGCCAGCCACCGCGACGAAGCTCGCTCGCTCGCTCGCTGGATCGTTGCCGTCGTTCGCTCACTCGCTCGCATCGCCGTGCCGGAAACCGATCGATCTCTCGGTTCCGCTCTCATCTCCCTCTCTCTCTCACCTCTCTTTCTCTCTTCGGGTTTCCTCCTCCAGCAAACACCCTCTGCCCCTTTCTTTAATCTAATTTCGTTAATTTAATTGAAATTCCATTTAAATCTCAATTTTAATTTAATTGTCTTTCTTTATTATTATGTTTTTATTCCATTTTAATCCTTCCCTAATAAGTCCCTCATTAAACAAATCCAATTAACCTAACATAAATAATCATTCCCACTTAATATTCTCTTAATATACCTTTATGCTAAATCCTACTAATTAATTCTTTTCTTATTTAAAATGAATTGAATTGATTCTATTTATTTATTACCTCTAATTTACCCTCAATTCACTAATTTAAATTTCAACTTATTTCAATAAATACTTGTCATAGCAACAATTATTGTTATCCCCATAATAACACATCCAATGCCACAATCATACTTTATATCTTAATCTTAATAAATCTATTTACAATTTAAATTCCTAATAGTTTAATCTCTCTTATTTTTAATCAATAAATCACTAATTTAAAACGCTTATAAATAATTCCAAATATTATACTTTAATTTATCCGAAGAATATATTTTAATTACAATAAATTCCATTTCATCTTAATAAATGGAATTCTTATGAATATGTTCTTCGTAATACCCCGATAATTAAAAATATCGAGGTGTTACATACATAAAGTCTATTAATTACTTTATTTGTGTGCGACGTAATAACGTATCTCAAATTTGCACTACCATGACCCTTAGACGCCAACCTTTTCCTCCTGATGTGCTTACCAAGGTGCAGGAGATAGTTGCTCCTATTCCTCCATCAAAAACCGCATCGGGTGGAACGCAGCCTCCACCACTTAAAACTGTGCGCGTAGTACGTCTTTGATTTGGTTATCTATGTGTCTGTACTTATTCATGTTTTATTAGTCTAATGGTAACTTGTCAATGTATATTGCAGTCAGGTCAACTAATGGATCTTTTCATGAAGTTTGTTCGTGCAAATACCCGGAAGAACCTAGAGACGTGTGCAATTCTTTCAGAGACATCTTTCACAAAATTGACTTCCCTTGTGTAGATTTATATTGCTTTCCACTTATGTGCTAATTTTTTCATTTGCATTTCAGCCAGCACGACATCTTTCGGTGTACCAGTGGGGGGTTAGTGTTGCTCCGAAATCGCAAGGAGACCAACTTTCACCATCACGAAGATCTGCCTGATAAGAATTCATTGTTCACCAAAGGGTCCAATGTATACATGTACCCTCAGTTGTCATTTACAATCCCCGATTTGTGGGAGAAATCTCTCAAGAAGAAGGCAGCACCAACTAAGTGTACTTGATATGTAGGGATATAAATTGAGATACTGATTTTGTTGTTCATAATAAAAAATTCATTGTCTCTTTGCGTAGTTAATTGTCTCTTTGAGTAGTTAATTGTTTTGACTTGGATAATATATGTTTACATTTATGTTTGCGACCTTCTAGGATGTCTTTTAAATGGTGGTCGCATAATTAGATCAAGGTCCATCACAGGCCACATAATTTGTCCACTAATCGGGTGGACAAAGTGAGAGTACATTGTCATGTTTGTTTCTTGGTGGTAGCACTCATGCACAAAGTTTTCGAGAGATCTCTTCATAAATTGCATACACGGGACTACATTGACACACGAGATGCCAGTCAACTCCCATCGGTAACAGTTACAAGTACGTCTATCCAAATCTACAACGTACTATTCATTACTGTTGCTTAGCTCAAACTGGGCCGCGCTTGAAAAAACAGGACTCCAATTTTGATATGCAAGTTGTAGTCTGGCAAGCCCATTTTTGACTAGTGGACACAAACGGTTCGTCGATAGTGCCATTTTTTGTGTTTTTTAATGATTCTACACATGATGATTCCATTTCTTATAATCTCAAACATACTAAGAATCGGTTTGTCCCGGGTTGGTAGGGTGTAGGCTTTGAAGGAACCGCTCAAGTTGTTCAAGCTTATGTCGCACTTTGGGATGAAGCTGAAAGCATGTTTGGCCAAGAATCTCGCATCTATTCCTCGTAAAGATGCGTGGGCTGTCGGGTCAAGCAAAAATAGCTTCCCCATCTTGAAGGATCGATATACGCCTATAGAGGGGGGTGAATATAGCATTTCTAATATTTTCGTGCGATATTTTATTCTCTAATAACCCTAAGTGATTTAATGCATATAATTAAAATATCAATAACAAATATATGCAATAATGTAAAGAGTAAGGGTTAGAGAAATGCACACAATATTTGTTTATGTGGTTCGGTAAACTAGCCTACGTCCGCGCTCCAAATTGCACTTGGAGATACACTATGTAATTGGCTTGCGGGTGCCAATAAAACCGTTTACAAATTGATTATTAGACGAGGCGTCACCCTTGACTAATTTTAAGGTCGTCAACCTTAGACTCTTACGAGTCGTCACCCTAAATTTGACTATTTCGAGGCGTCACCCAAGTGTGATGAATTCTTAGGGAATCACCCTTTACAATCAAGCACAATAATAATTCGGAGATTAAATCTCAAATCTATCTAATCCGAATTCTCCCAAAATATAACTCGCAAGTTCGGAATAGGGAGAATTGGATATACAACAATATCAAAAGCTCACAGAGATTTTATCGCGTATGAAAATCGGCAGAGCTTCGCTTTTGAATCCTTGGTTCTGGAGAGCTTGGTGTGGACTTATATTTATAGACACTGCCACTGCTGCTCCCGGACGTCCTCAGCGTCCGCACCTATCGTCCGCACGACCGTTGAAATTTTCCCGTTGAAAATATAGCCGTTGGACAGAAAATTATGCACTTGCGGACGCCAATTCTATCGTCCGCTTCGTCCGCACAAATCGTCCGCACAAATCCAGAACTGGACAGATTCAAATCGGACGCCAATATTCGCTTCCGCACCGACTGGGACTATCGTCCGCGACTTCACAGATTTGAGGGGGACGCCAAACCATCGTCCTCTTCTTCTTTTCCGTCCGCACAGCTGAAGACCTGCGGACGCCATTTCACGTCCGCCTCGTCCGCGACCACAGTCCGCATATCCATCAAAATGGACAGAGGCAAATCGGATGACTAAAGCCTCGCGTCCGCCTCATCCACAGCGTCCTCAACTGCATAACCTACTTCATACTTTCACAAAATGTTTCCTCTAAGTCATACGAACCTTCCATTCTCCTGCATAGACTTAGAGAAACATATTAAATATTCTTAATACCCTTAATCAAGGGTATTCTCAATTTAATCGATAAATATGATATATAAGAATTCAATGTATAAACAACTTTTGCACTTTATTAAATTTCACATCATCTAGATCACATAGTCTAAACAATCTCCCTTATAGATGATGTCCAAAACATATAAATTTGTTTATTTCCTAACCTAAGCATGTGCCACAAATATTGCATATTTGATTTATTCAATTAAGTTATGCAATTTATCAATCAATTAATCCAAGCAACATGCTACTAAAATACAACTTATTGATAAACTAAATTAACACAATTTAGTCATCATCAAAATAAAACTTAGCCTACCAAAAAGGCTAACAATCTCCCCCTTTTTGATGATGACAAAATCCAATAAGTTGTTTACCCTAAAACTAAGCATTTGCATAAAACTATTGCATATTAGATTTCTCCAAATAAGTAATGCAATATATCAACGATAAATCCATGCACAATGCTACTAAACTCTCCCTAAAAGATATTACAACTTATATATCCTTTTCCCCATTTTTGTCATAATCGAAAAGTAATTCTAGGGGAGGAGAGTTTAAACACAATCAAGAAATGTAAAAACAAAATTATCAAAAGATGCATTGAAGAAATTCTCCCCCTTAAACATTAACAACATGAGAATAATGAGGGAATAAGTATTAGAATTCAAAGATAATTGCAACAAATAATTCCATAGCATAAAATTCTCCCCTTTAATCAATGAAACTAACCAAGAAGCAAACCATGGAGAGAAATATAGATTTCATTTCAATTTGTGGTTAAAAGATATATATCAATTGTAAATAACCACAATCACAACGATTTCTAAAAAAATTCTCCCTCTTTTCTATTAGGCAAAGAAATTCATTTGAGAGAATATAGACATTAAAGTTCAATGAATGGTAAAAGATAAGATATCAATCTAAGCAACCACAATCACAATTCTATTTTAACAAAGTAGTCTCCCCCGTTTTTTCCTTAAGCATACACTATCTATTGGAGGGATTTAGCATTCCAATTCAATTTGTGGTGTATAGTATGATACCAATTGAAAAATCACCACAAGAAATATTCAATCAAAAATATTTTCCCTCTTTTTGCTCATTAAGTCTAAACAATAGGCACAAAAAAATAGGATTCAAGAAATAAGTACCAAATGTAAGAACTAGAATACATTTAAATATTAAGAATTGTAAACAAATTTTCAATTTCTACAAGTGATACCAATTTAAGAGTTAAGAAATTAACAATGGATACTGATTGATAATTTACAATTTAAGCCAAGCAAGTTTTTCAAAGGTTTATATCAATGTAAATCCAAAGTTAAAATCAAATCATTTGTGTTAAGTATGATACCAATTGTAAGTTCAAAAAGAAAATGCTAAGAGAGATACCAATGTGTAAAATAAAATCAATTCAAATATCTCTCCCCCTATGTTAATCACAACAACAACCTAATGGGGATATACCACACATTTAAAATATTTGCTCTCCCCCTTAGAGCAACAATAAAACAAATTTAAATATTTCTCTCCCTCTTTAAAATTTTCAACAAGTATATAAGAGGGTAACTAAACAAGAGATAGTACCATCCAAGTTTAAACAAAATATATACCAATTGAGAAATAATTCATGGATGAGTTCAAATTTAAAACAAAACAAATTCTCCCCCTATCATTATGCACATAATCAAATAGTTGGGGAATCGAAATATGATATCAAATGAAAATCTTAAGAATATTATACCAATTGTAGAGAAAATATGATTTTATTGATACCAAAACAAAAATAGTTTCATACATGATACCAATTTAAAATTTCAAAGCATAGAGAAATTGAAAATACCAATTGAAGAAATGAAATCCATTTTTTTTTTAAAATACTAATTGATATCTTCCAAAGATATTCAAGTTAAGAATCATTTCTCTCCCCCTAAATCATTGCATACAATTAAAACATTGGGATTGAAATCCAAGATAGATACCAATTATAGAAGAATAAAACAAAATCAATTTTTGATGTCAATTGAATGATTTCAAATCAATGGAGAATATTGAAATCAATTTGAAAAACAACTATAGAATTTCTTCCCCTTTATAAATCTAGAAACCAAAAACATTTTGGGATACAAAGTTATCAAACAAAACAATAAGAAATTCTTCCTCTAAATATTCAAAATGAAATCAATAAAGAATATAAAAGTTTCATGTAAAAGCATTTAAATTTTTCTCCCCAAAGTCACTTAACAATATTCAACCTAAAAAATTAAAACCAATCAATTTTCTTTAAGACATTTATCTCCCCTTTATCATAAAACATATCAATTTTATGGAGAATTCTAAATTTTTGAAACAATCATATCTATACAAATATTATTCCCCTTTTTAAGTTAAAACTCAATGCAAAAGGGAATTTTCAAAATTTAAGCATAAGTGGTTTCAAAACTACAAATGAAGATAAACATTTAAGAGCAAGTTTATGAACTCTATACAACTTGATATTCTCCCCCTATATTCATGATCTAAATAGCAACAATGGGGAATTAAAAAAAAATTAATACCAAATCAAATGTTTAAAACATTTATTTCCTCCTTTTATCATATACATATATAATTCAAAGGAGAAGTTCACAACAAATTTTTGAAAAAGTATAATAATTGTCCATAGCAATAATCTCTCTCTTTTAAAAAAAATCAAAATCAAATCAAGAGAGTGTTTCAAATTTTCAAGAATGGAATAATTTATGTCTCCCCCTTCTTATCTATAGCAAAATCAATTCATAGGGGAGACCAACAAATCAAGATTGATATCCAACAATTCAATGTATATAATACTAGAAAGCCAATTGTTGGAATCCAAATCTCAAGCAACAAAACTATTCTAATCCAAGAATTATGTAAAATTTGACTTTTAGATACCAATTGTAAAAGTTGATACAAATTTCAACCTATAGGCACTCTATCAATATCTTCCATTCTAAACTCAATCAAACTCTAAATGCTAATACAAATCAAATTCCACACTAAAATTCAATTATTAAATTAAAACATTTAAAAGGAAATTGTGTACCTCCACCAAGTTTATTTCCATTTATAAAGCTTTGGAGGCATCATTTGAAGCTTCTCCCCCTTTTGTTGGATATTCAAGTATCCAATTTCCTTTCAAGCTCCTTGGGAGACTCTCCAACCTACAACAAAAATCATTTTGCAAATTTTGGTACCCAAACCATTTTGGGTCCTTTTATTATAGGTTTGGTTCCTTTAGGAACCCACACAAGTTTAGAATTCAAATTTGGTTTAAGATTTAAACTTGGCTTAAATTTTGAATTCACACCCAAATAATAAACTAATTTGAAACTAACATTTGATTTAACTTTAGAGTTCAAATGTAAAGGATAGGCAAATTTAGATTTAGCATTTAAATCCAATTTATCATTCAATTTTAAAGGATAACAAAAAGATCTATGTCCAACACAATTGCAAGAATTACAAATAGATGAACTAACAAATAGATTAGTGTAATTCTTTTTCTTTGCAAAGGGTTCATAACCAATTTTGGCTTTATCGAATGTAACCCTTTGTGAATTCAAGAGCATATTTAAATTTTTGCTCCCATTAGTGAATTAAAGTACAACCGAGTTTAAATCATCATTTTTAACTTTCAATTCACTAATATTAATCTCAAGAGATTTAATTGTATCATTATCATCGAGAATAGATTTAGATTTAACATATAAAGATTCAATCTCTTTTTCATGTGATTTGATCAAAATATTCAAATTATCATTTCTAATGTTCAAATCACAAATCTCATGCTCATTAGAATTAATTATAGCAATCAAATCACAATTTTTAACATTCAATGAGTCAATTTCATTTTTATGTAATTTGATAGTACCAATCAATTTATCATTCAATAATTTCAAATTACAACTATCATGCTCAAGAGATTTAAAGGAAGCATTTGAATCATCAATCATGCTTTTCAATTCAACAATTTGATCCTCAAAAGATTTATCTAAATTAGCATGTCTTTTGATCAAATTGCAATGCTCCTTTTTCAATACTTTATATTTATCTTTAAGCTCATTCAAACTATCTAACAATTCACTTACTAAATTACTATCATCATCATTATTAGAATCGGAATCGCTATAGTAGTTTGTTACCTCAATTTTATCTTTATTGGCCATGAAGTATGTATTGCCCACTTTCTCCTCTTTTTCGGAGGATGAGCTTTCTCCATTTTCAATATTTTGATTTGTGCCTGCATGTGTTAGCTCAAAAGATTTCCAAATATCGAAAGCACTAACACATGATTGAACTCTATCAAATTCATTTTTACTCAATGCACTAAACAAAATATTCATTGCTTGAGCATTTAAGTTCCAATTTCATTTATCTAAATCATTGAATTCACAAGTTGGTCTAGAAAGAGTTATTCTCTTTTCAATGGTTTTCCATAAAAAATAATCAATAGATTGTATAAAAATTTCCATTCTACACTTCCAATATAAATAATTACAACCATCAAAATGTGGAGGTGTAGATGTGCATTGTCCTAATTCATACATGTTTGAGTCCATAATATGTAAATTAACAAATATTAGCAAAGAGCACAAAATATCACACAAAAATTTAAATACCCGCTCTGATACCAATTGAAGGATCGATATACGCCTATAGAGGGGGGTGAATATAGCGTTTCTAATATTTTCGTGTGATATTTTATTCTCTAATAACCCTAAGTGATTTAATGCATATAATTAAAATATCAATAACAAATATATGCAATAATGTAAAGAGTAAGGGTTAGAGAAATGCACACAATATTTGTTTACGCGGTTCCGCAAACTAGCCTACGTCCGCGCTCCAAGTTGCACTTGGAGATACACTATGTAATTGGCTTGCGGGTGCCAATAAAACCGTTTACAAATTGATTATTAGACGAGGCGTCACCCTTGACTAATTTTAAGGTCGTCAACCTTAGACTCTTACGAGTCGTCACCCTAAATTTGACTATTTCGGGGCGTCACCTAAGTGTGATGAATTCTTAGGGAATCACCCTTTACAATCAAGCACAATAATAATTCGGAGATTAAATCTCAAATCTATCTAATCCGAATTCTCCCAAAATATAACTCGCAAGTTCGGAATAGGGAGAATTGGATATACAACAATATCAAAAGCTCACAGAGATTTTATCGCGTATGAAAATCAGCAGAGCTTCGCTTTTGAATCCTTGGTTCTGGAGAGCTTGGTGTGGACTTATATTTATAGACACTACCACTGCTGCTCCCGGACGTCCTCAGCGTCCGTACCTATCGTCCGCACGATCGTTGAAATTTTCCCGTTGAAAATATAGCCGTTGGACAGAAAATTATGCACTTGCGGACGCCAATTCTATCGTCCGCTTCGTCAACACAAATCGTCCGCACAAATCCAGAACTGGACAGATTCAAATCGGACGCCAATATTCGCTTCCGCACCGACTGGGACTATCGTCCGAGACTTCACAGATTTGAGGGGGACGCCAAACCATCGTCCTCTTCTTCTTTTCCGTCCGCACAGCTGAAGACCTGCGGACGCCATTTCACGTCCGCCTCGTCTGCGACCACAGTTCGCATATCCATCAAAATGGACAGGGGCAAACCGGATGACTAAAGCCTTGCGTCCGCCTCATCCGCAGCGTCCTCAACTGCATAACCTACTTCATACTTTCACAAAATGTTTCCTCTAAGTCATTCGAACCTTCCATTCTCCTGCATAGACTTAGAGAAACACATTAAATATTCTCAATACCTTTAATCAAGGGTATTCTCAATTTAATCGATAAATATGATATATAAGAATTCAATGTATAAACAACTTTTGCACTTTATTAAATTTCACATCATCTAGATCACATAGTCTAAACAATCTCCCTTATAGATGATGTCCAAAACATATAAAGTTGTTTATTTCCTAACCTAAGCATGTGCCACAAACATTGCATATTTGATTTATTCAATTAAGTTATGCAATTTATCAATCAATTAATCCAAGCAACATGGTACTAAAATACAACTTATTGATCAACTAAATTAACACAATTTAGTCATCATCAAAATAAAACTTAGCCTACCAAAAAGGCTAACACATCTCTCTCTCAAAGTGCGATGATGTTATGGCTTTACAAGTGCCCTCACATTGCATCTTTGAACAACCTGCCTTTAAATTATTTTTGAAAATTTGCATCCAGGTGTCGATGCAAAAACAAAAAATGCTCCACTTGCCCTGCAAACTTTCTGACAGCTGACACCACTCCCTACAAAAATTAACATTATTAGTCAAATATTGGTATATAACGCAAAACAAAAAACATAGATGACAAAAGCAACCAACCATACCTTTTGTCGGTAAAAAATGATTGTCCACCAATTGCTGGACGGGGTGTCTAGATCCTCAAGTAACAATTCCAAAAACCAGCTTCAAGAATTCCTATATTCTGCTTCAACCACTGCTACAACAATTAGATAAATTTCATCGTTCCCGTTAATTCTGACAGCAGTGAGCGGGTGACCCAGAGTTGATCTCTTTAAGTGGCAACCATCTAAACAAATAACTGGTCTACCACAGCTCAACTGCCCCATCTTATATGCCGCCAAACACGTGTACATCCTTTTAAATGTATTTATCTCTAGCTAAACACGCAGTGAGCTTCTAGGATTAGACCTCCCAATATCCTCGACATACGACCATATGAGCTTGTATTGCTCATTGTCATCTCCTTCATTCATTTTTATGGCCCCATTTCTTGTCATTTTAGCAAGGCTGGGTGTAATGTTCACATTAAAATCTTTTTTGATTGTTTCAATTATGGAATGAAGGTCTTAGTCGGCCTGAATTTTAAATATGTCCAAGTAATGCGTTGCCACCCATTTGACAAAGGCATAGTGGTTTTCCATCTTTCTTGAGCAAGTGTGACGTCGTTATAGCTCTTTATTTGAAATGTCATTTCACCTTGCATTTTTAGGCGTGCATCCACCACGTGCATCCTTCTTGGCATGCAGGCCTCAACTGATGATAGTCACTGTTGGTGAATTTTATCCTGTACATTTTTCAACGCATGATCGACGATTTCTTCTTTAATTTGATTCAATGAACTATACTTCTTGCTAAGACACATACTAGCGAACGTGCATTCTGCTTGTGGTGGTTGTCGAGGCCTACTCTCGCCTATATCCATGTCTTCGTCACTAGATTCGCATAATGAACGGAGCTCCTCCTCGTTTAGAGTTGTCGAGACATAATGCACCATTATAGCAACTTTTTCTCCAATTGCACGTACATCATGTGTCAAAACTGTGGACATAGGCTCCACTTCAAATGGGCAGTTAACAAATTCTTGAGCACTCCTAGACATCAATGGTGTTCAACAATTACTAACGCTTCAATTTCACCAACATGCGGTGCACTTCACCTCTCAAAAAACTCTAGGGTTCGATAATCGCTGAGAAAATCACAATGAGTGTGGTGTGAATTTATATAAGGCAGAGGATGCATGACATTCTACGGTGGAAAGTTGTCATCTTGCAGCAAAAGCTTAACGTTTTGCAGCAGAAAGTATGATGTTTTGCGAGGGGGAACGACAAATAAAGACATTTCACGGGGGAACGTATGACGTTTCGTAAAGAACAAACAGACATCTTCATATTTAGTATTGACGTTCTTGCGGAGGAACGTGTAGCATTCCGCCACGGAACGAAATTTAAATGTTTAACAACAAACGTGACAGCAATGCTTGTGACGTCTATTTTACATAGTTCAGTAGTTAAGTTGTGAAACCCGAGAAATTTTCAAGTTAAAAATTCCACGTGTAAATTTTTCGTTTAAAGATTGGTCATGACATGGATTATTGACGCGAATTGTCGCATAGCGATCACGTGAAAAATTTTATTAAATCAGACAAATCATTGGAATTGGGAATTGGGAATTTATTAAGAAACAAAGTGGTGAATTAGATCGGATTAGAATCGATTCCAAAGGACATTTGAAATAAGTCGGGAATTAAATTGGACTAATTTAATTTGTAACACATATCTATTATGGGTTATGAAAATAAAAGAATAGGGCTTTAATGGAAAGAAAAAATAAATAAAACAAAATGAAAAAAAAAATAAAATAAAAAGAGAAAGATTAAAAATGGAGAAGAAAGAGAATGTGAAGTGAAATAAAGGTAAGTGGCAAGTTATGTTGGAAAAAGGGCAAACTTGTAATAAACAAGATGTTGATTAGAGAGGGGTAGACTTGGAAATGGTGGAGAATAAAATATACAAAAGAAGAAGAATGGGTGGAGAGAGTGAGAAAAGATACGTGGGAAAGAAGGAATGGCTTGGACATTGAAGAAAGAGATGGTTTAAAGAAAAGAGGGGAAATCAGTAAGGTGAAATTCAAAAAAAATGGAGATTTGGAATTAAGGAAATAAAAAGGGGAAAACTCCCCATTTCGTCAGGGAGAGACACCCGTGGGAAAAAAAAAATGGAAAGAGGGAAAAATAGGGTTTTTCCCATACTACTCCCTTCAGCCGACAGAGACGAATAGAGAGAGACGCTTTGTAGAGGGTTCTTCGCGGGAGAGACGAGCCGACTATTCTGGCAATAAGAGCTGTGTGTGCTCAAGCTTTTCGATTTGTGGGCGAAGGTGCATTTTGTTGGAGGACTACTCACAAGGGAAAGCGGGGTGCGACGGAAGCTTGGGTTCTTTGAGCTGCCTGGACGATGACTAACCGAACCGCGAAGCTCCGTTTCTCTAATTTTCAGACACAGGTGAGAAATGCAGAACGTCCAGTTCTATTTTGCATTCGATGAGAGATTTCTGTTGTGATTTCTTTGCTGATAAATGGGAAATGTCTCTGTTTGGCTTGATGAATACGATGCCATTGTTCTTGTTAGGCTTCTCTGTGTTTTGGATTTTTATTTTGGACTGTTGTGTTGGATGGAAGGAACACCATCGATGATATGCCTATTTTATTGCGTTCTTTACAGAGATAGGATTTATGCCCTGTTGTTGTTCCTATTTCCAACATGTTGATTGTGTAAGAATATTGCTTGCTACAGTTTGCTGGTAAACTCAGTTTTGTATTGGATTTGGTGAAGGAAGTTTTGAGTTTTGTTGAAGTAAATTGCTGGGAGTTAGCAACCCACAGTTTCATTAAGATCTCACAGTTTAATGCCCACTTTGTTTTTATGGATAGGATAGAAATCTGTTGCTTGGGTTTTTCCCTTGTTCTGATTACCGATTTGTTGGTCCTATTGGGTGAGTTTGAATTAGTGAACGCTAAATTGTAGTCTTGAAGCAGTAGGAAAAATGATATTCAAGATGGTCTCTAATGGATAGACTCTTTGAGTGTTCGTAACTATTATTCATTTGGTTATTGTTTGATGGACAATATTGAGATTAATAACCCATGGTTTTGGGAATGACTTTATGTTTGTTCATAGCTTTGATAAAAGTTATTGAGGATGAAAATCTATTGATAAGGTTTTGTTGGGAAATCTTGGGTGATTTGTTTACGCATCGATTGGGCTCTTAGATTGATATGTGATCTTTCACCTGTTTATTGAGTCATTGACAAGAGTGTTGGACCTCTAACATGTTTTAGGTTCAGAAGAGTTTGTAGATTTCGGGCCTGTACCTAAGATAGTTGTTCCTTCATATACGAGAAAGGACTGCCAACGAGGTAGAGGCTTTATACTTAGTTGCTTGCATCACATTGCATAGTTTTAAAAATAAAACCGTATTTTTTGGAATGCCACACATGAAAAACCTAACGGAGACTATTTGACAGCACGTCAGTTTCTTATACTATATATGTACAAAAGTTTTACACGTTTACTTTTGTATATTGGATTTCATGTTTTTATATGATGATTATAACCTGTTTGGGATGAATCCTCCTGACACTTTGAACGGTCGCGAACGTCAAAGTATCAAGGGGACACCCTCGATACATCTCCTGCTGCGTGGAGATGGTTTGTTTGCGCGCTGTGTGAAATAGGAGACTTTGGGAAGGTGTTGACTGCTTCCATGGGTTGCAAATCCCTAAACCTGAGTAGGGTGTATTTTATTACGGGCGTGTCGTTGCGGAATTTGTACGACAACCTGGGTGACGGGCTTGGTCTACGGACTGCTGTCATTTTTCTTCCTCCGGGCTCATAAGGTGTTGCTTGCATGATATGACCACCTTTCTGTGTATTTTGTTCGGAGGAGTCGTTGACTGACCCTCTCTTTTCATGGATTACAATTTTGGTAGAACACGACGAGAGTATATTAAACTTATAGTTGTCTATGTATATAACCATGTTTTTCTAAATATTTCGTCGGAAGCCATGGGGTTGATTTCCTTGAGACGAAAATGATTTCAATGTTTTATTAAAATGTGCATGATTCCCTGAAACTCATGGTTTTCAAGAAAAGGTAAAATAAGTTTTACACATGCATAGTATTTAGTATAAATTCCATATTGAGCTAGTCACTCACTCCACAACTCCCACCACTCTAGGTAAAGAGAAGATTAATTAAACTTGAGCAAGAATTAGATTGGAGATCTTGTTTTATTTGTTCTTCTTCGTTGACTAGTTAATATCTTATTTATTGGTAAACGTAACAATAGACGACTAATTATTTTATTTTGGATAACTGTACAAACACTTAACTTGGTTGTTGGATCTTCTAGATCATATGCACATTGTCATCTGGACTCAAATTTTATTATTTATGCTTTATTATTTATTCTCGCAATCACTAAATGGACTGTAGCCCATCACAAGTGGGTCGTGGCTGAGTATTTATACAAGTCTTCCGCAATAATTCAACTAGCGTTGGGCTGAGCGATCGGGTTTTTTACTAAGACCAGGTCGTTTGGCCTGGCGTTTCTGTCCGGCTCCCCTCCGGGTCGTGACATAAGTTGTTAACGAAAATACTTTAGTGGATGATTTATGATTGATCACAAAGTACAATAGTTAATTTGTTAATTTCCCTTTTGTTTTCAACTGGCTCACTTCCCTTTTAATCTAAACCTACATTTTGAAAGTACAACAATTCAATTCATTCTATGTTGCCTCAAAAGTAAAAAAAAAAACATAAATTTTACATGAAAATTTTTACCACAAAAGTACAGACTGGTCTATTTATTAGGTTTAAATTCCAAATATAAAAGAGTTTGCGTAAAAATGATAAAAATATGCTGTGGCAGCCGCTTTGTGAAAATAAGGACGACACAAAATACTGTTGTTTGTAAGAGTCTAGCTCATATTAGTGGAGTTGTATAATCTTATATCGTTTGAGAGTGTGAAAAATGCATGATTTATAAGTAAAGTTTTTATCTTTGCTTAGTACAACGTATTTTGGAATAACTCTAAAAATAAAATTATACAGGATTCGACAAAAAACAGATAATAGGAGCACTGAGAGACTCAACATGCTAAAACTCTCAATTTCAATTTCAGTTTCCGGATTCAATAGTGTGGCGTAATAAATTTTTAAAAATATTCATAATTTAATCCACATTTTTGTCTTCCCATAAATTTTTAACTGAACCAAAATAAAATTCGATTTAGTGAACTAGAACAAATTATTTAATTTTTGACGAAAAAGAAATATAGACTCCATGTGACCCCCTCTCACTGCTTCAACTTTCTCTCTTGCACACTTTATTCTACCTTTTGAGCTGCTCATATTCACAAACTTTCCCAGAAAAATTTACGAGTATCATATTCCTTTGTTTCTCTGAATTTAACTATTCAATAATTTAATCCACCTTTGTACTTCTGATTCTATTTAGAACGCTTCATTTTTGTTTTCTTCTGATTGTGAGTTTCCATGATAATATATTCAGAAGGTGAAGAATTATTATGAGCAACAAGTAGTATTTTTTGGTAGAATTCCGCTGGAAAATAAAAACTGGGTAATATTTAAAAAAAAAAAAAACAAAGTTTGGTAATTCATTGGAAAGTAAATGCTGTCAATTATAATGTTTGTGTGCTTTTTTTCTTCATTGATTCCAAGAAATAACTTTGTACGTGTAATATTATGTGCTAATCCCTAGAGGGATTTGGAATCATAATTTTATATATTTTCATGGAACAATGGCACAAAATCCAGGTAAAGTGAACGAAAAAATATGTGAAATTGTTTGACTTTACTCTGGTGTGTGAATGATGATTCTATATGATATGATGGAGCTGAAATTAAATTAAAAAAATGGTTAGATGAAGATTAGTTGTATTTATTGAGATTATTTTGTATTATTAATTTTAGGAAAATTAACAAAATAAACACTGAACTATAGAATTAATGATAAGTCAACCACTAAACAATTTTCGCTAACAAATAAAACAACCAGTTATGAGAAATGAACAGAGCAAACACCATTGTTACGTTTTCCGTTAAAAAATGTTGAATGTTGTTTTTCCGCTGCGGAAAATAAGTCCTTGAAATAGGACTCAAGAAAGATGATTTTTTTGTGGAAAATGAATCTTCGAAATAGAATTCAAGAAAGATTACTTTCCATAGCGGAAAGACATTTTTCCTCTGCGAAAAGTAAGTCATTGGAATAGAATTCATGAATGTAGAATTAGAATTGCAGAGTAAATATAGTGATGAGAACTGGACGACAACGACAGACCATGATGAAGAAAGAGAAGATGGTGATGAGAACTGAAATGGTGAAATCGAGAGGAGGGATGAACCATCAGAAGATGTTCGAAAAATTGCAAAAGTGGGAATTGTTTCTACGACAAGAAGACCATGCTAGAGCTTCCTGACGAGGAGTCGATTTTCAGGGAGGGTCCGTAGTGGGACGCTCTCGGCTTTTTTGTTTAGTATTTATGGGCTTTTGGCATCGTCTTGCAATAAGATTGCTTCAATTATTGCGATTTTAGTATAAAACTAAAACATAATTAGAATTGTGAGTAGATTCAGCACTTCTTTTTTTATAAAAAAAAATATAACGTTGATTTATTTAACACAGTTGAGTGTTTTATTTATTAGTAAAAATTATTTAATAATTGATTTGTGATTGATTTTATAATTAAGTTGATGTTTTATTAATTTTGAAAATAGTGAGTTGGTTAGTTGTAGTGTCATTCCATTTATCCTTCTCATCAAGACATTAGAATACTCCCATTTGTTAATTTAAATACAACTAATAAAGTCTTCTACTCCTTCTCTATTTTCTCTCTCATGGCTCATTCTCTCTCTCTCTCCTCAATTTGATTAATTTTTTCAATGAATTAAATGGAAGCTTATAAATATAAACATATATTAGATAAAAATATTTAAAGATGAATTAATTAAAGTTTAATGCCACTCCAACACAGAAAATAATTAACAAATAATGATAAGTTGTAGTTATTATAACTGGAAAGAGATTTCGGCTTTTTCTTTAATCAAATAAAAGCCCTTCAATGTGACCATTCAATGAAAAGCACAAAAGCAAGTGGTAGCGGCATCTGCACATACTATATGTTATATTTTATTCTAATCTTTAATAATTGATTATTGTGACAAAATAATGATAAAAAAAAACTAGTAAAAAATGTGGGGTCTGGGGGTCACCTTCTGACTTCCACTAACATATTCCGAACATATAAACAAATAAAACAGTGACATTTACAGTCGATAAAATACAATCTGCCACACTCACTCAGTTTAATATTTAAAAAATATTATTTTATTTTATTTTATTTTTTGGGTTTATTCTTCCTTTTTTTACTTCTTCGAAACATAAAGTAGAGCCAGCTCTATTCACAGATTAACAACGAATTCTTTCTAAACTAATCAGAAACTTTCTCTAATCTTAGTACCTGTCCTTCTTCCTAATCCATCCTCGAATCATAATTCTTCAATTATTACAACTACTAGTACTCTTCAAGTTGCTCCACTACACCAATATTGGACAAAGCTGCATCCTTTTTGCCCTCGAGCTGTCTCAACAATGGCGTCTTCTTCCAAGTGTGGTCATTTTTAAAATATCCAAAGCTAGCTAGTACAGATTTTGTGGGTTTTTGTTCTTTTCCCCTCTGATCTTATCATCTCCAACTTCTCTAGAGTTTGATAAGATATGTACTAGGTTTGCCGAGAGAAGCTGGAATTTCTCGAAACATTTAAGGTTCATCTGAATGTTCCTCGAAATGTTGGAGTCCAAAAATCAACTGTGCTGTCGTGAGTCACTGGGAATGTGCTTGAAACTGGTACCAAACACAGCCCTCGGCTTCTGAGATCTTGTTTCAGCCCTTCTGCCTCATTAGACTTGTCTAAATTCTGCAAACAACAACAATGGTTCTTGAAAATGAATTAAAGAATGAACAAGAAACGTGTTTGAAAATTTAAAGTATGAATTTTGTTGGGAAGGTGTTGAAATCTGTTTGGCTGGTTGATTTTGCTATTTCATCTTTAAATAAAAAGAACTTGAGAGCCCAAGAGAATAATGTACATGTTGATGTTGTATTGCAGCTCCACTTTTCGTGCATGCAGTGCTTAAAACCTGATACAGAAGGAAACCATGCATCAGAAATTGTATAACTTTATAGAATTATTATATTCATAGTATATATTTCATCATATTCTCTTTCTATAATGTTTTAAATTCAGTATCGTAAGGTTTTTGGAAAATAATTTGGGTTTTGGAACTTACACTAACTTGATCATGGAGGAACTTGATATAGTCAATGGCTTCGGAGAGCACTGAGGCAGTATCAGTCTGATACAGTCAAAATGATTATTTTTTAAAGTTCAGCAAAGTAAAATAAAAGAGAGAAACCCTTTTGAGAATTGAGAAAGATATGTAAATTAAATTCAGAAAATTAATTATATACCTTTCCGAAAGGCGAAACCAATTGTTGGAGTGCAGTGACTCTGTCCCCCATCTTCTCTTTCCTCACCTAATCAACCCAAATCTGAATCATCCTCACATCCATCCCCAGCTATGGAGTCTTGCAAGAAATTTAAAAAAAAAAACCAAAAAATATTAAAATCAGTCCCTCTGATTGTACCTTGAAAGCTGGCAATGGCGATGGTGTTTCACTTCTTGGCCTTTTGGAATTTTGTTGGCTCCCACTTTTCTTTATTACAGTTCCTGAATAACGTGTTTCAGATATATTCGGCTGTTCGATCAAGAGGAGAAGAATTTCGATCATATTTCCAAAAACCCTAATCATGATTTCTTTTTTGGTACTATTATTGATTTTTCCAATGAAATCTATAAGAAAATAATTGTATCAATCAATGAAAGCGTAATGAGACTAGTATTACTCGTTCGTTTCTTCTTACCTTAGGCTTTTCCTCGAAGTTTTGTGAGTAGAATTGTGTTTGTAGGGAAGGAAAAAAGCTTGGTTTGGTGTCTTTAATGGCGGCTTCTGAAGCATTCCAGAAGGAAGCGTTGTTAGAAAAGTGCAAATGGCTATGGTGGGTCAGTTGTTTGGGAGGTAAAGCTCTTAAAAACTGAGGAACTTTAGAAGAAGACCAAGAAGAAGGCTTAAATTCATTAGAATTCTTGAGAAAATTTGCTCCATAAGAAAATTCCATGGAGTTTGAATTTTGCTGATTCTGATTTTCGAAACCTTGTAAAATCGTTGTTGGATTTCCATACAAAGCTGATGAATCCATTTGAAAACTCGAAGATAACCCTAAACATGTCGCTGTGGGATCAACTCCACTGTAATTGTGAGCGCTAAACTCCTTCTGATCTAACGAAAAACCTCGACTTAATGGTTTAAACTCGCTTTCTGATGAATTATCTCCAGAAAATAGTCTGTCTCTCCATTGATTTGGCCCACTTTCTTGGTGAAAATTGCTGTTTGAGTTCATATTTTCTTGAAGCATCGATCTGAAACTCATTTCGGACTTCTCTCCAAGACTGTAACAAGAAAAAACATGAAATTTTTCATGATTTTATGCTGCTATTTTTAAAACCTTTTTAATAAAATTATATTACGTAGCCTCTGATGTCTAAAATCTCCTTCTTGATGTTATAAAAAAATAATCGGAACCCTCTATGGACTTACAGTAAGGATTGGTTCCAATCTATGGAGGGGGAACAAAGTCCCAAACCCATCGTCTGCAAATTTGGATCAACGGCTGAAGAATCAGAATCTTGAAGCCTCTGGGTATCATGGAAGAAAGAAGAACTGCTGGAAACTGAAACAGACTCCATTGGAGGCCACCCGAAGCTCCCTAAGCTACTCAGAGCTGAAGAAGGTGGGGATAGCTCTCTTTCAAACCTGTTTCTCGACGACTCCCACCAGCTTCCACTAATTTGAGACTCGTCCGCCATAGCTGTGCAGCAAAAAAGCTCGAAGCTTTTTCTTCTGCTTTGAATTATTCCTTCTGATCTTTTTTCCTTTTTTCTTTTTCTTTCCTGTGGCTCTGAATCTTCTCAGCTTCTTCAGCTTTGCTTTTCTGTCTGAATTTTCTTGGTGTTTCTATAAAATCAATGAAAACGGATCGCTGCATCGCAGTATTTATATCGAGAGGAAAACCATTTTCACTGTAATCGAAAAGAAGTGAGACTGCGGTTGACCTTTGTGGATGGTGATTAGACTGAGGAGAGAGGTCGTTTCCGAATTGAATTTCTTTCTCTTTTTTTTTTTTTTTGATTTTTTAATTTTAATTTTTAATTTTTAAGATAAAGTTTGATTTTAAAGCCTTTAATTATAATTATTGGTTGATCCCATATAACATTAAACTAATTTGACGAATAAACTGTAATAGAAATTCGAACTTAATATTAACCTCATTGTTAAAAAATCATTAAAAAATAAAAATTATCAATGATTTTAATCTGGGCTTGCATTATTTGATTTCGAAGTTCCAATCAGGTGAAGATTTTGGAGGTCATGGAGATGGGTCGTCGCCCATACTTCTTCTATCTGAGCAACTCCTTCCACAAAAAGGTGCATTTTGGTGGTCGTGTGAGAAGGGTCGTCGTCGATGAACTAATCCAGTCTGGTTTCTTCTTTTTCCGATTATGCTGCTTCTTCACCATCGGCATTTTTTCCGTTTAGGATGATTTTATTGAGCGTTTTTTTGCTTGCTCCATCTCACAAAACATTATTTTCATTTGGGTGTGTGCTCTTAGGCCACCAAATGAATTCGGTCTGCGATGTAGGGTATTGGTTTTTTTTTTTTTCCCTGTCTTCTTGGTGCTGTAACTAAAGTAGTGGCAGCCATGGCTGGTGAGGCTGTCGCCGTTTTTACCTGTTAATAGAAAGGAGGTAAATGTAAAAGAGAGATTAAAAATGGCGCAATTTCAAACGTTGCATAGGATTAAAATAAGAAAAATGACAAATCAATTATCGTACTTTGTGATTAATGATAAGTCAATTACTAATTTATTTTTGTTAATAAATTAATCATTGAACTATAAAAAAAATTCTCATAAATATCGTTGTCATATTTTTCGATAAACGCATTGATTTCGATTTGCAGAGGATTGTGTATTGTTCTGCCCCGGATCGATATTTTTAAAAATAACATTATAATATTGATGGTTCGCCACAAATCATATATCATCTGTCGCAGATTGACTACCATCCGCCATGGATTGATAATGATCTGCCGCGAATCATCGTGCGTGTTCTGCATTCATATGCCCTACTATATGAGAATCGACTGTGCGGGCCGAGGAGTTCACCAAGAACCATGATATCCTCGGTGAACACTTGTACTCTCAGACCTTCGTTCCACACTGTTTAATCTCTACCAATGGATACCCACGCAAAGAAAATGTCGCTTAAGCGAAAGGGTGGTCCGTCGTAGACTCAGTTGCGGCCACAAACAGAAATGACGGACTCAGGTTGTAAACGAAGTCAGATTGCAACCGATCTCATTATGAGTCAGTTGCACTGCAATGTTTCCGCCACGGTGCAAGGTGGAGCACCCGCGGCAGAAGGTGTAGCAACCGTGGGTGAAGGTGGAGCAGCCCCAGTGGAAGTTGGAGGACCCGTGACTGCCCCTATTGGCGAAATTGAGGCACAAGCCGAGCTTGAAGCACAACTTCGACCTCAACCTCATCCTCAACAATGACCGACAGCAGGTGCATTAGTCCATTTCCAACCCATTACAACAGGGTTTCACTGTCTACTCTTCAGGACAACGACACGAATGAATAGTATGAAGTTGATGTTAAACACCGTTCAATTATTGTTTCTAGAAGAGTAGACTTTGAGTCATTGGCTTAGTTAAAAATTGAAGAATTGTTTGAGGGGGTTGGTTTAGCCGGTTTGTGCCGATTGGGCGAAAGTAACTATGAGCAGATTGTCAAACTGTTTATGCAAATTTGAAACTATCCACTCAACCATTAGAGATCCGGACTTACATGCTTAGGCGGGAGTTAGGAATGACTCCCAGAGACATTAAAGTGTTGCTTGGATGTTCGGCGGAGGAATCAAGCAAACACTATTACCATGTGTCTCGGGAGCCACCTTTCATCAGACAAAGAGAAGGGCTGACAGTGCTTAGATTCTTGCACCGTGATCCCGAGATTAGAGCGTATAAGAAGCCAAAGTCCAATGACTTGAATGTCATAGCTCAAGTGATCCACATCATCATGACGCACACTATTTTACCTCAGAATGGATATCGAGATCATGTTAGCTGAATGAGTCTCTATTTGCTTGAGATGGTGTTCAACAGGGAAAAAGTGGATATCGGCTTTGTTATTTGAGTCACATGTACGAGGTGCTCAACAATCCGGCCAAGAGTCTGTCATTCAATGGACTAATTCAGAGGATTGTTGAGCATTACGGGGTACTAATCTCGGAGGAGGAGCCCAGAATTAAAGAGAAGGCTATGAACGTCCACAACAAATTGGAAGTGGACCAAATGGGGCTCAACAAAGTTGAAGGGGTATGGGTATGCAAAACACCATCAAAGCCCACCCCAAAGAAACAAGCTACAGTGTCCCAGCAACCAGCTCCCCCTCAGTTGTATGGCCTCCACCCCCCTTAGTGGCTCAGCCTTCAACCCCCTTGGAGGAACAGTGTAATACCCCGTATTTTCCTAATTTCTAAGAAATTATAATTTAATTTTTTTAAGTAAAAAAAAAATGATGTTTATTGAGGTTAATTACGTCAATTATGTGTTGTATGATGATTGGTTATGAATTGGAGTATTTTTGGGTTGAATTTGTTAAGGAAATTAGTGGGATTTAGGGTTGAGGACGCGGAGGATGACATTCTGGCGTCCTCATTATCAACTGTGCTTTTGCGGATGCAACGGACGCCAAAGTGCAGCGTCCGATATGAATCTGTCTTCAATTCTGGTGTAATGTGGACGGTAGGTGCGGACGGTGAATGGCATCCGTAATCTCGGGTTTTTGTCTAAGAATGCTGTACTGCGGACAATGAGGACACAAATGATCCGTCCTCAGGCGTCTGGAAGTACACAGATTCGCGAGAAATCTACTTTTAAACTGTCTCTCTTCACTTTCTCCCCCATTTTCTCTCCACTTTCCCCCATTTTCTCTCCATTTCTGCGATAGCCATCCCCCACCTCATGCTAAACCGACCCTCTCCAGCTAGTATAAGGGTTTATTAATGTCCATGGTGGATCAAGTGGTGGTTGAAGGTGTGGGTTTTATGTTTTGTACATTAAAATTGAGTATTGTGAGTGCGTGCTGGAAATTGGTTGGAGCAATTCACACCTCCAATTTTCCCAAAGCAAATAAGGTAAGGAATTGTGTGTTGACATTCCAAAAGCCCTACCCACAACTAAATTGTATGTTTTGTTGAATGGAAGATTTTGATTACTCATTTACTGAATGTTACGTAGATCATAGAGTTGTGTTAGTCTTTATGTTCGTTTATTGCAAGCTTTATATGTGATTATTCTTGATTTATTAATATGAATTTCTTGTGCTTTTATTGCATATAACTCCGTTTGGAGTTTGGGACTGGTTAGGATAGTTTGATAATATTGTAATATAATTGTAGTAATCTCATTAGTTTTCTTGCCAAGTAGTTTTATCGAGCATGTTATAGTTTGTTCCTTGTGATTCTTGCTTTCACGTTTATAGTTTCAAGAAGTTGTGAAAAGCATGTAATAATGCCGTATGTCTTGCACGTATTCTGTTTCATTTCTCTATTTTATCTCTTATTATCATTTTGTAATTTGTTTAACTAATTAGGATGCACGTATGCTAGATTAACTTGACAAGTAAACTTTAATGTGTATTAAGTTGTAACTAGAAATCTGAAGCATGAGATGAAGTTATTATTTTCATAGGTTATGATGTATATGATGTTATCTATTCACTTGTAAAAGGTTAGTTTCTACTAATTAAAGAAGCATGCAAAACGTTTAGTTGTAGAATGATTCGCACGTATGTTAGATTACCTTGCTGTTATGTTTCCGTCGTTACATTTAGTCAAATTGAATGAATGTAGGTTAGCCATTGTCGCCAATACATGAAGAATATAAGTTCGTATCTTGCTATAACATAGTTTGTAATTTACCGACAATTTGTCAAGCATGTACGCACGTTTTAATCTGTTGTTATACTTTGTATTCACTGTTAAATTACATAGCATGCATGTCACGGTAACTCGTTATTAAACTTGTATCTTATTGTTGGTGTTATAATAGGTAAACAGGTCTTATTCATTGTTTTTATTAATACTCTAGCTTCTCTTCAAAGCATGATAATTTTTCTAGGATATGATTAATTCCGTGTTGTAGAAGAGACTTCTATCGATATGTGAAATGATTAGTGTTTTGGATGTACTAGTTGAACTGTTGCTCTCCATCGTTATCTTTCATAGGTCTCGATATTCGTTGTCGTGATTGTTGTCATAGTTCATTCCTTGATAGATTGGATTATAGTTCAAATCTTAATGATGACTTGTAGAGATTGTTTCTGTGATTGTTTGTATAGATTAATTATGTGATATGTTGAATGTTACTTATGTAGATTGATTGTTAGAGTCTAAGGGTTGTGAGTTCATGGTCTTAGAAACCCTTAGGAAATACCACAATTGGGTTGGTATTTATAATGTGAGTTAAAACGGTTAATAATGAATGTAAGGGAATTAGTGGTCAGGTAAATGGTTCGGATATAAACGGTAGACTCGGTAAACCAATTTAAGATCTTCCCGTCCATGGGATTGATAAGCTTGTCTACTATAGGGTGTTAGATGCCGAGTTTTCCCCCCATTTGCTTATAGGGTGCCCTAATATCCCAACTCGATCCACGAGTAAGAAAGATGTAATAGTGAGTAAAGAACAGTTGGGTGGATCCCTTTCCGACATAAGCAGTTAGAGGCATTTTTGTGGTTTGTTTGTTTTCCAATTCCTTACTAAGCCTTTTTAGGCTTACAGTGTCTACTTGTGGTGTAGGTGATTTTAACGAGGTGATTAGTTCGGGAGCGGATGAGGAAGCATTCTCCGTGGAGGAGGCGAGTTATTCGGCAAAGTAGATCTGTGAGGCCATGGCTCTCCAAAGGAAAAAGAATTAAGTTGTTTTCCTTTAAGTTTGATTTCAAAGACAAACGTTTTAATTAAGTTGTTCGAACGTTTCCTTCGGTTTGTAAAACTAATTTCCGCCTGAACTCTGATAAAGTTTTTAATTAGTAAATGCTTTTTGATTATTTAATCTCTTCAATTTAAAAGAAAAATTTTATTCCGCTAAATTTTCAGTAAAGAAAAAGAGTTTTAAATTGACGGGTCGTCACAAACAGCCTCGAGCCCCCTCGGAGGAACAGCATTCAGCATCGCCTCTGCAGCACATGGAGTATGATGCTTTGTAGCCGATGACTCCACCCCCTCCTCAGACATCTCATTTTACTTCGATGCCTGAGGAGATATTTGGCTAGATGCATAGGATGAAGGATCGACTTGTCCAGATATAGGAGCTCCATCAAATTGGGCTGAACAGAATACAAATGATGGAGGAGCACCATCAAATGAGGCTGCTCCAAATGCAAAAAATGGAGGAGTAACATCAAATAGGGATGCTCCAAATGCAAAAAATAGATGAGCAACTTCAAATGGGGCTACTCCAAATACAAAAAATGGAGGAGCAACGTCAAATGGGGTTGCTCCAAATGCAAAAAATGGAGGAGCGAGTAGAGGAGTGCCATCATGAGATGTTGGCATCATTGCAGAGAATGGGGTGCAGCCCCTCCAAAATCCTCTCTAGCAGCCTCTCGAGCAGCCCCTATAGTAACCCCTCCAGCAGCCTCTCCAGCGGCCTCTCCATCGTCCTCTTCAGCAACGGAAGGAACAGACTACTTGTAATTTATTTACTTTTTACGCAAAGTCCATTATTTACTTTATTTGTATGCGACGTAATAACATGTCTGAAATTTGCAGCACCATTGCTCTCAAAGGCAAACTTGCTCCTCCTGCCGTGCTTGCCAAGGTGCAGGAGACAGATGTGTCGGGCGGATCGTAACCTCTATTGTGCACGTGGTATGTTTTCGATTTGGTTATCTACGTGTGTCTACACTTATACATGCCTCTCTTGTCAATATTTTTTGCAGCCAGGTGAACTGATGGATCTTTTCAAGAAACTTGTTGTTGGAAATACTCTAAAGAACCTGGAGACATGCACAATTCTTTCGAGAAAGCTAGTCCAGGATGAGTACACCATCATTGAGATCATCTTCCTGAAGTAAGAAGGGACGACAAACACAACGAGAATTACGTTATGTTACATTAAGTAGTTCAGAAGGTGTTATCTTAATACTCATCTGTGCGTTGTGTTCTTTGTATGCAGTGCTATGCGGTGAACGAAGAAGAATACTTCAAGGTTCAAGACCAAAAATCGCTAATGACAATAGAGTGGATTCATGTAAGTAAACATCTCGCTTTTCCGGTTTGTCATTCATGTTTCAACAGTTCTAATGCGTGCTTCCTTTGCATTTCAGTCACACCCAAATGTAATATCCCGATTTTTATATCGGAAATTAAAATTTCTAAATTGAAAAATAATTGAGAATGTTTGAATTAGTCAAATAATTTATCGGGATATTATTCATGACGTTGCTAAGGACGTAATTAAATTATTGGAATGATAAAGTGGGAATAATATATATAAAAGATTGAGTTTATTATTAAATAGAGATTAATTATTATATTGATGATTATTAAATTGAGGATTATTATTATATTGGGAATTAAGTTAAGTTAATTGAAGGGATTTAAATTAATTAAAGAAATGAGGAAAGAAGAGAAGGGGGAGAGTGCGGGTGAGAGGCTGAGAGAAACTGAGGGAGAGTGATCGGGAAGGAGACGATGGCGAGTGATGGACGATAGCGGTGACGGTAGCTCGGGTGCGCGTTGTCCGGCGCATGGCTGTGACGGTGAGGCAACAGGCGATGCGACGAATGGCGAACACGAAGGTAGGGCTCGGACGCCTCGGCCTTCAATGTCGGAATTGGAGCACTGCGAATCGTCGATGGAGGTAAGTCGACGGTTTATGTTAATCGTTCGTCTCCTGACTTCCGGTTATGGACATTGGCAGCAGCGTTTTTGGCGATGGCAGGAGCATGGTCGGTGAAGGCTGGAGACAGGGGATTTGTCACGTGACCGGTTCTGTGGTTTCCAAATTGAGTCGGTTTATTCCTCCTCCCGAAACGATTGAAGACTTCCAGCGTGGAGCTTGGTCATTGTTTACAGTATTTAATAGCATGATTCAATGTTTACAGTTATTGATAGCATGTTTCGGTGTTTACAGTTTTAAAGAACACGTTTCGTTGTTTAAAGTTTTTATAAGCATGATCTATTGTATGATGGATGTTTTACTAGATTCCCGTAATAGAGAATGTATGCATTCACGAGCATCACGCATCATAGTTTTCCAAAAGATACGAAAATGACTTTTAAGCATGATTTTAAAAAGAAGGAAACAAACAAGAAACGAAATGATAGAAAAGAAAATAAAGAAGAAACGAAACGTTTACGAAATGTTAAAAAGGAAACAAAGAAGAAATGAGACGGTTATGAATAGTAAAGGAATGAACGTAAAGGCTTGGGCGAATTGTTTCCCCCATGGTTAAATAATAGAGTAAAGTAAAGAAAAAGATAAAGGCTTTGGCACGTAACCCATAAATAAAGGCTTGGTGGACGTTGTCCCCATGGTTAAAGGCTTTGGGTGGATTAATCTCCCAATGGTTGGGTTATGTTTCCAATGGTAACCAGTTAAGGCTTTGACTTGTAACTCATAAATAGAGGCTTGGTGGACACTGTCCCCATGGTTAGAGGCTTTGGGTGGATTCGTCCACGATTGGTTGAGTTACATTCTAATGTTAAACGATTAAAGCTTTGATATTGAACTCAAACTCATAAATAGAGGCTTGGTGGACTTGGTCCCCATGGATAGAGGCTTTGGGCGGATTCGTCCCCCATTGGTTGAGTCTTGAGTTGAGTACCAAAGACATAACAATAAAGTAAAGATAATGATAAAGTAAAGGTAAAGATAAAGTAAAGTAACGATCAACAAAAGAAATAAATAGTAAAGTTAAGTCGAGATAAAGCGAAGTCAAGACCAAGAAAACGATAAAAGAAAAGAAAAGAATGAAAGAAAAGAAACGGAAGAAAAGAAAGAAAGAAAAGAAACGGAAGAAAAGAAAGAAAGAAAAGAAATGGAAATAGAAAACGAAAAGAGATTTAAGGGTTGCATGACATGTGCATCATACCTTTTAGTTTATATCACTTACTGAGCATTAGGCTCATTGGTTAAGTCTTGCGATGTAGGTATACGCACAGGTGAACAAGTCAAAGACAGTTGACGAAGTATTTGTACAGGCGGATATTGTGGCTGGCTAGACTCAAGAATTTAAATGAGATTTATTTGTAAAAGAATTTGTAAATTATTTAATATTCTTTAATGTTTTACTTTAATTCCGCTGCGTTTTCATAAAATGATTTTATTACTTCCGCTAAAACGGATAAATGTTTTAAGTAAAGAGTTTTAACGCTCGGGTTTTATAAAAGGAAAATACCCTGAGATTTTTATAAAAAGAAAAGTTTTAAATTTTACACGATTTTCAAAGTAAATAAAACCCGGTCGTTACACCTAGAGCAATCGTGTTTTCTGTCATCCGTAGACCTGCACATTCACTTCCCTAACCAGGTGTTGCTGCCTAAATCAATTGTGATCGTCGTAGCGCCAACAGACAAAGAGTGGTATATTTTTTCCTTGTGTAGATTCATATTGCTTTATGCTTATGTGATGATTTTTTCCTTTGTATTTCAGCCCACACGATATCTTTCGGCGTACGAATGAGAGGTTGGGGGTGATCCGAGATTTCAAGAAGAAGGACATTCCACCATCACGATGTTGTACCAGCGAAGGGTCTGTTGTTCGCCAAAGCGTCCAACGTAATTGTGGACCCGTAGTTGTATTTTGAGATCACGAATTTACTGAAGAAACCTTGCAAGAAGGCAGCTTGGAGTAGTTGGGATGTGTAGGGATACAAATAGAGATACTCATTTTGTTGCACATAATAAAAAATTATGTTGATGTTGATGTTTTATTTTGTTTACTTGGATGATATCTGTTTGGAAAATATCTTGCTTGGATAATATATGGTTTTTGATAATGTCATAGGGAAGATAGACTAAAAACAAAGGAAACACTTGCAAAATTTTTAATTTTTTGAAAAATAAATTGACTCAAACCATTTCATTCATCATCAACAAATACTTCAATTTGGCAAAAATGCGGTACAATTCAGCTCTCAGAAATATTTAGGGTTCGCTAATCGCTAACAAAATCGCGAGGAGTGTAGTACTGCCGCACAATGATCCGCGGCTGATCATTATCAATCTGTGGCGGATCGTTGTCAATCTGCATCAGATCATAGTAAATCTGCGGCAGATGGTATATGATCTGCGGCGGACCATTAATATTATAATGTTATTTTAGAAAATATTGATATGGGGCGGAACAGTACACGATCCGCCGCGGATCGAAATCAATACATTTAACGGCAAACGTTACAGTGATGTTTGCATGGACTTTTTCCCATTGTTTAGCGGTTAATTTGTTAGCAAGAATAGGTTAGAAGTTGACTTGTCATTGATCACAAAGTACGATGGTTGATTTGTCATTTTCCCATTAAAATAGCTCTTTTTTTTTTGTGAAAATGGAACCTTTTTTAGTGGGGGAAAGGGACATCAGAGAAGTCTAGTGAAAAATACATTGAGGAGGAGATTTATAAGTTAGGTGTAACTTAACGGTGAGGGATCTACCACCATTACTAAGGAGAAGAAAATATTGATTTTGAGATTGCATACGGAGAAAAGGAATAGAAAAATCACCTATTTTGTATGATATCTGCATGTTTTCCTCCGGCAACATTAAACCCTCTTTTGTTTTTTTCTCACCTTTTTCCTATAAATAGAGAGTTGAAGAAATCATTTATGTATTGTCACGACTTGGAGTCAGGCTTAACAGAAATACTAGGTTAAAATTCAATTCTTGAAAAGAACCCGATCAGTCAGCCCAATGTCTGGTTGTACTGGAAGACTTAATAAAAATCAAAGTCATAGTCCACAAAAAATAGGTCGTGATCCACATAGTGATCACAAGAAAAATAGTGCAATAAGTTATAAAAATACTATATGAGAATATAAATACTGGGAAAGGGTTAGAGTATTATACAAACCCAAAGCAAAAACTCTCGACAATGATTAAAACACTCAAGAGGTATCAGAAAGAAGAAAAGGGCGTTCAGTCCAACCTCGAATTAACTACTGCTCCTTACCACCTCAACTCTTCCATGGGAAGGAGGGGGTAAGTGACTAACTCAGTAGGAAACTTATATTATATGCAATGTAAGTGAAAACTGGTTTTATCATTTCATTTCAAAACCATGATGCGTTTAATATGCTATGCATGAATTTAAAATTCTTTTATCATTTTAACAAATAGGATCTATAAGCTATTGATGAGGTAATTTTCAAAATCTTACTGTATATATAGACAACTATAACAAATTAGGCCTCCATCGCTTTTACATTTGAAAATAACTCCAGTGGAAAAGGAAAGTCACTCAAGGACCCCCGACACACCAATTGCCACAAGGCACATAGAGAATGAAAGCTATTCGAAGACTAGACAACGTCCATGAGGCAAAAAGAAGTATGACGGTGATCCGAAGACCCAACAACATCACATAAATCAGAAGATATATGACACGACCCGAAGACCAAACGACGTCAATGTATAACGATCATATAAACAAAACATACCCGAGCCAGGTTTATGGGTTCAAACCCAAAGAGTACATCATCACCACCCTATTACCCATTTTGCGTCATACAATAAAAACACCTTTAGGTAGTAGAAGGTGTATTGAGATAGTCTCTTGTTGTTTTGACATCGAGACTGTCTAAAACAATAGGAGGATTCATCCACAAGTAAATAAATACAACAAAAGTATTAACGTACCACACATGCGTAAAAGTAAATGTAGAAAACATGTGCAGATATAGTATAAAAATAGATGTGCTGTCGAACATGCCAGGTGGGGTTTTCTTGTGTGATAGCTCACAAAATATGAGTTTTGAAACTATGATATAATGCAAAACAGTATAAAATCACTACTTTGATTACGACTGTTCTTTTTACTAGCAAAAGCAACTACCTTAGGGATAGGTTGAACATGAAATTGTTGGAACCTGTAATGAACAAAATATCAAAAATCTGTTTCCAAACTCAAGGAAAAATAGAGAATGAATCATATATCGGGACTAGGAACCCAAACTTGAAGGAAATGATAAATAACTGCTACTCCCCTCGGTAGCAAAATTTTCCCCTTCAAGGCTATCTCGGTCATCTAAACTTGCATGAACGCCAATTGGACACCCGGATCCCTACAGAGGCCCAGGATCTTACCACGAACGACTGACAAGGACGCCCAAATATCAACTAAGGACAACTGGCCTGATACCTGCCGGAGACGTCTAGCACAGACATCCAATCCAAACTCTGACGTCTAGGTCTAGTTGCGGATGACTAGCGTGGATGCTTGGACACGTACCGCAAACACCTAGTCCTGAAGCATTTAGGCTCGCGCAGTCGACTAGACACAAACAATGGTCAACTGGGGAAGACATTTTCGGCAAAGATCTACAAGGAAACTTGCCCCTCTTCAATATTTTTCCCTTCCAATCAGTTAAACGTTACTCCTAAATTGATTCAATCAATACAAAAATAACCAAAGATTTCGAGTTTCCTAAGCCAAAATCTGAATATGAAAATAGCAAAACTTCAAACGAGAAAACGAGCTCAAATTCGAACTTACACATGAAGAACCTTCATAAATGTCAAAATTGAGAATGACGTAAATGCAGATCTAGTGTTGAAATTCTCTCTCTCTCAATAAAAGAATTTATTTTTTTAATTATTTAATATATGTAATATAAAATATTATATATATTAAATAGAATATTTTAATTTCTAATTTTTTCAGAATCTAAATGTTATCCAAACTATAACCGTGATACTTCAAATTTAATGAATATCATTTCTTTAAATTTCAAAGTGTGCAGTAACTCTCAATTGGCCAAAAATAGTACATGTGGCCAAAATTTAACTATTCAAATAATCAAATCAACATGAAAAAATTGACCTCGAATATCACAAAAAACCTTAGGTGAAAAATTTATTTATAAAAATAGAAAGTTTTACATGTAGCCTGAAAGTGACGATGAGAAGAAGAAGATAGTAATAGAGAATAAGATTTCGTGGGAGAGAAAATAATGAGTTTGAGTGAAAATATGTCAGGTGTTTTTTAGCACATATTGAGTTATAAGAGTGATAATTTCTTCTAGTTAATATTTTCTAAAATATTCCGTTTCTAAAAGAATATTGTAAATTCTATTTTTTATAGTGACATTTTTATGGACTTGATCACTCTGACTTTTTTTTTTTTTTTTTTCAGATTTGAGTTTCCACGTAAAAATTTTCGAAATTTATTTTATCTATTATTTCTCTCAGCTCTAGAACATTATATTTTAACGGTATAGAAAAATATTTCCGACATTTTTCGAATAACATTTGCTATCGTTGTTCACATAGAGGTTAATGGTATAATTATATTGTGTAAGTAAACTCTGTTTAAGAAAACTAGATTTTAAGTTGGACAGTTTATAACCCTCCAACATTTTTTTGGGAACTTACTTTGAAAGATAATTCTGTCTAATGAGACTATACTGTCTATCTAGTACAATCTTTTCTGATAATTATCCAGATCAGTATCATTCTAGTTATTTTATTTTTCCCTACAAGAAGGTTATCCATTGTTCCATAATTTGTTGTCCAAGATTACAATACCCATGATGATTAACAATCTATTTACATCCAACAAAAAAGTTTCACGTTTCCATGAAACTGAGATAATATCACGCCCCAAAGGGGACTCGAGATAGAATATGGAACGATCCGACTCAAAATAACTGAATCATTCGACTCATCTCTTAAATTTTAATTACTAGCAGCGGAAAACTTAAAATAACTTACAAGCTAAGCCCATAATTAAAGGTCCATGAGTGACAATGATAGTGTGAATTAATAAAGCCTAACTGAAAAAATTAATTTAAAATAAAACAAAAGAACAAACCTCCCTAAAATATCTTAAGTCTCTCAAGAAGAGTAAATAAAATGACTTAATTAGGGAAAACTCCAAAATTTTACTCCTGAGGTGGCAACGGGGGATTACTTTAATTATTTCATGAAAAATAGAGTCAAATCTAGAGTGAGTCAACTAAACTTAGTAGGAATTAAATTTTATATTCAACATTTATATCATATAAATTATGTGTGGAATTCCAATTACTTATTTTTAACAATTTAATATATGGAAGAAGAGAAAGATGAACAATAAAGTAATTAACAGAAATAAACAACGACGATACTTAGGCGATCGCAACAGCCAAATAGACCTTGATCAGGTTTAGAGTTTTGTGACTAGGGACACAGCACATATAATTGTCTCATTACTCTAGTTAACATTAACAGTGCATAAATGTAAGAATAAATGTAACTGAACTGAATAGTAAATTAAACGTGATTTTAAAATACCATTTTTGAATTTAATGTACATTTAACATAAAATAACCCCTTCTTCGTGTTTGGGCCAACCAATACCAAAGTTCAACAGAAAAAGCCCAATAAAGTCAAACAGTAGACAAGTCTGAGAAATTCCTAAGTCTCAAAACCGGTGATGGACCTCACAATCAGCCAAGTCTTGCTGGAGACGGCTACATGTTGTCGACAACCAATACTTAACCCCTCATGCAATAAAAGGTGAAGGACCAACGTTGGAGAATCCACTCCGTCGAGACAATGGGAATGAACAAGATCGCAGGGAGAGGCAAAGAGGAAGGAATGGGTTGCTAGGAGTTACAATCATTGTAAGCCAGTTACAACCACTAAACTATGGGGTCAATGACAAGTCAACTATTAAACAATTTTCACTAACAACTAAAACACTAAACTATGAAAAATTAACGGAGCAAATATCGTGGTTACATTTTTCATTAAAAAACGTTGTTATTCTGTTGCAGAACGTTATCTTTTCGTGGCGGAACGTTGTCTTTTCGATGCAGAACGTTGTCTTTTCACTAAACAAATTTAAAAGATTACTTTCTTAGGCAGAATGATTACTTTATGCTGTGGAAAGACAACGTTTTTGTGTAGAAAGACAATGTTTCGCAGGGGAATGACAGCATTTCGCCTGCGAAAAGTGAGAATTGGTGATGAGCACTAGACAACGACGATGAACCAAGAAGAGGAAAAAGAAGATGGTGATGAGAACTGGACGGGTGAAATCGAGAGGAGAGGTGAGCCACCAGAAGATATTCAGAAAATTGCAAGCATGGGAATTATTTTCGATGAAGAGAAGACCATGCCAGAACTTTTCGGTATCGTCTTCGCAGTAAGATTGTTTCAATTATTGCGATTTTAGCATAAAATTGAAGTAGAATTAGAATTGTAGAAAGTAATGTTTCAGCATTGTCTTCGTGGTAATATTTTTTTCAACGGTTATGTTTGTGTTGTTCATATCTCATAGTTGAGTATTTTATTTGTTAGCGAAAAGTATTTAGTGGTTAACTTGTCATTGACGTCATAATTAAATTGTTATTTTATTAATATCCCAAATTTTTAACAATGTTTTTAACAGCGAAGTTAATTTGAATAATTTGAGGTTCATTTGTTTACAATTACAATTGAAAATTAAAGTTGGCAGGACACCCATACATGAGGGTTTAAAATAGACCTTATCCTTTGTTTTGTTTTTTTAAATGTCTTTACTTCCTAACTATGCTCCCACCTTAGTCCTGGTGAATAATCCTTTGTTCTAATGTGACTAGGGCTATTATAGACCTTTTATCAAATAATGTGCCATTCTAACTAAACTGTTTTCATATCTATTTTAAATTTCTCTATCGTAATTCTGTAATTCTATATGTATATTGTATCTTACACTAGGACGTGTAGCCTACATGTTATTCAATCAGTAACGTAAATGATTATAACAATTTATAATATATCATAATATTGTAAAATAACATACTCTAATCTTATATTAAAATGTGTAACCTAAGTGTTATTCAATCAATAGCGTAAATGACTTTAACAACTTTTAATTTGTCATAATTATTATATCAGTATCTAAAAGAAATATTAAAACATATGACTAAAATATAAAATTAAAGTATAAATTTATCAGTACTCTTTTTCTAAACGTAATTAATGGAGTATAATAGTTATTTCAAATCAAATAATTTTTATTCCTTTTTGTGTTTACTTAGATGGATTATTATTCCTATTTGTTGATAAAAAAAAAAAAACTCTTTTCTTTTCATGGCATGTTAAAGTGTCATCTTTTGCTATTTTCACTTTTATCAATCATTGTCACTAATTGTACCGTAAATTTTCGATCAATCTATGTTAATTGTGTGGCTGAAAATTAATTTTAATTAAAAAAAATTAAATAAGATTAATAACAAATTTAATTGAGTTATAAAAGGGCTCTATTTCCAAACATATTGTAAAAGAGATCACATTGATTGGAATATTGGCCAATAAGTGTCCAGTTTGTGTGAGTCATCGAAAGATGTTCGAAAAATTGAAAACGTGATAATTCTTTTTGACGACGAGAAGACTATGTTAGAGCTTCTCAACATCGTCTTTATGGTAAGATTGCTTTAATTATTGCGATTTTAGTATAAAACTGAAATATAATTAGAATTTCAAAGAGTGATATTTCGGCATTGTCTTTGTGGTAATGTTTCTTTCAACAGGTTTACAGTGATGTTTGTGTCGTTCATTTTTTCATAGTTAATTGTTTTATTTGTTAACAAAAATTATTTAGTGATTGACTTAGTTCAGTGGTTATTTTGTTAATTTTTCTTAAAAATAAATAATGTTATTTTTTACTGAGTTTTTGAAATATTTTGACTTCTAATAAAATAAATACTTATTTGAGTTTTTAGATTGTCTTCTAAAATAACACAAATTTCAAATTCATAATATCATAATAAGTTTATTAATTTTAACATTACATGAAAAATTAAAATTTATATATATATATATTATTTTAACATATGAATACTGCATTTAAATTGCATTTTTAAAAATTTTGATCGCTTGGTGTATATTGTATAGTTTATCAAAGGCTAAATTGGAATTTGCTTACTTTAATAGCATAGTTAAAAATAGGGAAAATGACAAATCAACCATCGTGGTTTGCGATCAATGACAAGTCAACCACTGTGGTATGTTTTCTAACAAGTTAACCACCAACGTATGTGAAAATGACAAATGCACCATCGCTGTCCGTTAAAAAAAGCTGATGGCCCCACCATGTATGCCTGGACGTCGCGGCGTCCAGGCAATTTTGGCCTGCACGCCGCGGCGTCCAGGCCAAAATGATTTTGAAATAAAAAAAAAAAAAAAATATATATATATACTTAAACCAATTTCGCCCAAAT
>CM039474.1:28408660-28446565 GCA_022433065.1 Begonia loranthoides | reverse complement strand
GTATTTGTTGATGATTTTCTCATAGTTGTCTGTGATAATGGAAATGGACTGTTGATTTGAGGTAGATTTGCTGCGTTTCTTCGAAGTCTCTATGAGGGTCTTCGGCGCCGGTCACACATTTCCGCGGCGTGCAGGCAATTTTGGCCTGCACGCAGCGGCGTCCAGGTACTTTTGGCCTGCACGCCGCGGCGTCCAGGCACTTTTGGCCTGGACGACAAAAAAAAAAAGAAAAACTGTTATGCTAACTTAGACATGTTGTGTGGGTTATTATATTGCAGGTTGGTGAATTACTCTCAACTATCAGAATGCAATCCCGGACTAAGAAATTGACCTCGAAGCGTGGGAAGGCAACGATGGAGGCAGTTGAACCCATTCAAACTGCGGCATTTGAAGCCGATGTAGTGGCAGCGGTGGAAGAAACCGCTGAGCCTGAAGAAGGAGAAGCCGGATGCTCCAGCGACCCGTTCCAACCCGTTCAAGTGGGTTCAAGGTCGAAACTATATTGGAACCAGAATTGCAAAGCACGGTACGTAGAAGATATACAACGCCGTACAATTATTGTGTCCAAGATAGTAGATTTGGACTCATTCGCAGGGATGGGAATTGATCGTATGCTTGAGGCTGCTGGGTTAGCCGGGTTGTGCCGGATGAGGGGCAGTTATTGCGAGCGAGTTATACGATTGTTTTATGCAAATTTGAGAATTTCCACCCAACCATTAGAGGTGCATACATATATTTTTGGACATGAGGTTAGGTTCACGGCCAATGATGTCAACATTATGCTTGGATGTGTGTTGGAGGAGCCAAGCGATGAATATTATCAGATGGCTCGGGCGCCACCATTCGTCAAACAAGGACGTGGGTTAGAGGTGATTAGATTGTTGCATCAGGATCCCGAGGTTGCCGAGTACAGCAAGCCAAAGGGCAAGGAGTTGAATGCCTTAGCCCGATTGATCCACCTGATAATGACGTACACAATTTTGCCTCGGAATGGGCATCGAGACCTTGTTACCAGCATGGATCTCTATATGCTAGAGAAGGTGTTCACGGGACAAAAGGTGGACATCGGATAAATCATCGTGAGCCACATGCAAGAGGTGCTCAACAACTCGGCGAAGTCACTGCCGTACAACTGGCTCATCCAGAGTATCGTTGAGCAGTTAGGGGTCCCCATCCCAGAGACGGAACCTAGAATTGAAGAGTCGGTCAATGACATTTACAATAATTCATTAGTGGACCGAATGGGGATCACCCAAACTGGAGGAGAATGGATGCGCAAGTCAAAGAAGGAAGCAACACATCCACCCCGGTCAGAGCCTAGGCATTCAGTCCCGTTTCCTGAACAACCTCCTCCTCCTTAGGCATCTCATTTTAGTTCGATGCCTGATGAGACGTTCGCTTGGATGAGCAGGATGGAGGAGCTCCACCATATGTCCATGACCCAAATGCACAAAATGCAAGAGCAGCTGCAAATGCAACAAGTCCAAATACAAGAAGCGGCCAAGCTCGCAGAAGATAGGTGGGCCCTAGCACAACAATGGCATACGCAATCTGCCGAGTGGCATCGTGAAATGGTGGCAGCCCTGAACCCAGGTGAGAGGCGATCACCCCATTTAGCATCCGCGTCATCCTCCTCTGACGCACCTGATACGACATTCCGATTGTAAGTTCATTCCGTTGAACGCTAATTCCACTTTTTTACTTTATTTTGTTTCATGTAATGACATGTTTTTAATTGGCAGCAACCCTGTTGGAAGCAGCCAACGTATTCCTCCAGCCGTGCCTCTCGAGCCGCCGCCCCTTAAAACTGTGCGCGTGGTATGTCTTTCATTTCGGTATATATGTGTGTTCATTAATGTTTACGCTCACCCTTTTTTGACACTTTGGTTGCAGGCTCATGATTTGATGAGTAAGTTCAAGGATTATTGTCAGGGTAATCTTCGAAGGAACATAGAGACATGCGCAGTTCTTGGGGAAAAGCTGACCGACAATGAGTACGTCGTCAGCGAGATCATCTTCCCGGATCAGAAGGGCACGACAGATACTGTGAGAGGCCTTCGTTGTGTGCTAGTTTATAAGCTTTTATCTAAGTACTCATCCAAACTTATATGCAGTGCTATGCGGTCGACGGCGCAGACGAACATGTTTTCACACATCAACATGAACACGGTCTACTCACCGTAGGATGGATTCACGTAAGTATTCATCTCGCGTCTCCAGTTTGTTGTTAATGTTTATTGATATCATATAATGCGTTGTTTACATTGCAGACACACCCGAAACATGATTGTTTTATGTCGTCCGTTGACCTGCACCAGCAATACGCTTACCAAAAATTACTGCCGGAATCAATATCCATTATCGTAGCTCCCACCGACAAACAGCGGTAAGAAGTTTCCCTTGTGTACATTCTTAATATTGCTTTCCACGTAATTGACCACCAATTGTTCCCTTTGCATTACAAGCCGTTCGGCGTCTTCCGGTGTACCCCTGCGGGGATGGAGGTGATAGGAAAATGCAAAATTAAGGAACAATTCCACCTGCACGAACCTCCAACCTTTGAGTATGAGGGTCCGTTGTTCGCCGGAGCAGATAGAGTATTTCTTGACCCGCACTTGTCGTTTCTGATCACGGATTTGCGCCCGAAACCGACCAGGAAGAAGAAGGCGTAGTGTAGTTCAATTATATGTTGTTTGGATGTTATGTATAGTTTACATTTAGCAGATGATTTGGATGATACTGGAACTGTTTAGGATTCTTTTTTGTGCAGGATGTACGAGAGTAGTTTTGGGGGAGTAAAGAAACAAGGCACATTATGTCAAAATTTTTAAAAAATTATGAAGTCAGGTCAATTGATTAGTTGTAACGCCCCTGGAATTGAAAAAAAAACATTAACTTACTAACACAAAGCTTTGAATTTGCAAAACTTCTTTTTATATCAGAAAAACACAACTTTACATCAGTGTCATTTCACTGTCATCTACATTTGTCGAAAGAAAAAACAATTGTATCACGGCAGGTTAAGGTCCACATATGTGTACGTTTGTGTGGGAGGACCTTCCGTATCAGACTCCTGCAGATCACATTGAAAAGGAAATTAGCATATTTCAAATAACAATTGAAAGCATAACGTGATAATGCACGGACCTGCGTCTCATGAACTCTATCAGGAACTGTCTCAGACACTCGAGAAGGAATTGTCTCAGGGACTAGGGAAGCAATTGTCTCGGGAGCTGTCTCGGGGACTCTGAACCCTATAAAGGTGTCCTCCGACCTTCCTCTGCCGCCTCTGCCTCTCCCTCTGTTGCCTTTTCCAGCCCCTGCACTGGACTGGCCTCCCCCTTCGCACGTGCGGGCATTGTGCCCCACACTACCACACCGCCCACAAGTGACGTTCAAATGTCTTCTGCTTAGCACTGTCCGGCTGGGGGCCTCGTCCACATCCCGTATTCTACGGACGCGCGACCTTCCTGGAAGCCTTTTAAAAGGCGGTGGGATAATTGGATCAAGATTCGTCACAGGAAGCCACTCGATTGGTCCATTAAGGGGGCGGAGAAAGTGGGAGTACATCACCATGTATGTTTCCCGGTGATAGCACCAATGCACAAAATCCTCAGGAGATCTCCTCATGAAGTGAATGCACGGGATTGCATGCACACACAGGATGCCGGTCAACTCCCACCGGTAACATGTACAAGTACACCTTTCCAAATCAACAGAGTACATGTTGGTACCGTTGCTGACCTCAAACTGGGCAGCTCCTGCAAACTGAGGGCTCCAATTTCTACTGGCATGTTGTACTTTGGCGAGGCGGTTGCTGATCATTGGACACAATCGTTCGGTCGACTGAGCCATCTTTTCATATTTTTTTACGATCCTACCCATGATGCCCTTTCGAATGATCTCGAACATACTTAGAATAGGTTTGTCCCAGGCGGGTAGGATGCAGGCATTGAAGGACTCGCTGAGGTTGTTGAGGCTTATGTCGCACTTTGGGATCGAAGAGAAGGCATGTTTGGCCCAGCATGTCGCCTCTATTCCACGTAAATAGTCATGGGCCGCCAGGTCAAGGACACGTAACTTGGCCATCTCTTTCTCAAATTGCCTCACTGTTGTGGCTCTTGATGCAGCCCACATTGCATCTTTCAACAACTTGCCTTTAAATTGTTTTTGAAAATTGGCATACAGGTGTCAGATGCAAAACCGCTGGTCTGCTTGCCATGCCACATCTCTCACAGCTGGCACTAGTCCCTGCAAAGATGCATAATATGAGACAGACATTGGTAATATATGACAAACATAAACACATAATGCAAAAGCAGTGAATAACACCTTACCTTTTGTCGATCAGAAATAATCGTCCACCCATTGCCAAATGGGGTGTTTAGATCGTCCAGCAACAATTCTAGAAACCACCTCCATGAAGCCCTATTTTCTGCTTCAACGACTGCTACAGCAATCGGGTACATACCATCGTTCCCGTCGATGGTGACAGCAGTAAGCAGTTGCCCCGGAGTCGCTCCCTTCAAGTGGCAGCCATCTAAACAAATAACAGGTCTACCACCATTCAGCACTGCCCTTTTGCATGCATCCAAGCACATGTACATCCTTTTAAATACACTCATATCGAGGTCAACACGCAGTGAACTTCCGGGATTCGACCTCCGAATCTCCTCAGCATAGGACCATATGAGCTTGTATTGCTCATTGGCATCCCCTTCGTTAATTTTCTTAGCCGCATTTCTTGCCCTTCTAGCAAGGCTGGATGTAATGTTGACGTTGAAGTCCTTCCTGACAGTCTCAATTATGGAAGATATGGCCCAGTCGGCCTGACTTTTAAATCTGTCCAAGTAATGCGTTGCCACCCATTTGGCTGTGGCATGGCGGCTTTCCATTTGTCTGGAGCATGTGTGAACGTCGTTGTACATCTTTATTTGAAACGTCATTTCATTTTTTATTTGTGAGGCGTGCAGCCGCCACATGCACCCTTCTTGACAAGCAGCTCTCAATCGATGCGCATCACTGTGGGTGAATTTTATCCCGTACCCATTATTCATTGCATAATCAACAATTTCTTCTCTAATTTTATTGAAGGAACTATATTTTTTGCCTAGCCCCATACCAACAAATGTGCACTTTGCTTCTGGTTGGCGTCTCAGTCTACTCTCTGCCATGTCCATCTCTTCATCACTAGTGGATTGGCATGCTGATCGGAGGTCCTCATCGTCCTCTTCGTTTAAATTTGCTGAGACAGAATGCAAAATAATAACAACTTCGTTTCCAAAGCCACGTACCTCCTCATTGGCCAATAATGTCTCTGAAGGGCCCACTTGAGCTTCACGGTTAATACCACCTTCTGTAACACTCCAAGATGCCATTTTTTCCAACAAATTCTTCAACTTTTCCAAAATCCCTTTCTCTACTCGTTTCAGCGCAGCTCAGACTTCTCTAGGGTTAGCTAATAAAGGAAAAACGATAGAATACATGCGAATATCGCAGACCACTCGGATTATGTATTTTGCTGAATTAACATTATGTATTCTGCTGACTTAACAGAGGGACGCAAATAATAACAACTTCGTTTCCAAAGCCACGTACCTCCTCATTGGCCAATAATGTCTCTGAAGGGCCCACTTGAGCTTCACGGTTAATACCACCTTCTGTAACACTCCAAGATGCCATTTTTTCCAACAAATTCTTCAACTTTTCCAAAATCCCTTTCTCTACTTGTTTCAGCGCAGCTCAGACTTCTCTAGGGTTAGCTAATAAAGGGAAAACGATAGAATACATGCGAATATCGCAGACCACTCGGATTATGTATTCTGCTGACTTAACAGAGGGACGCAAATGGCCTGGAGGCAAATTGCCTGGACGCCGCGGCGTCCAGACATACATGGTGGGGCCATCAGCTTTTTTTAACGGACAGCGATGGTGCATTTGTCATTTTCACATACGTTGGTGGTTAACTTGTTAGAAAACATACCACAGTGGTTGACTTGTCATTGATCGCAAACCACGATGGTTGATTTGTCATTTTCCCTTAAAAATAATTATTTCAAATAATTTAGTACCTAATATGCCCTTGATATAATCCTCGAGCAAGTGGAGCAAGTTGCCCCAGCTTCAGATAGAACAAAAAAAAAAAGTAGAAATCAACATATCCTAGAACTGTGCATGTTAAAATTTGATGTCGGCAAAAATAATAAAATATAAAAAAATCATTTTCTACAATTAAAAAAATTCAATTTAATCTCCAAAATCCTTTGAAAATTAAAGAAAGAAATTAATAAGTAATTTATAAATATAGATTTTGACTTTGTTAAGGGCGGCGGAGAGGAAGAGGAAGACATGTTTAGTTGATCATCTTTCATTTATCTCTCTTCAACCTTTTGAAAATGAAACAAAATGGTTAACACGGCGTGCAAGCGTGCAGGTGAGGTGGGCCTTCTTCCCCCCATAAGAGTCAGAGCCTTGAAAATGACCTTTATTTTCACCTTTTATTTATTTACAAATGGAAAACACTTTATTTTGGGAAATTAAAGTGAACAAATACAATTAAGAATTGGAGAACATCATTATCTATGTATCTGTTGTAATCATTACTCGTATAATTCTTTCCATCATTTCTCACCCACCCACTATGGTAGCCCGCACTATTATAGTAAAAAAAATCCAGTCCGATCCACCCATGTCATAGGGACACAATCTCACATCGCTTAAAAAAGTAGAAAATATATAGTTTATAAGTAAAGTTTTCTTCTCTATCCAGTATAACGAGTTTTGGGCTACACTAAGAACAAACTCATGCGAACTTCTGTTCAAAGCAGACAATATTGTACTGAAAGCACCGAAGGATATTACACCCACACACTCATTTTCTTATATAAATATGAAAATGGATAAATTGTTTACTTCTTTTCTTTTTGGATACACATAAATCTATCATAATTAGGACTGGGCAGGAACCGAACCGAACCGAGAACTGAACTGGAACCGAGTTCAGTTCTCGGTTCGATTCGCGGTTCTGGTTCTAATCGCTAAAGGTCATCGGTTCTCGGTTCCTGATTAGAAATAGGGTTCGGTTCTCGGTTCCGTATGTCAAGAACCGAGAACCGATGAAATTAAAAAAAATGTAAACCTAGGATGTAAATCCCCTCCCCCGACCCCCCCTCTTCAGGCTGCTGGAGCTGGAGACTGGAACCGAGCACAGCGATCGGCGAATCCAATCTGCGACGACCACTCAATCGGCCGATCGAAGCTGCGACGACGACTGCGAGGTGAGACGACGAATGCGAAACTGCGAGGAGCACTGCGAATAGGCGACGAACTCTGCGAAACTGCGACAGGCGTCGGGCAGTGCGAACCAGTGACGACGTGACGACTGTGAAGCTGTGCGACGACCAGTCGACCACTTCGAATATAGTTTGATTTCTCCCCCGATTCTGGTCTAGTTGGTTGCTTTGCTCCTTTCAATCCGAGATTAAAGTACAATTTTTTCTCACTATCCAGTAGCTGTAGCGTAATTTATCTGATGAATGTTGCCATGGAGAGTAATTTTGGTTAGAATCTGGTTTTGCCATGTTTTTGCCGTTTGATGAATGTTTTGCCATGTTTTTGCCGTTTGATGAATGTTTTGCCATGTTTTTGCCGTTTGTACTATTTGTACAATCTGGTTCTGTTTGTACAATCTGGTTTGCAAATTGACAATCTGTTTAATGTTGCAAATTGACAATCTTTTATAGTTGATCACAAATTGACAATCTTTTATAGTGACATTGTTTTTTTCGTTGTTTAATGTTGATCACTTGTTGCTCGTTGATTTTTCAGGATACATACAAAATGGCGGAAATGACACAAAATGTTTCAAAAAAACGCACAAGGAGTTCTGATGTTTGGGAGCATTTCGTCCACATTGAAGGTGATGATCTAGACAATAGTAAAGCACAATGCAAGTATTGTCAGCAAATCCTTGCGGCGAATACAAAAAAGAATGGAACATCTAGTTTGTAGAAACATGTAAAAGTTTGCAAAAAGCACGTGACAAATTCAGATAGCAATCAACGGAAGTTGCCATTTACAAAAAAAGAAGAGGGACAATGCTCCAGCTCCAATAAGCCAACATTCAGTCATATGGGTGCAAGGGAATGTATAGCCCGAATGATAATCAAAGATGAATTACCGATGAGAATGGTCGAATGGGAAGGCTTCAGAGAATTACTTCAATTTTTTAGGAATGATTTTGTTATGCCTTCTCGTCGAACTATTAGCAGAGATATAGAGAAGATGTACAAGAAAGAAAAAGAGAAGTTGAAAGCATACTTCAAGGAAAATAATCAACGAGTATGTTTGACTACAGACACTTGGACGTCGGCATAAAATAAGTGTTATATGGTGATAACCGCCCATTGGATTGACGAGGAATGGAACTTTCAGAAGAAGATAATAAACTTTTGTGAGATCTTTGACCATAAAGGAGAGACAATCGGTAGCTTAATGGAGAAATGCTTACTTGGCTGGGAGATTGATAAAGTTTTGACAGTAACAGTTGACAATGCCTCATCCAATGATGTTGCTATTTCTTTCTTAGTTCGAACTGTAAGAAATTGGGATGGGTTGGTTTTAAATGGAGAGCATATGCATGTTAGATGTTTTGCCCATATTTTGAACTTGATTGTTTCTGATGGGCTTAAGGAGCATCACAATTCCATTGTTCGAGTCAGAAATACAGTGAAGTACGTTAAATCTTCTCCTCAAAGACTTAGGCTCTTCAAGTCCTGCATCGATAGTGTAAAGATTACATTTAAAGGCAATATAACTCTTGATGTGCCGACTAGATGGAACTCCACATATTTGATGCTCGATAATGCCGAAAAGTATGCTTTAGCGTTTGATAAAATGAAAGAATGTGATAATACTTACGCAACAGCAATGCAAGAGGAAGGTCATCCTACATGTACAGATTGGAATAACATTCGACTATTTGTGAAGTTTCTAAAGGCCTTTTACGATAGCACTATAAAAGTTTCGAAATCTTTGTCTATTACAGCTCACCAATATGTCACGGAAGCTTGCAATTTGAATATGATCATTGATGAGTATGCCAACAGTGACAATGTATCGTTGATGAGCATGGCTTTTGGAATGATAACAAAGTTGAAAAAGTATTGGGGACATTTCGATAAGATGAACACATTTTTATTCGTGGCAGTCCTTCTTGACCCCAGAGGCAAAACAAAGTTTCTAAAACATTGTATCTCAATTCTAATGGGACCCGATAAAGCTGATCAATATGTGAAAGCAACGGAGTATGTTTTAGAACGATTATATTTACAGTATAAAGGTGATTCGGCTAATGAGCTGGAGATTCTTAATGATATTAATATTGCAAATCCCTCAAATGAGGTTGACATGGTTTATGCACAATTCTATGATAATTCAATGGAGAGGTTTGCAAATTCAGAGTTGGAGGAATATTTGAGTGAGCGAGCTGAGAAGTTTGCACCTAATTTTGACTTATTAAGGTGGTGGAAATTAATGACACATAAGTATCCAGTGTTAAGCAGAATTGCCAAAGATATATTCAGCATTCCAATTTCTACTGTCCCTTCTGAGTCAGCTTTTAGCTGTGGGGGTCGTGTTATTGATTCATCACGTACTGCCCTCCTACCGGAAACAGTTGAAGCTATAATTTGCACACAAAGCTGGATTCGTAATCGTACCCAGAGTCATTTACATACGTCGCAACCAACAAATGACTACGAAACTATTGATGAAGGTGCGTTCATTTGATAAATACTTTTCTATATTTCGTGAAACTTTTTAATGTTGAATGAATCATATAACTGTTCTTTTCAGCAATTAATGGTTACGAGAAAGATGACGAAGAAGGAGATGATCTCTTGGCCTGACCAATTATTACTAGTCTAGTCTCAAAGGTGATCTCTTCAACTGCATAGCATTTAGTTTAATGAATGAACTTTATATGTGATATTATTGGTAATAAACCAGAAAAGATCAACTTATCCCTAACTTATTTCAATGTTGGTTCTTTTATTACCTGCTTATTGTTCATGCTTGTGAAATGCCCTTTTTATGGAAGTGATTTTAGTGCCTTTAGATTTTTCGATTTTATGCTTATTTTTAGATTTTGCATAGATATTAAAAAAAGAGAAGCGAAATGGAAAAAAAAGTTAATATGTCCTTGGAACCGAGAACCGCCGGTTCCGGAACCGAGAACCGAGGTCGGTTCCGGTTTCGGTTCCGGAACCCATCGGTTCCAGGTTCGGTCCCGAGTTCTCGGAACCGAGAACCGATTGTTTGGTTCCGACCGGCCCAGAACCGGAACCGAACCCGATTTGCCCACTGCTAATCATAATACAAGAGAAAGTTCAACGAGAACATAGCATGTTCTTCATATAGAGTTTGCTTTAGCACACATTACACCATATTGGTAGATGGTATGACTGCAAAATTGATAAAAAAAAAAAGGAAGAGTAAGAAAAAAAAGCATTAATATATTATAATGTTGAAGAGTAATTTTAAATAAATTCTCCTAAGCTTAAGTTTTTTTTTATTTCAAGTATGCTCTATCTGTGTTTCACATTTTAGATCTCCATCGTGGAGTGATTGGCTGTTTTCAAAAGAGAATTATTTTGAGAATATTAAATGGAAGTGATTATTTGTTTTTTTACTCTTTATTTAAAAACCTAAGTAAATATTAATATTAAAATAGTTAAATAAATTTTGTAGATAGCTTACTTTAGTATTATTTTAAAAGACACACATGAAGACAATGAAAGCAACTAAACAAAGTAGATGAAAATAAACTTTTTTGGCCAAAAAAAAAGGAAAAAGAAAATTGGAAACAGAAGCAAACAAAAAAAGAATGACATCATAATGCTCTAAGCTTGAGGTGTGGAAGATGACAAAGCCAAATACAATCATATATTCTTGGAGGTAACTATGAATTATAGTCATTCCCCATATCAAAATATAAGGGACAAATAGTACATACACCACTTAATGAAAATGGAGTATATATAATAAATTATACAAATATTTTTTTAAAAAAATCTAATTTCATAAATTAATATTTGTTAATCAATTTAGATGCTTATAGAGTAAACTATTAAATTTCATCTTTCAACATCATATCATCACCTTAAACATTCATCATAAGAGTGTAAGATCGATGCACTAGGCGATTTAATTTTTTGTACGATATTGTTATCTCTAAATCCTAAGTGATTTAACACAAAATAATCATTCAATGCATATATAAAAGTAAAGAGTTAAGGAAAAGAGATGCAAACGGTTTGTTCACGTGGTTCGGCAACTCCGCCTATGTCTGTGCTTCAAGTTCTTGACTTTGAGATCCTTAATTACCTAACCTCTTCAGTTAGTAATGATTGACTTCACGAGTGTCGATTAAACTTTTATAATGACTCTTCTTAGAGTGTCACCCTTTTCTTTAACTATTAACGGAGCTTCACCCTTGATGTAGCGGTTTACAATTGCGGAAATAGAAAATACAATTTAGTACCTAATTCTCAAATATATAAATCTCAAGTTAAGGATTGAGAGAGTTAGGTCTACATGTTAGATTATTTTAACAATAATCTCATAATGTGGTCCATGTTAATTAAAGTTACATTAACTTAATATTATAGTGCTTAATGTGATGATTGTTAAGCATTAAAGACATTAAGTTAATTGAGTTTTAATTCCCTCTCCTTAACCTTATTAAAAGTGTATAAAGTATAGTTGAAGAGATATGAATGAAAATACATGATGAAAGGGCATGTATAGAGAGTTGTCTTTTGAAAGGTTGTCTTCTTCATCACCTAGAGAGAAAAATTACAGATTCATTCTAACAATTTAACGAACTCTATCTCGAACAATCTCTGAAAATAAAGGTGAACTATACTCCGTTTCTGAATCATCGAAGAGACGAATTAAAGAGAAAGGTTTAAGGCGATAAAAGAATCAACGACGAGATCTTCATTAAAAGCATTTACTATATCATGGACCAAGGTTTGTATTTTACGTTTTAATTATTGCAAAGTATAAATGGTTAAATCAATATCGTTGATGGAATGAAAAGTATTGTTTGCATGTAATCAGTTTAATTATGCTTACAATTGGTATTAGAGCACGGTTAACATACATATTGATTTACCATGAACATGGATAGGTTATAATTTCGTGATATTATGCATGAAAGTGAATGCATGAAAGTGTTTATGGATGAAATCATAATTTAATAATATCAAATAATCATAATTTTGAAGGAAGTTCATTTAAATTATGTTAACAAAAGATTAATTATGGGTGTCATATCGTTACCAAACCGTCTACCACCTTAAACCCCCATTATAACTCTCTAAGATTAATTATTTTATTAATCTTTTTAGAGGTTGGGGATCAGGCGTCCAGTGTCCACGTATGACTAAAGAGGAAAGACCACCTCTGACTCTTAAAATTTTCAACCATTTTGAATTATTTTGCTATCCTTTTCTTAAATATTTATGTTAAAGAGGATGAAATCGAAGAATGAACATCAAATTTTAAGCAAAAAATCATAATTAATAAAAACTAATGACAAAAGAGAGAAATTCAAGCATAAACCTTAAAACGAGTCATAACATCTAAACTCTAAAACGAGTCTGAATTGGAATTCGGTCTGTCGGCTGGATCTCTCTTGATGATAAAAGAAACAAAGGGGCAGTGGGCAAGTTTCTTTGGTGGGGTTGACAAACTTTGACATTTACAGTTGACCCCCTTCATCAAACATTCTTTTGATCATCATTTTGACCCACTGTCCATTCCTTCATTACCTTTCTCGTCTTTCAATCTCTAGAACTCTTGGTTGAAAGCTGATGTCCCTGCATTTTGTCCATTTCTGCCTTTTTATATTATTTTTTAATAAAAAAATGGGTATTCTTCTTTATATTTTAGTTTATAAGTTTCTTTTTTTACCCAATGCTAGATAGAATTTGAAGGAGAAAGGCGTTGAAGGATGGCATTTCTTTCATACTTTTGTTTGACTAAATTTAGTTGTAGTTAATAGTTGAATTCTAAAATTTTTATTTGATATGAATACCAATTTCTTTTTTTTTTTTTAAAGCTTGGATTGTCTGCAATATATATATATATATACACACAATTTCTAAAAGGAATTGAATTTTCTAGAATGTGGCCAAACAGTAAAGAACACTAACTTGATATGATAACATATCTCTATTAAATTATTGAGGGAATAGAACATTGGAGAATATTCTCTCTATTTATGCAGTTTTTTTTTAATTTTTATCAAATAATATAATTAAGAAAATAAAACAAAAGCTCCTTTTTTCAAGAAGAATTAATAGATTTTTTTAGAATAATTAAATTAAAATGATATTGTTTGGTAAATATCCATCCAGACGAGCTTGGAACTGTTACATAATTAGCTAATTTAACATACAGTTTTCTAGGGTTCCAAAGGATGACGTTATGCTTGCACAATTAAATTAATAGCAGAAAACTTGATATTATTATTTTATTTCTAATTAAAATTTAAAAAAATAGTTGCTTTAAGGAGATTTGTTGGGCATACTCCCGTCCCGTTCCTCTTCTTCATAAGCCATGATTGTTCTCGAAGGCCAACTTTCTCTTTCTCGATTCTTTACTCACAATATTGGGACATATATTATTTTTGGAAAAATGACAAACCAATCATCATATTTTACGATCAATAAAAAGTCAATTACTAAATTATTTTTATTAACAAATTAACTACTGCCCAGAGTATTTGATTTAAATTAACCTTAAAAATGGAAACTTAAATTATTTAAATTATTTTCACTAAATTATTTCCATTTTAAATCAAATATGTACCACCTAAAAATTATTTTTAGGTGAACTGTTAAATTAAGGTGAAATGACATTTCAAATAAAGTGTTATAACGACGTTCACACTTGCTTGAGAAAGATGGAAAGCCACAAGTGGAGCATCGGTTTTGCATCCAACACCTGTATGCAAATCACGACAAGTCCATCAAATATGGAACATCTGATAATGGATTACAATAGTTTATTCGAGGTAAATAGCTAGATGTTCCTTAGGAATCCATACAAATGTTTGATGTGGTTTGTGTCTTAGTGCACATGCACATTATATGCTTGTAACTAAATTGGTAATTTGGTTTGCATTTGTAATGCACATATGCACGATATGGTTGTAATTGAATTAATAAATTGGTTTGCGTTTATAATGCACATGTTCATGATATGGTTGTAATGGAATTGATAATTTGGTTGTTGATGATGAATGAAAATTGATTAGTATGAAACTATAAAATTAGCAACATTTCTCCAAGCCAACCAGTCGAAATCATGAATCTGTACCTCAAATCTGTACATCACTTTTTGATCAACTATGTTTCAATGTGCTTGAATCTGTGAAGGTTAGTTATGCACAAATTGCTTAAATTGTTGAATTTGGGAACGCAGGACAAGGCATGACGATCCACGACTGATCCTTATCAATCCACCACAGATCATGATTAATCTGTGAAGGATCAGTAGTAATCCGCCGCAGATTATTGTCAACTTGCGGCGGGTCGTATATGATCTGCGGTGAACCATCAATATTATAAAGTTATTTTTAAACATATCGATTTGCGACGAATTACTACATGATCCGCCACGGATCAAAATCAAAGCATTTAACAGCAAACGTGACAATGATGTTAGTGGCGACTTTTGTTCATAGTTCAGTGATTAATTTTTTAGTAAAAATAGTTTAGTGGTTGACTTGTCATTAATCGCAAAGTATGATGGTTGATTTGTTATTTTTCCATTATTTTATCGTAATTTGCGAGAAGTCTACATTAAATTTGCAAAATATCTCGCTTATACGATAGTAATAATCTTTAAAACTAAATCTCTGACTATCAAACGTTAAGTATTCTTGAAATTTTTTCTCTTTGCATATTTAATTTTTCTTTATTTAATAAATTTTAGTGTCACGGTTTGTTGGGAAGATCATCATGTGTCATGTACTAACTGTAATATCTACCAATTTCTTTAAATTAAAAAAAAAAATTGATTCGTAGAAGACGTTTATGGAGAACATACCCAGCTAACAATTCATCGGGAGTTTCCAATTTTTCCTCCCCTTTTCCCTTTGTTTCTTAAACACCATCCCTTTGTCTCTGTCTCCGTCTGCATATTTCCCTCTCACGGTAAACTGCCCCTCCATCGAACTCTGTCGATTTGAACAAAGTGTCGAAATTCTGTCCTCGAACATCGTCGCCTTCGGTAAGCCCTTTACCTCTCAATTCTGCATATTCAATTTCTCAATTAGAGTAGTGAAATTTGGTTCGGTTTGTTAAAAGGAAAACCGAGGGTTAAAGGGGGAAAGTGGTGGGATTTCATGGGAATTACAGTAATCACTATAATCGGAAGTCATTGGTCTGAAGAGGTATTAAAAACTTGATTTTTACCTTCGGTGTAGCTTTGTTTCTCTAGTGTTGGAATTGGATTACTGTTTAATAATCTGGATTATGAAATTGTTAATTTTGGTTGATTCTGAACCTTGATTTATTGGGAAAATTGGACAGTCGATTGTTAGGACGAAATCCGACGATTTTATCAAGCAGATTCTGTTGGCAACAAGAGGCTGAAGCATGGCTCAGCAGGAGTTGAGTCGTGGCATATTAAACATCCGGTTCTAGTCAATAGGTGACTACCTGAGACTTCACTAGATTCGGGTTTGTCTGTGTTAGAGAACGCAGTTCGCGATGAAGACAAGAATGAAGATGTCTGAAATGGCTATGGATTTGGGCCATGTTTCTGGCTCTCAAAATCACAGACCCAGTGAGCCTTGGGCTCCAACCTGAACCTGCCCAGTTTTGGGCCTCGGTCCAGATTCCTTTTGAGCCGCAGTCCAGCTTGTTTTTGCGTCTATTTTAGATCTATTTGGGCCATATTTTTAAGTAATCTTTTACCCAATTAAATTGGATTAAATTTAAATAAAATTTGAGAATATAAGATAGAACAATTTGACCTAAAAATTAACCTTAATTTTTAAATAAGTACTCATATTTGATTTAAAATTCGTGGACCGTTGGATTGAGCTATTTGGATTTGGAGCTTTAGTGCAGTGTATGCCACTTCCAGGTAGAGATTTATTTTTATGCATTGCATTGCATAAATTTTATAAATTAATTATTTTAAGACATGTCTCATATAAAAATGACGTGTCCATTTTATGACCGGCGGATTTTTATATTATACTTTATTTTTCATTATACACATTTAAATTAAGCATGTATATTATATTTTTGGATCAACTCAGTCGTGTGAACCGAGTTTGATCGACCTAATTTGGGGTCTGTTTTAGTTTCACACATTTGACCGTGTAGAATGTATTTGTTGTTGTTAGCCAAAGTTGAAATGGATGATAGGATAGTTGTATGTATTGTATTCTGAGGTTTCGAATCCCTTAACCTGATCATAGTATTTTATTTGGCTTTCACGATCGTCGAGCATCACTTTTATCCTATTATATGTTTATGACGTGATGTGCTCGGAGTCCGTGGGTGACTCCATTTTCATTATGATTTTTAATTAGTACAACAAAAGCTTATTTTAATTATGTACCATATATTAATGGTTTTTTTAAAAGCATGCTCTTTTGTACACATTTTTCTAAAATGAATTTTATAAAACGTGAGTTTTAAATTCATGTATGCTTAAACAATATTTTTTTTATTAAAATTATTAAATCCGTATTGAGTTTAGTCAACTCACCCCAATGACACATTTTTATGATTTTATCAACAAGACTTTCTGTTGCCGAATCAAGATTAATTTGACATAATTTTATTTATTTTTCAGTACTTTAGTATTTTATCTTGAGAGACTTTTTGCTAGGTAAATTTTAATATTAAAAAAGTTGTAATTCATATTTTTAATTTCGGCACAGTTATTTCATTGTGGATTATATTGATTTACTATTTGATATTACTTATTGGACCTTATAAACTCACGTTTGTTGGACCTTGACTTATAATTAATATTTGAAGTCTTCTGCTAATAATTAACAAAACTAAAGAGATAAAAGGTCGGACAATTTGATTCTTTGAGCTGGGTAATTCCTTGTTCTGTTTTGGATCCGTTGCGGGTCGTGATACTAATTGTTATTGCATTTTGAATAGATTATTTCATATTAAATCGTTAATCTATTTAGTAAGATGTGCATCAACATATTTGTGTTAATGATAGTGCTATCTACTCTAGTATAATTACTTGTAATATTTATATGGGAAAATGACAAATCAACCATCGTGGTTTGCGATCAATGACAAGTCAACCACTATGGTATATTTTCTAACAAGTTAACCACTGACGTATAGGGAAATGACAAATCCAACATCGCTGTCACGTTCGCCGTTAACAAGCTGATAGGGCACCGCAATGTGCCTGGACGCCGTGGCGTCCGGGGGAAGTTTTTTGGGACGCCGCGCACACTGCGGCATAGTCCCAAGACACCGCGGCATCCCTCTTTTAACTCAGCGGTATACATAACCGCGAACTCCCCGCAGTTTGCGATATTCTCAGGCATTTTGTAATCGATTAACTAACCCTAGAGAAATCCGAGAGCTGAAGAGAAAGGAATTTTGGCAAAATTGAAGAATTTGTTGAAAAGCAAATGGCGTCTTGGAGTGTTGAAGAATCTGTTATTAACCGTCAAGTTTAAATGGGGCCCACAGACACATTTTTGGCCAATGAGAACGAGGTACGTAGAATTGGAAATGAAGTTGCAATTGTGTTGCATTCTGTCTCAGCAACTCTAAACGAAGAGGACGATGAGGACCTCCGATCAGCATGCCAATCCACTAGTGGCGAAGATATTGACATGGCGGAGAGTAACCTAGACGGCAACCAGAGGCACAATGCACCTTTGTTAGTATGGGTCTTGGCAAAAAGTACAGTTCATTGAATAAAATTAGAGAAGAAATTGTCGATCATGCATTGAAGAATGGGTACGGGATAAAATTCACCCACAGTGGTGCTCATCGGTTGAGGGCTGCCTGCCAGGAAGGATGCACGTGGCGGCTGAACACCTCAAAAATGCAAGGGGAAATGACGTTTCAAATAAAGTTCTACAACGACATTCACACCTGCTCTAGAAAGATGGAAAGCCGCCATGCCACTGCCAAATGGGTGGCAAATCATTACTTAGACAGATTTAAAAGTCAGGCCGACTGGGACCTATCTTTCATAATTGAGACAGTTAGGAAGGACTTCAATGTCAACATCACACCCAGCCTTGCTATAAGAGCAAGAATTGCGGCCAAAAAAATTAACGAAGGGGATGGCAATGAGCAATACAAGCTCATATGGTCTTATGCCGAGGAGATTCAGAGGTCGAATCCTGGAAGTTCACTGATTGTTGACCTTGACATGAGTGTATTTAAAAAGATGTACATGTGCTTGGATGCATGCAAGAAGGCTGTGTGAAACTGTGGTAGACTAGTTCTTTGTTTAGATGGTTGCCACTTGAAGGGAGTGACTCCGGGCCAGCTGCTTACCACTGTCACCATTGACAAGAATGATGGAATGTATCCAGTTGCTGTAGCAGTGGTTGAAGCAAAATATAGGGCTTCGTGGAGGTGGTTTCTAGAATTGTTGCTCGACGATCTAAACACCCCATCTGACAATGGATGGACAATCATTTCTGATCGGCAAAATGTGCGATTGATTGCTTTTGCCTTATGTGTTTATGTTATGCATTTTTTACCAATGTCTGACTCATATTATGAATCTTTGCAGGGACTAGTGCCAGCTTTCAGAGAGGTGGCAGGGCAAGCAGACCATCGGTTTTGCACCCGACACCTGTATGCTAATTTCCAAAAACAATTTAAAGGCAGATTGTTAAAGGATGCAATGTGGGCTGCATCTAGAGCCACAACAGTGAGGCGATTTGAGAGAGAAACGACCAAGTTATTTTTGCTTAACCCGGCGGCCCACGACTATCTACGAGGAATAGATGTGACATGCTGGGCCAAACATGTCTTCTGTTCCATCCCAAAGTACGACATAAGCCTCAACAACCTAAGCAAGTCCTTCAACGCCTGCATCCTACCAGCCTGGGACAAACCAATTCTAAGTATGTTCGAGATCATTAGAAAGGGAATCATGGGTAGGATCGTGAAAAAAATGAAAAAATGGCTCACTCGACCGAACTGTTGTGTCTAATGATCAGCAACCAGCTCACCAAAGTACAACTTGCCAGTCGAAATTGGAGCCCCAGTTTGCAGGAGCTGCTCAGTTTGAGGTCAGTAATGTTAATGAACAGTACTCTGTCGATTTGGACAGGTGTACTTGTACCTGTTACCGGTGAGAGTTGACCGGCATCCCTTGTGTCCATGCAATCCCGTGCATTCACTTCATGAGGAAATCTCCTTAGGAATTTGTGCATGCGTGCTATCACCGGGAAACATACATGAGCATATACTCCCACTTTCTCCGCCCCGTCAATGGACCAATCGAGTAGCCTCCTGTGATGAATCTTGATCCAATTATCCCATCGCCATTTAAAAGGCTTCTAGGAAGCCATGCTTATGTAGAATACGGGATGTGGACGAGACCCCAAGCCAGACAGTTCTAACCAGAAGATATCTGAACATCACTTGTGGCCGGTGTGAGCGTGTGGGGCACAATTCCCGCACTTGCGATTGGGGAGGCGAGTCAAGTGCAGCGGCCTGCAGAGGAAGCGGCAGAGCTAGAGGCAGAGGCGGTAGAGAAAGGTCGGAGGGCACATTTATGGGGTTTAGAGTTCTCGAGACAGCCCCCGAGACAATTCCTGCCCTAGTCCCTAAGACAGTTCCCGATAGAGTTCCTAGGACACAGGTGAGCCAATTATCACGTTTACGTTTTTAAGTGTTATTTGAACTATGCTAATTTCATTTGCAATAGGTTTTGCAGGAGTCGGATGCGCAAGGTCCACAAACACAAACGTACACGAGTGTGGACCTTAACCTTCCGTGATACAACCGTTTGCTATATTAGGATTGATATATATATGATTGTTCCATTTTCTAAATTTGTAAATTTTGAATTGATAAATATGAATTGGTTTCTCTGGAATTTTGAATCATTAATTTACAGACTTTCTTAGCAATGGAAAATGTGTGAACAACCAAAATCCTTTTCACTATCTTCTTCACCAGGAATATAGGCGAGAACAACCAAAGAATCACCAAATGCACGACGTCCAGGCCTAATGTGCCTGGACGCTGCGGCCTCTAGGCCAGACGCCACGGTGCCCTGCCAGCTTGTTAACGGCGAACGTGACAGCGATGTTGGATTTGTCATTTTTCCATACGTCAGTGGTTAACTTGTTAGAAAATATAACATAGTAGTTGACTTGTCATTGATTGCAAACCACGATGGTTGATTTGTCATTTTCCCTATTTATAATTTTCAACAAATGAGTAAAATAATATTTAAGTATGCCTAGTTAACTATATAAAGAGAAATTTGATAAATATATATAAACAGTTAAAATACTAAATACAAAAATTATGAAAATTAAATTTAGACTTTCTATATCAAGACAATCCATTCTTAGTAGGGGTGTACAAATTCGGTTTCGGATCGGTTTTAGTACAAAGTAAACCGAACCAGTCGGTTTTGGTTTGAAAATTTTAAAACCTATACCGGTTTTTTAATTTGGAGTAACCAAATCGGTTCCGGAACCAATAATTCGGTTCGGATTCGGTTCGGTTTCGGTTTATTTTTATTGTTTTCATATATATATATAGAGAGAAATATAGAATGAGTTTTTGAACATTTTCATTTTTTGCAAAACCAAACACACCAACACTAACTAACAAAAAAAATGTATAAAATCTGTAAAGCATTCACTCAAACTAAAATCAAAACGACATCAACAATGCAATAGGCCAATAGCAAGTAGCAATAGCAATTAGCAATATTTCCTGTCCAATATCTGCAAACAACAAGTTGTAAGAACGTAGCAATAAAAATACTGAAAATATATCATGAACTTTAAAAACTCAATCTACTATGATAGTGACAAATCCAAATCAAATATGAAATAAAATATTAAATGTCCTTGTATTTTGTAATGTCCATCGGCTTCGGGCTTCAGATTATATAAACTGCAAAAGAATAAATACAATTTTTAAAAGAAAGTTACTACAAAAGTAAAAATATAATTAATAAAACTATAAATACCTTGTTATAAGTTGTCATTGCTATTAAATTTCGACTAGTTCACTTCATCATCTTCATTAATTGATATAATCCCTGAAACATATAAGTTCAAAAGAATTATATAAAATATAGTAATTAATAAAAGACATATACATACAAAACATTATTAAAAATAAGAATGACAGATACCTTCTTCAAATATGTCAACATCATCCGCTACATCATTAACATTGTCAAATTCATGTTTTGATGATCGAATCCAGCTTTGAGTACAAATAAGTGCTTCAACAGTCTTCGGGGATAAAGAATTGCGAAATGAATCAAGTATCCGACCTCCAGTACTAAAAGCTGACTCAGATGGAACAGTTGAAATAGGAATAACCAATACATCTTTTGCCAATGTGCTTAAAATTGAAAATTTCAACGAATTCAATTTCCACCATATTAGAATGTCTTGATTGTCAGGTAAATTTTCCAACTCTTCATATAGATATTGATCAACTTCTGTCCGAGTATTTATAATATTTAGCTCTTTGTGACGACTATAGAATATCTCAAATACTTTATTGTGGGTCGAACTGCTCTTTTGTCTCAACACTTCAGACGATGTTGCAACACGTGTAGAACTACAACTGTCTTCTAGATTTTCAAATCCTGAAGCATATTTAATTTTATACTCAAAGTATAATCTTTCAATCACAACTTGTACTTGTCATCAAATCATTTGCCTTATCATTATCAACTAACATGGTAAAACAATGTTTCAAAAACTTTGTTTTGCATCTGGGATCGAGTACAACTGCCACATACATAAAAAAATTCATGTTATCACAACTTCCCCAATATTTATCAAACTTTTTTTGCATTCCAATAGCCATTTTCCTTAATAATGGATTATCACACTCGGCGTACTCACGGATAACAATTTTTAAATTACATACTTCAGTCAAATACATATTCGAAGTAACATGCAATGAGGCAGATACATTTATAATTGTATCATAAAAAATCTTCAAAAACTTGATAAGTTCCCGAACATTATTCCAATCTTCTGTCGTGGGGGGGGTCTCCATCCAAATCATTCATATATTGCATATCAGTTTCCTTTAATCTTTCAAAAACTCTTTCAAATTTTTCTGCACTTTCCAACATTAAATATGTGGAATTCCATCTGGTAGGCACATCAAGAGAAACAGTACTTTTGCACACAATCTTAACTTTTTCAACCCATTTCTTAAAATTTTGCAATCTTGAAGGCAAAGATCGAACGTATTTCACAGCTCTACGTACTCTCGTGATAGATTGGTGATGATCTCTTAAACCATCACATACAATCAAATTCAAGATATGTGCAAAACATCGCATGTGCACGTATTCCCCATTCAAAACTAATCCATTCCAATCTCGAACACTGTTAATCACATATGAAACTGCCACATTGTTCGAAGAAGCATTATCAACTGTAATTGTCAAAACATTGTCAATTCCCCATTCCATTAAGCATTTTTCTACTTCTCTACCAATCGTTTCCCCTTTATGATTCTCAATCAAACAAAAATTAATAATCTTCTTATGTAATGTCCAATCACTATCAACATAATGTGCAGTTAAAACCATGTAATTCAAAATTTTAATTGAAGTCCAGGTATCGGTAGTCAGGCATACTCGTTGAGATGTGTTTCTAAAGTATTCTCTCAACTGCATTTTTTCTTTCTCATAAATACTCATAATATCTCGTCTAATCGTAACTTGAGAGGGTACAACAAATTTCGGATGCACATATTGGGAATAAGCTCTAAAACCCTTTCCTTCAACAAACTTGAAAGGTAATTCATCAATAATAATCATTTTTGCCAATAGTTCTCGGCAAGTTGCAACACTAAAACATGATAAATTAGAATTCAATCCCGTACTTTGGAATCCTAAAGTCTTTTGCTTTGTATCCAAACTGGCCAACAATTTCTTACAACTACTAATGTGTTTTTTCAAGTTTGATGTACCATTTTTTAATGCATGACATGCATAAGTCTGTGAACAATAATTGCATCTTGCTCTATGATGGTTATAATCAGTGCTTTCAATCATAGAAAAATAATTCCAAACTTCAGATGTTTTTCTCTTTTTTTGAACAATAGGGGTGATAGTAGTAGAACCCTCTACAGTTTCATTACCGCTTTCCATCCTCTACAATTTCAATAATTTGATCAAATTCAGAATCAATTTTAGCAATAACCATCCATGATTCCATATAGAAATAAACATAGATGATGGTGCATATACATTATACAACAAAAAATAATAAATTCTATTAAATCCAGAAAAATGAATCAATGCAGTGTGACATGAAGAGAGAGTTATCCTCTCGGACCTCTCCTCTTCCCAGACAGTATAATTGATGTATAGAAACCTAACCACTTACCCAATATTGATCAACGAGCTCGGCAGTTTGAGTCTGGACTGCTGCCTGGAGCCTGGAGATGCTAAGACGGAGCAAAAATGAATGAAAACCTGAGAGGAACAAAATTCGTACCTTTGTTAGTTGTTACAACAGAGAAACGAAAACGAAACAGGGTAGGACTACTGAACTAGGAGCAGCCAGCCGACTCAGCCGAGGAACCAAATTCGTCCCTTTGTTTCAACGGAGGAACGAAAATGAAACGAGGTACTGGGTAGGAGGCAGGAGCAGTCAGCTGAGGAACAGAGAGGGATGAGAGTCGAGAGACACTCGAACTCTGAAGGCTGGATTCGGACTTCGAACTCGGAACTCGGAAGTCGGAACGAGAATACTGATTGAAGTGAAGAGTGTGAATTGTGAAGTACCTGAGGGACTTCAGAGGCAGCTTCCGAGTTCCGACCTAACCTTTAGGCAGCTTCCGACTTCCGAGTTCTTGAGGGGCGACTGGAGAGGGCGGGCGGCTGCGAGGGTGAGGACGTGACTCGTGAGGTGAACAAAAACAAAAAGTAACCCTAAAATAGTAAAATTGATTTAATTTGCAGCTAGGGTCAGGGTCAGCGCCGGTTTCGGTTTTGCCGGTTTTGACCCATCAAAACCGCAAACCAAACTGGCATTCTCCGGTTCAGGCATTTTAAATCCGAAAATCAACTTTCTTTTCAAAAAAACCAAACCTATCAGACCAAAATTGACCGGTTTCGGTTTGGATGGACGCTTCAGATTCGGTTTGTACACCCTTAATTCTTAGCCCTTTTCACTTACATTTAAATTAAAACGACTACATTGAACAAAATAATAAAATAAAAGGAATGATTAAACATTTGTTTTGGGTATATGAACCTAATAATGTAATTCCTGGGCTGAATTATGGACTTCATAAGTGTTTATAAATTGAAAATTAAGTACGTTATTAGAGACTAAGCATACTATTAGCAATCTGATTTTTCAGATTATAAAGGAAAAAATTGGACTAGCAGGCTAAATAAATTGATTTTTATTTTATTTTATTTGTGAAGTAATTCTTTTTCGTTTAATTATTGTATATAATTAATTGAGTCGTTTGGTAATTTCATGCAGTAGAAATGTATTTGTCCAAACAAAAAGAGTGTTACTTCTCGTGAGGAACATAAAATTGCAAACCCTATAGTTCACGATCAATGACAAGTCAAATCCTGGAGATTATTTTTTAACAATTAAAACCTTGAACTATAAGAAAATCTCTCCGACGACCTCGCAATCACGATTTCCGTCAAGGACCATCGAGGTTAACGCCTCGGTTTCTACTCTGTCAAGCGACGTCGAACAGCAGACGAAGGATGTTAAGCTCCGTCCTTCCCTGCGGTTCGAAGAAGATGGACAATGGTAGGCGAGGGTGGAGACACGGAGATTGAATTTGGAGTCTTCCGGATTCGACGGCCGTCCGTCCACTGTACGTGCAAGTCACATATGATTTGAAAACACGCAAATTCCCTCAATTACAACGGACGTCCCTCGCGCATGACATGGACGTCCATCGGACAATACTACGTCGTTTTGCCCTCAATGGACGCTGCTCGCCTTGAGACGGTGTCGTCTAGGCCATGACGGACGTCCGTCTTAGTACGACGGACATTTGTCCCTCTCGAATTCCATTAAAAATTGCCTTTAGACGGCGTCGTTTAGGCCATCATGGACGTCCATCTTAATAAGATGGATGTCTGACCCTCTCGGTGTCATATGACACTGCAGCGATTTATTGTGTCTCATTTTGCCTTTCTAGAACCCTAGTATATAAGAGCATGTAAGGCCTGGCGAGTTCACCGTGAACCACGACGGCCTCAGCGAGGTGGAAGTGGAAGCAATGTTGGAGTAGAGCTCAACGACGATGTTCTAAGGGTTAGGGTTTTCTTCTTCCATGTTTTGGGAGGGTATGTTTCAGCCATTGTCGATACAGTTGCAGGACTCAGAGTGCTCTGAGCCGGTCGCATACAATGGCGCACCTCAGAGCACTCCGAGTCCTGTAACTGCATCGACAATGGCCGAAACCTTCCCTCCCAAAACATGGAAGACGAAAACTCTAACCCTCAGAACATCGCCGTTGAGTTCTACTCCAACATTGCTTCCACTTCCACCTCGCCGAGGACGTTGTGGTATGCGGTCAACTCCCCTAAGCATCGGTTGAGGGATGATGGGCTGTTGAGGAGGACACTACTGCAGTGCAAGAAGTGCAAGCTGCTGCGGTGCAGACCCTATAATTTGTTGTATATTGGTTTTTGTAAATAAGTGAAAATAAGTGGCTCAATTGAGTTTTTTTGTAAAGTTTGTTGTTGTATATTGGTTTTACAACTTTAGAAAGTTTTTTGTAAAGTTTGTTGTTGTATGTTGGTTTTACAACTTTAGAAAGTTTTCTATAAAGTTTATAGTTGTGATTTCTGCTGTTGGTTGTCATTTCTGCTGTTGGTGTAAATTGTGTTCGATTCTGATACAAGGACGAAGAAACAGACTTATTATTTTGGGCAAGGGTATGAAACACTGAAATGGTCGGACGTCCATCGTCCGTGATGGCCCAAACAACGCCGTCTAAAGGCAGATTTTAATGAAATCTGGGATGGACGGATGTCCAACGTACTAATACGGACGTCCATCATGGCCTAGATGACGCCGTCTAAAGGCTAATGGCATACATTTAGGGCAGAACGACGTAGTATTGGACGACGGACGTCCGTCGCATGCCGAGGGACGTCCGTCTTAATTTGGGGAATTTGGGCATTTTAAGATCGCGTGTGCCCCGCACGTGACCCAGTTAATTTGGAGTCAATCCTGGCCGTCGATCCAGAAGATGGACTTCCGTCTCTCGATCCTACGGCGAAGGATCGTCGTCCGTCTTCGCCTCTAGAAGACGCTAGATTCAATCTTGGTTGTCGCTCCAGAAGATGGACTTTTGTCTCTCGATCCTACGGCCAAGGATGGACGTCCGTCTTAGCTATTGGAAGACACCAGATTCAATCATGGCTGTCGATCCAGAAGATGGACGTCCCTCGATCGATCCAACGGCCACCGCATGTCGTCCGTCTGTCGCCTCTGGACGATTCTAGCTTCGTCTCCGCCCTCGCTTTCCATTGTCCATCTTAGTCAAACCGCAGGGAAGGACGGAGTTCGACGTCCTTCGTCTGCCGTTCGACGTCGCTTGATAGAGTAGAAACCGAGGCGTTAACCTCGACGGTCCTGGACAGAAATCGTGACTGCGAGATCACCGGCGAGATTTTCCTATAATTTAAGATTTTAATTGTTAAAAAACAATCTCTATGGTTTAACTTGTCATTGATCGTAAACTATAGGATCTGCAGTGTTATTTTCCCCTTCTCGTTAATTCTTGTTAATCCTCCTTTTCAAAACCCAGGCAAAATAAAAACGACGACGTATTAAGTGAAATCAAACGAATATTGCGCAGAAGGGGCCTGTGTCAGAATTCAGAGATGGATCTTCTGCAAAATGCATACTCAAATGCTTCCGATGAGGAAGACGAACCCAGGGGAGAAGAAGAAGAGGAACCTTCGCCAAAGAGGCTTAATGCTCTTCCTTCTTCGAGGGCAGTCAAATACCTGAACTTACCTCGCAACACTTATGTCTCACGTTACCCCAACACCCGTCCAGCTCTCCAAACGGAAGTCCCGGTTCCAGGACGCTATGTTTCCAAGAGAGAGCGAGCATTATTGGATTCGGCTTCAGCTTCGGTCCCTAGGGTTCTTGAATCGAGCTCGAATCCTTCAGTCACTGCTTCGCCTGGTATTTCCTTTTTTTGGGCTGTCGTTTTTTTTTTTCTTGTCTTTCTTCATACCAGTTGAATCGATTATTCTTTTTCTCGGAGATTTTCTATTGTTAAAAAACAAAGAGGTATATTGGGGTATTTCTAGCCTTTATTTTGCTTCTGCTTCAAAATACTGATAATTATCCAGTGCAATTGTTTGATTGTATAATGGGATTACACAGTTCTTATAATTACAAATTTATTTGTTCTAAATTGCCCATTACTTTCCTTTCGCGTGTTATAACATATTCCGTAGTAGTTCTATATTTCTATCAATATCGTGCTTGATTATGTAAATAAGAATTTATCTGTTTTATCTATTGCTTATTTAGTCAATTTTTCAATGTTTAACTATACAAGAACTTTGTAATAGACGCAGTTCTTGAGGCAAAATTCAACATATGTATTATAATACACCACTGGGTAATTGATTAAGTTTGTTAAACCATGATTCCTTACTTTCGTGTCAAAAATGTGGTTTAGCTTGTGTTTTTTTTTTTTTTTTTATCTCAAATCTTCAGTTTTTGGAAGTCTTTTGGATTCAAATCTTCCACATGACATTACATCATTGCTGAGGTGTAAAATGAAGGGCCATTCCCAACTAGCGCAAACGTTTGAAGGAATGCACATTACTCTAGATGGACATTCAAAAGGGGTCAACACAATAAAATGGTCTCCTAGTCATTGTGAGTTTTTCCTATTCAAAAGTTGTTAATTCACATTTGTTAATATCTTCTTCCTTCTTGTGGGTTGGAATGCTCGTACAATTACTTTTAAATTTTCATTTGTGATTCATGTGTTCTTTTATACATTGGAAAGTTTGTTTTTGGTGCATTTACATTTTTTTTTTCATGTTTTGTTTACTGGTTTATGGATCTATTTATTTGAGTTAGTATGCAGCTCATCTTCTTGCTTCTGCTGGGATGGATCACAAAATTTACATATGGAATGTTTGGAATGGAGACCAGAAGATAGCTCGCACATTAAACTTTCACAAAGCTTCAGTGAAAGATGTGAAATGGTCACCTCAAGGATTGTTTGTTCTTTCTTGTGGTTATGATTGTGTATCAAGATTGATTGATGTGGAGAAGGCCATGGAGATTCAGAAATTTGAGGAAGATGGAGTTGTTGGTGTTTTAAAGTTTAGCCCGACTGACACTAACACATTCCTCTCTGGTGGATCTAAGGGTAGCCTTAGATTATGGGATATTAGAATCGGAAAGGTTGTTCATGAATACATTCGGCGTCTTGGTCAGATTCTAGATGTTGAATTCACCATGAATGGAAAGCAGTTTATGTCTTCAAGTGATGTGTCTGGATTTAATGTAAGCGAAAACTCTATAATTGTTTGGGATGTCTCGAGACAAATTCCTCTTTCTAATCAAGTAAGATCTCATTTTACTTCCCTCCTACGTCTTCCAATATTTCCTGTTTCTCACCTGGGCAATTAACGCATGTTTCTAGGCAATTCTCAGATGTTCATCTGAAGCATTAGTTAAAGATCTATTGGATGTCTGAATCAAATACTTGTGCAACTCACATAGAAGAGAATTGATTGTTTCTGTTTTGTATAAAACTAATTTGTAAAATGAAACGCTTGAAATCCAGCAAGTGCAGTTTCACTATCTCAGCATATTTAACTGATGTTTCGGTATTAGGTCTCTTCACTTCCATTATCTCAGCATATCTAACTGATGTTTCAGCATAATGTCCTATCAATTATGTTGATTTTTTCATTTTTATGAACCGGAAATAATTGTATCTCTCTAAATAAAGCTTTGGATTTGAATCTCAGGTGTACGTTGAAGCATACACTTGTCCATGTGTGAGGTGCCACCCATTTGATCCAAGTTTTGTTGCCCAATCAAATGGGAATTATATTGCGATATTCTCTTTGACCCCACCTTTCAAGCTAGACAAGTATAAGAGGTATGAAAGCCATGCTGTCTCTGGCTTTCCCATTAAGTGCAGTTTCAGCAAAGACGGCGAGACTCTCGTCTCTGGTTCTTCAGACGGCTCGATTTACTTCTACAATTACAGAACGACCAAGGTTATGCGTAAAATCAAAGCATATAAACACTCGAGTATAGATGTTGATATCCATCCAATCTTGCCTGGTGTAGTTGCTTCGTGCAATTGGAATGGAGATGTTACTGTCTTTGGCTAAGATGATTTTTGGTATGTATGACATTTCCTTTGTGTCTTTCTCTACCCATTTTGTCTCTCTTCCAGTTCCAGCTATATGGATTCCATGCAGTGGCCCGGATTTTCAAGCTCTGGGTAAATTTTGGAGTTTTCCAGCTTATTCGCAAAGGGTAACAGGCCCATGAACACAACTGACTAACCTTTTGATTGCGGATGCATTAGCTTTTTTTCTTATTTTGTGTTGATAATATCTTTTCAAGGAAATATCTGATTGGAATATCCTTTTAAGCATCGGATAAACTATTGTAATTCTTTTTAATCACTTTTGGTTATTTCTGTCATTTGTTGAATTTCGTAAATAAAATTTGAGCTTCCAGTTTAATTCGAGTTTTTCCAATTTCTATCAATTTTTTGTGAAAATAATCGAGTTATCAGAAGTATTATATATCTTTACGTGCTGATTTCAACCATGGTTAGTGGTAGACGTTGTTCTTAATGGATTTGGACCCATTTCTCCACTAAGAGAAGGCTCTACTTTGACAATAGCAAAAAATGTGTCCACAAACATGAGGACGGCCATGTTCGGGGGAGCCGAAATCATAAGCACGTTGTCTATGGTGTCGGCTTTTCCTCCATGCTAACTATGTCGGGAAAACACGTGTTTGTTAATCATAATACTTATTTGTTTTCGTGGATCAAAGCTTTCCAAGAAGTAATTGTTTTACTCATTCTCATATACATGAGAGATAAAAGCTCCTTGAAGAAGGACCTACTATATTTACTTGTAGTCATTCAATTCACTTTCTCTGTATAGCGATCACGCTAAATAGTACAATATTCTTTGCTTTTAGTCGAACTCTTCATAGTGAATTTTATTTCAAGAAGTCATGTATTACTCTATTACTTAGATAGTAGAATTTTACTCATGAATTATCCTCGTCCACCTTTCTCGAGCTGTGTGAAGGTATGTGTAATGTCTCTTACTCCAAGTACAATATTGTCTGCTTTGGGCCGAAATTTGCATGATTTTGTACTTGGGGTTAGCCCAAAACGTGTTGTATTAGGTAGAGAGGGGAACCCTACTTATAAACCATGTATTTTCTATTCTCCCAAACGACGTGAGATTGTGCACCTCCACTGATGTGGGTCCAACCCTCATATGGGTCATCCTGGTCTTCAGAGAGTAGACTGCCATTAAAGTGCTCCTCTCTGCCTAGTACAATGCGTTTTGGGCTAAACCCATGAACAAAACCGTTCGGGTTTATGCCAAAAGCAAATAATATTATACTGAGAGCACCATGAGACGTTACAAATGGTATTAAAACTAAAGTCCAACTGAAAGTGTGACCAACAAGGACGTCGGGTCTCCAAGGCGAGGACATTATGGCAACTCGCCCTGTGAATGTCAGAATGACCCATGTGAGAGTCCGACCTATATTAGTGAAGGTGCACAATCTCACATCACTTGGGTAAGTGGAAAATGCATGGTTTATAAGTAAGGTTCTCTTCCCTACCTACTACAACGTGTTTTGGGTTAGTCCCAAGAACAAAACCAAAGCAGACAATATTGTACTAGGAGCACTGAAAGATGTTATAGTATGCAATTCACACGGTAGCTGTTATTGTCGGCACATGACTGATTGTCAAAATGATTGGCAGACAGAGAGAGAATGTAGAAAACTCTACTACTGTAGAAGAGATTCTGGTAACGGATTATTTGAAAAAAAAGGAAGAGCACGGCAGGTGTATGGAGAAGAAGTAATAATCAAGGATAGTGGGGACAGATGAAGAGATGTTTGGTTAAAGAGAGTGGGGGTGGGGGCGATTTTATAGCTGTGTCCATGTTCATCCACGTCCCTCTCATGGGGAGAGGAAGAATTAGAAGAGGGTGGGGGCCAAAACAATTCTCCAAAAAAAGACACCACTCTTTTCGTCCATTAGCTGCAATTTGCCAATCTCTCCCAACCCACCCCACCCAAAGCACGTTAAGGGTCGATTCGAGTGCTTAAAACGTCGAATTTCTAGAGAGTGGAGCGCGTAATTCTCCAAGGATTAGTCGAGATTTGTGTACGTTAATGGTTTGAATGTGCGAAGTCTAATGTTTTTATAGCACACTGTGGAAAAACCATTAATCTTTGAAACGCTGGTTTTTGACAGAGATATATGGAGAATGCCTAGCCCTATTTGGAGCAAATAAACACACAGTTATAAACACCTACTCATTGCTTTATCAACGTTATATAATTTGTTTATTTTCAATTTTAGTATGAATGTGTTCCCCACCTTTGCTGGTCTCAAACAAATTCACCTGCCTCTCTCCTCTCTCTCTCTCTCCCCATGTCATCCAAGTCTCTATCTGTTTGACACGTCATTTTCTTTCTTCAAAGGTAGTGGGAAAAACAAGAGAGAGAGAGAGATCAAGCTTAAAAGATAATGAACTTTATTAGTCCCTCCCCTCCCTAATGCAAATGACTCCAATCATAGTCTAAAAGAGACATTCTTTTTTTAATTTTTCTGTGTACTTGTGGTGAGGGTGGTGTTCGTGCTGCAAGACCCTACTGGCTTCTTCACCTGGCGACATGAATCCATGGGTCTGAAAGGTTCTTTACCCAATTCCATTTTTCAAGATTAGACATAAACTCTTTTGCCTAAATCTCTTTTATTCTTCAACTTTGATTCATTTATCATGTGTTGCAGGACTCCAAATGTAATTTTATATTCTATACGCTTAACTTTTTCGATAAATTCAATAAATTTTATTTCGTTTCATAACTCAATATCTTGGTATATTTCTGATATACAAGATTATATTTACTTGGCGTCAACATTGTTAGTACGTCGAATGATATTTCTTGATCTTTATTTTTGTCAGCTATTGTTATTCTAAATCTACACAAACTTTGGCCATCTATTCTTAATCTTATTCTTCTTCTTTTTTATCTGTCTTTTCAGGGATTTTAATATATTAATTTAGTGTTATCGTCTTCTACAATGGTAGACCATAATATAAAATTGTTAAGTGGCTTAGACATGTACACCAATCCTTGCCCCTAAAAGTAGCAGACAAACTCATTTTACTTACATTACCACGTGACTTATGGCCTAAACCAAGTCACCCATTTGGCTTGGTTCTTCTTTTTGGGGACCTAAATGGGTTAGGGATTATAATAATAATTAATTTAACAATCACCCTTTTAATATCTTGTCAAGTGTCCAAAATTTTACCCATTTAGGAAGCCTTCCTAGTTAGCCTAATACTTTCTTTTAGCCATAATAATCAATCCTACAAATACTTTTGAAGTTCTTAAAATATTTAAGATTTTTAACAACGCCAACCAAAAGTTCATGGCAGCGTCTATAAACCCTCAGTAAAAGATCCACTGACATCGATCGGAATTTTATTGGCTCTAACCGAAGAGCTTGTGATAAAATGTTAAGAGGAGAACTAAATTACATAAAAAATGCTTAACATAACATCTCTATTATTGTTTAACTATAATACAAAACTCCATGCTAGAATTATTATTCTGATGTCGACAAGAATTGATGAGAAGAAGAAATATGAATCTAGCACGAATCTTATGACGCTGATTAGGTCTTTATCTCTTAAAATATATGACTATTTTTGTAAATTTAATCAATATTCATTTGAAAATTGTGATGTTATTATATTTTGATGCATGAACTTGTACTCAAAAAAGCTAGTGATTTGGGTCCTATGTGCCTGCTTTTACATGTTGCTGGCAAGCAAGAACAAGAAAAAAATGGTCACAAACAAGACATCAAATAATGGATTCTGTAATATCCCTCGGTGCTCCCACTACAATATTATTCGCTTTACGCTGAAACTCGCACGGTTTTGTTCTTGGGGTTAGCCCAAAACGCGTTATACTAGATAGGGAGGGAACCCTATTTATAAACCATGCATTTTCTACTATCCAAAGCGATGTGAGATTGTGCACCTCTACTTATATGAGTTGGACCCACACCTGGACCTTTCCTGATCTCCATAGGGCGTACTGTCACAATTTTCTCTCCTTGGGGATCCGACGTCCTCGTCGGCCACACTTCCGTTTGGGATTTCATTGTGATACCATTTGTAACGTCTCCTAGTGCTCCTAGTATAAAATTATCCGCTTTGTGCTGAATCCCACACAATTTTGTTCTTGGGGTTACCCTAAAACTCATTGTACAAGCTAGGAAGGAGAACCCTATTTATAAACCATGCATTTTCTACTATCCCAAAAAGATGTGAGATTGTGCATCCCCGTTTATATGGGTCGAACAATTCGGTTATTTGAGTCAGGTTGTTCTCCGTTCTATCTCGGGTCTCTTGCGAGTCGTGACAAATTCAACTTTTTATGGAATGAATTGTAGAAAAAAAAAATATTGAGAGCGTCTTTGCATTCACTAGATCGAAACATCTTGTCTTAGGCGAAGCTTCATAATAGAATTTGTTAAGAAAGCAATCAGAAATATTGATATTCATGACAATTAGCTCGAAAAAAGAAAAAAAAAAAAGGTAATTAATATGCATAAAAAATAACAATAAAAAAAGATTAAGATACTCATGCAAAAATAGTAAACTTACTTGAAAATACATGTATATATGTAAATATACACAATAAGTGTGATTTTATTTGGTTTTACTACTATCATAATATATGTAAGCTCTAATTTTGAGCTTTAAATTTACTTCCTTATTGATAAAATAATTATAAAAAAATTAAAAAATATATATAAATTATTTTCTAAATAAATAAACTATAAATGTCGTGTCAATCTATCACGTGAAAATATAAAATTAGAGTATAAATGTAAAATCATCATTAATCATATTATATTATAAGTTATCGTCTTTAAATTTTATATATTTTTAAATTAAAGTTTAAATAGACATTTGTAATGAATATGAATTTAAGATCGGGAAAGTATAATTTTAATAATTAACAATCTTAAATTTAGAACTAGATCGTAGTAGTTTTCAAGTGCTCAGAAATTGAACTTACTTTTTTCGTTTGTTTAAATTGGAGTAAAGTAAAAAATAAATCCTAAATTTTGAGAATTGATTCAACTTTAATTTTGAACTTTATTTTTGAACAAAAATGAACTTTAAATTTTGAGATTCGTTTAATTTAAACTTGTTGAGAATTGAACGCGAAATCAGAAAGAGAAAAATACACAGAAACAGGGATACCAAGATTTACGTGGAAAAACAACGAGTAGAGAAGAAATTCACTAATAGAAAATCAAGATACAATGAGTTTTGTGACTCAAACATCAATATATAGAGTAAATAGAAAACTCTAATATTGGATACGGACCCAATCCGACCCAACTAAAATTCAGGTCACACCAAATTCTAACAATCTCCACCTTGATACGAATTTCACACAATAGATCTAATGCAGGCTTCTTTGCCCACTCCAAAATAAATCTAGAACACTGAACTCAAACAATCTCCATCTTCAAATAAATTCTAATGTAAGGCAAACAAATCTGCAAAACTCCAACGAAAAATAATCTCCTCTTCCACAAAGGCCTTGCAGGGCCAACTTAATAATTGATAGCAATCAAGTATAAGCCTTACTTAAACTTGAGAGACACAATCGAGAAGAAATCACATCTCCTCCATGGTATCACTGAATTATCAAAGTTGTTGCAACGAATTACACTTGAATATATTAAAGACTTCCAACTTGAATCATTTCCCTCGAACACATTCAATGCATAAATCCACTGAAGTAGTTTCACCATATCTTCGTGGAGCTTTACCCTTCATGTTGGTTATGTCTTTGACAATAACACTCTGACATAAAATTGAAATTGGTGACAATGTGGTGACTGCATCACCCTGAACATCTGTAATAAACTGACGTATTGGCTCTGATATAGATTTATATCTCAACTTGAACTTCATGTGAAAACTTGAATCTTCTCCAAAAATCCTTTAGAAGGTGAATTCAGAAACTTTGCAGACTTATTACTAGTCACTGTAGAACCTAGCAACATGTATAAATTTACAGAGCTTTTGTGTTCTTTTAACATTATAAGAGCACCTCTACTGATCTTCATACCTCCACCTACTCAACGTGATTAGATTCCTTTTCAAATTGGGAATGTGTCGCACATTACCTAGTGTTATGACAACTTTATCAAACATTCTGATTCCGACTGTACTAATATCAACTACTTTACAAGGTTTGTTATTACCCATCATCATAGCATCTTCTGAAATGGTCTCATATGTCGAAAAACATTCCCGATTGCAAAACATATGAAACGAACAAGTTGGATCAATAATTCAATCATTATTTGGCTTTGAGTTTCCCTTTGACACAAATAGAAGTTCTCCATCACTATAGTCATCTTTTTCTGCAACAACAACTTCACCAGACGTTTTCGGTTGTTTTTCTTTCTCAGTATCTCTTTTTATTTCATTATACAATTACGACATTTAGATTTGATGTGCCCCTTCTTCTGACAGAAGTAATATGTTCTATCATGGTTTTTTGACTTTTATTTGCTCTTCAAACTCTAAACTTTATCACTGTCTTTGTTGTTTGACTCTCTTGTTCTTCCCCGAGCAATGAATCCCTCACCTTGAGACTCGGGTCTAACAACAATCTGCTCCATTTTATCTTTTGATAACATGGCATCATAAATCTCTTCCAGAGTTTGACTTTTTCTACTGTATAAAATCGTATCTCTGAAAGCACCATATGAAACAGGTAACGAGCATAGTAGATGTTAACCTTTTTGTTAGACTAAGTTTTATTTTAATGATGACTAAATTTTTTTTTAATTTAATAAAATCAATAAGTTGTGTTTTGCATTATTAAGATATTATTGTTAATGTTTTTATCATAATATTTATATATGTGTTTATTGGAAATACCCGTATTGAGGGTATAAAGTGTGTTAATAAGTTTATGTAAGTCCATGCAGTGAATATATATTAATTTGGTACTTAGAAATATCAAAAATATCAAAGTAGTGGACATCACTTAAAGAAGGAAAAGAAGGAAGTGAAGATTTTGGAGTTTTGGATGTCCCTCATAGGATTACGGACGTCCCTCATACTGCTACGTGAACAATCTGAAGGGCAGACGAAGTTGAGTAAAGAATAGACGTCTCGCTAGCGAAGGAAATGAGGAACGGACGTCTGTCGTAAAGTAGTGGCGAAGAATTGGAGTTTTGGACGACCCTTATGCTGGAAAGGACGTCCGCCATAATACTACTAACGTGGATTTGAAGAATGGGCGAAGCTGTGAAGCAACGGATGTCCCGTGCTAAGGAAAATGACGTCACGTTTGGAGTTACGGGCATCCCTCATGTAGAAATGGACATCCGTTATAGAGCTGTGGTGACGCTGTTAAGAAACGGATGTCCCTTATTCTGGAACGAATGTCCGACATATAAAACCAAGGCAGAAACATCGTGCTTCCAAAGGAACTGGAGAAACGGACGTCCCGTATGCTGGAATGGACGTCCGTCATACTGCTATGGCGACGCTTTGAAGAAACGGACGAAGCGCAGACAAGCCCAGTCGAAGAACGTTTGAATCTGTAATATTTGGCGAGTTATCTAGATGGATTTTAGACGTCCCTCATCAAGACTTCAGACGTCCGCTACAACCTATTTCACTCCAACGGCTATATTTCCAATGGCTAAATTAAAGACTCTATAAATATGAGGACTCTAAGCTCACCACAACGAATGGAGAATCGAGGCGAAACCCTGCCAAATTCAAGACTCGATTCTATATCACTGTGAGCGCATTAAATCCAATTCTCTCCACCCATAAACTTGCAAGTTATTATTGGGAGAATTCAGATTAGTCTTTTGAGCTTAATTTCCGATTTCATACATTTTGCTAAATTGTAAAGGGTGATTCCCTAAGAATTCATCACATAAGGATGACGCCCCGAAACAGTCATAGGCTCGATTGAATGCCGTTAAGTTCAATCAACGGGTGATTTACCGCAATAGTCAAACTAAAGGGTGACGCCCCATTAATAGTGAAAGGTTGACGACCCGAAATAGTCAAAGGGTGACGCCCTTAGAATTAGTCTTTGTGAACGGTTTTATTGGCACTTGTAAGCCAATTGTTTAGTGGATCTCCAAGTGAAATCTTCGAGTGCGGACGAAGGCGAATTTTCCAAACCGGGTAAACATTATTGTGTGCACAATCTCTATCTCTAACTCTTTAATTTACGCATTTATTGTAATTGCTTATTTAATCATATTCGATAAATCACTTAGGGATTTAGAGAATTTAAATATCGCA
>CM039474.1:28321379-28408260 GCA_022433065.1 Begonia loranthoides | reverse complement strand
CCCCCTTTTCTCTATAGGCGTATATCGATCCTTCAATTAGTTGATGGAAGGCAGTTCTATTGAATAACGTTTGATTGCATTCAAGAAGTTAGTTTCAAACTCCCCCTCTATCAAGAACCGTCAAACGGAGACGAAAGACATAAAATTAGGGCCAAAGAACATCCCTCTTGCCCGTTGGGAGACGAAGGATGACTATTGAGCGATGGCAGACGTCCCTCATTGGCCATCGGATCGCAAAATTGACGGCCATGATTGAATTTTTCGATTCCCAAAGGCGATGGCAGACGATCGTCTAGGGCGGTCAGATTGAATGAGGGATATCCTTTATAGTGATTGACGGCTAAGATTGAAGCTGGCATCTTCTAGAGGCCATGGCAGACGACAATCTGTCGTCGTTGGATTGAGTGAGGGACGTCCCTTATCTGGATCGATGGCCAGAATTGACTCCAAATTATCTGGGTCACGTGCAAGGCACACGCATTTTTAAAACGCGCGAATTTGGTGGTCCCTTGCCCAGAAACAGACATCCATAAACCAAGACTACGTTGTTCTGCCCTCAATGGACGTCTCTCATCTTAAGACGGAGTCGTTTAGGCCATCACCGAACAGACGTCCCTCATATTTTGGATGTTTGAATCTGCCTTATTTCCTTCAGTGATTGATGAGCCCTCAGGATAACAGACGTCCCTATCCGTATAACGGACGTCCCTCGCCAAAAAATGGACGGCCCTCGACCTGTTTGGGATGTCCCTCACCCAAAAAAAACAGAAATACAACATTGAATTTGCAATAAACAAAACCAAATAACAGAAATATAACAACAACCACTAATCAAGGATACAACATCCCAAACCAAAACCAATAAAATTTCTAAAAAAATCTCAATTCAGCTACTTTTTTAAATTTTTTTTAGTTCTTGCAATTCTTGCAGTTTTTGCATTTTTTTTATGGATTTTGAAGTTTTTGCGACATTTGCATTGTTGCATCTTCTGTAGTTGTTGTCTGCTTGCCCTGGATATCGATGACCTTGAACTGCAAGTCAGAGCTCATCTCGACATGAGTGGTCTCCTCGTAAAGGTCCTCTGGTTCATGTGGGTCATGAAGATGGAAGCCTTGATACGGACACTCAACAATCATCGACACCTCTAAAGGGAGCGAGACTTGAAATATGTCATGTTGGCTGCAATTGGGAGGCGAAATTAGTTTGTCACTTCATTCAAAGCGCAGGGTGGAAAAATATACCGCTTTGTATCTATAGGTGCCAGGACAATTGCAATTGCCTCTAGCATCATCACTTGGTATCCATACTGTGTGTGCATGTCAATTGATGACATGAAACAATCCAGCTCCGGGTGTATTTGACATAAAATTCATATATTATATGAGGAAGAAATATTGCATGAATGAATATAGGTGTCTTACATGGATCCAACTAAAAGTCAGCAGTCCCTCCCTTGTTTGAACCTCAAGTATCTCCTCCTCATTTAATGTCATGCACTGCATGTTAAGAACGCGATTTATTTATTAGTTATTTTCAATAACAATGTCTTATAAATTGGTTAAACATTCTCACCCAGTCCGAAGCTCCTGATTGTTTTGGAACGAGGAGGGTTGTTATTGAATAAATATCTTTACCCTGCAAATCGACAACACGACGAACAAAATACAATCACAACTGAGAATAATTTTCAAATCATATTGTTTCTTTCCTTGGAGCCGTAAAGTAGAGCACACGTCTCCTTGTTGTTCTTCGTATTTACCCGTGCCAGTACCATGAACTCGTCCATCAATTTCACAGGCTGCAATGGAAAATCAGTGTAAGTGTAAATTCAACACATTGTACAAAACCAAATTGAAGACGTACCACTTGCACTATTAGCCTTGCAACTGATGTCGTCACTGGAGGACTCGTTGCCAAAATCTTCTAAACTTTGGCAAGGGTTGGAGGAGGGGATAGTTGCCTGATGATAGAAGACCTGCACAATTGTAATACATTGTTAATCAATAATACTAATGCATATATGGAAAGTGCATGTAAGCTAAAAGACATACTAGCATCCGTCTGGACCGGCATCAGAAGATGCAGGAGAAACTGACGGAGGAGTTGGCTGGGCTACTGGAGGAGCTGATTGGGCTTCTTTCATTTGAAGTACAGTGGCTTGAATCTCGTCAAGTTGCCTCTCTTATCTCTCCAACTTGGCGGCAAGCCACTACCACCTCTCCTCACTGATCAGCACATAGAACGAGGACCGAGGAGGGGGAGGTACATCATCCGCTCTAGGATGAACAAAATTGTCCTCCACCTCCACTCAATCTGACAGTTGTGCATCTGACGTCCACGAAATTAGTGCATTGGACATCGAAAGAGGAGGTGCAGCTAACGTTGAAGGCAATTGCGCAGTTGATTTTGATAGAGGAGGAGGAGGAGGTGCATCTGACGTTGAAGGAAATTGTGCCGCTAACTTTGCTGGAAGAGGTGTAGCCGACATGGAAGGAGGATGTGTAGGCTGAGTGAAGGGAGTGTCTGCTCTTTTGAATACCCACTCTCCTCCTACTTTGTGCAGCCCCATCCGAGCCAATGTCACTTGATTGTACACGTCAAGTGTTTTTTCATTGATTCGTCGCTCCATGGGAGGGACAGCCAACTTGCTACTGTCAACGATATGCTGAATGAGCCAATTGTAAGGGAGATGTTTCCTTGGACTCTTCAGGATTGCCTTCATTTAATGCATAATGACATATGCAAGGTTGAACCTCTTCCAATTGTAGAGCTTCTCCATCACATAGAGATCCATGCAGCTGACAAGGTCTCTATGTCCATCACGAGGCAAAACTGTGTGGGTGATCATGTGATAGATGACTCTTGCTTTAGCATTTAGGTCCTTTGATTTGGGTCGAGAGAAAGATTCAACGGTTGTAGGATTGTGAGTGAATCGCTTTAGCAATGTTAGACATTCTCCTTGTTTTACAAAGTCGAGGTCCTTCGATACATGAAAATACTCCTCCGTGGAGCACCTAATAAGCTCATTCAACTCATTAAGAGAGCCTAATCTTTTTCCCATATAGAAAAGTTCTCAGCTCACTAGGGCTGTCCAACTCCAAATTTGCGTAAATTAATTTCACAACCTTCTCACAATAATAACCCTCCATCGTGCGCAATCCATACAGACCAATGCGCTCAAATATTTTCTTTAATCCAAAATCAACGAACGCATTGAAACCTACCTTCCTACATATAATTATGGCACAGGGTATAATGTCATATCGTACCGTTGTTTGAAGAAGGCTGAGTTGAACTCCACGGGTTGCGCCTTTGCAGACACGCGTGCTCGACCATTGAGCTCAGAGGGAGCCACTTTACACTTCTTTGACACTTGCCCCATCTTCGACGCCATTTTTCACTTCAACAAACGTGAGGATAGATATCGGAAGTTCAAGTTGGTCGAGGGAAGACGAAATTCATCTCTACAATATCTAGGGCAAGGGACGCCCTTCGCAATTATAAGACAGATTTGTGTCATCCGTCGAGAGGGAAACGATGTCGTTTAGCATTCAGAGAATGACACTCGAGAGGAAAACGGACGTTCCTAGTATTAAGAAAGACGTCCATTATGGCCTAAACGACGCCGTCTTAAGACGAGAGACGTCCATTGAGGGCAGAACGACATAGTCTTGGTTTATGGACGTCTATTTCTGGGCGAGGGACTTCCGCCATAATTGAGGAAATTCACGCGTTTTAAAAACGTATGTGCCTTGCACTTGACCCAAATAATTTGAAGTCGATCCAGATAAAGGGACGTCCCTCGCTCGATCCAACGACGATAGATTGTCGTTCGCCATGGCCTTTAGAAGATGCCAGATTCAATCATGACCGTCAATCACTATAAATGATATCCCTCATTAGATCCGACAGCCCTAGACGATCGTCCGCCATCGCCTTTGGGAATCGACAGATTCAATTTTGGCCGTTAATTCCGTGATCCAACGGCTAATGAGAGACGTCCGCCTTCGCTCGATAGTCGTTCTTTGTTTTCCAACGGGTAGTAGGAACGTCCCTCGGCCCCGATTTTGACGTTCTTCGTCTTCGTTCGACAGTTCTTGACAGAGACGAAACTGAGGGATTAAATTCGACGGTCCTGGACGAAAAATGTGACTGCGAGGTCGCAAGCGAGAATTTTTCATAGTTCAGGATTTTAAATATTAAAAAAATTCTTTAAAATTTAATTTGTTATTAATCACAAATTACAGAGTCTACGGTGTTAACAGAAAATAAACAGAAAATAATTTGCGTAGAGGAAAAGTGATAACAGGTGTGTTTGATGGTCGAATGCAGGCTGGTAGAATTATGGATGTAAGAAATGGCGGACGATTTCAACTGTCCGTGTCCGAACCTTTTTCTCATTTTTTTTATTTTTAATTTTATTTTTATGGTTTCATAATTACTTTTAGATTATTTTGTTTCTTGCTTTTCCTTTAACAGCTAAAGAATATCAGAAGAAAGGAAGAGATAATTCATCTGCAGATGACTGTGAAGAGAGAGAGAGAGAGAGAGAGAGAGAGAGAGAGAGAGAGAGAGAGACCACGTGTATGATGTATCTGCATGGGAAGGGTGGGTTTGATTAAGAATCTGTTTAATTAATTTATTAATATGGATATGAATCAGAAATAATAGCTAATTAACGTCCAAATCTCTTATTTACATTTCGTTAAAAGCGTCAAACTACTACAAAACAAAAGATTATGCCTTAAAAGATAATATGATTATTTTAATAAATCACTTAAATATTTTTCCATGTTAGGACCCTAAAAGACGACCCTCCCTAAATTTAAAAACACTAAACCTACATTTCACTATACTTTAATTTGACATCAAAACTTATTTACTAGTTTAATATTTTATCTGTAAATAACATTATCGTTTTGCTTAATAACACCACATATAAACTAGGCTTATTAAATTTTTTCATTGTTTCTTTTAACATATCTTTAATACATGTTGTGGAGTCTCTCCGTACTCTTAATACAATATTATCTATTTTGGGTCGAAACCCATATAATCTTGTTCTTAAGGTTAGCGATATGAGATTGTGCATCTTCACTAATATGAACTGAGCTCTCACAATCAACAACATCTTGAATCGTTATTTTCTTCATAAGGCAGACTTCCTAATATGCATTATGATATTGTTGTTGATAAACATAAACTTATAAAAGAGACTTATATATATATATATATATATATATATATATCAATTTGAGTCGAGATTCATGCACGAATGAATTTAAAATTAATTTCACTCGGATAATATTTTAATAATTCGCTTGTTGTTCTAATTTTTTAAATTAATGAATATTTTCATCTGGTTTGTTGTCTGAAATTGAGACTTATAAAAAAAAACAAAGACAAAAAAAATGACAGATTGCTTACAAAATCCCATTGACAATATCTACTTATTGGATCGCATTTTCCTTAAATTTTGTAAAACGCAGCTTTCACTAATATTACAAAGTCATTCAAACCCTAAGTTGCAATACTATAAATTCAGTTAAACAAAACCCATTCTGTCTGTCCCATAAATATAATTAATTAAAATTCTTTTAATATTTTCATTGTTATCTTCATCGACCGACAATATACTAATTAATATTAGTCACGATTTTCAAATATTCTCATTCCATTTTGTCATTTGTAATACAATATTTTGCCATTTTCCACATTTTCTTGAATTTGTCTAATATTAATATTTTACCTTCAAGATGAAGTGCATTAATTATTAATTAATTTGTCCATAATGATACCCGTTGGCTATTTAAATTTGTGATTTAATCTAGATCCAAGCTAGTGTTGGTTTAGATATTAGCGACTTTTGTCCTAAAGTGAGAACGCAAGTTTGATCCGCATTTGTCATAATGATTTTAGTAATGTCCCCTAATTTTACATTATTATTTTATCCTTCTGACGTGACACTCATTAATTAATGTTTATAAATTTTATTTGTTAAGTGTAACATCATCTAGTGCTACCAATATAATATTATCTGCTTTGTGTCGAATCATGTATGGTTTTGTTCTTAAAGTTAGCCCAAAACGCATTGTACTATAAAGGGAGGGAAGCCCTAATTATAAACCATGCATTTTCTACTCTTGCAAACGGTGTGAAATTGTGCACCTTCACTGATATGAGTCAAAATCACACATGAGCATTTTCTACTTTTTAGGAAGGGACTATGCATTTTCTACTCTTTCAAGCGATATAAGATTGTTCACACTCATTGATTTGGGCCGAATCCACACCTGACTTTTCTTGACCTTCACAGGACAGACTGTCACATTAAGACTTTAAAATAAAAAATAATTCATGCTCCCAATCTGCACCACTAGAAGGACATGAGATGTCTATAGTAAGAAAAAAAAAACTCTAGATATAAGTTAGAGCCTAGCTAATTTATTATCGAATCAAAAATCATTCTTGATAACAAAAATAAATAAATAAATGTAATGAAAAATAGGAGAAACATGAGGAAATATTTGATTTTTTATTTCTCATTCTTTGTAATTCAATTTATTTTCAAATTTAGAAAAAAAAAATCAATAAAAAGATTGATAGTTAAGTCAACGGTCAAAGATCTGCTGTGCAGTCTCTCTCTCCCACACATAAACCACACTCCCCTCTCTCTCTCCCTCTCTAAGAACAACGCATCCCACTTGGATGCGGCCCTACCTGCCGCGTTGGTGCACCGCCTTTCCTCCTCCACTACCCGAATTTGTCAACTTTTTTAGGGCGTGTTTTCTTCTCTCCCACTAACCATCAGATCCTCACCACCCTTCAATGCACTTGCGCCGTCTGATGCATGACACGTCAGTGGTTCTCGACATAAGAAGCTCTGCAGTGCTGAGTCCAAAATAAATAATAAAATTAGATTTGACAATATGGGAATTTAGGGAAAATAAAAATGTTGTCCTCTGATAGCTCCAATAATACATATTATTATAGATCAGATGCGTGCAAGAAAGAATGGAGAAGAATTATGAGACGTCACCCCGAGACACCATTCACGTAAAAATTCAACCCGAGGTCTATTTGACTTGTTTGGAAGCCGGGAAAACTTTTGTTGGAGGTGGGAAAATTTGATGAATTTTGGATCAACTGTTGTGGGGGTTTAACTTTGCAACCAATGAGTTATAAAACAGATGGAGTTATTGTCCAATAAATGATCAAATGCAGTGCATTTAGTTATTATTACTTTAAAAGTTGTTATATTTTCCAAAACAATTTTATTATTATACAATAATTATGCTTTAACAATAAGACAAAACACAAAGTATGTGTATTGGGCTAAACTTATCTTCTCCACCACCACTTTAACCTTTTTTTTATTGTGCTTCTTAGCTAAAATAATTAACATAATAATAATTTCATAATATCCCCTTTTTTTTTCATTTTGTGTATGTGTGTAGTAAATATTGGAAAATTAACAAAACAAATCATGGACTTTGAGGTCAGCAACACGCCAAATCTTAAAGAAATTTTGCAGACAACTAAAACTTCGAACTATAGTAAAAGAACCATGCAAACCTCACAGTCATATTTTTCGTCAAAAAATGTCAAGGCATGCCCGTTGCATCGAGGGACGGATGTCCCTCAACACTTCCTTCACTTACAACATATGTCCCTCGTCTTACAACAGATATCCATCGACTTAAGACAAACGTCAACCATCCCACAACAAATGTCACTCGAATTAAGACGGTCGTCTCTTGTCTCATAACAGACGTCCCTCGACTTAAGACGGATGTTCTTCGTCCCACAACAAACTTCCCTCGACTTAAGACTGACGTCCCTCGACTTAAGGCTGATGTCCCTCATCACATAACAAACGCCCCTCAACTTAAGACCAACACCCCTTGATTTAAGATAAACGTCCTTCCACTTACGATGGACATCCCTCAACTGACAACAGACGTCCCTCAGCCTACAACAGACATTCCTTCACTTACGATGTCATTTAGCATTGAAGGACATTCGTGGATGTTAGGGGACGTCCATTGAGGTTAAGAAATGACGTTGTTTAGTATTGAGAAACGTCTATATTGGCGGAAAATGTCACTGCGAGGTTTGCGGCATTCTTTTATCATAGTTCAAAGTTTTAGTTGTCTGTAAAATTTCTTCAAGATCTGACGTGTTGCTGATTCCAAGGTTAAAGATTTGTTTTGTTAATTTTCAGTAAATATTTAATAGAAAACTATAGTCTATGTTAGTTAGAATCAACAACGAGAGAGAATTTCTGATTTAATTTTACTAATAATAATTACGTACATTCATAATATGCATTACATCTATTTTATAAGTTTGTCGATAATCAGAACCACGAGCGCTCCTTATAAAATTTGACCTAACCTCAACAACTTTGGTGTTGGGATTAGAAATCAAAACCCATATACTCATGAGCTTCATGCTTAAAAATAATCACTACCATTATTGCAAACTTTAAATTAATTTAAGGAGACCTTATAATAACGATCCAAAATAGGATATAAGCTTTATATTTAAAACAAAACTAGTAATAATAATACTATTGAGCCCGACAGTTAAAGCAGCTTACAATCATAGGTACTGAATTTCTCTTCGTAAACGTGTCGACCTATCAACATAGGTTCCCAGCTGTCCATGGTCTCTCTCCTCACCCCTCAATTTTTTACCGTACACTTCTGCGCATGTAATTATTTCCATTTTCTAAGTCAACGACGTTTTTATTTTTGGGTGCGATATGTTGACTCCAAATATCGCCAAATGCCGACACTTCAGGTACGCCGTTTTTCATGCCACCTGAAAAACTGACGGCGCTATTAATGTCCGCCGGTATTTTCTTGGACACGCGCTGTTCCAGCACGCATACGAGCAGTCTCCCGGCGCGTTTGCCGGACTCGCCGGTTAATTTTACTATTATTTCATCAAATGTAATGGTATTAAAATAAATTAAATTATTTTGAATAAATAAAATAAAATAAAAATGAAATCTCCATTTCCAATTTTGGCCTTCCTTTTCTGTCGATTTACTTGTTTGCTGGACAGCACAGCCACCTTGGCTTTCCTCTCTTCAGCTTCTATATATATATATATATCCTTGTCAATCTTTCTCTCTCGCTCCACATCCATCTCATTTCTCTACTCTCTCTCTCTCTCTCTCTTAAAATCTCTCTACCTCTCTCTCTCTCTCTTGACGATGCCTGAAGCTCCAAAGAAATCGTTGGTACCTAAAGACTACAATCTAGTCGAGAAAAACAAGAAAGCTCTGCGATTCATCGAAGATGTAACAGCAAACGCCCACCAAATTCAGGAGAGAGTTTTGACTGAAATTCTCTCCCGCAATACAGGAGCTGAGTACTTGAAAAGACACGGCCTCCATGGCCGTACAGACCGAGAAACCTTCAAAAAGATCATGCCCGTAATTACCTACGAAGATGTCGAACCAGATATCACCCGAATCGCCAATGGCGACTCCTCCCAAATCCTCTGCTCCAAGCCCATTTCAGAATTTTTAACCAGGTAAGTGTAACACGTCGGGATGTAATCTGGGAGTGTTTAAAATCGTGCGTCGCCTTAGATGTATGTTTTTCGTAATATTTTACTAAATGTAAGTTTTGGTTTGGATGTTTACAGCTCAGGGACATCCGGAGGTGAGAGAAAACTAATGCCCACCATTGAAGAAGAGCTCGACAGAAGGTCGCTTCTGTACAGCTTATTAATGCCTGTGATGAGCCAATTCGTTTCAGGTTTAGAAAAGGGAAAAGGAATGTACTTTTTGTTCATAAAATCTGAATCGAAAACTCCCAGTGGCCTCGTAGCTCGTCCTGTTCTAACAAGTTTCTACAAAAGCTCTCACTTCAAGAACAGACCCTACGATCCTTACACTAACTACACCTCCCCAAACGAAACAATCCTCTGTCCAGATTCCTACCAAAGCATGTATTGTCAACTACTCTGTGGCCTTTGCCAGAACAAAGAAGTTCTTCGGGTCGGAGCCGTTTTCGCTTCGGGTTTCATCCGAGCCATCCGATTCCTCGAAAAACATTGGATTTCGCTCTGCAACGACATTCGAACGGGATGCCTAAACCCGGAAATCACCGACCAATCGGTTCGCGAATCAGTCCTTAAAATCCTCAAACCCAATCCGAATTTAGCAGACTTTATCGAAGCAGAAAGTAGGAAAACTTCTTGGCAAGGGATTATCACAAAACTTTGGCCAAACACTAAGTATATTGATGTGATTGTGACAGGAACTATGTCACAATACATTAGTACACTTGATTACTACAGTAATGGTCTGCCTCTTGTTTGTACGATGTATGCTTCTTCTGAGTGTTATTTTGGAGTGAATCTTAAGCCGCTTTGTAAACCAAGTGAAGTTTCTTACACGCTTATTCCCACCATGGCCTATTTTGAGTTCCTTCCAGTTCAGAGAAACAATGGGGTTACTAATAATAACTCTGTCTCTGCGTCTAAATCTCTCAACGAGAAAGAACAGCAAGAGCTGGTGGATTTGGCTGATGTGAAACTGGGGAAAGAGTATGAGCTTGTTGTCACTACTTATGCAGGTGAATTCAGATTCTTTTTTCGAATTTTTATTTGATTTTAATAGATTTTGAGCTCTTTTTTTTTGTAGTTTTAACGTTTTTGTTGGATTTTGAACAGATTTTGGGTTTGGACTTTTGGAAGATGTATTCATATATTTGAACATGTTCTTCATTTGTATGATAAAAATGGCATTTTTTATAGGATTTCATGGGATTTTTAGTTAAGAAACATAATTTCTCGCAGATGGATTCATATTCCAACTTTTTTCTTCCAAATTTATGCTGAAAAAATATTTTGTTTTTTTGCAGGATTGTATCGATATAGAGTTGGAGATGTGCTAAAAGTAGCTGGATTCAAGAATAAAGCGCCTCAATTCAACTTCATCTGCAGAAAGAACGTAGTTCTAAGCATAGATTCTGACAAAACAGACGAAGTAGAGCTTCAAAACGCAGTTAAAAACGCAGTAAATCATTTGAAACCATTCGACGCAAATCTAGCAGAATACACAAGCTATGCAGACACATCAACAATTCCAGGCCACTACGTTTTGTTTTGGGAAATAAATCAAAATGGGTCAACTCCAATTCCTCCTTCGGTTTTTGAAGATTGCTGCTTGAGCGTGGAAGAGTCTCTAAACAGCGTTTACAGGCAAGGAAGAGTCTCAGACAAATCAATCGGACCGTTGGAGATTAAGATAGTTGAAGTAGGAACGTTTGACAAGCTGATGGACTATGCAATAAGCTTGGGGGCTTCGATTAACCAGTACAAGACCCCAAGGTGTGTGAAATTTGGGCCCACTGTTGAGCTTTTGAGCTCGAGAGTGGTGTCTCGTTATTTCAGTCCAAAGTGTCCGAAATGGGTCCCTGGACATAAGCAGTGGTTCAATCACAATTGATCAGAAGGAGAAGAATGAAATGGGGTGTCGTTTTAGGGTACTTAATTGTCTTTTTTGTTCTGTTTTTTTAGGTTACCATGTGTTTTTTAGGGTTTGTTTAGCTGTCGTGGATAAACTTGTCGGAATTAGCTGAATGTATAAAAGAAAAAAGCCTTCTTTCTTTGTTTAAATCTTGTCTATTTTCTTTGTTGGGCATCTTTTTCTCTTCAAATTGTTCCTTTTATTTTCGAAATTAGTTCTAAACATATGGCCATGATCAACCCAAAAAAATGCAATAACTAAACCATGATGAACAATTCAATTATTAATAAACTTTTAATCTACATATGAAATATGGAGTCTCGAGTCTTCTTAGTATAATATTGTCTATTTTTGGTCAAATTTCGCACAGTTTTATTTTTTGGATTAGACCAAAATGCGTTGTACTAAGTAGAGATGAGAACTCTAGTTATACACAATTTACTTTTTATTCACTCAATCAATATGTGATTGTGCATCTCACTGATACATACTGAGCCTTCACAATTAACAGAATCTTAGATCGCTATTAATTTTATAGGTATTTCTTTGTTGGGTGAGTCTTTATAATAATTAAAATAAGAGTTTTAATGGTAGACAAACACTATAATGATTATAATTTTGCAAAAGTATCTCAAATATTAAAACTTATCCTTGGCCTTTAGCAACTCCTTTTTCATACTTTCAAGAAAAATGACATCAACGTTTTACATTACTTTGGAATAAAGTGATCGATAATATTCTTCATAAACTAACCATTTTCTGTCAAATGCCACTCTTTTTAACCTTATGTTAAGTTTCCACTTTAAACTTCAAGACCCATTTATTAATTTATGCTAGAAATTATAAAAACGATAAATAACATTTATACTTAATCATGGAAAATTATCATGTAAATAATTGAGTAAATTGTTAAATTTGTCATTAAATTTTGGTTTTTCCTATAATTAACTTAAACAAGATTGATTAAATCTATAGGAAATGTCCAAATTAAATATAAAAAAGGGTAAAATACAAACTAATATTTGAATTTTAGGGGTCTGTTCAACTAAACTTTGAGTTTTTTATAACGAGATGAACCTCAAACTATGTGATTTGTTCAATTTGAATCTTGAACCTTTTTTAAACAAAATGAAACTTGAGTTTTGCACCATGAATAAAATAAACCTTGAATTGATTTTTTCGGTTTTCCTCTATTTAGTTCTGATTTTGTTTTGGTTTTAGATTTTTTCAGTTTAGACTCGCTTTAGGGTTGGTTTTAGTTTATTTATACTCGGTTTGGGCCGGTTTTGTTTGGATTTTATTAATTTTTAAAATTAAAGTTATAATATATATATATATACATATCGTGGTTCAACCCTATTTTTATATATATTTATTATAATATCGGTTCGGTTTAGTTACAATAAGATCAAAATCTATTTTTAGAATTGAACTTAATCGTGGTTCGGTTTAACTTTTGGAATCGAACTTAACCATGGTTCAACCCTATTTTTAGTTTTTTTTTAAAAGTCTCTTGGATTAAGATAAAATGTGGAACATAGTCTAAAACAACTTAAAATGGTAAGGAAAAAAAGTTGGACCATTTATTTTTGTTAGAGTTTAGTGACTAGGATAAGCCTAAACCTTGAGATGCAATAAAATTGATAAAATAGAATTACATATTTGTTTCCAAAAGTCTATGGTAGTATTATGGCAGTCTGTCCTGTGAAGGCAAGAACAACCCAAGATAATGTCGATTGTGAGGGTTTAGCCCATACTAGTGGAAGTGTACAATCTTACATTGTTTGGGAGAGTGAAAAGTGAATGATTTATAAGTAGAGTTCTCCTCCCTACTTAGTACAATATGTTTTTGGCTAACCTCAATAACAAAATCATGTGAATTTCAGTCTAAAGCAAACAATATTGTACTGAAAGAACGGAAGATCCCACAAGTATTGAATGGATTAAGTCATTGGGTCCATGTCAATTATAACATCTTTTTGTTTTAGGTTTTTTTGGATATTTTCATACATACAACATTTCCGAATTTCCAAGGTTTTTTGTTTCTTTGCTCGTAATTTTTTTTATAAAATTAATGTTTTTCACGTATAGACGCACTGGTACATACTTATTGGACAAATATTCTTAGATTATAACATTATAATATTGGTATTGTATGAAAAATCTTTTAGATAAATAGTAACATCATACCAGTCATTGAGATATTATAGAGGTAGGAAAGACATTCAAAGGCCAAATGCTAGAATTATTTAATGAGAAGAGTTAAGAGACGGATAAGGTAGAACTAGAAATTGTACCCTCCTTTTCTTTTTTGGGTTTTATAAAAAGAAAAAATAAAAGATTTATGAGACAAAACATAATAATTTATGCAGATAGAAAAACCAGATAGAAGAGAGACAAAATTCAGAGGGACAAAACATTCAGGTTTCAGATATTTGAAAGAAGAATAGATGAGAAAACAGATAAGCTTTATTTAAACAAGAAGATAAAGAAATGTTTCGTTGAGATATATGTTACTAAGCTCAACTGGAAACGCAGTATTAACTGAAAAGCTGTGTTATTTTTGTTATTTTTATCATATGCATTGAAGTTTATTTCTTTGTCTAAAGTTTTTGTAATAGTAGTCCAAAATTTGTGACCTCAAAGACCTCAAATTTCCTTTTTTTTGTATACATATTTTTTCATTATTTTGCCAATTTAAAATTATTTGATGTCTACTGTCAAGAAGTTACAATAGACTCCTATTTATTATAATTGTGGAGGCCCCAGTGTTCATAGTATAATACTGTTTGCTTTGAGTTGAACCCCATACGATTTTGTTTTTTGTGTTAGCCCAAAACGCGTTGTTTAAAGTAAGGAGGAGAACTCTACTTATAAACTATTCACTTTTCACTCTCCCAAGCAATGTGAGATTGTACACCCCCACTGGTATAAACACAATCAACAACATCTTGGATCATTTTTGCCTTCACAGGGTAGGCTACCACAATCTCCTCTCTTGAGGGCCTGACATCCTCGTCGACCAGACTTCTAGTTGAGAATTAAGTCTGATACGATTTGTGGAGTCTTCTAGTGTTCCTATTACACTATTGTCTGCTTTGGGTTGAAATTCGTATAGTTTTATTCTTAGGGTTAACTCAAAATGCATTGTACTAAGTAGGGAAGAGAACTCTACTTATAAATCATTCATTTTTCACTCTCCCAAATGATAAAGAATTGTACACACCCACTAGTATGAGCTGAACCCTCATAATCAACAATATCTTGCGTCCTGGATTGTCCTTGCCTTTACAGGGCGGGTTGCGACAATCATAGAATATACTGTTGAAAATTAATGCATCTAGGGAATAAATTATTTTCTATTTCATTTAATGGGTCAATAATCCAGTTCCTATTTAATAGGAAGATTGAGTCACGTTGGGTTGGTTAGAGATCTTTTAGGAAGACACAGATCTTTTAGGAAGTTGACGATTGTAGGTCTCTTTAAAGGGTTCTGCATTTTCTCTTTGTAAGGTGTGTTTTTAGCATCAATAAAAGAATCATTTGCTGTTCTTTATCTCTATTTTGTTACATGGTATCAGAGCCACGTTAACACACTTTCACAATTTCTTTCTTTCTCTTGTCTATCAAGGTTAAAGTTTCTTGTTGGAGGAGACTGAAAGCAGTGGAGAGATGGAATTAGCAAATGGGGGAAATAGCTCCAATACACAGTACGGTGTTGAAAAGCTTGTGGGTACAAACTATAAATATTGGAGAATGTGCATGGAAGCTTATCTTCAAGGTCAAGACCTATGGGATCTAATTGATGGTGCAGATGCTGAAATTCCAGCTGATGTTCCTGACAATGCTGAACCAAGAAGAAAATGGAGGATCAAATGCAGAAAAGCCTTGTTTGCCTTGAGAACTTCCATTAGCAAGGAGTTCATTGATCATGTTCGTGACATAAATTATCCAAAAGAAGTTTGGGAAACTCTTGAGAGGATATTCTCTAAGACAAATACAGCGAGGTTGCAGTTTCTAGAGAATGAATTAGTAATGACCATGCAAGAAGGTATGTCAATTTCTAAATATTTCTTGCAAGTTAAAAATATTTATGCTGAAATCTCAGAACTAGATACGGATGAGAAGATCAGTGAAGCTCGACTACGACGATTTCTTATTCGAGGCTTGAAGAAAGAATATCTACCGTTTGTCACCTCTATTCAAGGGTGGGAAAAACAACCATCTGTTGAAGAACTAGAAAATCTGCTCTCTAATCAGGAAGCTTTGGCTAAACAAATGGCCAAAAATTTTACTTCTACTTCTGAATCTGATGCGGCCCTCTTCTCAAGTGGAAGAATTAAAGAAAAAAATTCAGAGCAAAGCAATGATGAAAAGAGTTTAGGCAACAACCCACAATGAAACAAATCCTTCAAGTGTTACAGGTGCGGGAAAATAGGACATATCAAGAGAAATTATCGGGTAAAACTTTCTAAAGCAAATATTGCATGTGAAGATGGAGAAGACAGTCAGCTGGCATGGGAGCAATGTTTCACAGTTGACATAGTTGAAGGCAAAAATAGTGTTGCCACAAAATCAACTCAAGTTCAATCTTTGCTTGATCATGAAATATGCAAAGAGCAGTGGATTATCGACTCAGGTTAGTCTCATCATGTAACTGGGAATGATTCATTACTCTCTGAGGTAAGACAACACAAAGGAGAGCGAGTTATCATCACAGCTGTTGATTCAGCTTATCCAGTAACAAAAGAAGGAGTTGTGAAGATTGGATCAAATGATAGAAACATGGTCGAATTGAATGATGTCTTCCATGTTCTAGGTTTGAAAAGAAACTTAGTTTCAGTTTCTCAAATTACAAATTCTGGAAAATATGTTTTATTTGGGCCAAATGATGTAAGGATAATATTAAAACTATGTCTGCTAATGTTGTTGTCTCTGGTGAAAGGCAAGGCTCCTTGTTTGTGATGTCATTAGGTGAAGCCTATGTCAAGAAGACAAGTCAAGCAAATAGCATAACAATTTGGCATGCAAGGTTGGGTCATTTAGGCTACCAAATGCTGCAACAAATTTCCTCCAGAAAGTTGGTGAATGGCATACCATCTTTACAAAATGTTCATGAAGATATAATTTGTCAAGGATGTCAATTTGGTAAGTCTCATCGTCTCCCTTTCATGAAGTCATCAAATCGCAGGTCTGCCATGTTTGAATTAGTCCATACAGATTTAATGGGACCAACGAAGACACCAAGCTATAGTGGATATCGTTATGCCATGGTGCTAATAGATGATTTTTCAAGGTTTACTTGGGTAAAATTCTTAAAGGAGAAAAGTGAAGCTTTGTCAAAGTTTGCTGAATTTAAAAATACCGTGGAGAGTGAATTTGGAAAGAAGATCAAATGCTTGCAGAGTGACAACGGAGGTGAATATATGTCAGAAGAATTTTTTCAATACTGCAGCAAAAACGGTATTCGAAGACAGATGACATGTCCAAATACACCACAGCAAAATGGTGTTTCAGAAGGGAAATTAGCTCATCTAGCTTCTATTAGTCTCTCCTGGCTACATGATAAAAATCTTCCCAGAGAACTTTGGGCTGAAGCTATTCAATGTGCAAGTTATGTAGTAAATCGCTACCTCCATGGCCAGGTACAGAGAAATCTCCTTTTGAACTTTTAAACGAGGAAAAACCAAATGTAAATTATTTTCGAGTATTTGGTTCGATCTGTTATGTACATATTCCAAAAACTAACCGAACTAAGCTTGACCCAAAAGCAAAGAAGTGTGTTTTTGTTGGATATGATTCATGTAGGAAAGGGTGGAGATGTATGGATCCGGAAACAAAGAAGTTTGTTACTTCTAGAGATGTGGTATTCGATGAAGTGAAATCATATTTTTCTGCCCAAAGTTCCTCAAATCAAAAAATCTCTCTAGAGGATTGTTGAAAAATAGCGTTGAAATAACGAACGAGATTTGGAAAAGAGAAAGAGAAAACAGTGGACGCTGAATTTAAGTGGAAAACTCAAGACGGGAAAAAACCACGGTAAGAGGAGAAATCACTATAGAAATTGGTACAACGAGCTTTGCGGCTCAAACATATATTTATAGGATTAAAGGAAACCCTAGTCATACGGAAATATGGAAACCCTAATCCTGCAGGAATTAGGAAACCTCCAATGTGGGCCAAATCGGATTGGCCCAATTAGAATCCGGGTCACACTGAACCCTAACAATCTCCACCTTGACACGAATTCCACCCTATAAATATAACTCTAGAAAACCTCCTCTTCCACAAATGCCCTTCAGGGCGAAATCAGCAGCTAATACCAACCAAGCTCAAACAATGTTTGAACTTGGGTTTGGGCAAAGTCTTTGTCATCATATTAGCAGGATTATCATTAGGGGTGGGCAATTCGGGTTCGGTCCCGGTTCCGGACCATCCGGAACCAAACAGTCGGTTCTCGGTTCTGAGAAGTTGGAACCGAACTCGGAACCGATGGACCCCAGAACCGAAACCCAGAATCGAGGTCGGTTCTGGGTCCAGAACCGGAGGTTCTCGGTTCCCTGCTGTTTTCCTGTTTTCCTGCATAGTATTTAGTAAATACACACTCCAACTATGACTGAATTGTTCATAATAATATCTCCACGGCACAAATCCCACTCCGGCGAAATCATTATCAACTCATGCGAAACTACAAGGATATATAAATTCGAACACACTAATAGCCAACTCATAAACCTCGGATATTTACCCATCTCAAAATAGGTCACTTCGATCCATCCTGTTGTTCTGGGCACATTATTACAGTCGTCAATTATATAGAGCTTCAGTCACATTACCAAGCAAGGTGCAGCAGTCAGGTATGCGGCACAGCAAGAACATAGATTCAATTTATAGATGCAATTTACAGATTCAATCTGTAAATGTAATGCAATTTACATATTGCTGTGCAACCAAAAATAACAAGCAACAAATCAATAAAACTAAAAGCATATTATTCTTGATAGTATTCAATCCCTCTAATTCAACAAATCAATAATTTGCAGAGAGGAGCAGAAAAATCAACAGATTGCAACAGCAACAAGAAAAATCAACAAATTTAGTGTCAGAGAATAAACACTTTCCCGATTAATCAAAGTATCAAACACTAACAGAGGAGCAGAAAATAGACCGGAATGACTAATGAGAGGAGAAATCAAACTAAAATCACAGTCGTCGTCGTCGTCGCAAATCGCAGCTTCTCTGTCGTCGACTCGTTGCAAATCGCAGCTTCTGTCCTCGTCGCAAATTGTCGTCGCACTGCACGCAACTTCTGTCCTCGTCAGTCGTCGGCGTCGTCGCACTGCACCCATCGTCGTAAATTGTCTGTCGACTGTCGCCTTCTCGGTTCCTTCCAGAATCAGGGATTGGGACCTAGGGCAGGGAAAGCAACAGCGGGTTAGGACGTCGGGTTAGGGACGGGTTAGGTAAATAGGTAACTAGGAAATGTCGGTTCTCGGTTCTTCTCTCAACTACCCGAGAACCAAACCCGTTGGAGAACCACTACCCAAGAACCAAAACTGAAAATTTCCTTAGAACCGAACCCGGGAACCGAACCAGAACCAATGTCGGTTCCGGTTCAGTTCTCGGTTCCTGTCGGTTATTGCCCACCCCTAATTATCATGAGTACTGATTTACTAACTGCAAAATCACCACGAGTAACCAATTCACGAACAAAATGATAACGAATATCGATGTGCTTCGTCCTCTCATGAAACATCCGATCTTTAGTGAGAAATATTGCACTTTGACTGTCGAAAAACACTGTGGCAATCTGCAAATCTCCACTGAGCTCACCAAACAAACCTTTTAACAATATAGCTTCTTTACAGGCCTTTGTAATAGCCATATATTCTGCCTCTGTAGTAGACAACACAACAGTATTCTATAAGATAGCTCTCCAACTGATAGCGCAACCCCTAACTGTAAAGACATATCCGGTAAGAGATTTTCTCTTTTAGAGATCTTCTTTTATCGATATCCCCCGCATAATCAGAATCAACATATCCAATGACAGGATCTCGAGTTCTTCCAAATTAAAGACAAGTGTCGCTAGTTCCCCGCAGATACCTAAGAATCCACTGAACAGCTCTCCAGTGTTCCTTTCCTGGATTTGCCATGTACCTACTAACTGCATTGACTGCGTAAGATAAATCTGGACGCGTGCATACCATAGCATACATGAGAGATCCCATTGCACTATAATACGGAACTCGTGACATATAATTAATTTCATCATCTGAATGGGGACATAAGTCTGACAAAAGCCTGAAATGAGCTGCTAAAGGAGTACCAACAGGTTTAGACTTATTCATGTTAAACCTGCAGAGAAATTTCTGAATGTACCCCCTTTGACTTAGGTACAATTTTCTAGATTTCCTATCTCTTTGTATCTCCATACCAAGTATCTTTTTCGCTGCTCCCCCAAATCTTTCATCTCAAACTTTTTACTCAGTTGTGCTTTGACCCTTTTGATTTCTTCAATATCTTTAGCTGCAATTAACATATCATCGACGTATAAGAGTAGATAAATCATTGACCCATTCTGACTGTTCTTTATGCAGACACAGCTGTCATAATTGCTCCTTCTGAAATCTTGAGCAAGCATGAATGAATCGAACCTCTTATACCACTGTCTAGGCGACTGCTTTAGACCATAAAGGGACTTCTTCAAAGAACAAACATAGTCTTCTTTTCCGGAGACTATAAAACCTTTAGGTTGCTGCATATAGATATCCTCCTCAAGCTCTCCGTGTAAAAAGGCAGTTTTCACATCCAACTGCTCTAGCTCAAAATCGTGCATAGCCACAACACCCAGCAAAGCTCGAATCGAACTGTGCTTAACCACTGGAGAAAACACATCAGTGAAGTCTACACTTGGAATCTGACTGTACCCCTTGGCAACCAAACGTGCTTTGTACCTGTCTTCTTCAACACACGGTGTACCTTCCTTTTTCTTGAACACCTATTTGTAGTGAACCACTTTCTTTTCTTTTGACAATTTAACTAAGTCCCATGTGCCGTTTTTCTAAAGAGACTCCATCTCCTCCTGCGTGGCGATCATCTATTTCCCTAAATTTTCTGAACTCACGGCGTCTGAATAAGAAGATAGTTCTTCACTAGAATCAATGCTTTCAGCTACACTCAAAGCATAAGCAACCAAATCTGCTTCACCATATTTCTGTGGAGGTCTAATTTCTCTTCTTGGCCTGTTTTTAGCGATGGAATACTTTGGCGAAGTTGATCCTGGTGATTGTGCGGAAACTGTATCACCCTGATTATCTGAACTGGTCTGACCTGAGGACTCTGATGTCGACCCTGATTCAACTTCAACCTCAACCTCGCTACCAGATAAATGATTAGTTTTATCTGTCAACTCTTTAGGAGATGAATTCCTAAGCATAGCAGCTTCATCAAATACCACATTTCTGCTTATTATCACTTTCTTGGATTCAGGGCACCATAACCTATATCTCTTGACATCAGACGGGTATCCCATGAATATACATTTCAATGATCTTGGCTCTAACTTGCCATTATCAACATGAGCATACGCGGAACAACCAAATACTCTCAAACCTGAATAATCAACAGGATTACCAGACCAAACTTCTTCACCAGCTTTCTTATCAAGAGCATTTGACAGAGAACAATTCACAATATAACAAGCAGTAGCAGCAGCTTCAGCCCAAAATGACTTAGGTAAACCAGAATCTGAAATCATACACCGCACCTTTTCCATTAAAGTTCTATTCATACGCTTTGCCACTCCATTTTGCTGTGGAGTTCTCAGGACTGTCAAATGTCTCATAATACCCTCTGACCTGCAGAAAGAGTTGAACTCTCTCGAACAAAACTCTAACCCATTATCGGTGCATAAATATTTTACCTGCTTCCCTGTCTGCTTTTCAATTAAAGTCTTCCACTCCTTGAACGTAACGAACCCATCACTTTTCTTCTTTAGAAAGAACACCTAAAGATTTCTTGAAAAATCATCAATCATGGTCAATATATAATGTGCCCCTCCCTTGGAAGGCACCGGTGCTGGACCCCAAAGATCTGAGTGGATGTAATTAAGTATTTCTTTTGTACTGTGAGTGGCTGTAGTGAATGTAACTCTCTTCTGTTTCCCAAAAACACAATGCTCGCAAAATTGTAATTTACTTGTGCTCTGACCATTCAAAAGTCCTCTTCGGCTAAGCTTATTCATCCCATTTTCACTCATATGCCCCAGACGCATATGCCCTAATCTAGTAAGATATTCATTTGACAATGAAGTACCAACTGCAGCATCCCCTACAACTGTAGATCCCTGCAAAACATATAAATTACCAGATTTTCTCTGCCCTTTCATCATAGTAAGAGAACCACGGCTGATCTTCAAAACTCCACCTTCACCCGTGTACCTGTATCCTTTCAGATCAAGAGTACTCAATGAGATCAAATTTCTCTTCAAATCGGGAATATGTCGCATATCACTAAGTGTTCTGACAACTCCATCATACATCTTGATTCTGATCGAACCAATCCCTGCTATCTTACATGATGAATTATTACCCATCAATACTGCACCTTTTAACACAGGCTTATATGTCAAAAACCAATCTTTATTGAGACACATATGAAACGTACAGGCCGAATCCAAAATCCACTCCTCGGATGGCTTTGAAATTCTGTCAGACACTACTAGAAGATCTCCTCCTGATTCACACTCATTTTCTTGAGCGACAACTGCTTCACCAGAATTCACTGGTTGTTTTCCCTTCTGATCAGCTTGCTCTTTTCTCTTATTCTGCAATTTATAACACTCAGATTTAATATGCCTCTTTTTCTAACAGAAAAAACAAACTTTGTTTTTGTTCCTGGACTTTGATATGTTTTTCGAACCCTTTCTGTTACTGTTCCCTTTATTGGACCTCTCTGATGTTCTACCCCGGGTGATCAATCCCTCTCCCTGAGTTCCAGATCCAACTACATAGTGCTTCATCTTTTCTTTTGAAAGCAAAGCATCATAGACATCTTTCAGAGTTAACGTGTCCCGACTGTACAGAATGGTATCCCGAAAAATATTGTACGATGCAGACAATGAACATAGCAAAATCAAACCCAAATCTTCCTCATCATATTTGCATTCCATTGCTTCCAAATCCGAAACAATTCCTTTAAATCCAGTCAAGTGTTCTTCAATCGAAGTTTCTTCTTCCATATGATGAAAATATAACCGCTGCTTTAAATGCAGCTTACTCGTCAGGGTTTTATGCATGCAGAATTCTTCCAACTTTGTCCATATTTCAGCAGCAGATTCGCCTTCATGACATCCTCCAAAATTGCATTTGATAAATGAAGACGAATCACAGATAACGCTTTTCTGTCCCTTAATAATTTTTCCTCCTCGGCCAAAAATGCTGGCATATTATCGACCCCCAATAATGTATTGTTTAATTCCATTTGAGCAAGAACATCCCGCATCTTTATCTGCCATATCAAAAACCTCGTATTCCGATCCAATATCGGAATTTCATACTTCATCGAAGTCATCTCTAAAAATCAAAAATTTCTCCCAAAATTAAACCGAATATCTGCACCAAAATATTCAAATAATAATCCAATTGTTTGTCTGTCCGAAAGAAAATCGATGCTGTGATTGGTGCGTGGGATGGACGGCGATGGTCGGCAACGGGCGACTGCGCGGGAGGGACAATCATCGTCGTTCCTCTATTCTAGATCGTCGGACGACGCGATCTGTTCTGCGACGGCGGTGCGGGAGGATCGATTAGCGGTTCTGTTCGGCGGCGACGGCTTCCCGTTGCTTCGGAACAACCGGCGACAGTGACGACGAGATGCGGCTTTAGGTTTCGCTCGTCGCTGGAGATGAGATCGGCGCTGGAGAAGAAAACACTTTGGCAGCAGAACTCGGGCAGCTCCTAATTTCTTTTTTCTTTTTCATATTCTTTTTCCAAAACAACAATCACTAACTCGTTTTACCTTCGATAAATCGAAAGACTTCGATTTTTAGAAACCTTCAACTTCCCTCTAATACCAATAGTTGAAAATTGATATAGAGAATCTAACCTGGAGCTTTGATACCAATTGTTGAAAAATAGCGTTGAAATAACGAACGAGATTTGGAAAAGAGAAAGAGAAAATAGTGGACACTGAATTTACGTGGAAAACCCAAGACGGGAAAAAACCACAGGCAGAGGAGAAATCACTATAGAAATCGGTACAACGAGCTTTGGGGCTCTAGCATATATTTATAGGATTAAAGGAAACCCTAGTCATACGGAAATATGGAAACCCTAATCCTGCAGGAATTAGGAAACCTCCAATGTGGTCCAAACCAGCCTGGCCCAATTAGAATCTGGGTCATACTGAACTCTAACAAGGATGATCAAAGAGTTATGCAGTTTTATCCTAAAAATAATGTGGAAGCCTCAAATAATGATGGAATTTCAATTCCAAACATCACAGATGCTATGGATGGTGAACAACAAGCTGAAAGAAGATCTACAAGGGAGAAAAGACAACCAAGGTACCTCCAAGATTATGAGATGCAGCTAAATCATTGTTTTGTTGTTTCATGCTTCTTTACTGGAGTAATAAATGAAGAACCTGCTAGTTATGAAGAAGTCAAAGCTCATCCAGAATGGAAAGTAGCCATGCAAGAAGAAATTGAGGCTTTAAAAAAAAATGAGACATGTGATTTGGTTCCAAAACCAGAACACTGTGTACCGATTACTTGCAAATGGGTCTACCGTTTAAAGAGAAAATCAGATGGGTCTATCGAGAGATGCAAAGCCCGACTTGTTGCTCGAGGTTTCTCTCAAAGCTATGGTTTGGATTATGAAGAAACATTCAGTCCAGTCGCAAAAAAGGTATCGATAAGATCAATTTTTTCTCTTGCAGCTTTTAAAGATTGGAAATTATGGCAACTAGACGTAAAGAATGCATTTCTTTACGGAGATCTAGATCGAGAAGCATTCATGGTTCAACCAGAGGGCTATGTTTCAAATGAATATCCAAACCATGTGTGCCGATTGAAGAAGGCTTTGTATGGCCTAAAACAAGCACCCCGTGCTTGGTATGGTAAAGTTGCACAATACTTTATCTTTTGTGGTTTTAAAGTTTCTGATGCAGATTCTAGTTCGTTTGTTAAAATACAAGCAAACATACACTTGTTGATTCTATTGTATGTGGATGATATGATAATTACTGAAGATAATGAGGCTGAGATTTCTATGCTGAAAAATGATCTCTCTGTTCGGTTTGAAATGAAGAATCTAGGGGAAGTTAGCTGTTTCCTTGGCCTGGAGGTTCAAAAATCAGATCAAGGATATTTTATTTCTCAAAAGGGATATGCAAAGAAGCTTCTGCAACGTTTTAGCATGGGGGAGTCAAAAGAAAAAGCCACTCCCATGGAGCCATATCTAAAGCTAATGAAAGACAGTGGAGAAATGTTAAAAGATGCTACAAAATTCTGGCAGCTTGTTGGTAGTTTAATTTATTTAACTATAACAAGGCCTGAAATTTCTTATTCTGTCAATATCATCTCCCAATTTATGCAATGCCCAAGAAGCTCTCACTTAGATGCACCAAGAAGAATTCTACGTTATGTGAAGGGCTCCCTTGATCATGGTCTTATGTATGAAAGGTCTGAAAATTTAATTCTTAGTGGATTCACGGATGCTGATTGGGCAGGTGATGCAAACGATAGACATTCCACATCTGGATATTGTTTCAGCATTGGTTCAGCAATGATATCTTGGTGTAGCAAGAAGCAACATGGGTTTACTTTATCTAGCACTGAAGCTGAATATGTTGCAGCAACTATGGCTGCACAAGAATGTATGTGGTTAAAGAGGTTAATTGGAGATATAATATGTGAAGTTCAATATGTTGTACAGATTAAATGTGACAATGAAAGTGCAATCAAACTTGCTACAAATCCAATATTTCATGGGCGAACAAAGCATATTGAAGTACACCATTACTATATTCGAGAAAAAGTACTGGATCAAGAAATTGAGTTGAATGGAATTTCTACAAATGATCAAATTGCTGACATATTTACAAAGGCCTTGGGAAAGACTAAGTTTGAATATTTCAGAAGTGCTCTTGGAGTTGTTGAGCGTAAGTATACACTAAGGGAGAGTGTTGAAAATTAGTGCATCTAGGAAATAAATTATTTTCTATTTCGTTTAATGGGTCAAATAATTCAGTTCCTATTTAATAGGAAGATTGAGTCACGTTGGGTTGGGTTGAGTTGGTTAGAGATCTTTTAGGAAGACACAGATCTTTTAGGAAGTTGACGATTGTAGGTCTCTTTAAAGGGTTATGCATTTTCTCTTTGTAAGGTGTATTTTTAGCATCAATAAAAGATTCATTTTGCTGTTCTTTATCTTGTTACATATACTTTCACTAAAGCCATCTACTTTTTATTATTTATTTACCTTCTTCCTAAACTTACCGATGCCATTTTAAATATGATATCTCCAAGGCAGTGATATGTTATAATTAGTCGAGACGATGATGAGATTGATTTTTTTAATGTTCATTGAAGTAACCGTAGATGGAGTCGTGGCACAAAAATATAAAAAAAAAAAAAAAAAGATTAAATATTAATAAAATGTCACCACGTAGTCGGACATAGACTGAGGGGATAATAGACTGAGGACAAGAGCACGTGTGATGGATAGAGAATATTGACTTTGACTAGAATGAGACAGTAGAAACCCCACCCACACGTGGGGGAGGGAAATCTCATATCTGGCACTACATGTTACCGGGCCACAAACCAGGCCTGGTCGGCCCATATTTCGTCACCAACAGTGTTGCTTTTTTCTTGTTTTTCTAATCATTTGATTCATCTTTCCAAAAATTGTTGAACAACAGACATTTTCTAGTCATAGTCAAAGGCCTCAAGCACCATCACTATCACCACCATTTAATCAATCACCACCCACCCAACCCAAATTGTAATATTTATTAAATGCGTCTGGGTATGCATGCATGCATCTATATTCGTAGTAATTATCTCCGTACCTATGATATTCTAAGATCAATCTGGGCGATCATGCAGACGATGAAAGTGTTCTAAGGAACAATCGAGAGTAAAAGGTCTATAAATGATTTTTTTTAATATGTATTCAAATTTTAGGGCTCAACTTAGATAGGTTGGACCATCTACATAGAAAATATTATTATCGAAGAAAAAATTATATTACAAGAATTTTAAGTATAATCTCAAAGGGGAAAAGCAATGTTGTATTATTGGGCCTTAGGTCCATCTAAATGTTGGAGGCCCAATTTCACCGTAGAAACAAATCTATTCAATGCACTGATTTATTATTTTAATTATTCATAATTATACTATTAATTAATAAATCACGTGTTAGACTAACATTATGATTATATTGTAAAGATAGTTTAAAATCTCATGTGACCTAGTTTTAGAGGGGGCTTGAAGCCCACGCAAATTGAAAATGTGTGTTCAATTGATTTTTGTCGGTTTTGTTTAATTTCGACATTATCTTCAACAAAAACGGGCTCACCCGTTTTACGTGTAAATATGTTACTGCATGATCATCAAAACTAAACTTACAAATTTTTTAAAAAAGGAAAATAATTTTTTTTTTCAATTTAAATTATTCAATTCGAGCTGCTATAATTTCTTAGGTATTAAGCCCGCCTATTTACAGGTCTTCCCGTGATATAATTTATTTTAAAATTATGGAAAATTAAAATTATAGACCTTATACTTTGTAATGAATGACAAGTCAAATTCTGAAGAAATTTTGCTAACAACTAAAACCCTGAACTATGAAAAATTTTCACTAGTGACCTCACAGTCACGTTTTTCGTCCAAATACGTCGACTTTAACGCTTCAATTTCATTGACTCCAAGAACCGTCGTTGGAACAATTATCGGGCGATGGCGGACGTCCCTCATTGGCCATTGGATCGAGAAAGGACGTCCCCCGCTTGAAATTGACAGCCAAGATTGAATCTGTCAATTTTCAAAGGCGATGGCGAACAATCGTCTGAGGCCGTTAGATCGAGGGAGGGATGTCCCTTATAGGGATTGGCAGTTAGGATTGAACCTGCCATTTTCCAAAAGTGATGGTAGACGATCGCTCATAGCCGTTGGATCGAGCAAGGGATGTCCCTGGTAAGAATTGACGGCCATGATTGAATCTGCAATTTTCCAAAGGCGATGACGGAAGACAATACATGGCCATTGGATCGAGCAAAGGACGTCCCTTGATTGGAATGGACAATCAGGATGGACTCCAAATTATTTTCAGTTGAAAGGTCACGTGCAAGCCACACACATTTTTAAAATGCACAAATTCCCTCAATTAAGACGGACGTCCCTTCTTAAAACGGACGTCACTTGACCTATTTCGGACGTCTCTCTCTCATAACGGATGTCCCTCGCCCCAAGACTATGTCGTTCTGCCCAATGGTCGTTTCTCATTTTAAGACGTCGTCATTCAGGCCATAACGAACTATGTTGTTCTGCCCACAATTGACGTTTCTCGTCTTAAGACGTCGTCGTTCAGGCCATAACGAATGTCCTTATTAATACAAGGGACGTCCGTTTTCGACCGAAGGTCCTTCTCTTAATGTTAAATGACAGTGTTTCTCCTCTCGATTAACTATACTATATAATTGCGAAGTACGTCCTTACGAGTGCAAGCAACCCTAAATCCTTGAACACAATCAAACGAACAACGAAGTTTTTTATTGTTGCACATCACATGGAGTCGAGGAGTGTTGCACCATCTATTGTTGAAGAATCCATTGACTGCGGAATTGAGGTAGATCCTATTTTAGCAGTCGAGATCAATGAGCATCGTTGGTTTTATCACGAACCTGGTATAGAGGTGCATTCAATCTCGGCATCTCTGGACTCAGAGCTTCGTTCAATACGGGACTCAGATGATGATGATTAGGCAGAGAGCATGCATCCTCAACTAGAATGTTTATCCTCAGAGCTTTGTCTAACGAAGAAGTATAGTTCATTGAAGGAAATTAGAGATTATGCTTTGAAAAATGAGCACAGGATCAAGTTTGTCAAAAGCAAATGTTATCAGTTGACTGCCGTGTGCAAGGATGGATGCAGTTAGAAGTTTCACGCTTTAAATATGAAAAGTGAACTTACCTTTCAAATTAAGAGCTATAATGAGGCGCACACATGTGCACGACATATGGAAAGCCAACACACTTCTTACAAATGGGTGGCAAACTAATATTTTGATAAGTTCAAAAGTCAACCCACGTGGGAAGTTTCTTCCATTATTGAGACTATTAGGAAGGACTTTAATGTCGACAATACCCCGAGTCTTGTCAGAAGGGCTAGGAATTTAGCCCTAAACCTGAACGAAGGGGATGGTGACGAACGATACAAGCTACTGTGGTCGCACGCAGAAGAGATTCAGAGATCCAATCCCGATAACACATTGGTGGTGGTGGTAGATATGTCTGAGCTAACTCCTCATCCAAATCTAATATTTAAAAGGATGTATATGTGTTTGAATGCGTGCAACAGAGGTCTAAGGGAGTTTGGTAGACCCATCATTTGCCTAGATGGCTGTCACCTGATGAGGTCGTGCCCAGACCAGTTGCTCACAGCCGTCAACATTGACGCCAATGATGGAATTTATCCAGTTGTTGTGGCACTTGTTAAATCAGAATGCAAAGATTCATGGACCTGGTTTTTTTGTTGCTTGCTTTTGGACTTGGACAGTGATATAGGCAAGGGATGGACATTTATTTCTAACCGACAGAAGAGGTTTTTGCCTGTTATCGAACAATATGCACCAGTAGCTGAGTATCGTTTCTACCTCAGACACTTGTATGCAAATTTTAAAAAATAATTTCCAGGCAATTTGTACAAAGATATCATGTGGAAGACAGCTAGGACCACAACATCATTGCAATTTCAGAAAGAGATGAATAAACTACTTGACTCGACCAGACAACACACACATATTTGCGAAAAATTAACCCGAGGAGTTGGTCAAAACATGTTTTCAGTTCCATCCCAAAGTGCGACATATGCCTCAATAATTTGAGTGAGTGCTACAATGCCTGCCTCTTGCCAGCCCGGGACAAACTGATCCTCACTATGTTCAAGAAGATTAGAACGAGAATCATGTGTAGGATTGTTAAGAAACATGACAAGATGGCCGAGTCGACGGATCTATTATGTCCTAAGACCACAAAGAAGCTTGTCAATCTACAACATGTGGCTCGGAATTGGTGTCCAACACCTGTAGGAGCTAATCGGCTTTAGGTTAGTGATGGTAATGAAGGGTACGTAGTAGATTTGGACACGCGCACCTGAAACTGTTACCAGTGGGAGCTTACTAAAATGTCATGCGTGTATGTCATCCCGTACATCAATTTATGAGGACTTCACCTAAGGATTATGTGCATGTATGATATCATCAGGACACTTTTATGAGATGTACTCCCACTTTGTCCGACCTGTCAGTGGCCACCATATGTGGCCTGAGACGAACCATGATCCAATTTGGCTGCCTCCAGTTAAGAGACTCCCAATTTGACCTCGAAAATGAAGAGTGCGGAAGGCGGACGAGCCCCTAGCCGCACAGTACTCAGCAGGAGACATGTCTCCATGACATGTAGCCATTGTCATGGTGTAGACCACAATTTCTGCTCTTGTCAAGGTGGAGGCTCAACCGTTGGCGTGGCAAGTGGCAGTGGTAGAGCAGGACGCTCACAAGACACTTTCATGGGTTTTACCATTGTTGCCGATACACAGGTGCGTAGAATGTTATACTTTTATATGTTGTTCTAACTATGTGCGTTTTGTATGACATAGTATTGCTTTTGTGTTTTACAGGAGTCCAACGCCCCAAGCTCGCATCCTTAATCATGGGGCTTCTATGAGTGCTATTCTATTTGTTTATGTATTTGTTAATATTCTAATTGTACATATGTCACGCCATCTTTGCTCCAGAGGATAATTACAACAATAGGATAATTTGATCAAAGAGAAAGTTAAATAGCTTCAAAGTGGAGAACAGTTGGATGCGGTGTGGGTCATCGTGGATCGTTTGATCAAGTTCACTCAATTTATTCCGATCTAATGTTCTGTCCACAGCCATTGATGAATTTGGTTTCTGATTTTTGAATTCTTATTTTTATGTTGGATTCTGCTACGGTAATGGGATTTGTTTGGGTTGTTGCTTGACGTTGTTAGTTGTGAATATGATAAATTGTTGTTTAATGGAAAATTGTAGAAACTTTTTGATTGTTGTCAGAGATCTTATGAATAGTCTATTATGCTTCAATTGCACAGAGTCCAAGACGTGTGTTTTTAATGGAAGACTTTTATAAAATATTTAGTTCAACCCAAAAGATATGGGTCTGGGTCTGAGTAATGATCACGAGAAAATAATGGTGCATAAATTAAAATAAAATCCAAAGTATTGTGCAACAAATCCAAACAACAGTGTTTAAGGTTTACAGACCAAATGTAAATATTCTCACCAAGTAACAATAAATCACTCAAGTAGAAATAATAGAACACTTTAACTCCTAATCATCAGTTGCTCTTGCCTTTACCTGAAGTTTTGGGGAAGGAGTCGTTTGGGATGAGTGACTAACTCAGTAAAGTATAGCTATCCTAGATGCATCTCATGAAAAACAGGTTTTTTTATATTTTCAAAAATAGGGTTATGTTTCTCATTTCACCATACATAGATTTTTATCTAAAATCTCTTTATCATGTTATAAATATGGCCCAAGACCATCGATGAGGCTTTTATCGAAAACCTGTTGTATACATAGGCAGCTATACCTCATAAAATAGGCTACCATCGTTTTCCAATCCGAAAACGTCATCAGTGAAAAATGGTGGTCACTCAAGGACTCACTTGCCACTTAGCAGAGAATAGGTGACCACCCGTCGGCGACAACACCTTATGAGGCAGGAGGAAGTATAAATGACGATGGTCCGTAGATCCAATGCGTCGTATAATCAAATATAACGGATACAGTTGCTCGTTATATGTGGACTTATTTAACAGCTAAGATACCTAAAAGCTCCAAATGGACAAGGGTTGCCGACGAGTAAACTCGGCCGTCACGCCACCCGTCAAATGAAAAGGTACTTAGGTTAAATAAGTCTCAGTGACTGACAACCGTCTGCTACGTGGGACAAATACCCTAGCCAGGTTTAGGGGCTTTCGACTCAAGGAGACATCATCACTTTCCCATACTGTTTATAACTTCCAGGGTTTTCGACCCGAGGACACGTCACTAATGCCTCAATCTGTTATCGCACGTCAAACTATCAACCTTCACGTAGCAGAAAGTTTCAAAGGGGACAGTTTTGTGATGCTTTAGCACTAAAGTGTCAAGGCATCAAGAGGATCCATCCCTCAGTATATGCACAATAATTTCAAACCATGTACGGAATTAAACGTGAGAAAAACATACTACTAATAAAAACTGACGTGTTGTCGAACTGTCCCCATCATTTTTCAAGTGTGGTATTTCACAAAATAATTATTTTGAAAACAGAATTTGATGCAATGCAATGTAAGAGGTATAGAAATCCTTACCTCGACGATGGTTTTGCTTGCTAACCTGAGCAACTGTCTCCTCAGAAATCGTATCACACTTACTAAAAATCATCCAAGCCTGGCAAAAGTATAAATGCGAGAATTCATAAAAAGATTCTAGAAAATTAAGCGAAATGTCCTATACCAAGAATAGGAGCTCAACCAAAGTGTAACAACCCATCTAAAAATCTTGACAAAATCTCCAGACTTTATCATTCAGTAAACTAACAGTGCATCGTCCAACAATATCCAATCCTCAACATATTGTGTAATATTTGAACAGTCCTTAATTTTCATGGCATCAATACAACCCTTACAAAAAACAAAACAAACTCCACATATTCAGCCAATCACTTAGAGCAATCAAATAGATTTTCCAATCATACATAATTTATCATTCTTTGTAGTAAGCATATCTCTATTTCAACCCACTAATTATTAAATTCCCAAGCCTTAACAATGCCAGCACTAAAACAACCAAAAATAGAGCAAACTTTAACTGTAATTTTTTTTATCAACCTTCAATGTATCTCCTCTCTCGGTGAAGTCAAGCATAAATAGCACAACAACAAAACCAACTTGGCATAATACGTTCATTAAATCAGCAGCAACAAGAGGAATTCGTGACTGGAATTTTATTAACACAGCAAACAACAACTATAGTCTCAAATGTTACCGTGCAAAATCCATAGCAAAACAGTGGCTAAATTTATTAACATTCTTCCATTAGAACAGACCAAAATCACGGAGCATTACTCATCCAAACAGAACAGAACCCAAACAAAATAGAGCGACTGCTTTCAGCCCTCTAGGCACTAACTGAAGTAAAAATAACTCAACCAAAAGAGAGATTTATGCTCAGAAATTTTCCATCATCCTAGTAGCAATCAGAGTCCAAATTTACTACCACTCATGAGTCTAAATAATAGTCATCAAAATCACAGCAAGGAAAAGGTGATCGAAATGCATCCAACGCAAATAGCATAAACAACAGATCATTGCCCACATTTTCTTCCATCAATAATCCAGCAATAAAACAGAGACAGAATGTATTTTCAAATTCCAGGAACAAAGACAGAATCGAGTGTTCAGTTTTGCTCACCGGAATCGGAAGACAAGGTTGGCTCTGGAGCTACTGTCGTCGGTGGTTAGGGCTCGAACAGAGCTGAAACCTAGCTCGGAAGGCTGTTGGACGGAGTGCACTCGTCCGCGCTCGATTCCGTTCGTTCGCAGCTGGAGGGACTACTCCGAAGCTCGAGTCCTTTGTCTGCTCGCAGCTGCTACGCTTTTCGTCGAAGGAGCCGTTCGTGTCCTGCCGGCTGCCGCTCGGAACGCCTCAGACGGTATTGCCGGACCTAGTCGCTGCCGTCGCTCGGGATCGATCTCCCGATTTCTCCCTCTCTCGCGGTCACTCTCCCTCTCTCGCAGTTTCTTTCCCCCTCACAGAATACGTTCGGCAGAATGCAAAAATGAAATTTCCTTCATCTCCATTTTATTTTTCATTCCTCACATTTATTTTATTTATCCCTCAATTACACTTTCCTCCATTAAATTACGAAATTGCCACTTCGTATAGCCGCACTGTCATACATCAAAATATTTATTCTTAATTCCGACTTATGTCAAACTTTGTCATATAACGTTATAACTCCAATTTAACTCTTCAATTCCGTTTCTTAATTGAAATTTTTCATTCAAAAATTTTTAATTTCACCAATTTGACCAATTGACCAAATTTACATACGTGACCGCTACGTGACAATTTAAATCAATTTTTCAACGTTATAACCGATTTTAACGCAAAAAATTTACACGTAAAATTTCTTATTTAAAAATTTCACGGGTTACATCATGGTGAGAAAATATACCAAATTTTATCTATCAGTACCATAACAATTGCAATTGCCTTCGTCAACATCACTTGGTACTCATACTGTGTGTGCACGTCAATTGATGACATGAAACATATCTGCTTCGGGTGTGAATGAAATAAAATCCATATATTATACGAGGAAAAATTATTGCATGAATAAGTACAAGTGCCTTACATGGATCTAACCAAGAGTCAGTAGTCTCTCCTTCATTTGAACCTCAAATATCTCCTCCTCATTCAATGTCATGCACTGCACGTTAAGAACATGTGATATTTATTTATTTATTTATTTATTTTCAATAATAGCGTTTTGTATATTGGTTAACCATTCTTACCCAGTCCGAAGCTCCCGATTGCTTTGGAATGAGGAGGGTTGTTATTGAACACGTTTCTTTACTCTGAAAAATGACAATACGCCGCACAATGTCTTCAGCATGTTGGTTTTTAGGTTCCCTCGCACGGCGGAATTACCGATGTTCATAACAGGTAACGTGCGTAACCTATGTATCATGAAAAACAATTTTAACATAAACATAAAACGGATCGTTGTTATAATATATTAATAATAATATGTATTTAAAATTTCTATTTAGATCTAATCTAAAAGATAAAGAATATTACCTTTGTAGCTTACTTCACACGGGTACAAAATCAACCTTCAATCTTCTCCGCCAATCCTCCTCATCTCGAATAAGCACGTGTGGGCGTGATGAACAAAACAAGATCACACTCAATTTATGATAGATCGTATTCTCAACACATGAGACAATCTTTTTAGATTTAGAAAACACTTTTCTAAAACCATCATGGAAGACACAAATTTTGCTCTCAAAATGGATTTATTAATCTCAAAGATTTCAACCTTAACTTCAACTTTTTTCACCAAACTTCATCTAATGAGGTTGTACCTTTATTTATAGTGGTATTGCTCCATAATGGCCATTATAGCATTTAGAGAAAAACACTACAAATTCCTCATCAAAGTTATAATTGATTTCATACATTTATAAAAATTTATGGAAATCAAAAGTGTTGTCACCATAGCTCAACACTTGACACATTTAAGTTATAACACATTTATAACAAAATTGTTATGGAAAACAAAAGGTCATGACATTAAATCAAATTTGACATTAATTCAAATTTGACAAAATCCATTTTAAAAACTATTTTTAAAGTTACTTTATATTTGTTAATTAATTGAATAATCAATAATTCAATTATTTCATTTAATGAAATATAACAAATATATTAACTTTGACAACTTTTGTCATTTTGTCTTAATTAATTGAATAATCAATAATTCAATTATTTTATCTAATGAAAGATAATAAACTTATTATTGAGTATATTAAATAATTAATTCATAATTAATTATTTAATATTCTTTATTCATTTTCCTATTATTCGAATAATGATAGAAGGTGACGAAGGGACCGATGGACCTATAGTTTTAAGCTCCAATAATATTTCGTTAATTAATATAAACTCTTTATATTAATTAACATAATTATTAACTCTAAAGTAATTCCACTAAATACTTAGAGTTGCACTCTCAAAACTATAGAGTATATTTACTTAAAGTAATGTTCATTGATATAGTCATTACATATGTATTAACCCTCCACTTAGATTCGCAATAGAGCTAGATTTATAATCTGTTAATCTCTCATATTGCGTCTTTATCCTTGACTACCATTAGTTCTTAATTGAATAATTAATTCATAACAATTATGAATTTGCGCGCTAATTATTCCATCCTTGAACTAACAAACAAGGGAATCTATAGAAATAGATTTCATTGTATCGATATTAACATTACTAGCTATTCATTTTAGTTTACTCCTAATATACAAGGTATACAAATCGTAACTTGTACAAAACTTTATCGAGTAAATCAAAGAATAAATTAAAATAAAATAGGAGTTTATTAAATACAACGAATTTAGATCATACATATATGACCATCATTATGATAAAATTAATTGTTCTATATTTAACAAAAATTATCAGAACAATATAATTTTATCCGTTCCAGTCCTATATAATCATATTATATAAAACATATTTATCTTATGTCACTACATATTTAGTCGAGATATGACCATACATTCTTTGTAATATCTCAAATTTTTATATCAGAATTTAAAATTGATAATTGGATATATTCGAATTATTCGAATAAATTATCAGGATATTACTAATGACGTAATCAATATGTTATAATATTTAATTGAGGAAAATGGATTTTGGGATGAGTTGGGACGGTATTTGGCGTCCTCAACTCTAAAACTGTCACAGTGCGGACGCTGCGGACGACAGCAGAACCGTCCACTTTGAATATGTACAAAAACTGGACATATTCGGATGGTAGCGGACGAGAGAAGATGGCGTCCGAATGAATCTGTCCTTACATTGGGAACATAAGGATGGTAGCAGACGTATGTGGACGGGAGAAAATGGCGTCTGAATGAATCTGTCCGAAATCTGGACAGATTTGGACGACTGTGGACACCTCATGCGGACGCTAAATGGCGTTCGAATATGCATTTTGGATGGTACAGACGAAGGACTGGGGACACGTTTTCTCATCCAAAAACTGGTTTCGGACGATGCGGACGACGCACTGCATCCAGAAGGTCAAAATTGTTCGAAAAACCCATTTAAATCTGATGATTATCTCTTCCCTTTTTGCATTTTCCTTCGATTTTGCTGATGGCGACATGTCTAGACGGTGTAGGAGAAGCTTTGTTTGACGTTAGCTCATTGGACCCATTCCCCTGAGAATGGGAATCGTCTCCCACCGCCTCCTTCTTCCTCTATAAAGTTAGCTGCTGTAAGTTAAGCTGTTGTGAAAATTGATAGCTGAAGAAAGGATTGAAGGGGTGTCTTCCTCTCGGGTGCTCTTCCATTCGGTGAAGCATTGAGAAGGCCAACTGAAAAGAAGAAAAGCTGGAGATGGAGGGAAGGCCTAGTGCCTCTAGAGGATATCAAATAGGGGAGTGGACCGAGTGTTTTAGAGGAGAAAGTTGGGAGGCTGCTGCTTTGTCATTCCTGAGTAAGTTGCAATTCTTCCTTGTTGTTTAGATGATTGATTTTGGTTGTGGAAATAAGTTCATGAGAATTTACATTCTGAATTGGTATTGGTATTGTTAGAAAATTTGTTAAATGGATTAGTGAAGATGAATTATGCCTATGTTGATAAACAAAGACGTCTGTGGATGTTGTTGTGTCTTCTTTGACTGTTGTATTGATTATTATTTGTGAAAGGTGGATATTAGATTGATGAATATTGGATATTGGTTACTGCCGAGGACTAGATGGGTGAGTAATGAATTGTAGACTATGTTTATGACTTGATTTTATGCAGTAACTTGGATTCTTTGTCCTTTGGATTATACTCGGTATTGGATATAAGTTTGAGTTTAGGTTGGTTTAAAGAAATATGTTCGAGAATAAATCAAGGATAGATTGTTTGTAAGAAATATTGTTGTAGGATGTAATTGGTTGAGGTCGTTGACGTGAATTCTAGTCTTTGGTTTGGATTATCATTTGATAACTGGTTCTCTACTCTGTTGTGAGAAATATGGTTTTATGGCAAACTATTATTCAGTTTTGTAAAGTAAAGTCACATTGATGGAATGAGCAACATTGTGGGTTATTGTTGTTCCGTTATAATTGTTAAGGTTTAGGAGATTGTTATTAATGCATAGTTGTTATGGTTTTGAAGGTACGAAGAAGAGAAAAGAAACAGAAAGACGTTATGGACGCCAGGTAAGTGATACTTACTGTGCCTTGGTCTTCGAACCATACATCGCAAGAATTAGGATTGTATGCTGTGTGTATACTAGATTTAGGTTCTTTTAATGATGTTTTTATTAGACATTTATTGCATATAGGATTGTATGAATCCATGTATATATTGTACGACATAATAATCTATGTAAATAGGCATGTGGGGGTTCGGGAAGTTAATGACGTCCCATTGTTATATAGATCCGTGTTGGACGGATTAGAAAGAAAATAGGTTAGCGACATGGGATACCAGGGTTCATTGCTTCCTGTTCCGAAATCCCCAACATTTTCTTAACAAAGGAGTGTATATGGCCTGGGTAACCCATTGATATATATATTGCTCATTTGTGGATTGACCGGGTTACTCATGGTCCCATGGTGTTTGTCATGTATACACTCTTGACTAAAATTGCATTGTATGATCATGCATATCATTTGCACTTCACTTTATTACTTACTGAGCGTTAGGCTCATTATTTTAGGTCTTGTGATGTAAGTACGAATGAGCAACAGATGAACAGGTGAAGGACAGTTGATGAAGGATTCGCATAGGTGGATCTTATGGCTGGCTGGGCTAGAAAGTGAAAGGAAAAGTATTTGAAAAAGAGTTTTGTAAATTATTTCTTATTCTTAATGTTGTTTTTATCCCGCTGTGTTTTATTCAAAGAATGTTATAGTTTTTTAACGTAAATTGATAAAAGTGAAAGAAAATTGAGAAAAGTGAAAGTAAAGCGATTGGGTTTTAGCGATCAAAGTAAAGCGATCGGGTTTTAGCGATCGAGTGTTAGCGATCGGGTTTTATGAAGGAAAAAGACTTTGATGTTTTTATGAAAAGAAAAGTTTTGAATTTTACGTATTTTGAAAATACGGGATGTCACATTCTTAATGAGATAAACTATGTTTATGACTATGAACTATTTGAAGATTCCATACTTCAAATATAAGTCATGGACATATTCTGGTTATTACTCTTTATATTTTATCCCACATATATACAATATATATGTTAATATAAAGTTAGCATAAATAACCAAGAAATTTTTCATGAATTTTATAAAAAATAATCTAAAATGTTAACATAATATTAATCAATATAAATTTATTTATATATTATAAAATTGTTCTATCACATTTGCTTGTTGGATATATTACTCCCAACAATCTCCCACTTGCCCTAAAGCAAATGAGACATGTCTCTAATTCCTAAGCCCTCTAGATGTTTCTCAAAACATTTTGCAGGTAACGTCTTGGTGAAAGGATCAGCAAGATTCTCAACTGATGGAATTTTTGGAACAATCACGTCTCCACGCTGTACTATATCTCTTATCACATGATATTTTCTCTCTATATGCTTTGTTCATTTGTGACTTCTAGGTTTTTTAGCATTCGCCACTGCACCATTATTGTCACAGTACAAAGATAATGGGTTATCCATATTTGGAACTATTTCCAAATCACTAAAGAATTTTCTAAACCACACAGCTTCTTTTGCTGCTTCACAAGCAACAATGTATTCTACTTCCATAGTAGAGTCTGAAACATCACCTTGTTTTACACTTCACCAAACTATGGCTCCACCTCCAAGGGTGAAAACTGATCCAGATATTGACTTTCGATCATCTGTATCAGTTTGAAAATCATAATCTGTGTATCCAGTTGGAATCAAATCCCTACCAAAATATACTAGCATATAGTTTCTTGTTCTCCTTAGATACTTGAGAATATGTTTGCCTGCTATCCAATGATCTAATCCTGGATTTGACTGGAACTGGCTAACTATCCCTACTGCATAACATATGTTGGGCCTCGTGCACAACATAGCATATATCAAGCTCCCAATAGCTTATGCATAGGGGTAACGTCTCATATCTTCTTCCTTTTGTGGTGTGTCAGGACATTGTTTTTTAGAAAGAATAACTCCATGTCTAGAAGGTAAATAACCTTTCTTGGAGTTTTGCATCGAATATTTGAAAACCATCTTGTCAATAATATACAATGCTTGAGACAAAGCTAACATTTTATTTTTACGATCTCTTATTAGACAAATCCCAATAATGTAGCTTGCATTTCCTAAATCTTTCAATTGGAATTGTTTAGCTAGCCATGCTTTTATATCTGATAATAATTCTACATTATTCCCAAAAAGTAGGATATCATCAACATACAGAACTAAGAAGACCACACACATGTCATTGATGAACTTGTATACACAAGACTCGTCAAGGCATTGTGTGAACCCATAAGATTTGATTGCTTCATCAAATCTCATATACCATGACCTAGATGCTTGTTTAAGTCCATAAATAGACGTATTTAACTTACAAACCTTTTGTTCTGCATCTTTATCTATGAAACCCTCTGGTTGCTCCATATAAATAGTTTCTTCAAGATGACCATTTAGAAAAGCCGTCTTGACATCCATTTGCCAAATCTCATAATCATAATGAGCGGCAATAGAGAACAATATACGAATGGACTTAAGCATAGCTACAGGAGAGAAAGTCTCTTCATAATCAACTCCTTCCCTTTGGGTATAACCCTTAGCTACAAGTCTAGCTTTGAATGTCTATACATTCCCGTCCACTCCTCTTTTTCTCTTATAGATCCATTTACACTCTATAGGTTTCACCCCTTCAGGTAGATCTACAAGATCCCAAACAGAGTTGGAATACATTGATTCCATCTCAAGTTTCATAGCTTCAAACCATGCTTCTTTGTCAGCATCTTCCATTGCACATCTAAATGATAGTGGATCATCTTTTCCATCATCAGTGACAGCAACTTGTGCTTCACCTACCTGTCCGTATCGAGTTGGTGGTCGTACTACCCTCTCACTATGTCTAGGTGGTGTGTTGGTTTTACTAGAAGTAGTCGTCTTCTGAGTACCATGTGGAACAACAACTTTTGTTGTTTTCGATCTGATCTCATCAGCATGAATTTCCTCCAAAACAATCTTGCTTTGAGGTTTGAAGTTTGCCATAGAGTCATATTCAAGAAATGTGGCATTTGTCGACACAAATACCTTGTTATCTTGAGGACTATAGAACAAACCTCCTCTCGTGCCTTTTGCATAACCAACAAACATACAAACCTCAGATCGAGGTTCTAATTTTTCAGTCTTTCCTACTAGCACATATGCGGGACACCCCCATATGTGAAAGTGTCTCAAACTAGGCTTGTGACAAAACTCTAAAGGTGTCTTAGAAATAGACTTAGATGAGACCACATTCAAAATGTAAGTCGTTGTCAGTATGACGTATCCCCAAAATGATTTTGGAAGTGCAGAGTAACTCATCATAGATCGAACCATGTTAAGTAAAGTCTTATTTCTCCTCTCAGCAACACCATTTTGCTGAGGAGTGCCAGGTGTTGTTAGCTGAGATATAATCTCATGTTCTAACAAGTAATCATTGAATTCATTATCAAGGTATTCACCTCCTCGATCTGATCGAAAGCACTTAATTGACTTATCTAATTTCTTTTCAGCTTCAGCTTTAAACTCTTTAAACTTTCTAAAAGTTTCTAATTTAAACTGAATTTAGATAAGTATAACCATATCTTGAGTAATCATCAACAAAAGTGATGAAGTACTCATAACCACCTCTAGCCCAAGTAGTCGTAGGGCCACATACATCTGAATGTATGAGTTCAAGTGGCTCTTGAGCCCTTCAACCCTTTGTAGGAAAAGGTCTCTTGGCCATTTTTTCCTCTAGACAAGATTCACAGACTTGTAAAGATCAAACATTTAAATCTTTTGAAGAACCATCATTCATAAGTCTATCAATTCTATCTAGATTAATATGACATAGACAAAGATGCCAAAGATATGTGTTATCATCATGAGAAATTTTAAGTTTTTTGGACTTAGGCAATTCTACTTTAAAAATTTTAGCATTCAACAGTGATTTATTGATGGGTCTGATCACATAAAGTCTATTTTCCATAAAACCAGAACAAATATCTAATCCATTTCTAGAAATAATAACAATATTATTATTAAAAGAAATTGAATAACATTGTTCAAATAAGTGAGAAACAAAAATGAGATTTCTAGTAAACCCCGGTACAAAATAAACATTATTTAATAATAAAAATTTATTCTGAAAATTTAATTTTGTTTCTCCCACTGCTGAAGCTGAAACTAGTGCTCCATTGCCCACTCTTATAGTGAACTCCCCATATGCTAAATTCTGATAAGAACTAAGCATTTGTAAAGAACAATAAACATGATTAGTCGCACCTGAATTAACTATCCAGGGTGATAAATCATTCTCAACTAAACAAAATTCAATAACAAGTAAATCAGATTTACTTGTCTTCTTTGTTTTAGTTCCTCGAGATACTTTTTACAGTTTCTATTCTTTTTTGTTGCATTTCCAGCAGGGATCGGAGGACATTCCTCAGTTAGGACAAACTTCAAGTTGTCGTGCACAAGAATCATATTCATGTTCCTTTTCCAGTTGACGAAATTATCGCCAGTCAATTTTTCAGTCACGAGTAAATTAATCATAAAAGAAGATATTATGCTATAATGAATAAATAAATAAAAATTAATATTATGCATAAAATTCATAAGTAATATGACAAGTAAAATGATGCATAAGCATGCTAAATCACTAAATAAAATGCAAATGCTATTATTGCCTTGATACATAATATTTTTCCTTAGGGTAAAAATATTATCTATTGATAAATTTATTCAAAATATCTCATATTTTCCAAATTTATTAACTATCGATTAGTTTTGGTCAAAATGTGATTTACACATTATATCACATTTTCATGAGTATATACCATCGTTTTGATTTTACAAAACTTAACTTATAATTGCTACCTTAAGGACAGTCAACTATAAAATACATTTTATAAAACCTATCTTTAAGAGATCAACCATGGTATTGATCTAAGTGAACACTCTCCTTAGGGAGGACGATAACTAAGTCGTCTCGGAGCCCCACTTAAATCTCACGTTGTTGTATCAACGATGGAAACCATGGAAAGTTACGCCTAACTCTACTCTCTCACTCATTATTTTGAATTATAGTGATTTTATAGAATATCACATATTCTATTAAATCTATATAAAATAAATTTAATTAAAAAAATTTAATCAAAATAAATTTATTTTATATATAGATTATTAATTTTTATAATCATATTATAAAATTAATTATAATAAATAAACAATTTATTTAGCACTTACAAAACAATGTAAAAATTTTAACAAATAAAATTTTGCATTATTTTATTTTCTCACATAATTCATAAATATGAATTAATGGTTTTAATCTAATTAAAACTATTTAATTTTTAACGAATTAATTTATTAAAATTAAATAAATAAAATATATGCTAAGAATGCATGTCAATGTGAGAAAACTAAATGATAAGTAGGCCCTATATGCAAGTACTATATGACATGTGAATGCATGACAATGATAAAACAACTTATATAAAGCATAAAAGTAAATGAAATAATGACCGTGTCAATTTGGGTATTTCTAAAATTACATATAAACCCAAAAAAAAAAATTATATAAAGTTTTGGTAGCCTCCACATTTGTTTTGCTTCATATGTCGCGGTGACAACAATTGTACAACATAGTCCCGCTCCAAAATTTGTCTTGTCCTCCTTCTTTCTTTGATCTCCATCAATATTACATAAAGAGTATTTACCCAAGACAAATTGGGTTTACATAAAAATTAAAAATAAGAAATTTAAAAAAAAATTCCTAACCCAAATCGGCCACATGCAATTACGATCATTATTTCTATTGGGAGTAATATACTCAATAAGCAAATGTAATAGAACAATTTTATAATATATGAATAAATTTATATTGATTAATATTATGTTAATATTTTAGATTATGTTTTATAAAATTCATAGAAAATTCCTTGGTTATTTATGCTAACTTTATATTGACATATATATTGTATATATGTGGGATAAAATATAAAGAGTAATAACCAGAATATGTCCAGACTTATATTTGAAGTATGAAATCTTCAAATAGTTCATAGTCATAAACATAGTTTATCTCATTAAGAATGTATAGTCATATCCCGACTAAATATGTAGTGACATAAAATAAAGATGTTTTATATAATATGATTATATAGGACTGGATCAGATATAATTATATTGTTTTGATAATTTTCGTTAAATATAGAATAATTAATTTTATGATAATGATAGTCATATATGTATGATCTTAATTCGTTGTATTTAATAAACTCCTATTTTATTTTAATTTATTCTTTGATTTACTCGGTAAAGTTTTGTACAAGTTACGATTCATAATTCTTGTATATTGGGAGTCAATTAAAATGAATAGCTGAGAATGTTAATATCGATACAACGATATCTATTTCTATAGATTCCCTTGTTTGTTAGTTCAACGATAGAATAATTAGCGCGCAATTCATAATCGTTATGAATTAATTATTCAATGAAGAACTAATGGTAGTCAAGGATAAAGAAGCAAAATGAGAGGTTAACAGATTATAAACCTAGCTCTATTGCAAATCTAATTGGAGGGTTAATACATATGTAATAACTATATCAATGGACATTACTTTAAGTAAATATACTCCATAGTTTTGAGAGTGCAACTCTAAGTATTTAGTGAAATTACTTTAGAGTTAATAATTATGTTAATTAATATAAAGAGTTTATATTAATTAACAAAATATTATTGGAGCTTAAAACTATAGGTCCATCGGTCTCTTCGTCACCTTCTATCATTATTCGAATAATAGAAAAATGAACAAAGAAGATTAAATAATTAATTATGAATTAATTATTTAATACACTCAATAATAAGTTTATTATTATTATTATTTTCATTAGATGAAATAATTGAATTATTGATTATTCAATTAGTTAAAACAAAATGACAAAAGTTGTCAAAGTTAATATTTTTGTTAAATCAAATAATTGAATTATTGATTATTAAATTAATTAACAAATATAAAGTAACTTTTAAAAATAGTTTTTAAAATGGATTATCTCAAATTTGAATTAATGTCAAATTTGATTTAATGTCATGACCTTTTGTTTTCCATAACATTTTTGTTATAAATGTGTTATAACTTAAATGTGCCAGTGTTAAAATATGGTGATAAGACTTTTGATTTCCATAACATTTTTATAAATGTAATGAGGAATTTGTAGTGTTTTTCTCTAAATGCCATAATGGCCATTATGGAGAAATACCAGTATAAATAGAGGTCCAACCTCATTAGATGATGATTGGAAGAAATTGGTGAAAAAGTTGTAGTTGAGGTTGAAATCTTTGAGATTAAGGAATCTATTTTGAGAGCAAAATTTGTGTCTTCTGTGTTGGCTTTAGAGAAGTGTTTTCTAAATCCAAATAGATTGTCTAATGTGCTGAGAATACGATCTATCATAAATTGAGTGTGATCTTGTTTCATTCATTACGCCCACATGTGCTTATTCGAGGTGAGGAGGATTGACGGAGAATTTTGAAGGTTGATTTTGTATCCGTGTGAAGTAAGCTACAAAGGTAACATTCTTTATCTTTTAGATTAGATCTAAATAGAGATTTTTTAAATACATATTATTATTAATATATTATAACAACGATCCATTTTATGTTCATGTTGAAATTGTTTTCATGATACATAGGTTACGCACATTACCGTTGTTATGAACATCGGTAATTCAGCCGTTCGAGGGAACCTAAAAACCAACAATTTCAATCATGCATATATCCATACATTCAATATTTCAAAAATATATATAAATTAAAAATGCATAAACCTACTTATCATCACATATCATGATTTTCATAAAATCACATTATTAAATATATCATAACTACAACGAAGCTCTGATACCAATTGTTGGTTTTTAGGTTCCCTCGCACGGCGGAATTACCAATGTTCATAACAACGGTAACGTACGTAACCTATGTATCATGAAAAACAATTTTAACATGAACATAAAACGGATCATTGTTATAATATATTAATAATAATATGTATTTAAAATTTATATTTAAATCTAATATAAAAGATAAAGAATGTTACCTTTGTAGCTTACTTCACACGGTTACAAAATCAACCTTCGATTTTCTCCGCCAATCCTCCTCACCTTGAATAAGCACGTGTAGACATGATGAACAAAACAAGATCACACTCAATTTATGATAGATCGTATTCTCAACACATGAGACGATCTATTTGTATTTAGAAAACACTTTTCTAAAGCCAACACAGAAGACACAAATTTTGCTCTCAAAATGGATTTCTTAATCTTAAAGATTTCAACCTTAACTTCAACTTCTTCACCAACCTTCATCTAATGAGGTTGTACCTCTATTTATAGTGGTATTGCTCCATAATGGCCATTATGGCATTTAGAAAAAAAACACTACAAATTCCTCATTAAAGTTATAATTGATTTCATACATTATAAAAATATTAAGAAAATCAAAATTCTTGTCACCATAGCTCAACACTTGGCACGTTTAAATTATAACACATTTATAACAAAAATTTTATGGAAAACAAAAGGTCATGACATTAAATCAAATTTGACATTAATTCAAATTTGACAAAATCTATTTTAAAAACTATTTTTAAAAGTTACGTTATATTTGTTAATTAATTGAATAATCAATAATTCAATTATTTTATTTAATGAAATATAACAAATATATTAACTTTAACAACTTTTGTCATTTTGTCTTAATTAATTGAATAATCAATAATTCAATTATTCATCTAATGAAAAATAATAAACTTATTATTGAGTATATTAAATAATTAATTCATAATTAATTATTTAATCTTCTTTATTCATTTTTCTATTATTCGAATAATGATAGAATGTGACGAATGGACCGATGGACCTATAGTTTTAAGCTCCAATAATATTTCGTTAATTAATATAAACTCTTTATATTAATTAACATAATTATTAACTCTAAAGTAATTCCATTAAATACTTAAGAGTTGCACTCTCAAAACTATAGAGTATATTTACTTAAAGTAATGTCCATTGATATAATCATTACATATGTATTAACCCTCCATTTAGATTCGCGATAGAGTTAGGTTTATAATCCGTTAACATCTCATTTTGTGTCTTTATCCTTGACTACCATTAGTTCTTGATTGAATAATTAATTCATAACAATTATGAATTTGCGCGCTAATTATTCGATCCTTGAACTAACAAACAAGGGAATCTATAGAAATAGATTTCATTGTATCGATATAAACATTCCTAGCTATTCATTTTAATTCACTCCCAATATACAAGGTATACGAATCGTAACTTGTACAAAACTTTACCGAGTAAATCAAAGAACAAATTAAAATAAAATAGGAGTTTATTAAATACAACGAATTTAGATCATACATATATGACCATCATTATGATAAAATTAATTGTTCTATATTTAATGGAAATTATCAGAATAATATAATTTTATCTGGTCCAGTCCTATATAATCATATTATATAAAACATATTTATCTTATGTACAGTGGCTTCTTTCATTTGACGTACAGTGGCTTGAATTTCGTCAAGTTGCCTCTCCTGTCTCTCCAACTTGGCGACAAGCCACTACCATCTCTCCTCACTGATCAGCACGTAGGACGATGACCAAGGAGGGGGAGGTGCATCGTCTACCATAGGATGAACAAAATTGTCTTCCACCTCCACATGATCTTATGGTTGTGCATTCGACGCCCACAGAATTAGTGTAGTGGACGTCGATGGAGAAGGTGCAGCTGACGTTGAAAGCAATTGCGCAGCTGACTTTGATGGAGGAGGTGCAGCTGACGTGGAAGTAGGATGTGCAGGCTGAGTGAAGGGAGTGTCTGCTCTTTTCAATACCCACTGTAAATACCCCGATAATATTTTCCTCATGTATGCTATGAAATTAATGGGTAGAATAATTCATATGTTACGTTTCATGATGGTACGTGATAGTTTGTGCCATGTTTATATGGAGGAAATATTATGAAGGACTTAAAGTATGAAATTTTGATGAGAAAGGGTATAATCGAGATTTCGGATGCAGCAAATATCATGTGTTTTTAGGTTTTTGGATGCACGCGGATGAGGAGTTGCATTCGAAAATGCATTGCATGTCATCCCCGTGTTTTGGGACAATGACGGACGAGGCTTCACATCCCAATTCGTCCTTCAATGCGAGAATTCGGATAAGCCAGGATGAGCCAGGACGCGAGCAGACAATGAAGGTTTGAATCTGTCCAATTTCTAGACAGTTTCGGACGCACATGGATGAAGGCGAGGATGACTTCCTTCATCTGAAAACGTGAATCTGCCTGAGAAACGTTGAATTCAGAGGCACGCGGACGAGACAAGGACATACTCCCTCGTCCGAAAACTCCTAGTTCTACACATAAATAGGGTTTAAATATTAGACTTTCTTGTCATTTTGTCATTTAAAACTCACTCATTCGTCAATAGAGGGCGACTCCCCACACCTGGGCCATGCCCCCTCCACGTCAAAGTCATCTCTTACTTGCCGTTTGGTGTACGAATGTCCCTTGTAGGTATGGTTGTCTATTAATTGTCCAGCCAAATCACTCTCTGCATTTCTCCTTTTCTTCTCCATGTGTGTGAGTTATCTGGTAAGAGGGTCCTGCGTGAACTGAGTTGAGTGTAGTGGGTATCCTGTGGACTGAGCAATCTTGCCTTAGGATTCAGCTCCTGCTCTCGGATGTCCTCATTCGTCTCGGTTCTTCCTCTGGGTAACTCAAATCTCCTCTATTAATTGTTAATTTGAGGCATGTTAAGGATAACTGTTATGGCTAAACTATTGGAAGTAGAAAATGATAAACCGATGCTCTGAATTAAATTGTTGGATGACAAAAATTGTGTATGAAATGCTCTGTTGTTGGATTAAGATTCGAATGTTGTTGGAATAAGATTCGATAAACTCTTTCTAATGAATATTATAGACCAATTGTTTGGATTTAATCACTGTCTTTATTGACCTATGTGAAGCATAAAACGTTGAATTCAGTTTTACGGTCTGATAAATAATTTAATGCATCCATTGATGATTAAGGTCAATGCCTCTGTTGTCTTTGACAAAGTATGGAGAAATAGACGAAATCGATATGTTAAGCATATTAGAATTGTTAATCGTTAGATTCTGTTTAGGCATCAATGAAGTTCTTAGAACTATGATATAAGTTCAAATACGAAAAGGAAGTGAAAGTTATAGGTCGTAATTATTAATGATAGATGTTTTGATTATGAAGGTGTTGAAAAGAGAAGAAGGATAATTGTTAAGTGCCAAACGCGATAAAGAATTAAGATAAGAAATTGAGTAGAATTTTTGGCTTTTGGAGGCTTTACACCATTAGCAGTGTCTTTAATTTAAATGTTTGTTTGTGCTCTTACTGTGCTCCTTTACTTGTTATGCCTATGCTATTCGCACATTATTAGTTTAATCCCTAAGCATGTTTAGGATGTTAGCATAGCATTTACGTTGTTCGTACGTTGTTATTTTAATCTCTGAGCATGTTTAGGATATTAACATAGTGTTTCATTTCCTTTAGTTTCCTTTAAATTTCTAAACACATTTATATTGTTACTGCTTTTCCTTGAACTACTGAGCATGTCTACTTTGTTATTATTTCCTCTTAACTTGCCAAGCATGTCCATATCATTATTATTTCTTCTAAATTGCCTAGCATGCCTAGATTAGTATTGTTTCTTTAAAATTGTCAAGCATGCTTACATTATTGTTTTTTTAATTACTAAGCACATATATGTTATTATTATATCTTTTGAATTGTTAAGTATGCTTTCATTATTGTTTCCTTTAAATTGTCAAACATGTTTATATCGTTATCGTTTGCTCTAAATTACTAAGCATGCCTATAATTATTGTTTCCTATAAATTGCATATCTATCTTGTTATTATTGCTAAGCATATTTATACCATTATTGTTTCCTATTTTGCTATTGTATTCTTGATGAATGGATTGAATGACTTATAGTTGTAATGTTAGCAATTGCATTGACATGCATCATATAAATAAAAACAAGTAGGAAATGCCACATAGGGGTTGGTACTCATGTGCATTAAGTGAGGAAAAAGAATTAAAGAAGAAGAATGGGGAGTTGGGGAATGGAAGGATAAGTACGGATCAGCCAAGTAGACAAAATTATTTATACCCTCTCATGGGTCACTCTCTCACGGGTTATGAGAAGAAGAAAAAAATGTTACCTTTCCCTTGTCGGGATTGTGAGACTATCTACCCTAGGTGGTTGAAGCCGAAAAAGACTACCCTCTCCCTAAAGATTTCCCATTCTTCCACTCGATGTACAAGTTATAAAAAATACGTAAAGAAAAGATTGGTTTGGAACGGTACCCATTCCAAAAGAATTAAAGAGAGACATGATCATACTGCATATCTCATTTCTTACTGGGTCTCGGCTCACAGTTTGCTAATGGTGTAGGTGCACGCAAGAAAACAAATAAAAAAGCAGTTGATGAAGGATTTGCATGGGAAAGACTTGTGGCTGGCAAGGCCGAGGGAAGTAAAGGAGAAAAGTAATTTGTAAAAACATAATTATATGTTTAATTTTCCTTAAATGAATTTCTTACGCTTCTGCCATGTTTTAAGAAAAGATTTTATAACTATAGTCTATCACTACTTATAATGATTTTCATAACGAGCTTAAAGAAGGGTTTTAACGGTTCAACTTTTTAGAAAAAGAACTCTGATTATGGAAAAAGAAAAATTTTAAAATTTAACGCATTTTCAAAGTAAATAAAAATAGGGTCATTACATCCACTCCCCTCCTACTTTGTGCAGCCCCATCTGAGCCAATGCCATTTGATTTGGACATGTCAAGTGTCTTTTCATTGGCTCACCACTCATTGGGAGGGACAGCCAACCCACTACTGTCAACGATATGCTGAATGAGCCAATTATAGGGGAGATTTTTCCTTGGACTCTTCAGGATTGCCTTCATTTGATTAAAAATGACATAAGTAACATTGAACCTCTTCCCATTGTAGAGCTTCTCTATCACATAGAGATTCATGTAGCCGACATGGTCTCTATGTCCATCACAAGGCAAAACTGTGTGGGTGATCATGTGATGGATGACTCTTGCTTTAGCATTTAGGTCCTTTGATTTGGGCTGAGAGAAAGATTCAACGACTTCAAGATTGCGAGCCAATTGCTTTAGCAGTACTAGACCTTCTTCTTGTTTTACAAAGTCTGGGTTCTTTGATACATGCAAATACTCCTCTGTCGGCTCTTCCATGGAGTATCCAATAAGCTCATTTAACTCCTTAAGAGTTAGTCTAATTTGTTTCCCATAACAAACATCCTCAACTCAATAGGGCTGTCCAACTCCAAATTAGTGTAAAATAATTTCACAATCCTCTCATAATAATGACCCTCCATCATGCACAATCCATAGAGACCAATGGTTTCAAACATTTCCTTTAATCCAAAGTCAGCAAACACATTGAAATCTACCCTCCTAGATATAATTACGGCATGGGGTATAATATCCTTATCGTATTGTTGTTTGGAGGAGGCTGAGTTAAACACCACGAGTTGTGCCTCTGCAGACACGCGTGCTCGACCTTCTGGCTCAGAGGGAGCCATTTTACTCTTTTTCGACACTTGCACCTCCTTCGACGCCTTTTTTTGCTTCAACAAACATGAAAATAGATATCGGAAGTTCAAGTTGGTCGGGGGAAGACGAAATTTCTCTTGGCAATAGCTAGGGCAAAGGATGCCCTTCACGATTATGTAGGCAAATTTGCGTCCATCGAGAGGTGAAATGTTGTCGTTTAGCGTTCAAAAAGAACATTCGGTCTAAAACGGATGTCCCTATTATTAAGAAGGACATCTATTATGGCCTGAACGACGCCGTCTTAAGACGAGAGATGTCCATTGTGGGCAGAACTATGTAATTTTGGTTAAGGGACGTCCGTTTCTGGACGAAAGACATCCGATATACAAAGAGGGACGTCCGTCTTAGAAGAGGGATGTCCGTCTTAATTGAGGGGATTTGCGTTTTATAAAAATGCGTGTGTCGGGGGAAGACAAAATTTCTCTTGGCAATAGCTAGGGCAAAGGACGCCCTTCACGATTATGTAGGCAAATTTGCGTCCATCGAGAGGTGAAATGTTGTCGTTTAGCGTTCAAAAAAGAACATTTGGTCTAAAACGGATGTCCCTGTTATTAAGAATGACGTCTATTATGGCCTGAACGATGCCGTCTTAAGATGAGAGATGTCCATTGTGGGCAGAACTATGTAATTTTGGTTGAGGGACGTCCGTTTCTGGACGAAAGACATCTGATATACAAAGAGGGACATCCGTCTTAGAAGAGGGATGTCCGTCTTAGAAGAGGGACGTTCGTCTTAATTGAGGGGATTCACGCTTTATAAAAATGCGTGTGTCTTGCACGTGACCCTTCAACTGAAAATAATTTGGAGTCCATCCTGACCATCCATTATGATCTAGGGACATCCCTTGCTCGATCAAACGACTGTGGAATGTCGTTCGCCATCTCCTTTGGAAAAGGCAGATTCAATCTTGGCTGTCAATCCCTACCAAGGACGTCCCTCGCTCGATCCAACGGTCATGGGAGATCGTTCACCATTGCCTTTGGAAAATGGCAGATTCAATCCTGGCCGTCAATCTCTATAAGGGACGTCCCTCCCTTGATCCAATGGCTCTGGACAATCATCTACCATCGCCTTTGGAAATTGACAGATTCAATCATGGTCGTCAATTTCGAGCAGGGGATGTGCTTCCTCAATCTAACGGCGGATGACGATCGTTTGTCATCGCCCGATAATCATTTCAATGATTGTTCGTCTTCCAATGGGCAGGATGGACGTCCCTCTTCCTCCGATAATTGACGTCATTCGTTTCCGTTCGACGGTTTTTTGCGTCAATGAAACAGAGGCGATAACGTCGACGAATTTGGACGAGAAATGTGACTGCGAGGTCGCCGACAAAAATTTTTCATAGTTTAGAATTTTAGTTGTTAGTGAAATTTCTTCAAGATTTAACTTGTCATTGACCTTAAACTATAGAATTTACTATGTTAATTTTCCTAAAATTATTGATGACAGAAAATATTTTTGCCCTTTATGTAACAAGTACGTATGCCTGTGTTTTGAATATATTTTCGATAAAGCGCGTTACACAGCGTAAATAAATATTTAAATAAACTTAGATGTTATTAAATTAACGAAGTTCTTCTCTCTATCAAATGATTAACGGGGCTGTCACCTTTTTGAAAAGCCTACAATCTAGTGAATGTCTCGAGCAACTCACCTTTAATTATTTCCAAAAACTATAGTAACCCTAAGGATCCGAGTTTCTAGGTTCATTCTATTGGTCCACGTGGCCCCAAATTAGTGAGACCTGTCTCAAAAAGGCTTGCGCAGATTATTTATTCTATAAATAAATAAATTTAAGTATACATGAAAGTATTTCTTTTTAAACAACGCAGTCAACTTACTGCCGTGTAGAGTGGCATAAAAAGAAAATAAAGAACTTTCCCATGCCCCTTTGGGGAGACAATCGTTGCAAAACGTTGTCATGTTCTTCGGTCTCAGCCAAATCTTATGAATGGAGTAGGTCGTTAAATTACTCTTCTAGCCTTATGCGCGTCTTTAATTACTATCAAGTCAGTGAATTCTGACCTCGGGACTGTTTGCAATTATTTTATTCCCTTCTCAACCTCTTCAGCGGCCCCATCTTGGGTGGACCAAAACCGGACCCACATAATTTTGGGGGGATCGTCCTTGAATCTACCGGCTCACATGCCTAAAACTTTTAACTCGGCAATTCGGTGCTCTCTATGAATATTGATCAATAATGTGATAAACTACAAAATAATTGATTATAAACCTAATCAACTTCGTTCTTCCCTCGTCAACTGAAGGGACGTGATTGTAAATAATCATCATCCAGCCCTTTTTCTTTTAAACAGTCTCTCCACTTTCCACAGTTTGTCCATGGCTCCCTTCAAAACTCTCTCCACTTTCTCTTTCTAACCAGGAATGGGGTTCATGGGCTCTCTCTCTCTCTGGACCTTTCTGATATTTCTCTCTCTAACCCTTTGTCTATCCTCCTTCTCCTCCATTCATGACCTTCTTCGCTCTAAAGGCTTACCGCCAGGTCTTCTTCCTCAAGAAGTAGAGTCCTACTCTCTCTCTGAAGACAGTCTCTTAGAGGTCTATCTTCAAGCTCCATGTTTGGCCAAATTTGAGAATAGGGTTTTTTTCGACAGCGTTGTCAGAGCGAATCTCAGCTATGGAGGTTTGGTTGGAGTGGAGGGTCTTTCTCAGGAAGAGCTTTTTCTCTGGCTGCCTGTTAAAGAAATTATAGTCGACGACCCGAGTTCTGGCGTCATACTTTTTGACATTGGGCTCGCCCATAAGCAGCTTTCTCTCTCTCTCTTTGAAGATCCTCCAAGTTGTAAACCTCGAGGTTCGGCTATGGCGTTTCTGTATCTTTCGGTTTAATTTCTGCGTTTTTTAAAAAAATATGAATTTTCTTTTCTTTGGGTCATCTGGAATTTCGAGCTTGCTTGGTAGTTAGTGGCAGATCTGTCTATTTTGGAATTACCAATCAATTTCAAGGCTTTTAGACTTCTGGGTTTTTCTTCTTTTTTTTTTTTCCTGCATGTGGGTGCTTCTCCGTTGCCAATTCTGTCAGTTTGCTGCATTAATGAATCTTTATTTTTTTTCTGGGTATGGAAAACTTTTAGGTTCTTCTCCTAAATTTTCTAGAACATTTAAGTGTGCTTTCTCACGTTTCATCATAATAATAATGATTTAAATGCAGGCGGGTTGAGGAATCATGTGAGGAAGGAGCAAAGGTATGAAGCTCTTGGGTAGAAGAAGATGAAAGATGCCAACTTGTTCTATGCTCCTCTCTCTCCAGTTTCTCTCTCTACTTTCTAGTAACTGTATTTAGAAATTTGACTTGTCTAGAGTGGATGAAGATGACAGAGTTTTTGTGAATAAAGTGGTAAATCTTGAAAATCGAAGTTATTAACCAATCAAAGGCTCTGATTTTCTTGTTATGATCTTGTTTGAAGTGATGGGATTCGATCAAACATGGATCGAATGAAAGCATCAAATCTTCTTCTTCTCCATTTTGCTGTTTTCGGTTTCTTTTGAATTCAATCCTCAGTCGCCAATTTTTTCTTTTTTCTTTTTGGGTTCATAATTTTCCGTAATTAAATGAGTATTTATTCTAGCTTAACAGAGAAAGTGTTGCTTGAGTTATGTAATTTTAGTAGATTAATTTTGCTGTGGTTGATAATTTTTTGGAAAATTAACAAAATAAATTCTCAACTTTAAAACCGTGACGCGCCAAACCTTAAAAAAATTTGGCAGATAATTAAAACTTCGAATTATAGAAAAATAACGACGCAAATCTCGTAGTTACATTTTCCGTAAATAAATATTGAGGTAAACGTCAGAGTTACGTTAACGTCAAAGACCGTCCAACGAGAACATCCAATGATCAACAACGGATGTCTTTCAACGACGAGAGATACTGTGGACGAAAGATCATGCCAGCCACATCTCATTAATTCTTTTCTTAACGTCTTTTTTATAAATGAGTCTATTATATAAAAAAAAAAAAGAAAACTCCAGCATTTAATATATTTTTATCTTATTTTTTGCTGTAAAATTTGTTATAATATGGTGGCCAATGTAATTTATTGTACGAAAATATAATTAACATGATGAAATAATGTTATTTTATTATTACGTGACACGATTATATCTACATATAAGATTATATTTTGTAACATAATGTAGAATAGGCAACATATCACATGAATAAGGTGATGTATTAGAATGCTTAGTAATAAAGCAAATTACCATTTTATGAAATAAAATAAATAACGTTTATTGTGAATAAATATGCTGCGACATTTATTTTTATTTGGTACAAAAAAAAAAACAAAAATTATGGAATAAATTAGAAAGATTCTCGCTTTGACTGCATTCTTGTTGTTTCTTGGTTTTATACTTTCGATGTGGGTCCCCTCTTCTTTTGAGCTGGAAATGTGGGCCACAATCTTTGGTAGGGCCACAGCCTCAATGGGCCCATTGTTGAATAACTTCAACTTGAAGGTAAATTTTAATTTGACCCAACTTTTCGTACAGGTTAATCATTGTAAATAGTTTCTTAGAATTAATAGAGTAACTCTTAAGTTATTTTTTAATATTTTTTTTTTGATAAAAAATTCAAAATATCCATCGACCTCTTCAGTTATTTTTTAAAATATTTTTTGAGATAAAATTCAATAATAAAATTGGGTAAATTTTGTTAAAAAATAAATAATTTCACTATTGATGAATATTGAGCCATTACTTGTACTCTAATTAATTAATTACTAAGGAATTAAACTTATTATAGTTAGATTGCACCTTGTATACTCCAAAAAAAATGAGGGTATAATAAAGTTACAGATATTATTCAATTTTCAGTTGTTGAATTATGTTGATGAATTATGTTGTATAATATGGTATATCTAACAAAAAATTTTCAATTAAAAATTTAATTTTTTAGAAATTAAAATAAAATAAATTACTAATAGAGAGGCTGTAATTCAGAAAAGATCTAGATAATTGATTTCACGAATATTTTTTATATTATTTATCAGATTCAATATTCCATAATTAAACAATTTTTCATAAATCGAAAACCCTAATTTGTTAAACTCCCTTCTCTCAAGTGTCGAGTTAATCTTAATTACTAAAATCATAATTTTAATATCTCTATAAAAATCATTCTTTTTGTCGTTCAATAAAGTTTCATAGGTTTCTATTTGGTTTTGTAAAACCCTAACACTTCTCGAGTTGTTAAACATTTACGTTGTAATATTCATATCATATTTAGAATTATCTCTATCGAGCGTCAAACCATAAATATAAAATCATTCAATGAGTGGCTAGCAAATTGAAAGCATAAAAAACATAATATCACAAATAAATAATTAATTCAACCAACAGAATATTCAATCAAAAAAATAATACTTCAAATAAATTATCAATCTCTCCTCTAGAAGGAGAGAGTTAGTGCAACATTATTGAAATAAAAAAATAAAAAATATGATGAACATAAGAAAATCAAAGAAAAACAAAGGAGTAGAAAGGAATATCTGTCTCTAGATGTCACCGTAAAGGTGTAACCCACGTGTTGGACTCTTCGTCCGACGTCAAAAATTCTCTCCGATCACTCTCTAAAAATCATATCGAGGCTGCCGAATGTCTTTCCTTTCATATGATAACTTTGTATTTATAGAGCTTTATTAAAGTTTACAAAATCTCAGAAAAATTTTTTCAAAATTCGCAAGGATTTCGTAATTTCCAAAACTAAATCTGGTCTTGAGCCACGACTTGGAATTCTTGAGCCGCAGCTTGGGCTCCTTTTTGTTGTTAGGTCGCAGCTTGAACTCTTTCATGTCGTGGCTTGAGTTTGTTTTCTGCTCATGGGTTGTGACTTAACAATATTGAGCCTCGGCTCGGATGCTACTGTGTGACACTGATTTTATTTCTTTTATTGCACGACTTAAACTACCAAAATATATTATTTTTCATTTTTAATTTCACCTATTTAATTCTTTATCTGCACCATAACTCAAAATAGGTTAAACTTGAAAACTATTCAAAGGTGTAACAAGAAGTTACGCAAATCATCAAAGAGAGAAAGAGAGACAAATGGAGGTTAGGGTTTTGTATCTTGAAAAATAAGGAGAATAAATGTACAAGCTTTAAGAGAAAAGTAAATAGCAAAATATGGTAAGTGAAAAGACTAATATACCCATACAATATAAGATAAATAAAACTAAAATTTCCTAACATTCCCCATCAAACTCACGATGCATTAGTAGAAAGTATCGAGAGTTTGCTATCTAAAAATTGAAAGTATAAAGTAGAATGTGTCTTGGTGAACAAATCAACGATTTGCATGGAAGAAGAAACAAAACGTAAGGTGATAGTATCATTCTGATAATGATGGCGAATGAAATGACAATCTATCTTGATATGCTTTGTGCGCTCATGAAAGACAGAGTTGCGAGTAATCTAAATAGCACTAGTATTGTCACAATACATGGGAGTAGAGTCTAAGAGAGAAACACCCATATCGGCAAGTATCCAACGCAACCAAACAATTTCAGCGGTAGTAGATGTCATCGCACGATATTTTGCTTTTGTAGATGGGCATGGGACAACATCCTATTTTTTGCTCTTCCAAGAAATAAGAGAATCACCCAAAATATACAAAAATTAGTAGTAGACTTGCGATTAGAAGGATCACCACCCCAATCTGCATCCGAGTAGGCACGTAGCTCTAAAGCAGAAGTGGAAGGAAAAAGTAGACTCTGAAATTGAGTGCCCCTAAGATACTGAAGAATACAAAGCACAGCTGCTCAATAAACTGTAGTGGGAGAAGTAACAAATTGGCTAACAATATGAACTGCATAAGCAATATCAGGTCTAGTGATAGTTAAGTACACTAAGCAACCAACCAAGGTACGATACAAGGAAGGATTTGACAATGGAATACCATCTGAAAGAGAATACCTAACATTAAGTTCAGTAGGTGTATCAATTGTGCGAGTATTAAAGAGGCGAGCTTGTTCAAGAATGTTAGCAATGTACTTAGATTGGGAAAGAAGATAACCACGAGGAGAGTAAGCTACTTCAATCCCCAAAAAATAACGTAGAGGACCTAAGTCTTTCATCTCAAAATCAAGGGCCTGTTGCAATTTTAACTCAATTATTCTATCCACATCATCTCCAGTAATAATCATATCATCAATCTATAAAGAGAGAAGAATGCGACTAGAAGAAGTACACTTGACAAATAGAGCAGAGTCATGTGGACTTAAACAGAAACCAAGAGATATAATTACACGAGAAAACTTCTCAAACCAGGCTCGAAGGCCCTATTTAAGCCCATATAGAACTTTCTTTAGTTTGCAAACTTCACCACGCTGATAAGTAACACCGGGTGGAGGCACCATATAGACTTCTTCTTGAAGATCCCCATTTAAAAATGCATTTTTAACATCCATTTGACAGATATGCCATTGATGAACAGAAGCAACTGCAATGAGAGTATAAATAGTAACATGCTTAGACATTGGGGCAAAAGTCTCTTCATAATCCATACTATATTGCTGAGAAAATCCTTTAGCAACCAAGCAAGCTTTATATCGCTCAATGGACCCATCCGATTTAGCTTTGATCTTGTACACCCAACGAGAACCAATTGCAGTCTTCCCCAAAGGAAGGAGAACGATATTCCAAGTACTCATCTTGTATAGAGCAGAGAGTTCTTCAATCATTGTCTGTTGCCACAAAGGATCAAGAACAACCTCTCTATAGGAAGAGGGCTCTAAGAGTTGATGAATAGTAGTAAAAAATGAAGAGAATGAAGATAAATAAGTAGAGTAAACAAAATCAGGTAATTGAACGGACTTATGAGTTTATTGAGGATAACGAGGAGGAGGATCCACTACCATAGGAGCATCTTGGGAAGTAGTAGGAACAGAGGGAACATCAATAAGCTGAGAACCAATATCTGTAGAGTTAGAAGTATCAACCCTGCAAGAATTATTATTAGAAAGAGGTGTGCTTGAAAGATCTAAGTTATGAATTACATGAGTTGGGGAATCATTTGAGTCAGTACAAAAGGGATCAATACAAGTGAGATCAGACTTTTGAAGATTGGAAGAGTCAAAGGGAATAGAATAGAATGGAATATATTCAAGAAATACAACATGATGAGAAATATAAAGTTTTTGACTAACAGAATTATAACATCGGTATCCTTTTTGACCCTCACCATAACCAAGAAAAACACAGATGGCAGAACGAGAAGAAAGTTTGCTACGTTCAACATGAGGTCAAAGAACGAAACAAGTGGAACCAAAAACCCTCAAGGTAGAGTAATCAGGAGCATGGCCAAATAATTTTTCAAAGGGTGACAAACCTAAAGTGATGGAAGATGGAATTCTTTTGATTAAATACACAATAGTAAGAAATACTTCTCCCCAAAATTCACTAGGAACATAGGCAGATAACATGAGGGAAGGTGCAATTTGAACAATATGTGTAATGTCCCAAAATACCGTGTAAATCTATATATTATGTTATAATTAACTTTGATGAAAATATAGTGTAAAAAGTTAAAAGAAAATGCCAAATTGGGAGTTTAGGACGATGGGGACAACATTTGGCATCCTAAACTCTGATCTGTCAAAATGCGGACGCTGTACTGTCAAAGTGTGGATGTTGCGGACGGTGACAGGGTCGTCCAAATGAATTTGTCCTAATTCTAGGACAATTCGGACGATGCGGACGATAGCGGACGCAAAAAATTGGCGTCCTAATGAATCTGTTCTATTTTTGGGACACTATGGATGACTGCGGACGCATGATGTGGACGACACACCACGTCTAAAAGGTTAAAATTGTCCGAAAAATTTGTTTAAATCTGAAGCTTTTCTTCTACCATTTTTCAAATTCTTCGACCTCTTTCTATTTTTCTGCTGAAGACATGTCTGGGAGGTTATCGACAGCTTCTCTTCTTTGATTTCTTTCTAATTTTCTGATGAAGACACGTCTCAGGCAGTTGACGGTGAGGGAAGTGTCTCTAAATGGTTGGACCCTCGCTCGAAGGAAGGGGAGTCGGCTCCTTCATCTGGTGTACATATAGGTGAGCTGGGTCTTCCTATGTTTATCTTCCTTCCCTGTCAAAGTTTCTCTTTTGTTGGACTGGTGTTCGGGTAGGTGCAGTTGTTGATAGAGAAAGGAGAAATTGGGATAAGTGATACGTTGAGTACAACTGGGGAATTGGATTTGTCTACACACAGTAAGGTAAGAATTGGAGTGATGTGTGGCCAGTAAAGGCCTACATCACGGGGTTTGTGTGCTTTTGGTTGCTTTTGATATTTCTATGTGATTTAGTGTCTTATGAAAGACTGAATAAATGTTTGCTTTATTCACTCTGTCAAGATGGAACTCATGCTCTGTTAAATTGGACTCATGATCTGTTAAGATAAGATTTGACTGTTGAATGTGTTAAGTAACGATAGATTTGGAGAAAATTAACATGATTTATGGTAAAGTATTGATAAAGGATAGCGTGAGTGATGGTAAGGATTGGGATGAACTGTCAATGATATGTCTTCAGTTTTGAATTCTGCTCAATTACTATTATTAAGTTTTGGTTCTGTACGTGTGTTAAGTTGTTGGTTAAATTACTGCAACTCAATAAGATAGTGAAAGATATGTTGGTCATGGGAAAAATATAAAATTCCAGTATGTTGTTTGTTGTAGAGATCTATTGAACTGATATGATAAGTACCTTGTGGAGGGTATACGAAAGTAAAGGGATATTACACAAGTTGTAGCTGGTAATGAACGTAGTATGAGTTATGGAAAAACTTAATTGTTGTTCTTCAATGCTATATTATGGAACTAAAATAAGTTGTGAAATTTGTGATATTTCTTTATGTCAAAGCATGAGTAGTTAGCATGAGTAGGTATTGTTTTTATATACACAGCATGTATTTCCTTTCATGCAAAAGTATGTAGGTTCATATGAAATTATTGTATTGTTCTTTTTTTCGGTTCAATAGCCTACATGCATCATCGTAGAAATTATGAAATGTGCTTCATGTTGTATGACATATATAAAATATGTAAATGAACGTGTGGGGGTTCGGGAATAACAATGACATCCCATGACGAAATTACATTGAAATGTTAAAAGAAAAGTTTAAAATGAAATGATTAGAAAGAAAATAGGTTGAATGCGTGGGATCGAGTGTTCATTGTCTCTCGTTCTAAAATCCCCAATGTTCTCGGAACAAAAAGTACATACGGCATGAGGAAGATCATGATATGTTTATGTGTAATTACTTGGCCACATCTTCCTCATGACCCTACGGTGTTTGTCATGTATGTACTTCGGATTAAATTGCATTGTATGGTCATGCATTGCATTACATGCATTACATTCTAATTCTTGCTGAGCATTAGGTTCATTGTTTTCTCCCGTGTTGTAGGTAATGTATTGGATGACAGTGACAATGTGGAGGAGGTATTCCCGGACGAAGTTTTGGATTATCAGCCATTCTGACCTGTTGGTTGTGGTGCATCACCATTAGATTGTGGAAATAGTTATTTTGACGACTGATATAACAATATTTTTACAGACAGAATTTGGTATTTTGGTATGGGATGAATGATGTGATAGAATTGTAGGAAAGGGTGTATTTTGCTAATAGTCACTAATGTAGGCTATCTAAACTTTTTGAAAATGTAAAAATGATAGCTAGAAAACTTTTTGGTAAATTACTGATATTTTGACAATTGTTTTGCTTTAAGTTGTGTAGTTTACTCAGATGACTTATATTGATTGTGAAATAAAAATAAAAAATTTTATAACTATTTTAAAAATATTAAAAATATAAAGGGATTAAAATGAGGGATGTTACAATATGTCTATATTTTCTTTCCGCAACACCATTTTGTTGGGGATGTCGGTACAAGAGGTTTGATGGAAAGTCTCATCTGAAGCAAGCAAATGAGAAAATCTATTAGAGGTATATTCACCACCCAAGTCACATCGAAAACATTTGATAACGACATTATGTTGGGTTTTGACAAAAGCACGAAATAGATGATAAATTTCAAAAAAGTCAAAATGGTGTTTCATAAGATAAACCCAACAATAATGAGTACAATCATCAATGAAAGAGACATAGTATCGTGATCCCACCTTTGTGGGAATAAGTGCAAGTCCCCACACATCAGAATGAATTAAATCAAATGGTGCATGAGCAACAGAAGCACTTTTATGAAAAGGCAAAGCATAAAATTTCTCCAATTTGCAACCACAACAATCTGAAAGATCATGAGTTTGCAATTTTCCTAAAGCTCCCGTAGAGACCAAGTACTTTAAACGAGAAGTAGAAATATTTCCAAGACGAGAATGCCATAAGTAAAAGTTAGAAGAAGAAGAACTCAAACAAAAAGATGACAAATCAATACTAGAAGATGCAACATCAGGAACTCTCAGCTCATCTAAGATGTATAGTTCCCCTGCCTATGGCCTGTCCCAATAAGCTTCTTGGAAAGCGGATCCTGTACATAATAAGAAGAAGAAGTAAAAGAAACTAAGGAACCAAAATCACATAATTGACCAACAGAGACAAGATTCAAAGTAAGATTAGGAATATGATACACATCCAAAAGAGACTAGTTAGGCTTACAAACTGAACCAACACCTGCTAATGGCATGGGAGTACCATTAGCGGTCATGACAGACATAGAAGGTGCAGAATTTACAGATACAAAAGAATTGAAATCAGGTGACATATGATGTGAAGCTCCATAATTAAGGACCCATATATGAGAATACATACCTGATTTGCTACTAGAGGACAAACCTATGTTAGAAGGGGTTGACAAAACTTGTGGCTGCGAGGCAAGAAACTTCTGAAACTGCTCAGTGAGTGTGGTGATTGTAGTACTAGGAGTTGGGGTGCTTCCTGAATCTATGGGTGGAACAACTGCTGCCATATTGGGTGATGTAGGTCTAAAAGATCTTTGCTGTGGAATATTACCAAACTTATAAGGAACTGATTGTTGTGTTGACTGTGTTCTACTTAATAGCTTGGGACTTTGGGTCTTCTAGTGACCTTTTTGCTTGCAAAAACTACACTCGTCTTAGCCGACGTTTGCTTGTGGCTTGTTCTAGTTTTGAGAAGGAAGCCTAGGCAGAACTGCATAAACTGATGAATCAATTGAAGAAAGAATCCTTTATCAATTCGTGACTTCAAGTGGATTTCTTCAGCTAATAACTCATTTACCACAGAATCAACGGACGAAATGAGGTTACGGTGCAAAATTGTGCCACGAAGACCTTTAAAATCATCTCGAAGAGCCCTTCAAAACTGAACCAAACGTTGTCCTTCTCGATGAGCAATATATGGTGCAAATTCTCGTAGCTGCACTAATTCTCTAAGGGCTAGTTGGTCTCAAAGATTAGACATAGCATAATAAAACTCTTGAATATTCATGTTATTTTGTTGAAGAGCACGAATATCAATCTCTAACTGGTATTGCTTCGCAAAATTAGACTAGGTATGTAATTTTTCTAGATAATCCCAAACTTCTTTAGCAGTCTCATACTTTGCAAGTTGGATACCTATTGATTGCAATATAGAATTATTGATCCAAGTGACAATTTTTGAATTACAAGCATCCCAAACATCCAAGTGTTCTACATATTTCTCATCTTAATCATCTCTAGGTTTAACCAATGTTCTAGAAACATATCCCCACATACGTTTTCCTTTCAAAAAATTTCTCATCAAATAACTCAAATACAAATTATTCTGTCCATTCAATTGCACACTAATAGACTGAAGAGAATCATCTTTTTCACCGGCCATTGCAATAGTAACTATCTTTTATATAAAATATATGTGCTAATCAATTAAAGATAGAAACACCAATTACCAATCGATCAAAGAGACAAAACCCAAAGAAAGATGAATCGGCTGAGGCAAGTTGAATCTACGAAAGCTGTGAAATAAATTAGGCTCTCATACCATGAAAACAATTCAAAGGTGTAACAAGAAGTTATGCAAATCATCAAAGAGACAAAGAGAAAAAGAGAGAAAGAGAGACAAATGGAGGCTAAGGTTTTATATCTTGAAAAATAGGAAGAATAAATGTACTAGCTTTAAGGAAAAACGTAATAGCAAAATAGAGTAAAGTGAAAAAGACTAATATATCCATACAATATAAGATAAATAAAACTCAATTTTCCTAACCAAAATTACCAAAAACTCGAGAATAAACATCAAACTTTGCTTAAAATTATGATAATAACTATAATTTGCTTATAGAGTGATCAGAGAGGATTTTTGACGTCAGATGAGGAGACCAACATGCGAGTTACACCTTTACAGTGACATCCAGAGACAAATATTCTTTTTTACTCCTTGTTTCTCTTTGATTTCCTTATATTCATTATGTTTTTCATTGTTAACAAATTATGAGAGTTTAACAAATTAGGGTTTTCGATTTATATAAATAATTGTTCAATTATGGAATATTGAATCTAATAGATAATATGAAAAATATTAGTGAAATCAATCCTCTAGATCTTTTCTGAGTTACAGGTTTTTCATTAGTAATTTGTTTTATTTAGTTATTTATTTTATTTTAATTTTTAAAAAATTAAAATTTTAATTATCCCTATAAAGTTAGAATTAATTAGAACAATACTTAGTAAAATTAATAATTCACCTATTCTATGTGGATTCGACAACGCTATTTATCATTATACTATAAAACTTGACATTGTACACTTGTAGTCTTTTATCACAAAAATCTTCGTACAAGTTTTTGGCGCCATTGCCGGGGAATATTTTAGTTTATAATTTTTGCTAATATTGTTGAAAAATTGATTCTGATTTTAATTTGGATATTTTTTTTTGTTTCAGTTGATCTTTACTTTTGTTTTTGTTTTGTAGTTTATGGGTCATGGCAAAAAATTGCAATTAGTTCCCTTTGGTCGAGAAATTGAAATGACACTACGTGAGATCAGGAGACCAAAAATTGAAGAGGGTGAAAATAGGGCTGGACAAGAAAGAAATCAAGAAGTTCCTAAGCGAGCGATCATATACTATTTCCAAGGCTGGCACATCGACGTCCAATGTGGGCTAAGAGATGTCCAACATGGGTTGAGGGATATCCATCGTAAGGTTAAGAGACATTTGTTATGCTGAGAGACATCTATCGTAAGGCTAAGGGACATCCATTGTAAGTTGAAAGATGTCAATGAGATTGAATGACGTTCATCGTAAGGATGAGGAATGTCTAAAGTGGGTTGAATGTTATCAACTCATGTGCAGCCACATGCCTTTCCAATACCAAATATCAACACTACCACAGACATACATCTTTCTACAAATACCAAGACTTCCATGGCCCCATCACGTTCGCGGCCACATGTCAATAAAAAAATTAAGTATTCGTTGTCCGCAAAATGTTAAGTGTGGAGTTGATATCTATCAAACCAAAAACCAGACTGATAAAGTTGATTCTTAAAAATAGAACCGAATTCCAATTCCTTAAACTTTCAAAACAACCTAATCCAAACTGAATCAATGTGTTCTGGTCCAATTCACCGGCACCAACTCGGTTTTCAACACTCTTACATTTTGGGGTAGATTATTCTTAAATAGACATGAGTTATGTGCTTAAATTTATGGAAGTCTAAGATTTTTATAATAACTTTTGTTGTTCTCTCCCCATGCTCTCATCTTTTTAAAACACGGAGTACTCAGACTTGTCTACCATGCATCACAATACTTCTCTCTATTTGAAGGTCTACAAATATACTCCAGACACTGAAAATATCTTTCATTTTGTACATCATTCTTTCTTTCGAAAAATTTAGTCAATGTAGGGTTGTATCTTTATAAAACAGGAGGCTGCTTAGAGAAGCTTCTTCTACTTATAAAACGTGAAGGCTGAAAGAAAGGGAGAGGATTACAATGTTCAAAATCAATCTGAACCGAACTAAATTAACTGGTTTGGGTTCGGTTCATCTGTTTCAGTTCAGTTTGCACACCCCTATCGTTTATCATATTTTAACATTACAATAATAAATATTTATTATAGTTTTAATAACTAAAATTCAAAAAAAAAAAAAATAACATATTTATATAAAATAATTTAATTTATGTATGTTGGGCTCATTAAGTTCGACTCATTCTGCTCATTGGGCCAGCTCGGTTCGGCTTGTGGCTCGCGAGCTAGCTCGGGTTGAAAATTTTTTGGGGTCAGCTCATTAAGCTTGTTAGGCTCGTTAGCCTCGGCTCATTAGGCTCAGTGAGTCGGGCCTTCACAGACTCGGCTCGACTCGGCTGGCTCGTTTAACATCTCTAGTTTCAATTAAGGGTGGAAATCGTTTATGTTCGAACCAAGAAACCAAACCAAACTGACTACTTTGGGCTGGTTAGATTTTCAACATAAAAAGTTGAATTTAGAATCGAACAAAAAATAACCAAAATTTTCAGTTCGGTTCTCGGTTCTAATGAAGGAAACCCGATTAAAATAGAACCGAACCAAAGTTACAATAAACACTCGACTATTATCTTCCGCAAAATGATGTCGTATTAAAATGAGGGATGTCTGTTGTGGAGTGAGACCTCCGTTGTTTAAAAGGGTTAACTTCGTATTAGGATGAGAGACATTGGTTGTGGAGTGAGACGTTCGTTGTTTTAAAAGGACGACGTCGTATTAGCCTATTAGGATGAGGGACAGGAGACGTCCATTGTAAGTACCAAGTAAAGGGATTAAGGATGTCCACGACCGTCAATGGATGTCCCTCAACCCACAACGGGCATCTCTCAACTTACAACGGACGTCTCTCAACCCAACAGACATCCCTCAGCTTACAACAGTCGTCCCTCAGTGCCCATTGGCTCAGCTTAGAATGGACATCCATATTTGCTTCGTTAGTTAGTTTCCCTCCAAATTATAATTAAATTCCCAATTTCTAGTTTCCACTTTCCAGCCACTAGGGCAACACCCGACTTTACTAACCCTAAAATTAAGTGCAACTCTGTGAGTGAGACTATGAGTGCAAATTTTTGACTGCGACAGACAAACACTTCACACTGCGAACTTCGACTCGAACTCAATGCTGAGAGTTAGGATGAAAAATAGTACAAGTACTAGTACGAATGAAAGTAGAAAAAGAAGCTAAGCATGTGAATCATGAAATTACTTCACTAGAATAAAACCAATAGACCCGGATAACTCTTTGGCAATTTGTGATTACTGTGGAAAAGCATATGCATGTCATCCTGTAACAATCTGGTTTTTCTTACATTTGAAAACGCGTAAAATTTTTAAAAAAATTCATTTATAAAAACAGCATAAGTCTTTGCATTATTAAAATCTTTTAAAAACTATAAACAAGATTCTTTTATTAAAAACCCTTTTTCAAACTGCAGCGGAAATAAATCATATTATTTTCTTTTATAATTAATTACTTTTCAAAATATCTTACAAACCATTTCTTTTTCTTAAATCCATTAGCCTAGCTAGTCACAAGATTCACGTGTGCAAATCCTTTATCAACTGCTCTTTAATTTGTTCTTCTGTTCTCGTGCGTGTACCTAGATCAAAAGACATAAACTAATGAATCTAACGTTCAATAAGTGATATGAATAAAATATCTAAACGCACATGCTATGCCACTTTAAAATATGTATGCGGTTTATGTTTTCATCTTTCTTTTATGTTTATCTTTTACATTTTAATCTTTATCTTTCTGTTTTCTGTTTCTATTATCGTTTTATGACCGACACCTCTAGTATAGCAGCTCCGACTATGACCGAAAGCTCTGCTAGTTGTTGTACGCTACAACGCACAACATTCGGCTAGGGCTACAACCTCCGCCTACTAGCAGTCGTGCCCACCAAGGGCTTAAACAGCCTCACTAACCATTGGCCGATCTGTCAATGTACTTGACCCAACACCTCCGATATAGCAGCTCTGGTTTTGATCGAAAGCTCTGCTAGCTGTTGTACGCTACAATGCACAACATTCAGCTCGGGCTACAACCTTTGCCTACTAGCGGCCGTGCGCTCCAACGCTTAACAGCCTCACTAACCATTGGTCGGTCTGTCCTATTTCCAATTGAGGACCCACTGTGCAATAAAGGCTCGGCTCCAACTGAACCCCCTGATAGCTATTGTGCACACCGATGCACAACGACCAAACCTCAGGAATACACAACTCTAGCTATGACTGAAAGCTCTGCTAGCTGTTGTACGCTACAACGCACAACATACAGCTCGGGCTACAACCTCTGCCTACTAGCGACTGTACCCACCAAGGGCTTAAACGGCCTCATTCACACGTTAGCTGGCCAGTCCCGGCTCCGACCGAGGACCAACTAACAAGCCCACATTTCATATAATCTCTTTTACATTTATACTGTTTAATTTATTTACGTTCTGTTTCAGTTTCCTTTTCAAATCCATGCATGAAAACCATTTTGCGTATTCTTTTGAAAACCATGATGCATGATGCTCGTGAATGTATACATTTTATCATATCAATACTACGATCATACATTCTATCATATCAATACTATGATCTCTAAGCATGCTCATCTACTAAACATATCATTAAAAAAACCTAATTCTAATAAATATCCAGCAAACAACAGTACAATTCATGAAACATGCTCAATATCTGGCCATTCTAATAAAGTAGTAGACATGTTCAATATCTTACTATAAAGCAATAAACAATTCCTAGCTCTTGCGATGTAGGGCTCCAAAGACCAAAACACATGCTTATCACTTACTTGGTTTCTGAAGCAAGTTTAGCTCTTTATCCTTCTCCCATTAATATCTTCAAAATAATTAACATTTATTCATCAATATTTACCAATTATGAACCTCACTTTGATACCGCTATTCCTTGTTCATTTCATAACTGAATACCATAATCAAAATTCTCTAATTCACCTAACAACTTCTATAATCCAAAACTGAATAACCACAGTGGAGTCTAAGCCCATTAACAAACCAAACCCTCAACAATGGCAACCAATACAAATATCCAAATATACAGAATTAATATATCCATTGTAAAGACTTTAAGAAATCAAGATGCAGCTAAACAACATGGTATTATCCATATATTTTAACGTCCCATTTTATCTTAACAGGGCAGTGAATAACAGGGAATCAAATCATCAACAGAGTATACACATGCTCCACAACATCCAATAATAATATCCTTAATTATTTCAACCAAAGCAGTAATTGACAAAGAATCATTTTTCATTAACAGAGCACTAGCCATATTCTTCATCGTCCAAATACCCATATCCAACAAGGCAGTAAATAGAGAACATTAATCCAATAAGGCAGTTTCAACCAAAACAGGGCAGAGAACCATTACCTGCAAAATCCAAAACCCAGGAGCACCACCCTTCACTGCCACACAACTTCACTCATGACCAATAACCAAAACAATTCCAACCAAGCATATTTGTCAAATCTATCATCAAGCAGGGAGCATATATTTGAAGTATTCATCCCAAACCAAACGATAGTATCTATATTCTTAATCCATAATATCCTTCACTATATTATTCCACTAAAATTCATCAAAAGAAGTGAAGAGGGTTCACTTACTAGGAGGATGCCCGAGGGAGAAGTTCACACTCGCAAGCTCCCATCCATCATTTCCTCTTCAACTTCTTCTTTCTTTCTTCTTCCTCGGCAGCCTTCTCTGTCTCTAACTTCCTCCTCTCACACTTTCTCTTATCTCTGTCTCTCAATCCCTCTTTCTTTCCCAAGTCGCATAACCTCTAGAGAGGGTTTCACTCTGCTCTTTCTCTCTTCTCCCACGACTTCTACTTCTCAAGAGAGGTGAAGCTTCCTTAAGAAGCTGCACCATTTCATCCTCAACTGCCACATGTAAAGGAGAAAGATGCATGAAGGGAGCGGAGAAGAAGTCACGCCTAGGGATTTTCCATACGCTTCCTCGGGTAGTCAAACCGTGTGAGATCGGTTGATAGACCGATTGATATGCTATCAACCGCAGTAACGTAAGGTAATATCAAATTTCGTCGTTTTATTTTATTTCATTTCAAATTATTCATTTCTTTATTTTATAAAATCCCCTTTCAATTTATTCCAAATAATAACTTCCAACAATTAAATCTTCATCTAACTAATTTTATTACTCCAAAATAATTTCCCAATTATCATTATTTAATTTTGTTATGGGAAATCGGGGTATTACACATCCAGTAAGGAATGGAACTTTAATTTTGAACAAACATGTAAGTACTTGTAAGAAATTGTTGGCTTGTTTAGACGAGACACATAAAATATTAATATTTTGTAAAAAAGAGATAATAGGAGAAAATTCAGTTTGTTTTTTAACTGTGAAATTATTTAGTGTAGAAAGATGTTGAGATAAGCTTGCTAGAGCGGTTGTCACTGATTAATTACCTCTTAGTGTTGTTGAAAAAAAAGATTTTGTGAATTTGTTGAATGAGTTGGAGCCAAAATTTAGTCTCATTTGCCTTCAGAGCTGGATTCGTGATTCAGATCAACTGACAAATATTTACGAAGCATTGAAAGATGCTTCACAATTTGAAAATGGTAAACTTATTTTTTTTTCTTTTTTATATTAGTTGTTTTATATGTTATTCCAATTGTTTTATTTTTGTAGATTTAGATCATATTATCACGGAAGTGTTGGGAGTAATATGCCCAACAAGCAAATGTAATAGAACACTTTTGTAATATATGAATAAATTTATATTGATTGATATTATGTTAACATTTTATATTATGTTTTATAAAATTCATAGAAAATTCCTTGGTTATTTATGCTAACTTTATATTAGCATATATATTGTATATATGTGGGATAAAATATAAAGAGTAATAACCAAAATATGTCCATGACTTATATTTGAAGTATGGAATCTTCAAATAGTTCATAGTCATAAACATAGTTTATCTCATTAAGAATGTATAGTCATATCCCGACTAAATATGTAGTGACATAAGATAAATATGTTTTATATAATATGATTATATAGGACTGGACCAGATATAATTACATTGTTCTAATAATTTCCGTTAGATATAGAACAATTAATTTTATCATAATGATGGTCATATATGTATGATCTTAATTCGTTGTATTTAATAAACTCCTATTTTTGTTTTAATTTATTCTTTGATTTACTCGGTAAAGTTTTGTACAAGTTACGATTCGTATACCTTGTATATTGGGACTAAATTAAAATGAATAGCTGAGAATGTTAATATCGATACAATGAAATCCATTCCATAGATTCCCTTGTTTGTTAGTTCAAGGATTGAATAATTAGCGCGCAATTCATAATCGTTATGAATTAATTATTCAATTAAGAACTAATAGTAGTCAAGGATAAAGAAGCAATATGAGAGGTTAACGGATGATAAACCTAGCTCTATTGCGAATCTAAATGGAGGGTTAATGCATATGTAATGACTATATCAATGGACATTACTTTAAGTAAAAATACTCTATAGTTTTGAGAGTGCAACTCTAAGTATTTAGTGGAATTACTTTAGAGTTAATAATTATGTTAATTAATATAAAGAGTTTATATTAGTTAACAAAATATTATTAGAGCTTAAAACTATAGGTCCATCGGTCCCTTTGTCACATTCTATCATTATTCGAATAATAGAAAAATGAACAAATAAGATTAAATAATTAATTATTTAATACACTCAATAATAAGTTTATTATTATTATTTTTTCATTAGATGAAATAATTGAATTATTGATTATTCAATTAATTAAGACAAAATGACAAAAGTTGTCAAAGTTAATATATTTGTTATGTTTCATTAAATGAAAAAAATTGAATTATTGATTATTCAATAAAGTAATAAATATAAAGTAACTTTTAAAAATAGTTTTTAAAATGGATTTTGTCAAATTTGAATTAATGTCAAATTTGATTTAATGTAATGACATTTTATTTCCCATAACATTTTTGTTATAAATGTGTTATAACTTAAATGTGTCAAGTGTTGAAATATGGTGAAAAGACTTTTGATTTTCATAACATTTTTATAAATGTAATGAGGAATTTATAGGGTTTTTTCTCTAAATGCCATAATGGCCATTATGAAGAAATACCACTATAAATAGAGGTCAAATTTCATAGCAAAAGAGTTTTTGAGTTTTTGAAATCTTTGAAAAAGAAATCCATTTTGAGAGAAAATTTTTGTCTTCCGTGTTGGCTTTAGTAATTGTTTTCTAAATCCAAATAGATCATCTCATGTGTTGAGAATACGATCTATCATAAATTGAGTGTTATCTTGTTTCGTTCATCACGCCCACACGTGCTTATTTGAGGTAAGGAGGATTGGCGGAGAAGATCGACAGTTGATTTAGTACCCGTGTGAAGTGAGCTACAAAGGTAACATTCTTTATTTTTAGATTAGATCTAAATACATATTATTATTAATATATTATAACAACGATCTATTTATATGTTCATGATAAAATTGTTTTTTCATGATACATAGGTTACGCACGTTAACGTTGTTGTGAACATCGGTAATTCCGCCGTGCGAGGGAACCTAAAAACCAACAGGAAGCAAATAGAGAATAAAGATGCATAATTTGATTTCAGTTTCTAGTTTTTCTCTCAACTCTCAAGTCAAGTGAATGAGCCAATGAAATAATTAACTAATTATTTCATTAATAAATTATGATGCATTCATTAATTGTTGATTTGACAAACAAAACATATATTTCTTGTTCATAAATATATGATTTTTGGATGTTTTTGGATAGTTGTTTAGTCAACGATTCATAAATTATGAGCAAATGAGGAGTGAGATGTCTGTTGTTTAAAAGGAACGATGTCATATTAAGATGAGGGATGTCTGTTTCTTAAAATGGTCAACATCGTATTAGGATGAGGGACGTCCATTATAAGTAGAGGGACGTCCACAACGGTCAACAGACGTTCTTCAACTCACAATAGAACATACGTCCCTCAACCCACAACAACTCAACGAACATCCCTCCACCAACAATGGATGTCCTTCAACCCAATGTTGAGTTAGGATGTAAACCGAAAATCAAACCAAAACCGAATAGAGCAGTTTTTCTCCTTAGTTGATAGGGTTTCAGTTTTAATTTTCCTAAATCGAATCGAGTCGGTTTGGTTCTAATTCCATCCAAAACCAAACCGAACCTATTCCACCCATAGTTTCAATCAGTGTGTAACTTTAAGCATGAAAATTTAATAATGCATGAAATTAAATTTACGTAAGCAAGTATTTTTACTTACTGAGTTTATCTCACTCTTAGTTTTGTGATGTAGGTATATTTTTAACTGGGGAAGAATTAAGGATGATTGAGGATATTCCAGAGGTAGACGAGTATATAGAGGAAGACATCATCTGGTCAAAGGAATAATTTTTTGTTTAGTTTTCATATCATTTTTTTATAAATAAATTCCGTTGTAATTTTTAAACATTGCGTAATTGAATTTCTATAAACTCGTTTTTATTAATATTGTGTTGAAGATTATTTCTTATTTAATTTGGTTAGTAAATGAAATTTTAATTCGGTTTAGGGTTTAGTATTTTTAATGTAATGAAAGTATTTAATCAAATAAAGTTTATTTATTATTTTGAGTAATAGTAAATTAAATAAACACCTCCTAATATTTATTTCTTGATTTCTCGATTAATTAATGATTTCGACATCTTCAAGGACTTACAAATTTTAATTAAGGTTTTCAATAAACTAATTTAACATAACATTTCAATAAATTTTGAGGTTTTAAACATTAGGAAAAAATAATTTTTTGGGGTGTTACAAGAGGTGACTGATTGGGTTTGCGAATCGGAGACAAAGTAGAATGCTGGCGACTCCCTTCACGGTCGGAGACTAAGGCAGGTTGACGGAGAAGCAGACCGACGACTAGGTAGCTTCGAAAACTAACAAAAGTCAAGGCTTTGAACTGCTACCTTCATGTGTGATAGACAGTGACGAACGACAAGATGCAGTTCACAAGGAGTGCACTCGACTTTGGGACGACAGATCGACAGGGATAATCGATTGGGTAGACCCTTCTTCGCAATGGGAACGAGGTCATCTCGATGACAATGGCACCGACCTCTCTTGCTCGGCATGGCGGTAGGGGGCTTCTCCTTCTTAATAGACTGTAGCTTCTTTCTACAGAGGAAGAAGACATGGGCAATAGCGGGAAAACTTCCCCTTTCTATTTTTTTTATTTTACTTTTTCAAATTTTAATTTTTTACCAAAATTGCAAACCCCTTGTTCGATTTGAGTACCGAAACTTTCAACCTTGTTTTGATACCATTTGTTGAGAATCGAACACGAAATCAAAAAAGAAAAACACGAGAAAATAAAGACATCAAGATTTATGTAGAAAATTCTTATGGGAAAAAACCACAGCAAAGTATAAATTCACTAATAATAAATTAAGGTACAATAAATTTTATGATTCAAGCATCAATATATAAAATAAATAAAAAAAAAACCCTAATTTTAGATTCGAGATCAACCCGACTTTGGTTTACACCAAACTCTAACAATTATTTTTCAAACATATAAAATATTGTAAATCTCTTTTAACATATTAATTTACCAAAACAATTGCATAATATTTATGACAATTGATTATTTTAACAACATAAATCATAATGAATATTAATAAATGGTTACATTACTAAAAGAGCTCGAGTCATTAAGGCTCAAAAACAGTTGAAAAGCTTCCTCTCAATTTACTCTGAAATATAATAATAAAGAAAATTAACAAAACAACAATTAAATTATGATATTAATGACAAATTAACCACTAAACAAATTTTGCTAATAAATAAAACACTCAACTATAAGAAATGAACGACGCAAATATCGCCGTTAACCTGTTGAAAGAAACATTAAATTTTAGAAAAAGGGTAGTGCTAAATCTGCTCTGCAATTATAATTCTACTTCAGTTTTATGTTGAAATCACAATAATTGAAGCAATCTTACTGCGAAGAAGACGCCAAAATCTGATTCCTCGTGCGGGAAGCTCTGACATGGTCTTCTCGTCATTGAACAATTCTCACGTTTTCAATTTTCTGAAAATCTTTTCTGGCTCACCCCTCCTCTTGATTTCACTCGTCCAGTTGTCATCACCATCTTCTCTTTCATCGTTCCTTTGTGAAACGTTGTCTTTCCGCAACAGAAAAATAATATTTATTATTTTCTATTTCAATTACTCACTTTCCATATCGAAAAGATAACATTTCACATGGGAAAGAAAACGTTTTTTAACGGAAAATATGAAAGCAATGTTTGCGCCGTTCATTTATCATAATTAAATATTTTATTTGTTAGCAAAAATTGTTTAGTGGTTAACTTATCATTGATCCCATAGTTTGGTGGTTGTTTTGTTAATTTCCCTAATAATAACATATATTTCTCTTTAAATCAATCATCTAAAAAATTGAATAAAAATAATTTCCAATATCTAACAATCCCTCATGTGTCGATCTCCATGGGTGATTCATTATTTCGCCTAATCATGTTTTTGAACATGAAAAGATTATGCGACTAAACAAATTTTTATGGTGAAATACATCATTTCTAAAAGAAGATTATGTAAATAATTACTTGAAATTTCATTTATTATATTTTATTGGATCGGATATTATTTTTTCAGAAGAATTAGTCATTAATCCATGCTTCATCTTATGAAAAATATGTATACTCTATTTAGTAAGTACAGAAATATCAATTTTGGATATTTATAACTCAATTGACAATTAAAAGAAATGTAGATCGACTACTACTATTATTATTATTATTATTGTTGTTAATAGGGTTATTATTATTATTTAATTATGAAAGCCATCTACAGTAGCTTCGGAATAATATTCAGGAGAAGAGTCTGGGGAAGGTGGAGAGCGTCTTTGACTGGGCCCAGATGGAGGAACTGGACCCTTTGGATATTCTCCCACATTGATCTTCTCCATCTTCATCATCCAACCCCACTTTCTGGATATTTGTGCAGGTTCTGTCACTTTTGCGAGTTTTTTTGCTTCTCCTCCCACGGCGGAAATTCCCAGAATCAATGCAAGTACCAGGAAGAAGGACGGAGACACCACTTTCTTACCAACAAACGCCATTCTGATTGCTACCCAAAAACAAGAATAGCAAGAGAAATCTTTCTTCGTCTCTTTCTTCTTTTGGGTAGGTTGTATTTCTTCGTGCCCTCTTATATAGAACTGTTCTTCCTTTTTACACTCTGTATTATTTGGATTTGGTGCCCTTCAATTGGTTGCATGCCGTTTTGGCCTTATGTTTGATCAAATATGGTGTTAGCCTTTTATGGCAGTGAAATGAAATCTGAAACTGAATCATTTATCGTCATGTTTATAAAGTTTTATACAATGACTCGTATATACAATCAGAATTGCGTCATCAACCATCCAACCTGATCGGCCTGAGGAGTTAGACCGAGCCGAGATCCTGCCTGGTCCAAGAAGGCGAGCAGGCTAGCTGGCCTTAATTTTACATTATTATTGATCATATATTTTAATAATATAAAATAGATGCATGTTAAAACTAAAATTAATTAAAAGGTCATTGTTTTTTAATATTGGAAAAGAATATAAACACTGAAATTTGTGCAATTTATATTATTACGTATAAAGTCATTTTCATATTATATTTTAAATTATTGTTTTGGACAAAACGAATATATATTTTTCAAGTATCAGCAATTTAAATTTTTTCGTCAATTTATCTATTAAATTCACTTTATGTATATCATTTTTCCATTTAATAAAATGTCATTATCCAATTTTTATCTCGATTCCAAAATCCTATTTCCCGATTGACATAATTTAAAATTGTCAAATAAGAAATTAATAAAATTCAAAATCATATTACAAATCGTCGAATATATTATAAAAAGAGATAAAACACTTGAATATATACGAATATATTATAAAAAGAGATAAAACACTTGAATATATTGTATTGCGTACTAGATTTAATAAATAAATTAATATTAATATTCAAATTATTGATAGTTGAAAAATAAAGATTTTGGTAAAAAAAAAAGTTTAAAATTTAATCTATAAATCACCCCAATAAATTGTATTTTACCAATAATAAAATTAAAAAGATTTCAAAAGTGTGAAATTATAAACTCTTTTTCTAAAGTAATAGATCTATTGATCAATATCAGTTTTTGTGACGTGGCACGATCTGAATAAGCAGAGTATTGTAAGCCTTGTAACACAGAATAAAATTCCTCCAAAATGACGCCTCTCTGAAATCCCTTCTCACCTTTCGCCTTCCTATCGATCTCCTTTGTTTCAGCGGGGAGGGGGGGAGAGGGAGAGAAAGAAAGGAAATTTGGAATTAGAAGGGTTGGACATCGGTCTCAATCAAGAAGATATGGGCGGAGGAGTCTTGAGAGGGGCAGCGAAGGTAGCCGGAGTTGGGGCTGTTGCCGGTTGTATTCGAGGTGTACCGGCGGTTCCACTGCTGGAGCAACCGGTACGCAGCGCCTCACGGCCTGTATCATCGCAGCTTACTTCGAAGGCTACCTCAGGTGCTGAGGTGAAGACGGTTCAGAGACCGGCTTGGGAGATCGATGACTGGGCGTTTGCCGTTGTGGAGGAAGAACAGGTTGGAGAGCCACTTCCTAGGATTGTGTTCTCTGCGGTTCCGAACTTTCAAGAGGCAAAGGAGGCTACTATGGAACTGAAGGAGGCTCTCGATAAGTATAATTTTTCATTAAAGTTTGATTTTTGAGTATTACTACTGCCTTTTCTTCTTAATGATTTTTGCTTTGGGGAGAAAAGAATTCTTTCTCCTAGCTGAGATGCAATAATTTCATGAAATAAATTATTTGAGCAGTATTATTTGTGCCGAATGAATTCCAACGAACTCTGTAACTTCTTGCTCAAACTTGCTGGAGATCTTCGGATTTGGCTTGATGCTCTTTAATTTCGTTTATCAGGTTTTGACGTTTGTTTAGGCTGGCACTGGATCCCTCTGTTTTCATTTGGTTCGAATTCACTTTCTTTTGCAAAAGAACTCTGAAATAAGATGTTATTTTTACTTTCAAGTCACAATTTCACTTTTTTTATTGGTTTTTATCCAATTCCCATGATGCAGTGATTGTGTTTTTAGTTTGCCTGAAGGGATTTCAATTGTTAACTACGCAAATGAAGTTAGATTTGTTGTGAATTTGGATGATCTCTTAACGGATATACTTTTTATTGTTTATCTAGTGTTTATCTGTCTTCACACAGTTCCTCTGGAACTGACTCTTCATTATCTGAAATGGAGACCAAGTCTTGTCTGCAAAGTACACAGAATTCTGGAGTGTCTGGGCATGCTCTTCAGGCCTTTAGATTGCTCAAGGAAAGCCCCAACGTTCAGGTAATTTTGAACTTACTTTTGGAAGATATAAACTCTCTCTTTATATCAAAATTCGATTTCATTTTGTCCAACTTTGAAAGATTGAATGATCGCCTATCTGTTATAAATTTGCGCCTCTTATTCCCTTTTGATTGGTACCCCTTTGGCTGAAACAGTATTTTTTGTCATTAGTAGTTTTTCTTCGCCTTTTCCCCATGGTTATTGGCTTTTAGCAAACCACTTAAGCTTTGGCATTCCTTTATTAACTCCGAAAATTGTATGGATGAACTTAATTTCTTAACAAAGGCTGTTTTTAGATTATGATGCATGGTTTTTGTTTTTCTTAGAATGTTGTAGCTTCAATTGTTTCTGATAATAATGTCTGGAGAGCTATTTGTGAAAATCCTGAGCTCAAGAGTTACATGCAGTCATACCAAACTGGTAAGAATGCGTCTAAGCTTAATATGTTCATAGTTTGCCAGTTTCTCCGATTTTCGTAACTTCTGTCTTTCTCGTAATTAATCCAGAATCGAAGCAGCTGATCTCTTCTGCAGAGTCCCATTTTCATGAAAGTTCAGTGAAGTTTGAAGATGATTCTGATCCTAAATCAACTGAAAGCATGGACACTAACTTCATGATTGAGCTGAAGAACTTGGGAAATAGAGTTATTAGTATGGTGAGTAATCTGCAGAGTTATATTCTTAACCTTTTTGGGTTTTCAGCATTAGAGAACAAACCTTCAGATGATGACAAAAACACACAAGATTGGAATTTAGTTGGATCGTCCGTCATGGGATTGGCTGTTCTGGTTGCCATGGTTGTCATTGTGAAGCGAGTCTGAGACTTATTTTCAGCCTTCTAAAATTTGTCGAATTCACTGTTCGAGGTCAGTGTTTGTGTAGTATTTAAAATGTGGTCAGATTGATGTCGAATTATGATATGCAAAACGCTTTTCGATATGATATTGTCATGGTTTTGCTTCAAGTGTAGAAATAAAACTCGACAAACAACAGAAACATGCATGGATCAATTTTGCTTGCTGAAATTAACTTATTTGGGAAGTTCAAGTGACGTTCTTATTCTCTGTAATTTTGTCTGGGCAGTTATGGTTTTAACTTGATTACAAAATCTAACTGCAAGAAAGAAAAAAGGGGAAACTTTCAGGTTAGGATCTTGATTGTAATGGAGACCTTCATGCTCTAATGGCGGCTCCCCTACTTTCCCCATCTTCCATGCCACCCATTGTATCATACAAAGGCTTATTCAGTGTCTCCGGCAAGTAAAATGCCAGAAAGCCGCCAATGGCACCGCTCACTGCAAACACGAAAAAGGGCAAACCACCGCCCAAAATAACCACAAAAGGTGCCAAAATTGCTCCCATTTGTGCCGCTTGAGTGGCACATCCAAGAGCTGCGTTTCTCACGACGGTTGGAAACAGCTCGGCCGTGTAAATGAAGAGCAGATTATAAGTCCCTGCCATTCCGAATATCCCTAAAATTCCACACACCATTTTCACTATCTTCCATATTCCTCTGTTTCGTGTTAAGCTTCCCAGAAAGCAGAAGAACGCACTAAACCAGAGCGTTCCAATCCCTAATGGTTTTCTCCCCAACTTGTCTAATAACAACGCCGTAATCGTAAACGCGGGCATTTCTGCAACGGCGTTGAGGAGGACGTTGATGTAAAGGTTTGTCTCGAGGTTGACGACGTTCAAGCTCAAGCCGTAATACACGATCGAACAGAGGAAGTTAATCATCACGACGAGAAACAATCGAGTCCGCGTGACGGGCGAACGAATCATATCGAGAAGAGAACCACTTTTTGTTGCCTCTTCGCCTTTCTCTTTACTTCCATGGTCCACATCTGAATGAGCTTCCTCGTCTAGGGCTAAAATGACTCCCTCGGGAAGATCGTTTCCGTTGGACTTGGCGATTTTTCGCATAATTTCCATGGCTTCGTTGACTTTCCCGCGGATGAGGTACCATCTCGGAGACTCGGAGATAAAAGGAAGAACCAGTAGAAGGAACAAGAGGGAAGGAATGGTGGAAGCGATGTAGAGTTGTCGCCAAGACTGGAAAATGTAGGCTATACCTGAGAGCAAAGCTATTCCGGTCGAGAAGAAGTAGAAAGTAGACATTCCGGCAGCGCCGCGTTTGGAGGGTCCGATGGGCTCAGTTGCAAGGACAAAAGCACAGAGACCAACCCCTCCGGTGCTGAAGCCGGTGAGAAATCGGAGAAGAAGATGAATCAAGTAGTTTGGAGAGAATGCAGTTGAGCAACCAAAGACGGTGTTCAATATGCAAACTACTGTCAACGAGCCTTTTCTTCCCAGAAATGAATCTGAAAGGTGTCCAAACACGCCAGCTCCTGAAATAGAACAAATATACGAAGAACATTGATTCTACGCCTTCATTCATATGCTGCCATCACCACATATTCTTAAAACAATGTCTACTTTCATTTCATTGCAGAATCCAGACATTGAACTTTTAAAATCCACTATGGTAAAACACAGAACAAATTGCCATTTGGGTGACAAATTGACTTGCAGAGAAGCAATGGGAACTTCTATCCATAAGTTTAAGGACTAATATGCAATTTATCCTATCGATTATTTTCAACGTACCCTTTAAAAATTTCAAAATATAACTTGTGCTAACACAATTTAAGATAAAATAAAGTAGAGTTACTTTGAAACTAACACAACATCATAAAAAAAGAACACACTAATATTAAATTTGTCTCTTTGTCAAAGTTGTGTGCTCAAGGACAAGAAGAGTTGTAGATAAACATTATCTTTTAACGTGCTAAAGTTATGTGCATTCAAGGGACTCATCAACCTCTTAATAATTCATTATTCTTCACCAATGCCGGCGTTAAGATAATGCGATTATTGCAAAAAGTATAAGATGGAGAGCATCGATATGAAAAACAACAAAAAAGACAAGAAGTTAGATAAGGAAGAGAGAGAGAGACCAATCATGCAACCGCCGAAGAAGAAGGCCTGCACCAGACCAACTTTATATTTTTCACCACAGACCCAACCAAACTCAGCCACCGTCGAACTTCCCGTCCCGGCGACCCACGCCCACGATCCCGGCTCCAAACCACAAACGCTCTTAGCCGTCGGATCGCAACCAGACCCGTTCACGCACCTCCACTCTGGTTCTCGATCGGCGAAGATCATCACCATAGTGTGAAACGCCTCCAGAGCCCACGCCAAACTCGTCAGCACAAAGTGTCTCAGTTGCCACGGCCCAAAGTCACCGGAAAACTTCTGTAGCATCTCGTCGACGGTGAACTTTTCTTGGTATTGATTTCCACCTGGTTTACTCTCCGACGAGATGAGTGGTGACCGGAGATCAAAGCTCCGATCATCGGCCCGTGGCCCTGAAGGTGCAGCCATGTCTGGTTGTTTTGGAATTGCTCTAAATTTAGTTCCAAGGGGAAATTATTGTTTATGTAGAAATCGAATGAGAGGTAGGAAATCAGCTTTGTTCAAAAACAGAGAAGATGGAAAGCAATTAAAGGACGTTCATTTAAGAATCAAAGAATCTTCTCCGAATATTAACTATTAAATTTGAAATAAATAATCTGACTTTAAAAAATTGAGTGGATTGTTTGACCTTTCTTTCATAATACAGTCAACGTGTCACGTTTTTTAGTCACTATCATAAATGGTAAATATTTAAAATAAGATATTATTTTTTAAAAATAATATTATCTTGTAAAGAATTATACACTTGATCAACTTAAATATGTTCCACGTAAATAACATCCTACAAATTTTTATTTTTCAAATGAAACATACGCTTGACTCATTGATCATTTAGCAATTAATAATTGTAATTGTTGTCATTAGTCAAATAAAATCATATTAGTAAAATATTATTTTAGTAATTCATCTATCAAAGTACTTATAAATAATAGGTCATTCCATATTTAATAATATTATGTGTTAAAAATTTTTAATTTTATATCATCAATTTAAAAAAATGGATTAAAGAAACGTATCATGCCGTGCGTGACTTCTTTGTATAATTAAAAATAAAGAAACATATCCGTAATTAATAATTCAAAAAGTGCAAAATGACAACCCAACAACCGTAATCAACTATCATATATTTTTTTTTTAATAAATTAACCACTACACTATAGAAAAAACTCACCGTTAACAGCATTATCACTATTGTCGTTAAAATATAAAAATATTGACTTTGATCTACGATGGCTCGTCTACTAATTTGCTGTGGCTCTAAATTTTAAAAATAACCTTATAACATTGATGGCTCGCCGCGAATCATACACGACCCACCGCAGGTTGACAATAAATCGTAGCAGATTAATACTGATCTTGTAACGACCTGATTATTTATTATATTTTAAAATCACGTAAATTTTAAAATTTTTCTTTTACAAATATAGCGGAAGACTTTAAAGACAATAATTGAAATCTGTTTATCAAAACCTTTGTAATTTATCAAACCTTAGTTACAAAGCACAACGGAAAATTTAAGAAACAAAACATATTATGAACACAATAATTTTCTTTTACAATTTAAATACGAAACTTTTACAAAAAATTTTTCTCTTTCTTTATCTTTAGCCTAGCCAGCCACAAAATTTAACCGTATAAATTCTTCATCAACTATTTTTAATCTGTTTTCGTACGTATATCTACGTCAATAAGAGTTAACTAATAAGTTTAATGCTCAATAAATGATATAAAATAAAATAAATATGCAATGCATTTTGAAAATCCTTTTTCATTTTAATGAAATGTATTTTAGTGTCTTATGTCACCAGTTGGATCGGGTGTTTGTGGATGGGCAGCAATGTTTCTTGTTCCTCTTTGTTTTATGCTTGCTGTGAGGAGATTGCCGCAGTTCGTTCGCGAACTCGTCGGGACCGGCCGCTTTGCGTAGCAGGGCTTCCCGATGTTTCGTTCTTTTTGGAGGAGTTGCTGGGAGCAGCTTCTTGCTTCGGGGCAAATTCCGACCGCGTCGAGGGCTATTCGGGCGGAGCTTGCGTTCGTGAAGGAGTCCGCGATCTCGACCGCCTATTTGTCGAGTTGATGGAAAAGGGGATTGTCTTCGTGGGCAATTTCTCCTCGGCTGGTAGTCGCAGAAATCGTTCTCCTCGGTTGATTTTCAGGAAATTGTAGGTAAGAGATTTTATGTTAAGGCTAGGTTAGTCGGTATAGGAGATTGATGGTTGATGCAAGGATTAAATTTTATGTGTTCGTTTTCCTCTAATCCTCTATTCTGCCTCCGTTTAGGGAAATTCAGTGACCGATTAATTTTGGTAATCGCCGACTACATTGAATTTCCAGGTAAGGGACTGTAAGTGTATGATTTGGATGGCAATAGGCCCTGCATCACAAGGTTTAGAATTTTGCATATGTGTGTTGTTGCCCTCCCCGAGTGTCTGAGAAATTCAATAGATGATTTTGTTTAGTTATTGTTTTGATGTGGGAGTTTGAGGAATCGGTTTAGGAACTGAAATAGTCTCTTGTTCATGTCCGTATAGTGTGTATGACTGAATAATGTTCAAGTTGGAAATTTTAATGCTGTCATATATTGTGATTGCTGTCCGCATAGGGAGGTTGGAATCTATCCTAAATAAGAACTAAGAAAACCTGCTTTTGTGCTGTTTGTTTAGCTTTGAAGATCTGGATATGGTTTTGTGGGAAAGTAGAAATCTGAGTATTATATTACAGTAACTTTTGCCTCAATGATTAGAGTTTGAAAGCTGTTTATAGCTTGTATTGTTGGAATTAGCAAGTATAATTATCCATATCCCCTGACTCTCGGATAGAGATGTGTTGGTTGATCTTATAAGTTTTCTGTTATGATGATTTACCACTCTATACATACATTAAATTCATGTCACGGTACTGAGGATGATAAATAACCAGTTGAAATTGTTAGGAAAGGTTTTAAATGTTACGTAGCTGTAACTTGGTATTTAGTATTGTATTACGGCATTTTTCTTCAAGTGTTATGAAGTTGCTGTAGATGTTGCTTAAGAGATGTATAATTGATGTTATCTTGGGTTAATGTTGGGGATCTGAACTTGTTAATGTCCTGGATGTTGAGATTACTATTAGGATTGTGATGTTGTTTGAGGATTTATGGTAGTTGTTAGATAATTTTGTTTGTGATGATAAATACGCTTGAGAATCTGTGACTTTATTTGTATAATTTTCCGTACACTGTGTTAATGATTGATATCGAGGATATGTTATAAGATGCTTATAGTTTTCTGTAATAGACGATAAACTAGTTATTATGTCATGAATATGTTGATTGATACCATGTTACTTGAGGATGTGATTAGATGGTCATTATATATCATGTGCATTCTATACATCACGTTTTTCAAGAAAATAACGAAAATAATTTTATGCATATGTTTTTATGAAACAAAATCTTAAATATGAAATAAGTTAACTGTCCTGTGTGAGGTGGACTTAATGGTGTCAACTAAATAAACGTAAAAGATTGTTGTGGGCAGGATTCGAGTTGGCTGAGATGGACCAAATGGTGTCACTGTCTCTTAGACTGATGTCCCACAACGATCAGACTGTAAAGTAAAAGAAAAAAAAAATAACATAAAAGAAAAGATTGATGACCGAAAGGACTATTTTATGTGCTGCATCTTATAGTCATGTCACATATTGCATTTTGCATGTTACACGCTTTATGTTATATTTCTTATTGAGTATTAGACTCATTGGATGTACATTGTGATGTAGGAATTGCTAAAGATTAAAGAAATTGACAAAAAGAACTTGTTGATAGTGTGGTTGAAGAGGAGTTCTCATGGGCCAAGATAGAACGTGGTCGAAGCGGACTTGACCGTGTGTGAGAATTTAAGAAAGATGAATTTTAATGACATAAATACTTTTTTAAGATTTATTTTGTTAGATTTAAAAAGAAAACAATTATAAATGTTTTTGGGCTATTTTAAAAGATGAGTTTTATCACGTTTAGTTCCTAAATGAATTTTTTAAATAATTATGCTGCATGATTTAAGTGAATATGAAAAATTAAGTAATAAATGTTAATTTTTACTAAGTTCTAATTTTGAAATAAGTTTTTCATAAAAACTTTCTTCGAGTTTCTAAAAGACTCAGTTTTCTACGAATGTAATGTAAATAATAAAAATAAAAATAAAATGCTTAATGTTACGGGGTGTTAAAGTGTCACTTTTTTAGTTACTATCATAAATGATAAATAATGAAAATAAGATATTATGTTTTAAAAATAATATTATCTTGTAAAAAATTATTATTTGAGCTCAGGAAAATGACAAATTAACCATCGTATTTTGTGATTAATGACAAGTTAACTACTAAAGTATTTTTGTTAACAATTTAACCACTGAACTATGAGAAATCACCTTCATTTTCTCATTTTCTGTACAATGGTTGGTTTTGTCATTTTCTCTTTGAGTTATTGATCTACTTAAATATGTTCCAAGTAAATAACTTATCATATAAATTTGGGTAAATGACAAATCAACCATCATAGTTTGAGGTCAATGACAAGTCAACCACTATGGTATTTTTTTTAACAAGTTTACCATTGGAGATGCGAAAATAACAAATCTCACATCGCGGTAACTTTCTCCTTTACTAAGTTGACGGCAGACACGTGTCTTGCACTAAAACTACGAAAAAAAGGCACTGACCGCATAAAACGCGGTCTCTCTGAGTAAAACGCGGTCTCTCCACGTAAAAAGGTGGTCTGTCGAGTCAGGAGAGACCGCGTTTTTACGCGGTCTTTGGGCAAGAGGAGAGACCGCAAAAAAACGCTGTCTCTCTTGACTCGAGAGACCGCGTTTTACGCTGTCTCTGGGCAAGATGAGAGACTGCGTAAAACGCGGTCTCTCCTGACTCGAGAGACCGCGTTTTTAAGCAGCCTCTTCTCTTGCCAGAGACTGCGTTTGTGCGGCGTCAGGAGAGAGAGACGCCGCACAATTGTGCGGCGTCTAGAGAGAGAG
>CM039474.1:28302183-28321290 GCA_022433065.1 Begonia loranthoides | reverse complement strand
GCGTAAAAACGCGGTCTCTCCTGACTGACAGACCACGTTTTTAGGCGGAGAGACCGCGTTTTATGCTGTCAGTGCCTTTTTTCGTAGTTTTAGTGTGTAGTTTTAGTATGAGACACGTGTCTGCCGTCAACTTAGTAACAGAGAAAGTTATCGCAATGTGAGATTTGTTATTTTCGCATACTCCAATGGTAAACTTATTAAAAAAAATACCATAGTGATTGACTTGTTATTGACCTCAAACCACGATGGTTGATTTGTCATTTACCCTATAAATTTTTATTTCTTAAATGAAACATAATCTTGACTCATTGATCATTTAGCAATTAATAATTGTAATTGTTGTCATTAATAATAGTACCCACCAGCCTAATAATATACTACAATCACTTTTGTTTTTGTTTTTTTTTCCTAAAATAGAGTATATTTCTCTAATTAGTCAAACATATTACTTGATCAGAAGTAAACTAAGGAGGGAACTGAATGTTTTGCCAAAATATGGAGGTAGTAGTATAATTAGGATATTATTTTATATTTTCTAAAAAAATATATTGGATAAAAACATTATTTTATCTTTTTAAATATAGGTTTACTGATTTTATATTTTCATGCATTTAATCTTAGTAAAATAACATAATATTAGTAAAATATTATTTTAGTAATTCATCTATCAAAGTACTTACAAATAATAGGTCATTGCATATTTAATAATATTATGTGTTAAAAATTTTCAATTTTACATCATCAATTTTAAAAAATGGATTAAGGAAACGTATCATGCGTGACTTCTTTGAATAATTAAAAAAAAAAAAACATATCTATAATCAATAATCCAAAAAAATACCCAATTGATATATTGAAGCAAATAGAAACATTTATTATATGGATCATAAGATTGGAGATTACATAATTTAAAAAACGCACGAGAAGGCCAACCGTTAACAACTTTATTGTAACAAAAGATGTCACATGTTTTTATTTTACAGTATCATATGGTAAGCTAGTCACCAAATTTCGAAGGCGGCGAGAATCAAAGTGGTACAGGGTCTATAAATAGAGAGGTAATGTAACGTTTAGTTTCGCCGTCTGCAATCGTGTATCCATCTTCGTCCCTGTAGTAGACATGACTTGCCCTAGCAAGATTAACAATGGGCGACAACACAGTCATCGAAAACTCAGTAGATTTTAGACAACACTCTATATCCTTCCACGCATCATTTACTCGCTTCTCTAGGGCAATGATGGCCTCCTCCTCCGAAACTCCATATTGTTTGATGTAACATTCCATGGCAGATGCTGTGTGGTCCCGAGCTTGCTCAAACTAAGAAAAAAATAAACTTTGAGTTAAAACTCTCTCTTCTTAAATAAGATTTTTTTTAGAAGAATTATTTTAATATTAATATTTTTGTTCATATCTTATGGGAGACGATGTCATTCATGAGCCTTGCGATGATTTTAGCCGCCCGAAGAATCTTGGGGTTTGTAAATATCCAATCAAAAGCCTCATTTGGAATGACATCTCCCATGCTAAGAAAGACAGTGACTGAAAAACATCGATAGCAAGTGGTAGGCAATGCAAACTCAAAATACCCATCAATGGTGGGTATATGGCCTGCATGGAACCAATTTGCTTCACCAAACAAGGCCTTTGCTTGTCCTTTAATCTGTTGTTTTATCTTTTATACAGATAAGTTCAAGTCAAAATCGGCTAAATCCAATGATTATTCTTCGGGTTGATGCAAGAATTGGTACCCCATCTTTTGCACGGAGCATTCGGAATGATTCACTCTCGATTCCATTCTCTCTTTCAAAATCGGCATAAAGACAACACTTTCTGGTGACAAAATTTAAGGTAGTCAGGGAGTTGATCTTGGGCGCTAATATCCCACCTGAAAATTAGATTAATGATGTCTAAAATCATTTCCTCGTTGATTAAAAATATAGTTGTTAGGGTTTTCTTCTTGTATAGAACCTATCAATTGCGTCTAGTCAGGAGTTCAATTTCTTCGGGTGTGCCGTGAACGTCGTATAGATTTGTACTTGTTATTTATTCCATAAATTAAAAGAATTCTTGGTTTGTTTACCTAGAAATTTCTTTAAGTTCCTCCTGAGTGAAGTTTTTGAAATATATTATAATTGAGTTTTGCAAAGGTAGGAAGGACATCACTGCGAGAGGGATCTTCCTTGTAAATCGACATGAAGTGCCTCGCTTCAAGCCTCAGCATGCCTCGTCGGAGAGGATGCTTTAGAGCATAATTTACTTCTTCAGAAAGAGGGTAGCTTAACTTACCTACAATGGCTTCCAATTTTTTTGTGGCAAAGTTAAGTGCTTCATCGAGTATATATTCTCCATGAACACTAAAATATGCAGCTTCATACAAACTGAATAGTCCTCTCACATCTTCAGTTAGACTTTCCTTGAATTTTTCATCACTGTTTATATATTTTTTGAATATATCTACTCAAATCAATTGAAATCAAAAATGAAAAATCATGTTCGACACGATATCGATTCCAACGAAGATGAATTATCATCAATACGTACGGGTTGAAACTTTGTAACCCTGTCGTCTGAGCAATCGAAAGAGAAGAGCATCCCATTGAAGATTGTGATCATTTTTGTTAGGGTTTAGTGTTACCCGGATTCTAATTGGGTCAGGCCGGTTTGGCCCACATTGGAGGTTTCCTAATTCCTGTAGGATTATGGTTTCCAATTTCAGTATGACTAGAGTTTCCTTTAATTCCTATAAATATATGCTTGAGCCGCAAAGCTTGTTGTACCGATTTCCATAGTGATTTCTCCTCTGCCTGTGGTTTTTTTCCCATCTTGAGTTTTCCACGTAAATTCAGTGTCCAGTGTTTTCTCTTTCTCTTTTTCAAATCTCGTTCGTTTATTTCAATGCTATTTTCAACAATTGGTATCAGAGCTACGGTTGAGGTTATCTATATCAATTTTCAATAATTGGTATTAGAGGGAAGTTGAAGGTTTCTGAAAATTGAGGTTTTCGATTTATCCGAGGCGGAACGAGTTTATGATTTTAAGTTTTGGAAATCAGAAATTGAAAAAATAAAAATAAAAACTTTTTTGGTGCTGCCCGCTGCCCGTGAAGAACTGCCCGGAGGAAACCAGGACTGCCCGAAGCCCTAGTGCGCTGGCTGCCCATCTGCGATCTGCATCTGCGAAGAACAGATCGATCCAAAGAAGAAGCCGCCGACCGATCTGTCTAGCAAAGACAGAAGCCGCGGACGGTCAGAGGAAGCCGACCACCGCCGCCCGTCGTCCATCGATCCGAAGCGCAGAACAGTGAAGCCCGTTCCGTCGTCGAGCCGTCGTCGTCTGTCGTTGTTCGTCCCGAAACAACAACGAAGAACCAGCGCTCGCGTCGTCGGTTGATCGAAGAACAGAAGAAGAAGAAGCAACGAGAAGCGCTGCTGTCCGACGATCTAGAACAGAGGAGAGACGCCGACCAACTCTCCCGCGCTCCGTCGCCGACCATAGCCGACGAATCCCCGTTGAACTGACCAGTTATCGGAAAAACCAAAGGGATAAATTTTTGGGTTGAAAAATTCGATTTTTGCGTTGCAGTTGATAATGTTGTGATATTTGGATTATTTACAGGGGTGTGATTCGGTGGAATATTTTTTATTGGGTTATTCTGGAATATTTGAGGCGTTAATTTTGGTGCAAATGTTTTGTTAGATTTTTGGGAGAAAATTTTGTTTTTTGGGGATGACTTCGATGAAATATGAAATTCCGATGTTAGATCGGAATACGAGGTTTCTGATATGGCAGATAAAGATGCGGGATGTTCTTGCTCAGATGGAATTAGACAATACATTATTGGGGTTCGATAATATGCCAGCGTCTTTGACTGTAGAGGAAAAATTATTGAGGGACAGAAAAACGTTATCTGTGATCCGTCTTTATCTATCAAATGTTATTTTGGAGGATGTCATGAAGGCGAAATCTGCTGCTGAAATATGGACAAAGTTGGAAGAATTGTGCATGCATAAAACCCTGACGAGTAAGCTGCATTTGAAGCAGCAGTTATATTTTCATCATATGGAAGAAGGAATTTCGATTGAAGAACACTTGGTTGCATTTAAAGAAATTGTTTCGGATTTGGAAACAATGGAATGCAAATATAATGAGGAGGATTTGAGCTTAATTTTGCTATGTTCATTGCTTACATCGTACAATATTTTCTGGGATACCAAAATGTACAGTTGGGACACATTGACTCTGAAAGATGTCTACAATGCTTTGCTTTCAAAAGAAAGGATGAAGCACCTTGTAGTTGGATCTGGAACTCAGGGAGAGGGATTGATCACCCAGGATAGAACATCAGAGAGGTCCGATAAAGGGAACACTAACAGAAAGGGTTCGAAAAACAGATCAAAGTCCAAGAACAGAAACAAAGTTTGTTTTTTCTGTCAGAAAAAAGGGCATATTAAATCTGAGTGTTACAAATTGCATAATAAGAGAAAAGAGCAAGCTGATCAGAAGGGAAAACAACCAGTGAATTCTGGTGAAGCTGTTGTCGCTGAAGAAAACGAGTGTGAATCAGGAGGAGATCTTCTGGTAGTGTCTGACGGAATCATAAAGCCATCCGATGAATGGATTCTGGATTCGGCCTGTACGTTTCATATGTGTCTCAACAAAGATTGGTTTTTCGACATATGAGCCAGTGCTAAAAGGTGCAGTGTTGAAGGGTAATGATTCATCGTGCAAGATAGCAGGGATTAGTTCGATCAGAATCAAGATATATGATGGTGTTGTCAGAACATTTTGTGACGTGCGACATGTTCCCGATTTGAAGAGAAATTTGATCTCGTTGAGTACTCTTGATTTGAAAGGGTACAGGTACACCGGTGAAGGTGGAGTTTTGAAGATCAGTCGTGGTTCTCTTACTATGATGAAAGGGTAGAGAAAATCTGGTAATTTATATGTTTTGCAGGGATCTACAGTTGTAGGGGATGCTGCAGTTGGTACTTTATTGTCAGATGAAGATCTTACCAGATTATGGCATATGCGTTTAGGGCATATGAATGAAAATGGGATGAATGAGCTTAGTAGAAGAGGACTTTTGAATGGTCAGAGCACAAGTAAATTACAGTTTTGTGAGCATTGTATTTTCGGGAAACAGAAGAGAGTTACATTCACTATAACCACTCACAGTACGAAAGAAATATTAAGTTACATCCACTCAGATCTTTGGGGTCCAGCACCTGTGCCGTCCAAGGGAGGGGCACATTATATGTTGACCATGATTGATGATTTTTCAAGAGAGCTTTGGGTGTTCTTTCTCAAGAAGAAAAATGATGTATTTACTACTTTCAAGGAGTGGAAGACTTTAGTTGAAAAGCAGACAGGAAAGCAAGTAAAATATTTACGCACCGATAATGGGTTAGAGTTTTGTTCGGGAGAGTTCAACTCTTTCTGCAGGTTAGAGGGTATTATGAGACATCTGATAGTCCCGGGAACTCCACAACAAAATGGAGTGGCAGAGCGTATGAATAGAACTTTAATGGAAAAGGTGCGGTGTATGATTTCAGATTCTGGTTTACCTAAGTCATTTTGGGTTGAAGCTGCTGCTACTGCTTGTTATATTGTGAATCGTTCTCTGTCAAATGCTCTTGATAAGAAAACTGCTGAAGAAGTTTGGTCTGGTAATCTTGTTGATTATTCAGGTTTGAGAGTATTTGGTTGTTCCGCATATGCTCACGTTGATAATGGCAAGTTAGAGCCAAGATCACTGAAATGTATATTCCTGGGATACCCGTCTGGTGTCAAGGGATATAGGTTATGGTGCCCTGAATCCAAGAAAGTGATAATAAGCAGAAATGAGGTATTTGATGAAGCTGCTATGCTTGGGAATTCATCTCCTAAAGAGTTGACAGATAAAACTAATCATTTATCTGGTAGCGAGGTTGAGGTTGAAGTTGAATCAGGGTCGACATCAGAGTCTTCAGGTCAGACCAGTTTAGATCATCAAAGTGATACAGTTTCCGCACAATCACCAGGATCAACTTTGGCAGAGTATTCCATCGCTAAGAACAGACCAAGAAGAGAGATTAGACCTCCATAGAAATATGGTGAAACAGATTTGGTTGCTTATGCTTTGAGTGTAGCTGAAAGCATTGATTCCAGTGAAGAACCGTCTTCTTATTCAGAGGCCGTGAGTTCAGAAAATTCAGGGAAATGGATGATCGCCATGCAGGAGGAGATGAAGTCTGTTCAGAAAAACGGCACATGGGACTTAGTTAAATTGTCGAAAGAAAAGAAAGTGGTTCACTGCAAATGGGTGTTCAAGAAAAAGAAAGGTACACCAGGAGTTGAAGAAGACAGGTACAAAGCACGTTTGGTTGCCAAGGGGTATAGTCAGATTCCAGGTGTAGACTTCACTGATGTGTTTTCTCTGGTGGTTAAGCATAGTTCGATTCAAGCTTTGCTGGGTGTTGTGGCTATGCACAACTTTGAACTTGAGCAGTTGGATATTAAAACTGCATTTTTACACTGAGAGTTTGAGGAGGACATCTATATGCAACAACCTGAAGGTTCATAGTCTCCGGAAAAGAAGACTATGTTTGCTCTTTGAAGAAGTCCCTTTATGGTCTAAAGCAGTTGCCTAGACAGTGGTATAAGAGGTTTGATTCATTCATGCTTGCTCAAGATTTCAGAAGGAGCAATTATGACAGCTATGTCTCCATAAAGAACAGTCAGAATGGGTCAGTGATTTATCTGCTCTTATACGTCGATGATATGTTAATCACAACTAAAGATATTGAAGAAATCAGAAGGGTCAAAGCACAACTGAGTAAAGAGTTTGAGATGAATGATTTGGGAGCAGCGAAAAAGATACTTGGTATGGAGATACAAAGATATAGAAAATCTGGTAAATTGTACCTAAGTCAAAGGGGGTACATTCAGAAGGTTCTCTGCAGATTTAACATGAATAAGTCTAAACCTGTTGGTACTCCTTTAGCAGCTCATTTCAGGCTTTCATCAGACTTATGTCCGCATTCAGATGATGAAATTAATTATATGTCACGAGTTCCGTATTCTAGTGCAGTGGGATCTCTCATGTATGCTATGGTATGCATGAGTCCAATTTATCTTACGCAGTCAGTGCAGTTAGTAGGTACATGGTAAATCCAGGAAAGGAACACTGGAGAGCTGTTCAGTGGATTCTTAGGTATCTGCGTGGAACTAGTGATGTTTGTCTTCAATTTGGAAGAACTCGAGATCCTGTTATTGGATATGTTAATTCTGATTATGCGGGGGATATTGATAAGAGGAGATCTCTTACCGGATATGTCTTTACAGTTGGGGGTTGCGCTATCAGTTGGAGAGCTACCTTACAGGATACCGTTGCGTTGTCTACTACAGAGGCATAATATATGACTATTACAGAGGTTTGTAAAGAAGCTATATGGTTAAAAGGTTTGTTTGATAAGCTCAATGGAGATTTGCAGATTGCCACAGTGTTTTGCGACAGTCAGAGTGCAATATTTCTCACTAAAGATCGAATGTTTCATGAGAGGACGAAGCACATCGATATTCGTTATCATTTTGTTTGTGAAGTGGTTGCTCGTGGTGATTTTGCAGTTAGTAAAATCAGTACTCATGATAATCTTGCTGATATGATGACAAAGACTTTACCCACACCCAAGTTCAAGCATTGTTTGAGCTTGGTTGGTATTAGCTGCTGATTTCGCCCTGAGGGGCATTTGTGGAAGAGGAGGTTTTCTAAAGTTTTCTATTGTTATATTTATAGGGTGGAATTCGTGTCAATGTGGAGATTGTTAGGGTTCAGTGTGACTCGGATTCTAATTGGGCCAGGCCGATTTGGCCCACATTGGAGGTTTCCTAATTCCTGTAGGATTAGGGTTTCCAATTTCAGTATGACTAGAGTTTCCTTTAATTCCTATAAATATATGCTTGAGCCGCAAAGCTTGTTGTACCGATTTCTATAGTGATTTCTCCTCTACCCATGGTTTTTTTCCCGTCTTGGGTTTTCCACGTAAATTCGGTGTCCAGTGTTTTCTCTTTCTCTTTTCCAAATCTCGTTCGTTTATTTCAACGCTATTTTTCAACAATTTTGATTAGTGAAAAAGTCAACATAAGTCTTGTAAACTTGGTCCAACAAATCTTGGATTTCTGATTGGAAGTGATCTGCATCTGCAACTCCTAATGGTTGGATTGAGTCGATCAAGTTTAGTTTCTGTGACGACTTCTGGGTAGGAGCAGTCAACATGTTCTTCACGTCTTCCTTCAGGTTTTGAATTTCTTCTTCAATTTTCTGCTCTAATTTCTACAAAGTAGATTTTAACTATAATTAAAAAATATTAATCAAGAAGGTTAAGGATACTTTTCTCGGTCGACATTCTTAACTTTCCATAAATGGAAAGAACATGAAACAAACAACGTTTGTTGCTTTGAAAATTATATAAAAAATAAGAATAATAATAATCACATGCATACCAAGGACTCAGGATTGAGCGAACTGAAATGATTTCCCCAAACGGTGGGAGGAAAGTCGGCGTATCGACGATGGTTCTGTGATTTTCCATAGTTTTCATAAATAAGAAGCTGAGCGGCCATGGTTTTGTGGGAATGAAGACGAAGGTCTTGAGAGGGAAATATGGTTAATCTCTTGAAGAACACACTAACTCTGTTACTCTCTCAAGGGATTGATTTTTTGTGGGAGCATTTTGTTTGCTATTTATAGAGAAAATTCAAGCTCGTGACCATCGTTCGACGTTCAGTATAGAATTTTATCAAGTTAGTCAAACAACCAAGTATTAATATTTAGGGAAAATGACAAATCAACCATCGTGGGTTGCGATCAATGACAAGTTAACCATTGTGGTATATTTTCTAACAAGTTAACCACTTACGTATGGAAAAATGTAGCCTGGAGGCCGCGGCGTCCAGGCAAATGAAGGCCTAGACGTCGCGGCGTCCAGGCACCTTATCCCTGGACGCCGCGGTGTCTAGGCATCGACGTCCAGGCAAATGGAGGCTTGACCTTCCTTCTGGCCTTGATGCCGCGGCGTTTCTGCAACTCTCTGTTTTTCAAATATGGCTGTTTTTCATGGTTACTTCGAAGTCTGTATGCATATATTTTACGAATCTAATGCTTTTATTAGATTTTTGACCTCTTCACCTTCAAATGACCATAATTTTCGCTACAAGTATCAGAATTGATCGCAAAAGGTATCAAATCGAAGCTCTCTCAGAGCTCTATGATTTGTCATTGGGTTTACCCTATGACCCCTTTTCTCGGACCCAAAATCAATCGATTAAGCCCTCAAATTTGCGATAAAAAATTGATAAAAAATGTAATAAAAAATTTGCGATCAAATTTGCAGAAGACGTTCTGATGGCCTCCTTATGGCATCTGGCCTTCCTTCTGGCTTTGACGTCGCGGCGTTTGGCCTTCCTTCTGGCTTTGATGCCGCGGCGTCTGGCCTTTCTTCTGGCCAGACACCGCGACTCCAGATCAATTTGTAACAGCAAATGGACAACGATGTTGGATTTGTCATTTTCCTATACGTCAGTGGTTAACTTGTTAGAAAATAAACCACAGTGGTTGACTTGTCATTGATCACAAACCACGATGGTTGATTTGTCATTTTCGCTAATATTTAATAATTTCATTTAAATATTAAAAAGGTTATTCTAACAAGCATTGTTTGTCAGATGGCTTTTAAATAAAATACAACTTTAAAATTTTATTAATTAGAATAAATTAAATACAATTGAAATAGTTAAGTAGATGGTAAATCAAAATGATGTCGCGGTTTGTCTTCTTCTTGTAATGTAGAATTAGAAAAAAACAATTAAAATGTGTAAATTGTCACGCCAGAGGAGATCCAAGACAGAATGGAGAACGATTCGATCTAAAATAGACTGAATCGTCCGACCAATTTCTTAAATCCATAATTAGTAGCGGAATATATGAATTTAAATTACAAATCATACCCAAAATTAAAGGTCCAGAAGTGACATTAAAATAATATAAAATAATAAGGTCCAAACTACGCGTAAACAAATTAAAATAAAACTAAGGTACAAACCTCACGAAAAATATTCTAAGTTTCTCAAGAAAATAAAATAAAATTACTTGATTAGAGAAATCTCCAAAATCTACTACTGCAGTGACAACTGTAAATCACTTTGATTATTTCATAAAAGGTGGAGTCAAATCTGTGGTGAGTAAATTATACTCACCAGAGATTAGATTTTACGTACGAAATTTTAATTATAAAAATATGTATGCATGTACTTGAACTTTGAACATGTTTCATGAAAAAAGTCATAAAATTCATGAAACTGACGAGTCAAATAGGAACAAAAGTATGTTTGAAAATACTATTTTAGAAAATCATGTATACTGAACAAAAAATAACTCATATCTCAAATTTAGGTCTACCAATACCAAAGCTGATGCAAATTTGAATCCATCAAAAAATAACAAGTCAAAGATCATGGAAATTTTTCAAATCGGTTGAGAATCATAACAAAAAATCCACTTTTCTAGGATATCTAGATCCACTGATCTAGGAGATCTAGATTCACTAATCTAGGAGATCTAAATCCACTTATCTAGGAGATCTAGATCCACTTATCTATGAGATCTAGATCCACTTATTTAGATTATCTTTTATTTAGTTTTCTAATTTATGTCTGTAAAAACCTATTAAGCCACCTAATTTTATGTTTTAGAGAGTTGGAGAGTAATACAAAATAGCTTTTGCTACCACTTATCTATGAGATCTAGATCCACTTATTTAGATTATCTTTTATTTAGTTATCTAATTTACGTTTGTAAAAACCTATATTAAGCCACCTAATTTTATGTTTTAGAGAGTTGGAGATTAATACAAAATAGCTTTTGCTAAACCGAAAATTGGCGTGATTTCTCTTTCAAATTCTTTGGTGAGTTACATCCAAAGAACCTTTTGGTAAGTTATATCCAAAGAACTCTTCATGTGAGTCATATCACGAGAGCCCTATCGCAAAGATTACTTTTCTAAAAAGTAGTCCTTTTTCTTCATTCATCTTTTTCTTTCTTTAAACTCCTTCCGTGCGCACATCATTTGGTATCAGAGTTAAAACATAACATTACACAAATTTTTCTTTGGATGACACGAGGAGCATCCAAAGCGGCACACAAAGAAGAGGCCACAAGTTCAACAATGGCTGAGTCGTCAACCTCTCGCTCTGAGGCGAACATGATGGAACCCATCATCGAACTACAACGACAAGTTGCTCAATTGATGATGAACCAAAACCAACAGCAAGCCCAGCATCCTCATAACACCGTTGAAGAAAACATTGCTAGAGAAGAGATCGAGGAAATAGGCGTCGTTCTGCAAAAGAGGACCAATTCAACGAGATGATTTAAACCTTGTCAAAGTATCGATCCCCCCATTCAATGGATCCGCTAATGGCCATGACTACATTGAATGGAGAGACAAAGTAGACCAGATATTTAGTTGTTATAACCTCCAAGACTACAAAAAGCTACAACTAGTCACGATTGAATTCACCAGTTATGCAAGTATTTGGTGGAATAACATTAACACCCAAAGACAACAAGGAGGAATAGCAATCCGATCATGGTACCCGCTCAGGGCATTGATGAACGACAAGTTCATTCCTACCAACAATTCCAAAGACTCAAACAAGGAACCTCCATAATAGATGAATATGTTGTCAAGTTTGAAACTTTACAAATCCAATGCAATTGGCAAGAGCCGACAGAACAAACAATTGCCCGATTCATCCAGGGTCTCCACTATGATATTAGCGACATTGTCAACTTGCAGCCTTACACCACACTGGAGCAAGTCATCAAGATAGCACAAAAGGTGGAATAACAATTAAAAAGGAAAGAGAAGGAAAAGACTAGCTGGCCTCCACAAAGAACTACAGGCTTCTCCGAACCACCACCCAAGCTAGATGACATCAAAGGTACTACTACTCAAGCAAGCGACGATAAATCATTATCTATTGAAGCAAAGCCAAAATCAAGAGAGATCAAATGTTTCAAATGTCTTGGAATTGGACACTATGCTCGCCAATGTCCAAATATGAAAGTGATGGTACTAAAAGAAGGCACTAATGAGGTTGAGAGTGAAGATGAAGATGAGATACAAGAAACACACAAGGAGGAAGAACAAGTTGAAACAATATATGCTCATGAGGGTCCCCTCCTTATGATCATTCGAAAGGTACTCACTACTAAGGCAAGCATCAACGATGGTCAAAGGAAAAATATTTTCCATAGTTGTTGTAAGGTCAAAAACAAAGTTTGCTCTTTAATAATTGATAGAAGAAGTTGTGCTAATGTGGTTTCTACAGATTTAGTCAGCAAATTAGGCATAGCAACAACCATGCATCCAACACCTTCTAAGATAAGTTGGTTGAATGACAAAGCAGATACCAAGGTTAGTAAGCAAGCTCTAATTGAGTTCTCTATTGGGAGTTTCTCGGATAAGGTACTATGTGATGTGGTTCCTATGAACGTTAGCCACCTACTTTTGGGAAGACTATGACAATATGATAGAAAAACTATGCATGATGGCTTCACCAATTGTTACTCATTCAAGATCCATGGAAAAATAGTCAAGCTAACCCCACTCCCACCAGAACAAGTAGCCAAGGATTGCGAAGAAATAAAGGAAGGAAAGTTAAAGACTACCTTATTCATATCAAAGAAAGAAGATTTGAGGTCAAATCCTTAAAAACCTGGAGAGGATGATGCAAATTTGAATCCATTAAAAGATATCAAGTCAATGATCATGGAAATTTTTCAAATCGGTCGAGAATCATAACAAAAGATCCACTTTTCTAGGATATATAGATCCACTTATCTTGGAGATCTAGATTCACTTATCTAGGAGATCTAGATCCACTTATCTAGGAGATCTAGATCCACTTATCTAAGAGATCTAGATCGACTTATTTAGATTATCTTTTATTTAGTTTTCTAATTTATGTTTGTAAAAGGCTATATTAAGCCACCTAATTTTATGTTTTAGAGAGTTGGAGATTAATACAAAATAGCTTTTGCTAAACCCGAAATTGGAGTGATTCATCTTTCAAATCCTTTGGTGAGTTACATCCAAAGAACCCTTTGTTGAGTTATATCCAAAGAACTCTTCGTGTGAGTCATATCACGAGAGCCCTATCGCAAAGATTACTTTTCTAAAAAGTAGTCCTTTTTCTTCATTCATCTTTTTCTTTCTTTAAACTCCTTCCGTGCGCACATCAAAAGCCCATCAGAAAAGCTCAATGAGTCCAATTGCAAACAAGTCTAACAATCTCTCAAGTTATGGAACCTATTCAAATTATTTTCACCATTCAAAATTTAAACTTCAAAATTAAAAAAAAAAAACTTGGATTTCAAGGCTAAACAGTAATGACCCAAGAATGAAAAAGTCAAAAGCCCAACACGATTCAATACGGCCCCCGAAATGACCAAAAAACAATCTGTCAAGACTTGGCCTACCCAAAAAGTATGGGCTCCATCCCATAATGGCCTGGGCAGCAGACCTAAAGTATCCTAGGTTGCGACATAGAACAATTTAGCCTGCGAACCGAACTAATCTGGGCCGTGGTTCAGGATAGTCCAAGCTGTGACCCTAGCAACTTTATCGAGTCATTGGCTGGCAATCTCCCTAGAAAATATGATCAAATACATTATGATCACATGACTTGCCTCACAAATCACCAGAACATCCAAAATTGGTGATTTTATACCTGAAATTCATAACCTAAACCAATAATCCAATACGAATAGAAAAGTCTCCACAAAAAAAAAAAAAAAGAATTTTCTCCTTTACTTGAAAAAGTTCACTTCTCCGTCAAGTTGTCTTGCTGGGAATGACTTCACAACGTCAATGCCCAACATTCAAACTTTTAAGAAACCAATTTCATCCATAAACACTGATCACTAATATGAAAATAGAAAGAAAATTCAATGAAACTTACCTTGGACAAGAATGGAAACGCCAACCTGGCAGAGGATGTTCTTTCTTCTTCACAAACTTTGCTTGTTGGAGAGAAATAAGGGAGGAGGGAAGAAAATATCTTTTGAAGAGGTTCCCCCCTCTATCTTCTGGCAACAAATCTGCCGAAAATTTGCTAAAATGTCATTTAGACTTTTAATCTATGTCTCTAGTATGTCTTGTGTGTTTGCTTTCATTACAAAACCTTGATTTATAAAATAACAATAATCTTTAATTAAAGTTCCAAAGTTTTAATTCAAAAGAACTTGCGCTTTGTTTTTTTTAAAAAAAATCAAGCAAAATACTATGTTGTCAAAATAAATTATTCCTCTATTTATGTCAAAAGTGTCACAATTTATGGATTTCTAAGTAAAAGTATTATATTATCAAGAAATTTTAAAATGGTATATTAGTAATCCTACACTTTTGGGATGATCAATTATGATTCCACAAAATAAATTTTTTACTGCTTAACTATTGCTGGTTTTCATTTAAAAAAATATAATCAAACATTAACTTGATGATTAATTACAAATTTTTTTGTACATTTCCAAACATTCATTTGAACACGTATACGTGTTTTAGAAAATTTGGTTTAGTGAAAATGTTGTATCTATTTTGGTCATTAAATTTGACAAAAAACATAATCTACAATTCTTTTTATACACGTTGTCTATTGATTAAAAAACATAATCTAAGTATTTTTTTTCCTCACGAGTAAAAGAATTTGACCAAAAGATTGTTCCGTGACATTATGGCGAGAAGACTATTTGAAAATAAAACAAATATTTGAACTTTAATGTGAGAATTGAAAGTAAGAAAATGAAATTAAAACAACCCACTAACTAGTTTTACCCCATTAAAATTTGGCGGGCATATTTGTTAGATTAAATATTTTAACACACGCGTACCAAAGTGTTCTTCACTGTGAACTCATAAAATCTAAGAGAAAAAGAAGAGCTTGAATTTAAAAGTAAATGGGAAGAAGGGTAAGCATAGATAGTCAAGGAGAAGAGTCCAAATTCATCAAATGACTCCTTAATTTTTTCCAAAAGTTTGACTTGTTACAAAGAAACTTCCGTGTTTTTTTATTGATTTTAATAAATCTTTCCTAGAACTTTGATATTCTTTTACTTTTTTTTTTACTGGGTAAGATGAACAGAAAGGGAGCCTGAAAAGTTGAAACAATTTATGAAAGAATTTCATCATTATTTTTTATTTTATTTAGGTCAATTTTCATATTTTTTGGATTTTGACTTTTTTAGAATAATTATTCAAAATAAACTTACGAAGCAATAAACTTACTTTTAATACTTTTATATATATATATATATATCACATAATCTTATTTTTATTTATAGCAAGATGTACTTTATGTGTTGTTCTAATACTTTATGCTCCAAATATATTCATTACTGTTTTTGAAAGTTTTTATTGCATGAAATTATTGGTTCATGATATATTTCATTTTGACATGCAGCTTCGTCGCTCCGAAAAATAAACAAGTTTTCGTAAGAAACGTACAAGATTTGTCATTGTAAAAATAACAATGATATCCCGCATCATTTTACTACTTTATTTATGAATTTTACTGTAATAGAAATATATGCAAAGATTGAGTTTCATGGAAAGTTAGGTTCATTGCTAAACCAAGTGGGGCAAGCAAATCCATTGAAAAGAGGTCCAGGTTTAGAGTTATTTGAGAATTATGGTGTCAAAGTAGGATATGATAATTATTTAATTTCTATTAATGAGATTTTTCATATGATCAATTTGTAATAACCACCATTATATGAGTCTCTTTCTCAGAAATAGTTTTATTATTTTAAATTTATTGAAAGCTTTCTTAAAAAAGATTCTACTACCTTTTGTTGTTGTTGCAGCAATAATTATAAGTAGATATTTATTAGTTTTCGTCTAATTCCTTTGCATTGATTATTATTAAATTAGTATTTCACAAATTATGATATAATATATATTTATGTAGATGTCCAAGTGTTTGAAACATAATGAAAATTATGTTATTAATTCTCAACCATTTAAGGAAATTTACATTATAAAATGTTTTAGAGTTGCCGATCTTCTTTACTGCTTTTTACTCTTTATCTGATATGTCATTTAATTGTCAAAAAAAACTGCTTCCTTGTTAAATTTAAGTAGAAAATAATTGTTTTTATCACTTTTTTTTTTAATTTTCTTAGCAAATTTCACATTAAACTATCAACTTTTACCTTCTAATCTTCAATGCTATTACCTTTTTTTTAAATCAAACTCAGGCATTTGATATCCATTTTGGACCCTAAGTTATTATTTGACAAATAGATTATAGGGTAATTAATAAAAAAAACACTAAACTATGGAGTCAGAGACAATGTAAACACTAAACAATATTCACTAGCAAATAAGACATTGAACTATGGAAAAAGAATAAAGCAAACATCAGTGTCACGTTTTTCATTAAAAATTAAATTTTTTTTCACAGTGAAAAGGTCGTCTTTTCGCAGTTGACTCGTGCACGAATTAGTACTACTCCAAGGAATTACTTTCTATAGCAAAAAACAAGTATATGTTATGAAAAGGGTATTTTCTACAACGCTTCGTAACGGAAAAGGTAATTTTCACTGCGGATACTTTCCTTCCATTGCAGAATCTTAGTTTCCTCGACACCATTGGTGAGCGACAATTAAAAATGCTTCACTAGTGTTAGATTATATATAGGATTATAGAATTTTTTGTTGCAGCAACTAGTCTTTCGTCGAAGAAAGTAAGTCTTATTCCAAAGAGTTACTATCTGCAATGGAAGACACGTTTCTACTATGAAAAATACTATTTTGGCAGTAGATACTAGTCTTCTACTACTGCAAGTAAGTTTTTAACTATAACTAATTCATGTACGGGTTTGCTGTGGGAAGATGATGTGCTTCGGGACTTTCAGAAGCAAGCGAACAACCAATACATTATCCTCCCAGGGTTGAGAAGGATTTGACCACAAATCCGATGGCTCCTCTAATGTCATCTTAGTAGTTAACAAGTGGTCTCCTTTCCTTTGTTTTCTGTCAAACCTCAGAACTAGATACGTCGGATGAGGTGGCATCAAAGATAACTTTACCTTTTGTCCACCATAATCGAGTGAGTATATGTTGCTATCACCTTCATGCTTCAACTTCCGATCATACTGCCAAGCCCTTCCTCGCGACAAGTGACAAGTGACAAGCATCCATGAAGACAACGTCGCACGTAATCTCATCTCGTAGCTTCTTGCAGTGAATGAGAGCGTCACCTACCTATTTACTCTCATTCCTTCTCTACAGCCTAACCACCTCAATTCATATGGCTTTGGGTGCTCGATGGTTGGTAACTATAGTCTGTCAACCGAGAAAGTCAAAACAACATTAACACAACTACCACTATCAATGATGAGAGAGAATACATTCTCCTTGATCAAATAACGTGAGTGGAATATGTTCTTGTTCTGGCCAACTTCCTCTTTGATTTGTTTGGTAAAAACCTCTTTTTGACTCAATAGCAAAGAAACCTCTTGTGTATAAAAAATCTCCTCATTAGAATGCTCCTCCATGCGTTTTTCAGTGTCGTCTTCACTATCAGTCTCAATAATATCTCATCGCATTACCATTACCTTTTGATTAGGGCGTCGAGAAGCAATATGTCCTCAACTGAAACATTTAAAGCATTTGACTTGACGATTCCTCCAGGATGATGAATCTTCTATGGATTTACCTTTTTGCGGTAATATTGAAATGTGATCTCCTACCATCTTTTGTTGGGTTTGTTAAGGTGTTATCCAACTGATGAGGTTTATTAGGAGGGAGGTCTAAGCCTCGTTTCCTTTGCCTCTCCACTCTAAGAGCCAACTAAAAGACTCCCTCTAAGGTATTGTATTGTTGTAGCTCCATTATATCTCAAATTGGTTTGTTAAGTCCCCAGACAAACAGGATGATAGTTTGCTCTTCCACATCGTCGATCTCACACCTGATCATTAGGGTTTTGAATTCGGCAATATAATTATTGACACACAAATCTTTTTGAACTAGGCTCTGCATTCAGAAATACATCTCTTGTCTGAAATGTCTGGGCACAAACATTTTTTTCATCAATTGTTTCATAGACGCCCAGGTAGTAATAAGCTTCTCTTCCTCTCTCCTCCTATGAGCTTTTAGATTATCCCACCATAGACTGGTGTAACTAGTGAATTCAAGGGCGGTGAATCAAACTTTTGTTATATCATAACAATCTTGGCATTCAAATCTTTTCTCTACTCGCTGAACCCAATACAAGTATTCTCCTCTAGAACTTGTACCTCTGAAAGATGAAATCTGTAATTGTAGTCCCCTCATCTTATCATGCACTCGGGGACCTCTTGTCATAAATTCATAAAGAGCACCATTGTTAAAGCCCCCTCCTTGATCGTCTTTGATGAACTCATTCACCCTTCAACCCCCTCAGTACCAACCTCTACCTCTTGGTCCCACAAACGAAGTTAGATTTTCCCGATGAAGAAGATTCTAAATCTATTGCATATGCTGATTCAACTGATCTATGGAATTTTTCAAATTATGAAATTCACCTTGAGTGACATAATCATGACCATTTGGCGATGCTTCTCTGGAGTATGGAAACAATTTGGATCAGGCCAAACAATTTGGACCCTAGATCAACATAAATAAATTCTCAAATTGGAAGATGTCAGAGTAGCTGCTCCACTATCTCCATATTCACGCCACACGCGTGATAATCTTGCCTGCCAGACCACCTTTTATATATTGTAACCCATTTTGTAATAGATTAAGGAAGAATACATTCTGGCATTCTCTCTCTTAAATCTTCTTCTTCCCTTTCACTCTGTGCAGACAGTTTCCTTCTTCTCCATAGAAACCTCAACATGGTATCAAAGCCATCGGTGCCGAAACCGGCATTTATGTTCATCCCCCTTGAACTTAGGCCATGTTCAAGCCGCATAATCTGCTGTTCTTCTCCATCGAGAATCTCCCCAGATCCTGAACCTCCGCCCTCCCGTCGGTGATCTTATCAACGCCATAACTGTATGCTTGTTAGTCGGTAATGACACCC
>CM039474.1:28260295-28302086 GCA_022433065.1 Begonia loranthoides | reverse complement strand
CCATCTCGTTCTCTTTGTCCCACCCAAACGGGAGCAGATGCCCCTCTGTTTACTTCTTCTAGTTTCCTCATCCACCCCTACGACACAGTCTGTAGGATCGATATGCGCCTATAGAGGGGAGGTGAATATAGCGTATTCACTTTTTCGTGCGATATTTAAATTCTCTAAAACCCTAAGTGATTTATCGAATATGATTAGATATGCAATCACATTAAATGCGTAAATTAAAGAGGAAGAGATAGAGAGAGTGCACACAATATTTGTTTACGCAGTTCGGCAAACTCGCCTACGTCCGTGCTCAAAGTTCCACTTGGAGATACCCTAAGCAATCGGCTTATGGGTGCCAATAAAACCGTTTACAAATTGACTCTTAATCGGGGCGTCACCCTTGACTAATTCTAAGGTCGTCAACCTTTGACTCTTATGGGACGTCACCCTAAATTTGACTATTGTGGGGCATCACCCAATGATTGAACTTACGGGCGTTCAATCGAGCCTACGAATATTTCAAGTGTTTCGGGTTGTCACCCTAGTGTGATGAATTCTTAGGGAATCACCATTTACAATCAAGCACAATAATAATGGAGTATGGAAATTAACGTGCAATCTAACTAATTCGTATTCTCCCAAAATAACTAGCAAGTTTAAGAGTGGGGAGAATTGCATTTACAATGCTCACAATGATTTGGAATCGAGTCTTGAATTTGGCAGGGCTTCGCCTCGATTCTCCGTTTGTTGTAGAGAGTTTGGAGTGATCTTATATTTATAAACATTGCTCAAGCGGTCGACCTTATGCCCTAAACGGTCGACACTTTTACTAGCCGTTGGAGTTCTGCCGTTGAGATTTGACCGTTGGAAGCAAACTGCCTTCTGTGCGGTCGACCGTGCGGTTGACCTTTTCCTTCATGCGGAAACTCCAGAGCAATCTGTCCATTTTGCGGTCAACCCTTTCCTTCATCGATGGACCTCTAGTAGAATTTTGAAGACAGGTGAGAAAGAGGAGTTTTCAAATGATGCGGTCGACCTATTCGTCAAAGCGGTCGACCGTTTCCTTCATTGCAGAAATTTTCAGCAAACTATTTTTTTTCTGCTTCACAGTTTGGTCGACCGTGAGGTCAACCCTTTCTTTCATAGATGCACAATGAGGTCGACCTTTTGTGTTGCTTTTTCGACCTTTTGCTCTTTTTTCCCCTTCTTGATTTTCCTAAGTCCCGAAACGATATGTATTCACTACATGGACTTAGATAGACATGTTAGCACACTTTAATACTTTCAATATGGGTATTTTTGATAAATTTGAGTAAAAATATAATGAATAAAACATTGAATACATTATTAATAAAAAAACACAATTAATCAACTTATTATTTTCATTACATTAAACCATTTGGTCATCATCAAAATAAAACGAAGCTTAATAAAAAGGCTAACACAGTCTTCCAAGGCCTAAAAGAAAGGAAAGCTAGTAACTGGAAACAAAATCCAGATTCAATTATCCTTTTTCTCTTCCCCTCTAACAAAAAAAAAAAACCAAAGCCTTTGAGCTTTGTGTTCTGTTAGCCTCTCTCTCTGTCCTTCTCTCTCATGTTTATCTCTCTACAAAAGAGGCTCTACCTTCTGCTTCTCTAACACTCCTCCTTTATTCAAACATTGGGCAAACTCTTGCACTGCCCTCAATCTTCAAGTTGAGCTTAAGCTCAACCACTCTCTCTCTCTAAAATCACCTCCTCTTCCTTTCTTGTCAAGGACCTGAAGTCTCTGCTCCTCTGATGAGCACAGAAAATTCTATCTCTCTTCTTCAGAGCACGAGTCCTTTGGACACCGCAGAGATGGTTTCTTCTTCCTCTCCATCTCAGCTCTCGACACTTCCTCTCTTTCTCATTCTGTTATCTTCTCAATCAGTGGGCACCCTCCCTCAAGCCCTTAAACTCAAAACTCCATTTTGAGTGTTTCTATTCCCTTCTTTGCATTCGCATCTTCGCACACTTGGGTGTTCTCATTTCTATCACTTACTGCCCTCCCTTTCTCACGCACTTCAGTCTCGCTCTCAAGAATGCATCTTTCTAGGCTACAACAATCATCTCTATGGCTATGTCAGTTCGGAAATCTTCTGACGTGCCTCCAAAAGAGGGGTAAAAAATTCGGATCAATAAAATGGAGAAACTACAAGCAAGTAGCTCAAGCAAGTAGGAGGTGGCAGCTGCTACTTTCCAGCAGCTGCTTCAGATTAGCGACTATCCAACTTCTTTTCTAGAGCTCCAATGAAGCTGGTTTTTGGACACTTCACTCTCACATATGTCTAGTTTGTCTCCTCCAAAAAGGAGCTCAAAATCCTGTATGCAACTCGAGATCTCGCATGAAAGCTGCTCGGAGGTCCGTGGGAATCGGTAGATTGAGTCTTCAGCAAAGAAAGGTATGTAACTTCTGGACCCGAACTCCTTTTTTGATGATTCTTCTTTACTTGGAACCTGATAAATATGGGGTGATTTTGGAGGTGGTTTTAGGGGCTTTGGTGCTGGGAATGATGGATAAAAATGCAAGACAAATTTGGGAGGAGTCAAAGGTGAACCGATCTGCACCTTTGTTTTGATTGAACTCCACAAGGAGTGTCTCCAACCGGGCTGAGATGTGCGTTTTACCTCACTTAATCTCTAGATCTACTACCTTAGAGGGATCAGGGCAAGGAGGGACAGTAAGATCTTCAACCAAAATAAACAAGGATTGAAGAAATGGTGGCTCACTCACTCGGATCTCTCCAAGAAGCTTGGCCGATTGTTCCTCAACAAAGAGGTGAAGAGTTTCTCTTCAAAAACTAGGGTTTTCTTTAGCAAATGTTCACTAGCTTCTCAGCAGCTCGAAATGTAATATTTATAGTGCAACATTAGGGTTACAAAATAAGGGAAAAAGAAAAAAAAAACAAATGACAAAAAAAATGGTAATGTGCCACTCGGCTAGGGCATTGTGAATGGCCGATTATGTTTAGTTTGAGTGGTCCATATCTTCACTTCATTTCTCATGCAATAAGTTCCTTTTCTTTAACCATGTAAATCTTCAAAACACTAGCATGATATTCACCAAAAACATCAGCATAAATTATACCAAAAAAGGATTGAACTCACGGCCTTAGTGGGAGTGTTTTTCTTGAAGGCCGAGAGGGACTTCACTTGAGGTGTCTCCTCTATGTGTCCAAACCAATAAATTGAAGGGCTTATCCATATCTTCAAATGTTGGTTCTCCTCTAAGATTAGCATAGAATTGATCCCCTGCAAAATAAGCAAACAAGTTAGAAATCTCTCGGGCTCTCGATCTAGTCAAGGGACCTCGTGGCATATCACCTTCATCATTTTCCTGCTTGCTGATGGCCTAACGAAACCCCTACCGTCAACTTCTTTCCTCAGCTACCGTCACAAGCTCTGCGTCTGGCCGCCTTGAGCTTGCGGGGGGATGTCAGAGTAGCTGCTCCACTATCTCCATATTCACGCCACACGCGTGATAACCTTGCCTGCCAAACCACCTTTTATATATTGTAACTCATTTTGTTATAGATTAAGGAAGAATACATTATGACATTCTCTCTCTTAAATCTTCTTCTTCCCTTTCACTCTCTGCAGACGGTTTCCTTCTTCTCCATAGAAACCTCAACAGAAGAGATAGTACCTTAGCGGCGAGGTATTCCAGTACAGCGGCTAAATAAACCATAGCACCCGCACCAACGCGCTCATCGTACTAACCTGCCTTCAAGAACCAAGCAATACGACCAACTGGAAATTGCAACCGGCCTTGCTACTCCTCGAACTGGCCTTGCAGCCCTAGAGGATAGGATTTTGCCTCGTCCCGCCATTACTAAAGAAGCTTAAGTACAATAATACCGAAGACTACTGGGAGGACAAACATCTCAAGTTGCAATCAGTCTAAATTGGCCTTTTGAGGGTGGTGTTCGAATATATATACATATATTGGAATGGGTGTCTAGGGTATGATTGAATAGAACCAATGAAAAGAAAGCACACGGATGGGAGAGTACATCCGTTAGATTGAAAAGAGAACGAACGGTGTAGATTCTTTCATCGTTCATTTTTTGGCGATGTGACTGCATATAATCATTAATAAATTATGAAAATATAATGACAAAGTTACCATTTAATTTTAGACTTTAATTTTTTTTAGATCACTTAATAATTAAAATAAAATATTAATTATATAAATTAATAAGAATTATAAATTTAGACGATAAATTTAGTATTACATTTCATCAAATTAGCAATATATAAGTTGAAAATTTTAAAAATATTTATAATATAAAATTTTTGGAAAATTAACAAAACAACTATTGAACTATGGGATCGATAATAAGTCAACTACTAAATAATTTTTGCTAATAAATAAAACATTCATCTATAAAAAAAGAATGATACAAATATCGTCGTTAACTTGAGAGAAATGACTCGACCATATCATTTTAGAGAACTCACAATAGAAAAGAAGTAATACTCATAGAAAAAATTGCTAGAACTATTGATTTTATAAACTTATAGTGGAAAATAGCTAATATCCATGGATAATAGATTTGAAAAAATACTATACAAGTTGATTTTAATTTTTTTTAGTTCTATAATTTATAAGATTTTGTAAAAGAATATATAATATTTTAGATATCAGATGATTTAGAATTGTTTTACTGTCTATGGGAGAATCACAACATATCTAATACAGTGGATTTGTTCCTTATACCTATGTCTTTTCAGTGTATGTTTCCACAGAGAAAAGTAATCTTTCATCTGCAGAAAGTCATATTTCGTGAATCATATTTTAATGACTCACTTACTTTCCACAACAGAAAGTTATCTTTCATGAGTCATATTTCAAGGTCTTATTATACACAGTGGAAAGATAACGTTCTGCATTAGAACGACAATTTTTTTTAACTAAAAACGTGACAGTAATGTTTGCTCTATTCATTTTCTATAAGTGAGTGTTTTATTTATTAGCAAAAATTATTTAGTAGTTTAATTGTAATTGATTTCATAGTTAAACGCTTGTTTTGTTAATTTTCCTTCTTTATAATTTTAAAAAAGCGATTTTAAATGCATTTAAAATTTCTTATACGTAGATATTTGAATCCCTTAACTACGAAATTTTTTAATGTTAAAATTGAACCGAACGGCGAACCGTATCGAACAGACATCGGACAAGGAGAGACTGCGCTACTTTCCAACATACGTAAGGTGAAACAGCGTGAAATCTTTTCTTGCTGCGACTAAAAGAAAATTGCAGGAGGAAATGGCAGCTGATTTCTGGACGTCTTCCCACTAGTATGCGTTAAATCCTCTGAATTCTATGCTTATTTTCTAGACTATGAATCTGCGATTTCGTTGTGATTATTTTTTCGTATTTGGGGGTATTGCGGAATTGGCAGCAAACAGCTCCTGGATCAGCAGGAGGTTGATTTTGTTCAAGCTTTGGATAAGGACAACGGCATCACTCTTGAAGATTTCAAGCTCATTAAGATGCATATGGCTAATTGTATTCTCTTTTTTCTTACTTGCCTTTTCCTTTTTTTTTTTAGACTTGAGCTATTTGATCATTGATTTTCTTTGCTTTGGATTAATGGAGTGGCTTCAAAATAGGGGTTCATCTGGATTGTCCTTTTTTTTTTTTAATCTTAGGATGGGTTGCAAAAGGTTGAATTTTTTTATATAGGTATTGCCTAGAGAATCCACGCACTATCCATCTTTGATTAGTGTCATGGTTTAATCGTGATTTACGCAGTATAATGCTGTTTAAATCAACTTTCAAGAAGAATGATCTGAACTGACTAATGCAAAGTTGGAAGAGTCGTGTAGTTCATACCGGTTAATTGCCTGATAGCTTAAAAACCAAAAAATCTCACGCTTAAACCCACCTGATGAAATGGGAAAAGTTTTATTACCATTTGAATTTCGTATCATAACATATAAATTGTCATATGAAAATAGGTCATAACATATATTCCTCTCTGCGACTCTTTCTCCAAAAGTTCCAATGGTTTTTCAAGCATGACTGAATCAGAATCTATACAACATTTCAAACTCACATCTATTACGTTTTTGTATGAATAATATAGTTAACGCTAATAAAACTTTAACACAATTTTATTTTATAAACAACTCGTCATAGGATGTCACTTATCTCAGGTAGAAGTAAAATTTTGTTGAATGTTACACTGTCTCATTTGCCAGTAAACATATTTTGTAATAAGGTTATGGATATCAATGAATGAATTTTAAATTGTTATTCCTTTTTTGTGGTCTCATGAGATTCTAGTGGCATTTTTAAGAACAATATATGGTGATGGCTTCCCAATGGTTTTATATATGTTTGCTTATTGTTTCAAATATAGTCATCTTCTCCTTATTATTTCCAAATTGGCAGCATCCACAAGTGCTGACTTCGTAATAAGTGCTTATGTTTCTAAGTTACCGTTTACCAAATATGAGTTGGCAGTCATATGCTCATGATAGTGTCCTCTGTCCTTGTGCAATGACAATTATCAGCTCATAATTTTTTTTTGTATGATTATTTTTTTTCAGATACAATAAGATTGGCTCAACTTGTGAAAGTGAGACAGAGGTTTGTCTATATTTAAATGCATTTTAAAATACGCTGCTGCTTGACTTCTTAGTTAGAGTTTTGAGCCTTACCCTCCTTCCACTTGAACTTTCGTTCCTTTTGTATGTAAATGCATGCTGATGAACTTAATCCCTTGGCCATTGGCATACTTGATCGCAAAATTAAAAAGTTAGCATAAATTGCACCTTTTTGTTGTGTTAACAGGAATTAGTTATAAACTAAAGCAGGATTTCACCCTTGTGAAGATTGTGGATTTTGCTCTTTCCTTGTGAATCTCTGTTTAAAAACTCTCATAATCATCTTCATCATCTATTTGAATTTTTTCACATACTTAGAAATTTGTCTCAACTGAACTCTTTGACGAAGGACTAATTCATAAAAAGGATATCGTTCTTTAATTTGCTTATTTGACATATTAGAAAATCATTGTTGTTGAGTGTGGATTCTCTTCTGATCCTGAAGCAGTGGAGACTAATATATTCTTTTCTCATGTTTGTTATGTTGTCTTTAAGAACGTAAAAATTCCTTTCTCACTTTTCTTTTAAATTTCATCTGCCAGGGTTGTGGCAACTGCTGTTACATATATGAGACGTGTTTATACCAGGTATAGATTGCTGATTTTGGGCAGAGTAAAAATAAAAAAGAACAAAATGTTCTAATGCTTTACTCATATGCTTTACTAGTATTGTGACAGTAGTAGATCTCTGTAGAGGTTAGGCGTACATATGACAAATTTGCATAGCATAGGATGCTAGTAGTTTATTTTCTCTTTCCAATCTAAGAGAAAAACAAGTCGTATTATAGTTTCACTACTTGCCTTTTAGGCTTAATTGTTATCCATGGTGGATACTTATACGATGGATGATATTATAGGATTACACATTTTCATCAACAATATCTAGGCTCATGGTCTTTTTTTTAAATAATTGGGAGAGCTGATCCAGTTGTAAGAGGTAAATAATCTTATTAGATAGCCGAAGTGTGAGAAGATATCTAATAATATCTGGCTAAACATGAAAGAATATTTAGGAATTAGATAGCATGGATACAACTTTCTAGGTTTTTTATGGGGAAATTAACCAAACAAACTCTGAACTATTGAATCAGCAACAAGTTAAACATTAAAGTAATTTCGCGAACAACTAAAATCTCGAACTATGAAAAATGAACAACGCAAATCTGGCATTCATGTTTTCCGTTAAAAATTTAAATTTTTTTAAATAATTTACCTAATAGCCTATGCATAAAGAGTATTTGCCTTCCGCTACAAAGCAGAAGGGGTATTTTCCTCAGCACAACCCTAGGATGAATCACGACCCCAACCTGAAGCACAACCCCAACCTGAAGTACAATTTCAACCTTAAGCACGATCAATATCTCAATTGGTTTGTTTCCAATCTATATCAAATAGTTTATACTCACCGGTCTACAAAACTGAGTTAGCGAACGATAACTACGAAGTTGACATTAAAAATCGTTCAATTATTGTATTTAAAAGAGTATATTTTGATACATTGACTAATATGAGATTGTGCTTTAAGTTGAGGTCGTGCTGGGGAAATTAAGATTCCGCAGCGGAAAGCTAGTATTAGCTGCAGAAAATACCATTTTCGCTGCAAAAAATATCTACTGAGGAAGGTAAATTCTTAAAATAGAATTTACTTTCCGCAAAGGAAGACACATTTCCACTCTGGAAATAGTATTTTCCGCAGTAGTTCCACTGTGAAAAAACATTTAAATTTAACTAAAAACGTGACTATAAGGTTTGTGTAGTTCATTTCCCATAGTTTGAGGTTTTAGTTATTCGCAAAATTACTTTAAAGTTTGACTTGTCGTTGATTCAATAGTTCAAGGTTTGTTTTGTTAATTTCCCTTTCTTATGTGTGGTTTTTTGAATGACAAACAACAGACATAGGTTTTGAGTTATCAATCTACTTCTTTCAGTAATTCATCCTTCCCTTTGACACAAATCTAAGTTCCCACTCAAACATTTACAAGAAATTTTTTGTGCATTCAGAAAGAGTATGACTGAGTATGATCCTCGTCTTGTGGCTCCAACCTGCTTATACTTGGCTTCAAAAGCAGAAGAAAGCACAGTTCAAGCCAGACTTTTTGTCTTTTTCAGCAGAAAAATATGTATGTTGTCACAGAAAAATTAGTTATTTGATGATTGCATGTAATTTTAAATAATTATCTTCTTTATCTCATGGATAGTTTGAAGATTGTATTGTTGAGATATATTGAATTTGAAACTGGAGATTATTTTAAGTAGGGAGCAAATATATCCTGTAAATGAGAGCCATAGTTTAGTATGTATATAGTACTTAGACCTACTTTTTGCTCGACAGATTCGGATGAAAAATATAGATATGAAATCAAAGACATACTTGAAATGGAAATGAAGATTTTAGAAGCTCTCAATTATTATCTGGTTGTATTCCACCCTTACCGTGCTCTATCTCAGTAAGTTCTTCACTTTTGTTACGTACTTCACCTTAAATGAAGTTTTCTTATCAATTCTTTAACATTCGATGTGACTTACAAAGGGGATAGCGATAAAATGCAATCTTTATCTAGAAAAATCCTACCTATCAAAAAGTAATTGATTTCTGGCATTTTGCAATCAAGATTCCGTCTGCACTGAACGAATTTCAGCATTATGACTTTCTCGGAAAGACTGAAAATGTAATGGTGTACACCAGTATTAGTTCCTCAACATACATTTATGGGTTTTTTTATATCTAGAATAATCTGAGGTAATCTTATGCTAAGATTGGAGGCATAGATATTCACTTTGCTTCTGCTTGACTTTAAATTCTTGACTGTACCTGTCCGACTTTGGATAAGAGCATGTTGCAGCTGCAACTGCATAAATTTTACAGGTCTACTTTTTCATGAAATTCATTTTCATCAATCTTGGCTTATCATACATACCTTCTCAAGTGCTTTAGTTTTATCATTGTTTCCTTATTGAAACTGATAATAGTATAATTAATTTGTTTTTTTAAAAAAAAATGATAATTCTTTTCTCCACATGTGAACTTCCTTTCTTCATTTTCTTGTATTATTTTGTTAGGTTGCTTGAAGATGCAGGATTGAATGATGTAAGTATGACTCAGTTAACTTGGTAAGGGTGCCATGGGCCTTGATAGAGTTTGTTAGGCGCACTAGTTTCCTTTCTATGTTTCTTGGTTATGGTTGGATGAACTTAATGCAAAGATATTTGATTTGTTAGGGGAATTGTCAACGATACCTACAAGATGGATCTTATTCTTCTCTACCCTCCACATTTGATAGCTTTAGCTTGCATGTACATCGGAAGCGTTCTCCGAGAAAAAGACACCACATCATGGTTTGAAGAACTTCACGTGGATATGAATGTGGTGGGTTCTCTGCATAATGTGAATATTCATTTTTCTATACAATTGGTTGGACTATGCACGCTGCTTAAGAAGATTTATGTTAATTGAGTTCATTCAGACCCAATACTTGCATGGGGTAATCATGTTATTTCCTTGATTTTGTGCCTAAATCAGTAGATTTATTTTGTTTTTTCTTATCTACAGGTAAAAAACATATCCATAGAGATACTGGACTTTTATGAAAACCACAGTTTGGTTACCGACGAGAGAATCAATGCAGCTCTCAGCAAACTTCCTTTCAAATCTTGAACTTGTCTCTCATTATATGATTGCGGGTACCTCTTTGTACGACAAAGTTATAAGCTACGAACATCCATTCTTGCTTCTGCTTCACTGAATTGGTATATGCAATATGCAAATTGCTTCTGAATTCACTGAATTGGCATGTGCAAATTTGTTCAATACAATAATTTCAGGCATGACATGCACATATGCAAAGGGTAAAATCATTTTTGTGCTCGAATGAAACTCAAAAGACAATGATAGAATAATCATAGACTCACATCTTTTGAATGCTTCCCAATGCATCAATCAATCATTGATTTTATTTTATTTTTAGTATAAAATACTTGGTTAAATCATACTTACACTAATTGTTACTTCTGATCAAGACATACTTAAACACTTGAATAATTTACATGAAATAAGCTATTCACCAACGAAAACAATTAATCTACTCCATTCCCAAATCTGACCATCTTTGTACTGGCACAGTTTTACTGTCTTACCACAAACAGCATTCTTTTTGAGAGCATGTTTGCACGCTATTTCCATTCGGTATACCGGGACTTAACATCCGAGCACATTCGCTCATATTGGTCTTTATCTCTGCGACTTCAACAGGTCTTTAAGCACTACTTCAAGAAGCAAAGACTAGAAACCAAATTAACAATTCCCAGCTTATATCAATCTTCACCTAAATTCCTAAAATGATGAAGCAGATGATCAATCTCATGACAAAGAATAAGCATAAAAATCTCAAATGACAAAAAAATGGCGGAAGAGTAATAGATGCAGCACGTACACTGCTTCTGGTCAAGGGCAATTAATGCCGTCTTTAACATCTGCCTGGCCTTCCTGTCAGGCGTGCAACCAGCATTTTCCATTTCTTCATAAATATCATGGATCTAAAGCAGAAAATGAATCAGAGATTATTCCACCAACACTCTTTTACGGATTACTGAATCTTGAAAGAATTTAAAATTAGTCATTAAATCAAATAAAAGTCATATTTGAACTTCAGATTCCTCTACTTTACTGTGCTATAGTTTCCACAGGGACAAAAGGTCTAAGAAGCTGAATCTTTAAACATTTTCGACTATTTTTTGGACTATCTTGTTACATCGCAATGTTATTATTTTTTATGCAAAAAGACAATTATCAATCTTTGAAACAATATTAATAAATTTTACTGATGATAAATAGGAGGCGTATATTGTTATAAGTTTTTAGAATCTCTCATTTTAGTTTATTTTTCTCTAATCGGACAGAAATTGCTTTAAATTAAGTGCTTAAGTTTCTTCAGAAGGGTTCTTTTCTTCTTTATCTTATCTTGTATATTCCTTCTATCAATACACTTCGTTTTTTCATATCAAACAAAATTGAAAATTTATTTGACTAACATCTAAACAACACCGGAAGAAGATAAAGGACGATGTACCTTATCATACTTCCTTGCCCGAATGAATGCCTTCATAATTGTGGTATATGTCACTACATCAGGACTGATACCCTTTCAAAAACAATCAAGGTTTCAACTCTATAGTATGTCATATACTATATAGCCTTAATTAGCGAGCATAAATAATTAAAGAATGAGAAGACTTACGATTTCTTTTATTTGGTGATAAATGGACAATGCTTCCATATATCTACCTGAATTACCGAAGGCATTAATCAGAACATTAAGCATGATAAGGTTAGGCTCAATTCCTTCTGCTTCCATTAATTGAAGCACTTTTACTGTCTGTTCACATAATCCCTGCCAAAATAAAAAAAAAAAACTTATGGTGGAAGCTCTAAACAGAGGATTAAATACATTAAAAATGAACACACTGAACAAATTTAGATTGATCCATAGCTGGTGTTAACAAGGGCTACATCCAAAGCAAGCAGCTGTTATGATATAAAACAATGATATATTATGCTAAAAATTCAACCACTGCAGTCTTCAATGAATTTGCAGGTACTTCATTTATTTCAGCTCATCACCAACACACTATATTTTAGCATTTTAATCAATAGTCTCTGTTGAAATTCGCATAATCCTAGGTTGCTTAAACCGTTCAACTTAAGAAACATGCCAAAGATATACTACCACCACATAGGATATCAATGCATAGAGAAAGTGAAATCTATTTTAAATATTAGCAGAGATTCATATAAGGCACTTAGTCCTTCGATTCAGCAAGTTCTTCAAAATCTCAATCTCTCTCAAGTGATGAACACTCAAAGAGAAGAATGAAAGGTAACTAGTAAAATGGGGACCATGACCCTTCATATTATGGAGTGTGTAATTACTATTCCGTCCATCAAATAATAAATAATTACAAATATGTCTCTACACATATTTTGGACTCCAATTGGCATAACCATAATATTGTGTACACTTTAGATCTAATAACTTAATATGTATTAACCACTTTAATGGTATCATACAATGATGACATTATAATATATTGTATGATACATATGTAGGCCCACTTTATAGATTGAAAATCTAACAGTCTCCACCCATCCCTATTGACTCAATTTTGACATTAGAGCTCAATAATCCATAACATCGTATGAAGGATGATTTGGCAAAGCCCGACATTCGACTGCCTAATATATATTAGAAAATCAAATAGAAGGACAAACCATTATCAACCTTCTTTAGATGTCTCTAGAATCCAAAGCTGATAAGTAGAATCTAAAAACTATTATCAACCCACTTTAGCTGCAAAATGCATATTGTTTAATCTAAAAAGAAGCATCAAAAGAATCAGTAAAGCAAATGGTTTAAGGGGTATCGCCATTTCACCTGTTGAGCATAAGCATTTGCTAAAACACAAAAGATGCTGGCTGAAGGAAGAAGACCGTCAGCCTTTAAGGCAGAAACACAATCATCAGCATCCTGAAACTTCCCATATTGCCCATAAATATCAACTAAAACAGCATAGACAGTGGCACTTTGCTTGTGCCCTCTACATTTCATATTTTCAAAAATTTCTTTCATCAAATCCCACTTTCCTTCCTCACCCAAGTGACTAATTAACATGTTGAAGATTTTTGGATCAGGATATAAGCCTTGTTCTTGCATCATCGAAAATAATTCAATAGCCTTAGTCAGATTTCCACTCCGACAGCTCCATCGAATCATAGAATTCCATGTTGTTATATCAGGCTTTACTCCTTCTTGTTGCATTTTGTCAAACACTTCTAAGGCCTCGAGCAACTGACCATACTTCCCAAGTGTGTCGATGACACTGTTATAAATATGCTTATCAAGTGGAATACCCTTTTCTTTAAACTCTTCAATGATGCCAACAGCCTTCTTCCACATCCCATTGTCCCTATATAAGACAATTACTTTACTATACACAAATGAATTCAGATGAAATCCCATTCTTCTCATGTCATCGATAATACCCCAAGTACTTTCCAACCGCCCAGCACTAGCATAATAATCTAAGAGGATCTCATAAGTTTCTTGATTTCTCTGAACACCTAAATTACTCATTACAGCCAACGCTTTATATGCAAGATCTAATTGGCCTTTCTTCAAAAACCCTTTGAGTAAAAAATTGAAGACTGTCACTTTGGGTTTAAACCCAAAATTAATCATTTCTTGAAATAAAGCGTCCGCTTCCAAAGTTCTACCTACACTTCCAAGTACTTCAATTAGAGAAGTATACGATGTTAATCTAGCTCGGTAACCTAATGCTTCCTTTTGTGCAAGAAAAACTAAGGCTCCATCAACATCACGAACTTTGCAACAATCACAAATTGAACAATCATACAAATCGGCATGGAGTTCCTCTCTTTCATTTTGACCAGATGGAAACTTAATAACCTTGGATTTATTATCCAAACCTACTTTATTGATTGCTTTTATCCCCTTACTGAGTGTTAAATGACATGGAGAGTTAAACAACCTTTTTGGCATCCAGCATTGTACAAAACATGAAAAGAACAAGACATGACAACCGCTGCTGGGTGAGGACAGTGAAAGCAATCTGGGTATGGGAATGGATGGCATCTTTCAGCTTTACAACAGGAAACCATAGACGTTTTCGGCAAGAAGAACGAAACTGCAGCAGAATCCGCAAATTCAAAACAATGCGATTACTAGCTTTGCAGAAGCATAACTCATAAGTAATAGTCATGGGTGGAGAAAATGATAGTCGATTGTGTTTTCTTCCCCAAAATATAACGGATAAATTAAAAAGTCTTAACTACAAATTTGAATAGGTCAGCCAAAAACATAATCTCAACCTTCAAAGAACGCACCTACGAGGGCTAGAGAGAAGTTGGTGAAGGTAGAATTTGTGGAAAAGAAAATTGAAAACAATTTCATGGCATGAAAGCTATGAAAAATTAATTTTATACAGTTTTGTTTCAATGAGTGAATCTAGCCCCAATCCTTCATTGAAACACAATTCTACTTACTTTAAAACCAAATCCACACGTTCTTCACTCCTCACGGTTCATGAATCCCCTTCATCCAAGCTTCCACAGCTACACTAACAATCTTACACTGCCAAAGACAAAAATCAGTTGGCCTATATCACCTGCCTATGGAAGAGATTATGAAAACGAAAAACAAACAACTTCAAATAAAAAAAAAAACCCAAGTAAAAATGAAGAAGAAGCTGATCTCTGACGCTTCAGAAAGTTGATAATCGTAAGCAAAAAACGTATTTTTATCCGCAAACAATAGGGTCAAGAACTAAATTGTAGTTAGTTCAGTAGAACTGGAAATTCTTTTGGGACTGGGTCTTGAAAAAATTCATACCTATTTGTTATATCTACTGAGAGCTCAATTAGAATCCACTCATCTACCATACTTCATCCATAAAAGTGCGACCTTTTTCCTTCTCACAAATTTTCTTCTTCTCGGGGTCTGAAGGTGAAAAAAAAATGAAAATAAAACTGAGGAAAAATGGGTTTTCGCCACGGGGAAGGAGAAAGGGATGGAGGGAAAGGAAGTGAAACAGAGAAGAAATGAAGAGACTACAGAGTGGCGTAGACATAAACTAACCCAAACAAAGAAAATTAAAAAACAATTAATGGTAAGTTTATTTTTATTTGGAAAATTAACAACACAGACCCTATAGTTTATAATCAATGATAACTCAAACCTTAAAGAATTTTTTTTAACAACTAAAATCCTGAACTATGGAAAATTCTCACCAGCAACGTCACAGTCACGTTTTCCATCTAGGACCGTCGAATTTAATGTCTCGATTTTGTCTCCGTCAAGAACCGTCGAACGGAGACGAAAGATGTCAAAAACAGGGCCGAGAGACGTCCCTCTTGCCCGTTGGAAGACGAAGGATGACTATTGACCGATGGCAGACGTCCCTCATTGGCCATTTGATCACGGAATTGACGGGCATGATTAAATGTGTCGATTCCCAAAGGCGATTGCGGACGATCGTCCAGGGCCGTTAGATCGAATGAGAGACGTTCTTTATAGTGATTGACGGCCATGATTGAATCTGAAATCTTCTAGAGGCGATGGCAGATAACAATCCGTCGTCGTTGGATCTAGCGAGGGACGTCCCTTATCTAGATCGACGGCCAAGATTGACTTTAAATTATTAGGTCACGTGCAAGGCACACGCATTTTTGAAACGCGCGAATTCCCTCAATTATGACGGACGTCCCTCGCCCAGAAACAGACGTCCGTCTACCAAGATTATGTCGTTCTGCCCTCAATGGACGTCTCTCGTCTTAAGACAACATTGTTTAGGCCATAACGGACATTCATCTTAATACTAGGGACATCTGTTTTCCTCTCAATGTTATTCTCTGAACGCTAAACGACAACATTTTTCTCTTGATGGATTACGCAAATCTGCCTTACAATCGCGAAGGGCATCCCTTGCCCTAGATATTGCAGAGATGAATTTTGTCTTCCCACGACCAACTCGAACTTCCGATATCTATCCTCACGTTTGTTGAAGTGGAAAATGGCGTCGAAGACGGGGCAAGTGTTGAAGAAGCGTAAAGTGGCCCCCTTCGAGCCCGAAGGGGTTGGTGCTTGCTATCGAATAATATGTTCCAACAGCTGAGCATCGTTTCTGCCTCAAACATTTATATGCCAATTTCAAAAAAACAATTTCCTGGCAATTTGTATAAAAATATCATGTGGAAGGCAGTTATGGCCACAACATCATCGCAATTTCAGAAAGAGATGAATAAACTACTTGCGCTCCACCAGTCAGCACACGCATATCTGCAGAAAATTAACCTAATGTGTTGGTCAAAACATGTTTTCAATTCCGTTCCAAAGTACGACATGTGCCTCAATAATTTGAGTGAGTACTACAACGCCTGCCTCTTGACAGCTCGGGACAAACCGATCCTCACTATGTTCGAGATGATTAGAGCGGGTATAACCCCTCATCATGCACAATCCATACAAACAAATGTGCTCAAACATTTCCTTTAATCCAAAATCAGCGAACACATTGAAATCTATCTTCCTAGATATAATTACGGCATGAGGTATAATGTCATTATCGTACCGTTGTTTGGAGGAGCCTGAGCTAAACACCACGGGTTGCGACTCTGCAGACACGCTTGCTCGACCTTCAGGCTCGAAAGGAGCCACTTTACGCTTCTTCGACACTTGCCCCGTCTTCGACGCCATTTTCCATTTCAATAAACATGAGGATAGATATCAGAAATTCGAGTTGGTTGGGGGAAGGCAAAATTCCTCTTTGCAATATCTAGGGCAAGGGACGCCCTTTGCGATTATAAGGCAGATTTGCGTCGTCCGTCGAGAGGAAAACGCTATCGTTTAGCGTTCAAAGAATGACATTCCAGAGGAAAACGGATGTCCCTAGTATTAAGACAGACGTCAGTTATAGCATAAACGACGTCGTCTTAAAACGAGAGACGTCCATTGAGGGCAGAACGACGTAGTCTTGGTAGACAGATTCTATTTCTGGGCGTCTGTCGAGAGGAAAACGCTATTGTTTAGCGTTCAGAGAATGACATTCGAGAGGAAAATGGATGTCCCTAGTATTAAGACGGACATCCATTATGGCCTAAACAACGTCGTCTTAAAATGAGAGACATCCATTGAGGGCAGAACGACGTAGTCTTGGTAGACGGATGTTTGTTTCTGGGTGAGGGACGTCCGTCATAATTGAGGAAATTTGTGATTTTCAAAAACATGTGTGCCTTGCACATGACTTAGATAATTTGGAGTCAATCCTGGCCTTAATCCAGATAAGAGACATCTCTCGCTCGGTCCAACGGTGACGGATATTCGTCCGCCATCGCCTCTAGAAGATGCCAGCTTAAATCCTGGCCGTCAATCACTATAAAGGATGTCTCTCGTTCGATCTAACGTCCTTGGACAATCGTCCGCCATCGCCTTTGAGAATCGACACATTCAATCATGGCAGTCAATTCCGCGATCAAACGGCCAATGAGTGATGTCCGCCATCGCTCGATAGTCGTCCTTCATCTTTCAACGGGCAGAGGGATGTCCCTCTACCCTGTTTTTGACATCTTTCGTCTCTGTTTAACGGTTCTTAACAGAGACAAAACCGAGACGTTAAATTCGACGATTCTGGACGGGAACGTGACTGTGACGTTGCCGGCGAGAATTTTTTATAGTTTAGGGTATTAGTTGTTGAAAAAATTCTTTAGAGTTTAACTTGTCATTGATCGCAAGCTATAAAGTTTACGGTGTTAATTTCTCTTTTTATTTTTACTTATGAATAAAATATTTATTAATTAGTGTAATTAATTATTTCTTTTAATTATTTATAGTTTATTATAATAATTAATAAAATTAATAAATAAATATATAAAATTTCAATTAAAAATAATGAAAATAAAAAAGTTATATGGTTTAGGGTAAATGACAAATCAACCATCGTGGTTTGTGCTCAATGACAAGTCAACCACTATGGTATTTTTTTTAACAAATCAACCACTGACGTATGGGAAAATAACAAAGCAAACATCGCAGTTACGTTTTTTGTTCTCAGTTAACAAGTTAAAAACGCGGTGTTTCAGGCCAGACACCGCGTTTTTACGCGGTGTCCAGACAAACACGCGTCCAGGCAAAAAGGCCTGGACACCGCGGCGTCTCTGGAGCTCTCTATTTGTCATGCATGGCGTTCTCGATCAATTGTGTTTCATGGTTACTTCGAATTCGTTATGTATATGTTTTACGAATGCAATGTTTTTATTGGTTTTTTGACCTCTGCACCTTCAAATTAGCATAACTTTTGCTACGGATGTCGGAATTGGGCGCAGAAGGTATCAAATCGAAGCTCTCTCAGAGCTCTATAATCGTCATTGGGTAAAGCCCATGACCGCCTTTCTCAGCCCCAAAATCAATTGTTTTACAAGATGTCTTGACCACACACTGTGTTTTTACGCGAGGTACCGCGTTTTTAACTTGTTAACGGAGAACGAAAAACGTAACTGCGATATTTGCTTTGTTATTTTCCCATACGTCAGTGGTTAATTTGTTAAAAAAAATACCCTAGTGGTTAACTTGTCATTGATAACAAACCACGATGGTTGATTTGTCATTTACCCTATGGTTTATTTAGTTTCATGATTATAGAAAAATTAAATTTCATATACTTAAATTTTTTAGTATGATATTGATTTAGATCCATACCAATTATTTATTGTTTTTCCATTATTATTTTTTTGTTATAAAATAAAGGATATTTATTAATATCAATCCTGAAGTATAAAATTTTTTTAATAGACGTCTTAAATTTTTATTTTTATTATCTAACACGTTAAAGTTTGAGATGTTAGCTATAGACACTTTTATCATTAGAGGGTCCGTTAAATAACAAATACCAGCATTGTGGAAATGATATTTTCTACGACATAAACGTGTCTTGCGCAACGAAAAATGTAATTACCACCCGTAGCGAAAAACAATTATCTGTTACAAAAAGAGTATTTTCCACATCGCAAACGTGTCTTGCACTGTGGAAAAAATATTTTTCGCAACAGAAACGTGCTTTCGCTGTGAATAGGGTATTTTCTACAGCGGAAAGAGTAATTTTCATCTTTTTGGCAGTAGATATTTGTCTTTCGCTGTGAAAAGTAAGTAATATTCCAACGGAAAGGTTAATTTTCGCTATTAATATCCGTCATTTAACAGATCACCTAATAGTAAGAGTGTTTGTTGCTAACACTTTATTTGAGCTATAAAATAATTAAAAAAAATTAAAATATCAATTAAAAAAATCACACATTTCATAATTAGTATCAATAGTTACCCTAAAATAAAGGTTTCCTCCACAAAATTTGTTTCAAAAAAATATCTTATATTTCTTTTATGAATCCACATTTTCAAATTTTATATTCAAATTCTAAAATAAACTTATAAAACTTATGACAAACTCTTACAACATTGTGTCATAGTATTACAATTTCAATACTCACTCACTTACTTAATTTTCTATCATCAAAATTTAAAATTAAAATCATTTTGTGACATAGTAATAGGGGTCACACCTTAATTTATGTACTCTCTAATGTATTACAAATTTATTGGCCAATATTTCGATAAATATTATGTTACACATGATGATAGAAAGCCATTTGCAACACAAAAAGTGATTGTTTGGCCAATTACATCTTCAATTCCATACTTATATTCAAACCCTAAATCTCTGAGTTTCTTAGATGATATGGCCGTAGGAACTCCTCTTTCTTCCTCCTCGTACCTGCATCAGAGAACAATAAGATCAACATATTCTAATTTATGGAACATTTTCCATACCAATCTTTTTTTTTTTTCCTCTTATTGTCACGCGTAATTTTCATTTTTCTTTTAAACTAAAGGAAAACCGCAGTACCTCTTTGGACTCAACGTTGGTAATTGTCGAGCGAGAAGATCAACCAGCATCGAGATCATACAACTATCGACGCAACAAATGTATGGACCTTGGGCATGGGGATGCTCCATCACAAAAATGTGAGCTCTGCATAAATCTTCAGTATGAACCATTCCGATTGACCCCATTCGCTCTTTTACTGAACATAATATGCTCAATAACTCACCCTCTCCTGCCAAAAATCATTGAAGTTTACCCTCAAATAAAGAGAATTTATTTAGTTTGATCCTCAATTAAGTGTTTGTAATAAAGATTACATTTTTACTATAATGTGTGCATAATATTGTATTGTCACGGTATTTTTAGATCGAAAATGCATAAAAACATTACCTATAATAGGAGACAAGAGGACCCGGATGCTCAATGGAAGATGAGGGGTAAGAAATGGACCGGAGACTGTGCTTGTGATTATTGAAACGAGGTCTATTCCATTTTCAGAAGCAAATTTATATGCAGCTTCCTCAGTTAAAATCTTTGAAAGTATATAAACCTGTCACACAAAAATATAAAATTAGAGCAACAAAGTCAAGGTTATCAAATAGTCCGTGAACTACGTTCCAGCCCACGCCTGACACAAGGCTAGACCCATGTTTTTTTTTAGGCATGATCAACTCTGATCAGACCTCATATCAGGCATCGACCTATTTTAACAGGTGGGCTGGTTTTGAGGCAGGAGTCATCAGCGATTTTGTAAATAGTGCAGCAGCAAGAAAAAACGGTGTAGAGCTTGACATGAAAGTCGGCTCCATAGTCCAAAAATAAGTGAGTCCGTCGGGGCTAGACCTCATCGAGCCTCACATAGAGCCAAAAAAGTTAGGAGAAGATGTTAATCAATTACCCAACCGCTTGGTTTTGCTTGCCAAACAAGATCCGCTGCGGTTCTAGAGAACTCGTCGACGGACGGCCTCCATCCGCCATTGTTGTCTCTTGCTGTGACAGTGCTAATTGAGGATGTGAAGACGACCCTTTTGATGGATTTAGATTTCAAGCATGACTTGAGAAGGTTTTGAATACCTTTGATTTGAGGGTCAATGATCTGTGATCGAACATAATTCTCTACAATTTTGAAAAATAGTTTTATAAATTAATTTCAAACGTTAAATATAGTTTTTACCCACTTAAGAAAGTGACAACACAAACAATTTGATAATAAAAATACATAATTTTTTATATTAAAATATTCAGTTGCGTTAAATTTAAAAATGTTTTAAAACTACAAAAAAATATATAAATAATTATAAAAAAACTTCAGCTTACCAATATTTTGATTATCTTCTATGTGATTAACACTGTACTCCATGGAAGCTGCAACGTGGAAGACTCCATTACAGCCATTGACAGCTTCATCAAAGCTTCCTTCTTCATTCAAATCCGCTTTGAATAGTCTTAAACGCTGCGTTCCAGCCCACAGTGATGATAGATGCAAACACTTTGCTGCAGCACTAGCTTGATCTAATTAGTCCGAATAATATTTCAAAATTTCAAAATTCCTAAAAGACAACAGATCTCAGAATACCATTTTGAGACTTATTTACTTTGAAAATGACTTTATGTTGTATAGATAAAGCCGAGAAATTAAGCTTCATTTCAATATTTCAAATCAATAAAAACGAAAGATTAATAAAATATAGAATGGAAAGCAAAATTAAAAGAAGTCTCATCTTCCATCAAAAGAAATTAAGAAAGAAGAAGATGAATGAATTATAGAGACCAGGATCCCGAGCTGTGGCATGAACCGTGTAGCCATCTTGAAGAAGAGTCTTCACCAACCATGACCCAATAAACCCATTGGCTCCAGTCACGCAGTATGTGGTTCCTACTCCTCTCTCTCTCTTCCCTTTCCCCTCTATTTTTGCAGAAAAATCCTCCATTCTCTTCACTCTCTCTCCTCCAGAAACCCATTGGCTCCTGGTTTAAGAAGAGCTTACTGTCATAAATATTATAAAATACTTAAAAGGGGAATACTTTTGTAGTCCACCTTCTCTTTATGCTATGATGAGTCATCCATGGAGAAATGATTTGGTGCGGAAGCTAACCATCCTGATTTTTACATATTTGGGTATTAACAATAAACTAGTAAGGATGGCCGATCTCGATCAGAAGGCCACGTTGAGAGTGTAAGATCAGAACCACAGCCGTGGAAGTATTGCCACTTCACCTCAAGTTCACTTTATCTATTTTACTTTACAGATAGCGGGTCAAAATATTGCATTATGCTTTTCACATTTACTATTCTAGAAATAGCCCTTCAATTGAAAACTTCAGGAAGTCCAACAATGGAGATACATGTAAAGAGTTTAGTGGCAACTGTAAATTAACTTAAACGATCTAAATATATTTTGAATGATAGAAATTAAGCATTTAGATCTATGCAGAATAAATTTAAAAATTACCTCCAACCATTGACGATTGAAAATAGGGACAACTGCTTTCCCTCCCTTGAAGAATTTTTTTTAATCATTTTAATATCAAATTGATGGTGTATGTTCAGAATTGAGATTACAAAATTATGGAACCTCACTGGCAATACCCCCTTTTTATATTAACTTCTCTCATCAAGAAGTTAATGTCAAGAGGTGTAACATATGAGTGGTTTCCTTTTGGAAACTGTCTAGAAAACCAGAACATAATATATTGTAGACAGTCACAATCCAAACGCCACATTAGATTGTAACTACCAACATTCTCCCACTTGGTCTGAGTTTTCTAATTTCACTGCAGTAAGAAAACACAATACATGAATCATAGCGATAAATTCTCTTAATGTAATCGAGAATTATCTTCCATGTATCACAATGCATTATGTTCCTTCTTTATTTCCCATAAACTTAATGAATAAACCTTATGTTTATTCAAGGTTCATAAACTGAACTATATTTCTCAAACTGAATGTGTACACAATAAATTTTATAATGAGAAATATAATAAGAAGAGTTATAAACATTCGTTCTTACAACGAAAAATTACATAATGGACCCAAGTCCCATTTTAACTACATGATCCTTAAATCTTAATGGTGGCATACCTTTAGTCAAAGGATCGGCGACTATCAATTCAGTGCTTATGTGTTCGATGACCACTGAACCATTCTTAATACGTTCCCTTATGGCTAAATATTTAATGTCGATATGCTTACTTCGACTACCACTTTTGTTGTTTTTAGCCATAAAAACCGCAGCTGAATTATCACAATATATCTTCAGCGGTCTAGAAATCGAATCAACGATTCTAAGTTCTGAATTAAAACTCTTCATCCATACACCATGCGAAGTAGCCTCAAAACATGATATGAACTCAGCCTCCATAGTGGATGTGGTAGCCAAACTCTGTTTAGCGCTCTTCCAAGACACAGTTCCACCGGCTAACATAAAAATGTATCATGATGTTGATTTACGAGAATCAACGCAGCCAGCAAAATCTGAATCGGAGTATCCGATCACATCCAAGCTATCCGTTTGTCTGTAGGTAAGCATGTAGTCTTTGGTCCTTTGAAGGTACCGTGACACTTTATTTGCAGCTATCTAGTGGTCTTTACTAGGGTTACTTTGATATCGACCCAACATCCTAACAACAAATGCAATGTCAGGTCTTGTACAAACCTGAGCATACATCAGGCTTCTAGAGCATACATCAGGCTTCCAACAACTGAAGCATAGGGAATGTTCCTCATTTGCTTCCTCTCAAGATCGTTCTTCGGGCACTGGTTCTTATGGAACCTATCACCCTTCACTATGGGAGCAACACTTTGTGAACAATCTTTCATCTGATATCTCTCTAAAACTTTATTGATATAAGTTTCCTGAGACAATACCAAGTAACCTTGGAATCTGTCTCGATGAATCTTTATACCAATGACATAGGAAGCATCACCCATGTCCTTCATATCAAAGTTTTCAGAGAGAAATTGTTTCACCTCATGCAATATACTTTTATCATTAGTTGCAAGCAAAATATCATCCACATATAGGACTAAGAAACAAATTTTGCTCCCACTAACCTTCTGGTATATACATTGATCCATAATGTTCTCTACGAAATCGAATGAAGAGATAACATCATGAAACTTTAAATACCACTGACGAGAGGCTTGTTTCAATCCATATATGGATTTCTTAAGTTTGCACACTAAATACTCACCATCACTAGAGGAAAATCCTTCAGGTTGTTTCATATAAACCCCTTCCTCTAGCTCTCCATTGAGAAAAGCCGTTTTCACATCCATTTGTTGTAACTCAAAATCAAAATGTGCAACCAATGCCAAAATAATGTGAAGAGAATCTTTCTTAGATACAGGAGAAAAAGTCTCTGTGTAGTTGATTCCTTCCCTTTGTGTGAATCCTTAAGCAACGAGTCTTGCTTTATATCTTTCAATGTTGCCCAATGAGTCTTTCTTAGTCTTAAAGACCCATTTACAACCTATGGCTTTTACACCATCAGGCAACTTGACAAGATCTCAGACTCCGTTTGAATTCATTTCGTCTTTCATGGCATCATACCATAAACTTGATTCACCATAACTTATGGCTTGTGAAAACGTCTCAGGATCATTTTCGGCTCCAACATTATAGTCCGACTCTTGTAGATATGTGACATAATCACTAGGAATAGCTGATCTTCTTTCTCTAGTAGATCTTCGTAGCGTTGTTCCAACATTTTCTTGAGAAATTTGTTGTTCAACTGGTTGATCAACAATTTCTAGAACTTCCTCAAGAACTCGATGTACTGGATTATTATCATCAATGTGTGGAATAACATTTATTGATTGTTCAACACTCGTTTAAACTCGAGGAGTGTTATGAACAACAATTAATCTTTCACTTGAGTTAGAGGGTTGAACATCAATGTGATCTCTTTTAGAAACAATATCCTGAAATCGATCACTCCCACTAATCAAGTCATTCTCAAGAAATTTTTCATTTCTTAATTCCACAATCCTAGTACTATGAGATGGACAGTAGAATCTGTACCCCTTAGACCTCTCGGCATATCCAATGAAATAGCCCCTAATGGTCCTTGGATCTAGTTTCTTTTCTTGTGGATTATAAATTCTCACTTCAGATGGACATCCCCAAATGCGTATGTGTCTCAAACTCGATTTCCAATCTTTCCATAACTCAAATGGCGTCTTTTCGACAGCCTTCGTTGGAACTCGATTTAATATATACACTGCCGTCTTTAGTGCATCAGGCCACAAGAAATCTGGAAGTTTGGAGTTGCTACGCATACTCCTCACCATGTCCAATAATGTTCGATTTCTTCTTTTTGCCACACCATTCTGATATGGAGAACAAGGCATGGTGTATTGAGCAACTATTCCATGCTCTTGAAGAAATCTAGCAAACGGATCAGGTGCTTGTTCATCCTCAGTATTATACCATAGTATTCTCCACCTCTATCAGTCATCACGATTTTAATTTGCTTACCGCATTGTTTCTCTACTTCTGCCTTGAAAACCTTAAAGGCATCTAATGCTTTATTTTTTGTTCTAAAGCAAGTAGAGATACATGTATCGTGAGTAATCATCAATAAAAGAGATGAAATATCTCGGACCATTTGAGTCCATAACTGGACTACAAATGTCTGAATGTATGATCTCTAATATCTCTGAACTCCTCTTAGCACCTTTTTTAGATACATTGGTTTGCTTTCCCTTTATGCAATCCAAACATGTATCAAAATCAGTAAAGTCTAAAGTACTAAGTACTTTATCATTTACTAATCGCTTAATTCTCTGTATGGAGATATGTCCCAATCTTCGGTGCCACAACATAGAGGAATCCTCATTTATAACACATCTTTTATTACCAGTGTGAACATGCATAACATCAAGAGTAGTATCATTTTGTAAATCAATAGAGAAAAGACCATCAGACATTGTACCATTTCCAATAAGATCAGATTTGTAAAATAAACTGAAGTTTATATCTGAAAATGTAAAGGAAAATCCCAAAGGTACCAGACTTGAAATTGAAATTAAGTTCTTAGAAAAACTAGGAACATACAAAGTCTTTTTTAAAATCAAAATGAAACCACTACTGAGAACTAAACTGCATGTTCCAACAACTTCCACATGTGAACGCATCTTGCTTCCAGAATAGATGCTCTGTTCACTTCCCACTGGTTTCTGAAGGTTTTGCATACCCTGCAAGGTATTCGAAATATGGATTGTAAAACCAGAATCAATCCACCAAGTGTTATAAATAATATGAGCCATATTAGATTCATAATAAACAAATGAGATTCATGTACCTTTCTTTTCAAACCATGCCTTAAACTTGGTGCAATCTTTCTTAATGTGCCCTTTCTTGTCACAGAAAAAACACTTGATTTCCTTCTTGATGTCACTAGATTGGATCAGTATTTTACCTTTTCATTTATCTTTCTTTTTGGCTTGTGTATTTTTCTTTCCTTAGGTCATCATAAATGCACTGTCTCCTCTTTCCATTACCAGCCTCCCTTCCTCTTGAACACACATGGTCATCAACTCATTAATAGACCATTTATTCTTATGTGTGTTATAAGAGATTTTAAAAGGACCGTATGGCTGTGGAAAAGTATTCAGAATGTAGTGCACCAAGAAAGAATCAAACATTTCAATCTCAAGTGTCTTTAGTTGAGCCGCAATGTCTCTCATCTGCATGATGTGCTCACGCACACCCGTAACTGTAGTGAGCCTTAAGGATGAAAATTTTATGATGAGTGTACTTGTTAATGCCTTATATGAAGTTACAAATTGCTCTTCTATAGCCTTTAGCAATGGCACAACATCATTATGCTGCTCGACAAAACCACGGATACTAGCAGCTATCTTAGTCTTTATGAACATCACACTAAGGCGATTGGAACATTCCCAACGTTCATAAAGAGCTAGATCTTCTGGAGTGCTGGTCAGAGTTATAATAGGTTTGTCTTTCCGTATAGCATAATCAATGTCCACACATCCCAAATGAAGAAGAACTCTCTCCTTCCATATTTTATAATTATCACCCTTTAACTTAGTTATATCGCATTTTAAATAAGAGAAATTGAATAAATTTATAGCTGCAAAAAGTAAATAACATGCTTAATTAAGGCAAAAAAACTGAATATCATGCTTTACCAATGTAAATCATGCAATAATAATGAATCTAGAAACATAAAACTTGTCTGTGGGCTAAAGTTTTAATTTAATAAGATTCATTTTCACCAAATTAATAAAACTATCAAATTATATCCCTTTTCTTAATTCCTGTGGGTAATTAAGAAAAATAACTCGATATTTTATTCTAATTAATTAAATAAATATAATAAAATTTACTGTGGGATAAATTTTATCATATTTATAAAATAAATTACAATAAATGTTATAATATGATTTTTAATACTTAATATATAATTTTATTTAATTAAAGATGTTGTGGCTACTCTTCAAGTAAATAAAATCATATTAAATCACTCGATATTTAATATGTTCTCAATTTTGTATACATTTATAAACTAAATTATGCATACAAGAAATAAATAAAACTATGTGCATTTTAAAGCATATTTTAATTGACATAGATGAGAATGCTATTGAAAGTCTAAAAGTCATAGATAAGATTAAAGCTGATGAAATCGAAACTAAGGCCCATAATGCAATCTTGCTAAGCCTGAGAAACGAAGTTCTCAGAGAGATAACAGAAGAAAGGTTTGCATTATCTGTCTAGTTGAAATTAGAAGCCCTCTATATGAAGCAATATTTAGCAAATTTTCTATACCTTAAGCAAAAATTATATACTTGGACTATGGAGTATTCGAAGGAGATGAGGAAGCATTTAGATGATTTTAATAAAATCATATTGGATTTAAACAGTATAGAGTTAAGATTGCTGAAGAGGATTAAACAATTATTATCTTAAACTCTCTGTTGATGGTATATGAGCATTTTGTTGACACTATGCTCTATGGAAAAGAAAGTCGGACTATGACTGAGGTAAAGGTAGCTCTGAATTCTAAAGAGCTACAAAAACAAAATGATGAAAAGGATGACTCTAATGGTGAAGGTCTAACTATAAGGGGAAGACCTTAAAATAGAGAAAAAAGAAATCAGAAAGGAAAGTCAAAGTCAAAATCAAAACATGGAAGGAAATATTTTTTATACAATAAAGAGGGCCATTACAAAAAGGATTGCTATGAACATAAGAGGAAGCAAGCTAAAAAGAATGCGGAAAAGGAGATGCCTCAATTGTTTCGGATGGTTATGAATCATCAGATGTTTTGGTTGCATCCGAATTGGAAAAGAGCAATGGGTATTTGAATCTGGATGGTTCTTCCACATGACACGTAGGAAGGAATGACTACAAGACTACCGTAAAACTGTTGGTGCAAAGGTGTGACTGGGTGACAACAAATCTTGTCATATAGAAGAAGAATGTTCTATCCAGCTAAGGATGTTTGATGGTTGCATCCAGATTATTCAAGGAGTAAGGTATGTACCCCAATTAAAACATAATTTATTGTCAATTGGGATGTTTGATTCAAATGGTTGTTCTATTAAGGTTGAATATGGGATTTTAAAAATTTCAAAAGGCATCCTGACTGTGATTAACTGTAAATTAGAAAATGGATTGTATGTCTTAGAGGGAGTTACGGTTACTAGTGAAGCAAAAGTAGTTTCTGGAAAAACTCAGGATAAAACAGAAACATGGCATCTTCGACTCAAGCATGTAAGTGAGAAGGGTTTGATTGAGTTATAGAAGAAAATTGTGTTTGGAAATGACCAAATTACAAGTTTGAAATTCTCTGGAAATTGTATACTTGGTAAGAGTAGCAGGGTGAAGTGTACAAAATCTTCTCACAATTTTTAGGGCATGTTGGACTATATTCATTCAGATATTTGGGGGCTGGACAAAATTCCTTCTAGGGGAGGAGCTCACTATTTTGTAATTTTCATTGATGATTTTTCTAGGCATGTTTGGGTTTACTACATGAAAACTAAGGATCAAGTCTTCGATATCTTCAAAGATTGGAAGAAGAAAGTGGAAAATCAAACTAGCCGGTGAATTAAGAAATTATGAACTGATAGCGGCATAGAATTTTGCTCTGCAAAATTTGATCAATATCGTAAAGAAGAAGGGATAATTAGACATCATTCAGTGAGTTATACCCCTCAACATAATGGTCTTGTAGAAAGGATGAATAGGACAATTCTGGATAGTGTACAATGCATGATGATCTCGGCAGGGATTCCAAGCGTTTTATGGGCAGAGGCTATTAAGACAACTTGTTGTTTGATTAATTTGTGCCCCTCTGCTGCATTAGGATTCAAGACATTGTTTGAGATATGACATGGGTATCAAGCAAATTACTAAGACTTAAGAACCTTTGGTTGTGCTGTATATGCACATACTAAACAGGATAAACTCCTACCTCGGGCTAGAAAGTGCATATTTCTAGGGTATCCTGAAGGTGTTAAAAGATACAAAATTTTGACTATTGAAGGTAATCAACAGAAGATTATTATAAGTCGTGATGTTTCCTTTAATGAGAAGAGTTTTTCCTTTAAAAAGAAAGGGTGAAGAATTTGAAATTACAAATGAAACAGTTTAGATTGAGGTGGAAAAATGTTTGAATCAAAATTTTGAGCAACATGATCAACAGGGTGTTAAACATTCAAGTGATCAAACTGATTCAGAAGATTTTGTAATTGAGGATACTTATGTTGTTGACTATCAACTTATAGGGGATAGAATCAGAAGAACAATTAAGCCTACACAAAGGCTAAGATATGCAAACATAATAGTCTATGCTTTGTTGGTTGCCTCGAACTTAGAGAATTCCAAACCCATTTCATTTGTTGAAATGAGGAAATAGAATCTCTACTGAAAGATAATACTTGGACACTTGTGGATAAACTGTAATATCATGTTAACATTTTTCCTGTATACGTGATGTAATAAGGTGTGAGATAATTAAGATATTACATTACGTATCTATACGTGTTATATCGTGAACGTGTATTTATGGAAAAAATATTATGGGATGGAAGTTAAGTAGGAAAACATGAAGGAAAAGTTGGAACGAGATATGTCATCTGCAAATGCATGGGAAGCCGTCCCCGTGCTTTGGGATGCACTAGGACGAAGTTTTGCATCCTAATGCATCTGTCGCTGGGCACTTGAGGACGCATGTGGACGAGTGAGGATGCATGCAGACGTGGTCGATTTGAATCTGTCCAATTTCGGGGCAGTTTCTGAAGATGAGGACGTGCAATGCGGATGCCATACCGCATTTGAATGGCAGGTTCGAACTACGCCAAATGAGTTGGGACGCATGCGGACACAAACAATTCGAATCTATCCAATTTTTGGACACTTTCGGACACATGTGAATGCTACATGCGGATGCCATATCGCGTCCGAACGTCACATTCGGACGTACGAACAGGGCAAGGATGCTATTTCTCGTTCGTAAACACAGATCTGTCTAAGGAATTTTACACATGTGGACGAATGCGAACTAGACCAGAACGTCCGCACTCGTCTGAAAAGCTAGACCTACGATAAATTAGGGATTTAAAATTAGAAATCTTGTCGTTTAGCAACTGAATACGCACCGAGGGAGACACGGAGACAACGAAGCCACACCCTCCCCATGCCCAGACCACGTCCCTCCCTACCCCTAGGTGTATGACAGACTCCTTCCAGGTAAGGCCTTTAATATTTCCATCCTTCTCTAGCATTTGGGTGAGTAGAGATTTTCCCCTGCGTGAGAGAGACCTGTAAGAGAGAGAGTTCCATTGAGAGAGTCTTCCCCCTTCCAGTGCGAGAGCTTCTTGCCAGTAGAATCGTGGGTGTCCGTGAAGCATATGTTCCTCAATAAGGGACGTCCGTTCCTCAATAAGTCTTTCCTTCCTTTGTTCCAAACGACACTGTCTAATTTAAATCTTAACGTCGTTCCTGTTACTTTTATTTTGGATGTCTTTTGCCTATAAAGGACGTTCCTTTCTTCCTTACCATAGTTTTAGACATCTTTTGTCCACTAGGGACGTCCTTCCCTTTCTAAAACAATTTCCTTCTTCGTTCCAAACGATGCCCGCTTCACTGAATTTTATTATATTTATACTATAAAACTAATACCAACCCAAATACCTCTACCATAAAAATTTCATTATTTTTCACTATATAAATAAACTCAACATTTACAATGTACAATGTCAATTTACTATATTTCACATAGTTGAAGCTTTACACGTAAACGAATTTTTTGAGTATAACAATCTGTCCATTTTGCGGTTGACCAGAAACAGTACTGTGGTTGACCCTCACTGTTGCGATCGACCACACCTACATCCGCGATCATCTGCACCTATAATAGCGGTCAACCGCTGTGAACGACCAACACAATTTTTGGTCAACCAACGCGTCACCCACACATGTTCGATCATCTGCTGTCGACCAGGCTTGCGCAGTGGTCGACCGAGACAACTTTTGTGCACTGTTTTCTTACAAAAAAACATGTCATTTCTCTCATTTTCGGCCTCTAAAGTCTAAACAGCCAATACTCTTGTATAAACTCTAAATCTACCAACATATATTAGAAATTTTCTTCGAATATGAAGCGACAAAAATACCCAAACTTTAAATGACAAAAAGAGACTAAAAATCGACTTATCTGCAAAACGTTTTCACAAAAGACAGAGTACAAGACAACATAAATACAAATCGAGGTGGAGAAACGATGAGAATTTCTAGTCAATTCTCCCTGGTTCCTTTCTCTTTTCCCTCTGACGTGTTTTCCTTTTTTTTTTAAAAAGTAAATAAATGAAAAAAAGAAATTGAAAGAAAATTATAATTTAATGCTTTTATTTAATAAATATAATATATTATAAATATTAAATAAAATCTATAAATCATAATCCCACAAAATTAATATAACTCGAAATACGATTTAAGAAAATAAGAATTTACTGAATAGAATCTCACAGTTTTCGACTGCAGTGGAACACAAAATGCACTGTTGACCATTGACTTGATCTTTTTTGCACGTGATAAAAAACTTACGACACGTGGCAAGGACTGGGTCAACACAAAAAAATTTTACTTGATCAAAATGAAAAATTTACTAAACAAAAATATAAATTTCAAAATTTGAGGAGTTTACAATTCTAGCTTGCCTTGATCATATTTGGAAATTAGTTTGTGCTTGATCTTAGTTTTTCTTAAAAAATATATATATATATAAATAAATGTTAAGGAATGGGTTGATATCCTTTTATCATAATGGATGATATATTTTACTTTTCTTTTCCCCATTAAAACCCATTTAATGTCTAAACTATATTATAATATAGGGTAATTAATAAAAATATATTGAACGATGAGACCAGCAAAAAAGAAACACTAATAAATTTTTGTTAATAAATAAAATACTGAAGTATAAAAAATAAATAAAGTAAACATCATTGTCATATTTTTTATTAAAAATTTTAAATTTTTTTTTACAACAAATAAGTCGTCTTCTGATGTGCCACAGGCCCTCACCCTAGCCTTTAATTTAATTTTTAGTTTTATTTTATTTAAATTTATATGTTAATTTGGTACTTTGAACGGTTTTCGCCATTATGATGATTATTTAGTCTAAGGTTAGGGTTTGTTGAGAATGTTGTTGAATTTTGATCATTTAATTAAATTAAATATTTTTTTTAGTGGATTCTTGAGAGTTGTTTCTCTAAATCTTTACCTTATCATCCAATAGTAATAGACTTGTGTGTGACAGTTTAATGAAATCTCTTTGTAACTGGTTTTTGATTAGAACGAGAGTGAGTTGTCATACTGTTTTTTTCTTTATTTGTTAATTGAAGCAAGAAAACCAATTAATAACATAATTGTCTTTATGTTTCAAACACTTGGACATCTACAGAAACATATATCATATCATAAGATCTGTTTCATAATTTGTGAAATATTAATTTAATAATAATCCGTACAAAAGAACTAAACGAAAACTAATAAATATCTATTGATAATTATTGCAACAACAAGTATAGCAAAAAGTACTAAAAGTCTTTTTGAAGAAAGCTTTCAATATTTCAATAAACTTAAAATATTGAAACTAGTCCTGGGAAAGAGACTCATATAATTGTGGTTATTACAAAGTGATCATATGAAAAATCTCATTAATAGAAATTAAATAATTATCGTATCCTACTTTGACACCATAGTTATCAAATTAAAGCCACTCCAATAACTTTCTCAAGGTCCTATGATGTTAAAATAATATTAGGACTATTATGACTTTCAACGAAATCTTGATTAGATTAATAGAAAATGACAAATTAACCATCGTAGTTTGTGATAAATAATAAGTCAATCACTATCTTTTATTTTCTAACAAATTAACCGTTAATGTATGGGAAAATGACAAAGCCAATATCGCTGTAATGTTTGCCGTTAACAAGCTAATGTGGAGCTACGGTGGTTCGTAGACAAACCGCTGCGGCTCTGTATTTTTCCAAGAAAAGAAGGTCAAACCGCGACGGTGTCTTGAGACGACGCTATGGTTTGTTAGGAGACCGTTGCGGTGTCTTGAGACGCCGCCGCAGTGTCTCAAGACACCATGGCGATTTGTCATGAGACCGCAGCGGTCTCATGACTAGAAAAAGTTTTGATCGCAAATTTGAGAGCTTAAACGAATTATTTTGGGGTCGAGAAAGGGGAGACATAGGGTAAACCCTGTAATAAGTGATAGATCTCTGAGAGAGTTTCGATTTGATACCTTCTGCAGCAGATTCTGACACCTGTAGCTAAAATTATGATCTTTTGAAGTTGAAAAGGTAAAAAATCTAATAAAAACATTGGATTCGTAAAACATATACATAGGGATTTTGAAGTAGCCATGAAACTCTATATTTTTCATGCATGACTACTTCAAAGTCTGTAGCGGTTTTCAATTTTTATTGTTTCATGGCTATTTTACAGTCCTTATGTATATATTTTTTGAATCCAATGTTTTTATTAGATTTTTTACCTCTTCAACTTCAAAAGACCATAACTTTGACAATATGTGTCAGAATTGGCTGCAAAAGGTATCAAATTGAAACTCTCTCATAGATCTATCACTTATCATGAAGTTTACCCCATGTCCCCCCTTTCTCGGCCCTAAAATCATTCATTTAAGTCCTCAAATTTGTGATAAAATTTTTTTCCAGTCATGAGACCGCCGCGATCTCATGACAAACCGCCACGGCGGTTTCCTAACAAACCGCAGCGGCCTCTCAAGACACCATCGCGGTGTCCCAGAAAACCGTGGTGGCATCCCGAGAAATCACTGCGGCATCCTAGGAAACCGCAGCAGCGTTCTAAAACGTTGCGGCGGCGTCTTGAGACACCGCAGCGTCCAGGCCAAATTTGGCCTTCTTTTTTTGGAAAACCACAGAGCCGCAATTTTTTGTCTACAAACAATCGTGGCTCCACATCAGCTTGTTAACGGTAAACGTGACAGCAATGTTGGCTTTGTCATTTTTCCATACGTCAGTGGTTAATTCATTAGAAAATAAAGGATAGTGGTTGACTTGTCATTGATCACAAACTACGATGGTTAATTTGTCATTTTCCCTTTACTTAATAACGATGGATTGGTCCACAAGTTTCATTTGACAAGTCTTTTATTTTTTATTTTTTATTTTTTATTTTTGCCTTGTTCCAAAAGTTGGGGCAGCAACTTGAGAAGTTGCAGATTCGACCCTAACTTTATGAAGTGACAAAGTTTTTACTTTTGTAGATAAATTTAAGATTGGTGGGCTCGTTCTTAGTGTTAATGCACATTTTATACTCATTTGTATTTCTCCAATTAATGTAATTACTGTATAGTTTAAGTTCCTTTATTTTTTAGGTATATATATACATATATACCCTACATACTTAGCAACATTCTCATTATTCAATACAAGGAATACAAAACATTCAGAAAACTTCTCCTTCCTCTCTACAAATACTAAAATTCTAACTTGGTATTAAAGCTAATAGCCGCAATGGCCTCCTCCGGTACAACAACTCCCTCCCCTAACTCCACCGTTTCCCTCCCTCCCTTTCACTCTGTCAACCAAACCCTCACTATTAAGCTAGATTCTACCAACTTTCTCGTCTGGAAAGTGCAGATCCTCAACGTTGTCATTGCCAATGGCATCGACAACATTCTGGACGGCTCATACTGACCCCTCCCCCCTCTCAATACCTGGATAATATTACTCTTCAACCTAATCCTGAGTTTGGTCTCTGGCAGCGTTACAATCGTCTCGTCATGAGCTGGATATTTTCTTCTCTCTCGAACAGTATTCTTCCTCATATTGTCTGCTACAACACTGTTGCCGAAATTTGGAATGCCCTTGGAAAAATGTTTGCCTCATCTTCTTTAGCCTGCATCACCTATTTGCGCAGTCAGCTTCACAGTTTATCGAAAGATGGCCTCTTTGCTTCCGCCTATATTCAGAAGTTCACTTGCATTTGCAATACCCTCTATGTAATAGATGAACCGGGACTTCCTGCGACCAGGTCATCTATTTCCTTGGTGGATTAGGGGTCGATTACAACCCTTTCGTCACCTCTATCACCAGCCAAGCCGATGAACCATCCATCAAAGAGATCCATAGTCTTCTGCTAAGCTATGATTTCCGCCTGGCGAAGCAAAACTATATCACACAGCTTCCCTTCGTGAACTCTTTTCAAGCCAATGCCGCATTCAAGCAATTTCTCCCATCCCAGCCGTCTTTCCCAAGACCTAGCTCACCCTCTCCATAACATGGTCTTCTCGGGTCACCTAACCCATATCAACAACCCTGGAACCAACCCATCAGGCCTAGGCTTCACTTTGGGCCTAGATGTCAGATTTGCAACAAGCTGGGTCATACGACCCTGGTTTGCTACCACAAGCAGAACCCTGCATTTATTCCCAGCCCAGCTTCTTCTCCAGCCTCACCTCAGGCCCATGCAGCTGGCCTCCTTCCTCGCCCAACCAGTGTTCCTTCCTCCAGCCAAGCTGAGCCAGCTTCCTCCTCAGCTTGGCTTTTGGACAACGGAGCGACTCATCATTTTACTCCTGCCTCCTCTACCATGAATGAGTCTACTCCATATTTGGGTCCTTCATAGGTAGTTACAGCAAATGGTAAGCATCTCCCCATTGTCAATGTTGGATCTGCTGTGATTCCCACTTCTTCTTCACCATTAATGCTTAATTCCTTCCTTCACGCACCATCACTCACTCATAATCTCCTTGTGTATTTCTTAGTTATAGTGCTCATCACAAATGTTACATATGTTTCAATCCTTTATCAACCCAAGTTTATATCACTAGACATGTCATTTTCGATGAAAATTCATTCCCGTTTCCAACACTCACGCATTCCCTTTCCCCACCACCTACCTCTCCATCCCCATTTGTTCCCTCCCCTTTCCATCTTTCCCTACACCCTCCTCTGCACCACCATCATTCCATAGCTTTCCAAATTCATCACCACCTCTTTCCTCACATCTAGCTCTTCCTTCTTCCTCATCAGCACTTGTCCTTCCACCCACTCCTCCTCCCCTTCCTATTCACAGCATTCCTGACATTGACACCGGGCGGCCTACCCTTAACTCCCACCGTATGCAAACGCATTGCAAGGATGGTATATTCAACTCCCACTACTTTTCTACAAGCTTCCAAAAGCAAGTTATGGCTTGTTGCAATGCATGAGGAAATTGATGCTTTGCATAAAAATAACACATGGCGGCTGGTTCCTCTTCCTCGTGGAGCTACTCTTATAAATTGTAAGTGGGGTTTTTTTGGCTCAAATTGAATAGTAATGGTTCCATAAACCGTTACAAGGCTCGCTTAGTTGTAAAAGGTTATGATCAAACTAAAGGTGTTGACTATGATGAGTATTAGTCCAGTTGTCAAACCTCTACTATATGGATTGCTCTATCTTTGGCTTTTTCCCTTAGGTGGACTACTAGACAGCTCGACATCAATGATGAATCTTGTTCGTTTCTCAGGAAAGCTTGTTTATTCTTTGGAGTGACGAAGGTGCACCACTTTGACTATTTTGCTTTTGGTTTGTCAAATTGAAATATATCATCAACCCATAATTTCATGAAATAAAAACTTTCAAAAGAGTAATGAATGTGTTTGGAGAATAAAGCAATAGAACAACACCTAATTTAATACATTTTAATGAACAATTTTTAAATGTTTGTTTCACAATAATGAGACTCAAGTCGATTAATTTAAATTTTCTTTAACATAAATAAAAATAAGATTACATGATATATATTGTGTTTTTATGGCTAATAAAAGTAAAAAATAAAAATAAATAATTATGACAATCAAAAGTTCATTCCACTACCCCCGTTTAATTTTCAAACAATAAGGGCGACCAACCCTTAAAACTCTTTTCTTTCTTGAAAAGTTTATTTTGAATAATTATTCTACAAAAATTCAAAACCCAGAAAATATGAAAATTGATCTTAATAAAATAAAAAATATGGGAAAATGACAAATCAACCATCGTCCTTTATTAGTAGTGACCAATCAACCATTATTCTTTTTTTTAACAAATTAACCACTGAACTATAAAAAAATGACGCCACCACTATCGTTGTCACGTTTGCCGTTAAACGTTTTGACGAGGAACCGCAGCGACTTGACGAGGAATCGTTGCTGTTTGACGAAAAACTGACAAATCGCCGCAGTTCGTCGTCAAGCCGCAACAATTTGACGAAAAACCAACGCGGCTTGATGTCAAGCAGTTACGGTTTGACGAAAAACGCCGCGGCTTGACGAAAAACCGCCACAGCTTGATGACGAACCGCTCGCGACGATTTTTGTGTTTTATGGCTACTTTAAAGTCTTTATTTTTTACAGTTTCATGTCTTTCCGATAAGAATTTCCCTATATTATGTATATGTTTTACGAATTGAATCATTTTATTAGATTTTTTATGGAGATTATTGACCACTTCAATTTCAAATGATCATAACTTTGACTACGAGTATTAGAATCAACTCAATAATATATCAAATCGAAACTCTCTTAGAGATCGACGATGCATTGTAAAGTTCACCCCATGACCCACATCCCTCGGGCCCAAAATCACTCGTTTAAGTTCTCAAATTTGCGATCAAATATTTTTGACAAACCACAAGTGACAAAACCGCGGCGGTTTCATTAGACACCGCGGCAGTTTCTTGAGACACTGCTGCGGTTCCTGGATGAACCGCACAGTTCAGGATAATTTTGGCCTTTCTTTTTGGAAAATCACAGAGCCACGGCGGTTTGTATACGAACCGCTGCGGCTCGACATCAGCACGAAGAATCAAACTTTAATAACAAATCATTTTGGCCTTTCTAACAAATCAAACTTTTGGACTTCCAAAAACATTGTTATGAAGAAATTAAGGAGTCATTTGATGAATTTGGACTCTTCTCCTTGACTATCTATGCTTACCCTTCTTCCCATTTGCTTTTAAATTCAAGCTCTTACTTTCTTTTTTTACCAGTTCACAATGAAGAATGCTTTGGTACGTGTACGTTGAAATATTTAATCTAACAAATGTGTCGGCCAAATTTTAATCGAATAAAACATGTTTTTTGTCTTTTTAGATAGTGGGTTGTTGTAATTTAATTTTCTTACTTTTAATTGTCACATTAAAGTTTAAATATTTGTTTTACTTTTAAATAGTTTTCTCTAATATCACTGCGCAATCTTTTGATCCAATTCTTTTATTCGTATAGGTTTGACCTAGCTAAAGACTCTGGCACATAAAAATAGACTACATGTATAAAAAAAAAAAAAAAATTGTAGATTATGTTTTTTTGTCAAATTTAATGACGAAAATAGATACAACGTTTTCACTAAACTAATTTTTCTAAACACGTATACGTGTTCAAAAGAATGTTTTTGGAATTGTACAAAAAATATTGGTAATTAGTCATCAAGTTAATGTTTGATTATGGGTCCACAAGCCAACAATAATATATTTTCTTAAATGAAAAGCAGCAGTAGTTAAGTGTGGAATCATAATTGATCATCCCAAAGAGCGGCTAACCTACCATTTTAAAATTTCTTGATCTTGTATTAGTTTTCCTTAAAAATCCATAAATCGTGTCACTTTCAACATAAATCAAGGAATAATTTGTTTTGAAAACATAGTATTTTGCTTAACAACATGATATTTGATTTTTTTAAAAACATAGTTCAAGTTCTTTTGAATTCAAAATCTGGAACTTTATTTAAAGATTCTAGCTATTTTGCAAATCAAAAATTTTGTAATGAAAGTTGTGAATATTTTGTTTGCTTGATGGGTGCGAGGTGAAATCTGCAGGGAGAAAGAGAAGTTCTTTTAAATATTGTTTTATATAAGGGGCTTCTAATTTCAACGCAAACATTTCTTCCCTACATCGAAAGAGTTAGGATCTGTATGCTGATTTATTTACCGCTTTATTAGAGTAGTAAGAAATAGTGCATGTGATTAGCCAGTGAAGTCCTATACCTCACAGAAGACCCGAGAGTAGCCTCTTCTACCTCTTTCATTCTTCTCCTATTTCTCTTCTCTACCTTCAATGAAGACAATAACATAACTCAAATCATTCAGAATATTAATCCTAATACACTTTATGGAGCAACCATAAACAGAAAAGAGCTCAGTGCATTACCTAAGAATTCTCTTGCTTCCTCTTTATTTCCTTCTCTGTTGTTTCTCAACACTTTCCTTCAGCTCTAGACTCCTCTATTCTTCCTCTCCCTTGCAGTTTACAGCTTCCAGAGAGCATCTGTCTCTCCAGTTCACTTTCTCTCTCTCTCTCTCTCTCTCTGTGTGTTTATTTTCTACACGGTCTCTACCTCTCCAGAGTGTTAATCACAGAACACTTCTATGCATTCTTCATCTGAAAGCTTCACATATAAGCCTTGCAATATTCCCCAGATAATCTCACCTAACTATCTTTATAATTTGCCATTTGTAAAGAAAACATATGTGGAGGAATTATAAACTCAACCGCTTAGCGATCAGCAATTCCACACGGGCAGGAGACAACAGAACCGGGTTCACGCCTATCACAATGGAGCTGGCAGCAATAGCATCCAGCCACTGAACCACCCGGTCACACTACGCATTCCACAACCTTCATCCCTGCTTCCTTCATGGCCACACCAACAATGTAGAATCATCACCCCCGCGGCAGCACAGAGTGTAGAATCAATTCAACTGAGCCTCATTAACCCAGAAATGCTTACCTCAGATTGGTGTGACAACATTCGGAACACGGGAGAAAATGCCAGACGTTCCCACGGTGACATTTCGCAAACCCGAGCGCCCGAGCCCTAGCTCCACGCGCGACAGAGGCATCCCACGTAGCTCGCTCACCCACGGTTTACGAAGAAGCTTCCTTCGCAGGAGCTTCCTCCCAAGTCGCTCCCTCACTCGAATAGTGCTCTGTCTCTGTCTCTGTCTCAATCGCTCTCCCTCTCTGTTTTAGCAAGTAGCCAGGCCAATCTTTCTTCGCTCGCCCCTTTTCTCCTTTCAGGTGAACTGAACCGGTTCAAGGAAAACCAGTTCAACACCACACTTCTCCTTCCATCAATTAATTTCTTCCTTTATTTTAAATCAATTATTTTCTTCTAATTAATTTTCTTCTTTTAATTTCTAAATACTCATTCTCCTTTAATTAATATTAATTATATATATGTATGTGTGTGTGTATACTTGTGTGTGTATACTCATTCTCCTTTAATTAATATTAATTGTGTGTGTGTGTGTCAAATATACGTATCATATATTAATCTACCCAATTTTCAATTTCTGACTTACTCCGAACATCGCTTGACCATAATTACGGGTCCAACTTAAATTTTTCAATTCCATTTCCTAAATTCATTTCCATTAATTAAATCTTCAATAATTATCCAATTAATCCAATTACTCCTAAATAAATTTTCAATTATTCTCACTTAATTATGTTACGGGAAATCGGGGTATTACATACATAAAAATTTCAACATGGTTGATTGTGAACTTTTTTAATTTTAGCTACGTGAGATTGTTGGTGGGCAAAGATATATGAAGAAGTTAAATGAAAGACAAGTTACTACTCTTTTAAGAGCAACACGTAAGCACCCACCACAACGAGAAGATAGTATAAAGAACTTGAAAGTGAGACATAAGCCTGAACAACTTCAGCGAGTCCTTCAATGCTTGCATCTTATTAGCCCGGGACACACCGATTCTTAGTGCACATGTACACTATATGCTTGTAATGAAATTGATAATTTGGTTTGCATCTGTAATGCACATGTACATTATATGATTGTAATGGAATTGATAATTTGGTTACGTTTGTAATGCACATGTACATTATATGGTTGTAATGAAATGGAATTATTTGTTGATAATGAATGAAATTGATAAGTATGAAAATGTAATTTTGGACAAAGTGGAATAGAGACAAATTAAAATTTGCTAATCTCGGGTAGATTTGGCCAGAAGTGGAATTGTGGTTGACTGGAACCAGAGTAAGCATCAATGTTGCACTGCAGAATTCTGACGTTATGCCGCAAAATGTAATACTTTCCCCCCCGGAACGACATCTTTCTGCAGTAGAACATCGACGTGTAGGATTGATGCACACCTAAAGAAGGAGAGGGGGGGGGGGGGAAGAGTCCTCACTTGA
>CM039474.1:28160625-28259926 GCA_022433065.1 Begonia loranthoides | reverse complement strand
ATCCTATGAATAAAGCTTGTTTGCCATGGGGGGGGGGTGTTGAATTAAGCATTCTAACTTTTTCATGCAATATTAATTATCTATTTCCTAAGTGATTTATCTATAATTAATATGCAAACAATCACATATAATAATAAACAGTAAGGGATAGAGAGAGTGCAAACAAGCTTTATTCATAGGATTCGGTAACTCCACCTACATTCGCGTTCCAAGCCTCCTACTTAGACATCCTTAATCTCCTAACCTCCTCGGTTAGTAATGATTTAGTTCACAGGTGTCAATCAAACTTTTATAGTGACTCTTTTAAGGGCGTCACCTTCTCGATCACGGTTTAAGTACAATTGAGGAGAAATAGAAAATACAAATACTAAAACCTAAGCTCTCAAATGTAGACTATCAAGTTTGGGAATGAGAGAGCTAGGGTAGACACTTAATTTACTGAGAAAAAATGAGTAAAAATTTTGGCAGTGTTTCGATACAATTCTCTCTTAGTTCCTTTTCAAATCGGAGTACCTCCTTTTATAGATTCTGCTTGATCACTCGACCACCCTCTAGTTTGGTCAACCGCCTCCCAACCGTTAGAATGTTACAATTGTGAAATCCAATCAGTTTGGTCGACCACTTTGTCCCTGATCGACCGTTTTAGTGTTTTGTAGAAATTGGGGTAGAATCTGTTCAATTTTTCGGTCGACCACTTCTCCTCTAGTCAACCAATTTTCTGTAAATTGGAATTCTAGAGCTCTCTGCCTTGATTCTGTTCCACCGCCCTTAGCCCTGGTTAACTGCTTCCACTATTCTGGCTCTTCTTCATCATGTCTAGTCGACCACCCCTTGGTCCAAAGTCGACATCTACTCCGTATTATGCCCTTATTGAATCCTCAAAGTCCCAATGATTAATACATAAGCTACATGCAATTAGGCAAACACGTTAGTAAGCAAAATAATACATGTATTAAAGATATTTCCAATAAAAAATAAACGTATTTACTTGATTCAAACAAATACATAATAAATAACTTAATTATTCAAATAAAACCGTCATCATCAAAACAAATAACCTAATGTCTATTAGGCTAACACGACGTTCCTCGGCGGATAGTCAGAATTCTTCTGTCTTATATAAATCGGTGTTATGCACATGTTGCTTAAATTGTTGTGATGAATATGTTAATTATTTGTTGATGATGATGAAATGGATAATTAGGTTTGAGTTAAAGTTAGGGGTGTTCAAACCGAATCCGAACCGACGGATCAAACCGAAACCGGCCAATATGGGTCGGATTGGATCGGTTTTGTGCCAAAAAAATGCAAAATTCGGATGAACCGAATTTTTGGCGGTTCAACCTCAATTTCGTTTTCTCAAAACCGTGGAAACCGAATCCAAACCGGCGTTTCGAAAATTTTCACTATTTTCAAAATTTTTAATTTTTAATATATGAAATTTTGTAAATTATTTACTTTCAATATACACAACTCAATTTATAGTATAGGTTTGGAAGAGATTGTCCTCCAATTTTCGAGGTGGGATTTGGTCATTTGGATTTCAACTCCTTTAATTTGTTTTTAATTTTTTTGTTTTATTTTTTAATTTGGTCCTTTAGCTTTTTTAATTTAAAATTTCAACTCCTTCAACTTTCCTAATTTACAATTTTAACTCTCTTCTCTCTCGTTACATTATTTTCATTACTATTCAAATTAAAATATATTTTATTTCAATTTAATAAATAATAATCATATTAAATAAATATAAAATTTGCATGTTAATTATATATTTATGTAATATTGTCTATATTTCGATACCGTTGTATTATTATTTAAATTTTAAAATATTAGTGAAATGTTTTTATTTTATTTGAACAAAAAAAAGTGAAAATACTTATAATATATGAAAATATTTAATATTGAGGCGTTTGGATTTGCAAAAAAATTAAAATATTCAAGACTCATTCTCTATTCTTCTCTCTCTATATATATATATGAAAAAAACAAAAAATAAACCGAAATCGAACTGAAATATTGGTTCCGGAACCGATTTGGTTACCCCAAAATAAAAACCCGATATAGGTTTTAAAATTTTCAAACCGAAACCAACTGGTTCGGTTTACTTTCGTATTAAAACCGAACCAAAACCAAATTTGAACACCCCTAGTTAAAGTTACTTTCTTTCTCTTTCAAAAAAATGAAAATTTCGCAAGAGTTTTCCTTGTTTTAGTCTCTGCCCCCTGTAGCATTATCAAAACCAGAAATCCAACCAGATATTATCTAAACAGATAGTTTCCAAACATATATTATCCAACTAGATATTATCCAAACATAAACATAAATATATATTATCCAAGTCAAAACAAGTAACAACACAAAGAGACAATGAATAAATATTTATTATAAGAAAATCAGTATCTCAATCTGTATCTCTACACATCAAGTAAACTAAGCCTTTTTGCAATATTTCTTCCACATGACAAATTCGGGTCCAGGTATACATTGGACCCTTTGGCGTACAAGGGACTCCTATCAGGAAAATCTTCGTGAGGGTGGAAGCCAGTCTCCTTGAAATTTCAGAGCAGTCCTAACTTCCCACTAGTACACTAAAAGATACCGTGCGAGCTAAAATGCAAAGAGAAAAATCAGTATAGAAGCGGAAAGCAATATGAATCTACACAATGGAAAAGACATACCTCTCTTTGTCTGTTGGCGCTACAATAATTGCAATTGCTTCTGGCAGCAACACTTGGTAAAAGTAGTGAGTGTACAAGTCAACGGACGATAAAAAACACGATTGTTTTGTGACGACTCGGATTTTTTCTTTACTTTAAAAATGCGTTAAATTTAAAACTTTTATAAAACGACTGAATACTTATTAACCCTTCAATTGAAATCAAAATTCTCTTAAAAACTTGATTGTTAAAACATTTTACTTAAAACTCGTTACTTAAATCTTTATTAACAGAGGAAGACTTTATTTATAAAATACATTTGTCTCGTTTTAATTACATTTTTTTCATTTTATAGCGGAAGCATTAATCATTCATTTTAAAAAGGACAATAAATAAATTATTACTTTACATTTATAAAACTCTTTTCTCTCTTACTTTCCTTAGCCTAACCAGCTACAAGTTCCACCCGTGCAAATCCTTCATCAATTGCTCCTTGAGATGTTCATCATTTTCACGTGCATGTACCTACACCACAAGTAAAATGTGAGCCTAAAGGCCCAATAAGGATGGGGTTATGCAGTATGCTTTATGCCTCTCTTTAGTTCTTTTTGGAATGAGTACCACCCCAAACCAATCTTTTCTTTACTTTCGTTCATTCATTCGTTCATTATTCATACGTCGAGTCGAAGATGGGAGAACCCATGTGGGAGGGAATAGTCTTGATCGGCTTCTAACCTCCTGTGGGTAGCTGGTCTCATTCCTGACGAGGGAGGGGCGTAAGTCCAACTAACTACCCCTCCGTCCCCTAACTCTCCATTTTCTTTTCTTTTCATTTATCATTTTTCCTCATATCATGCATATGAGTATCACCCCAAAGTGGCACTTCCTACTTGTTTCTATTATCGTGATGCATGTGATACAGTATAAAAACAACGGAATTTAAACAGCGTATAGAAATGAATAGCAACAATTAAAAGCACATAAAAAGAACAAATATAGCAACGAATTAAAACAATGACTAACGTGCTTAGAATTACAAAGCATAACAATGAAAGAAACGGTAAAGTGAACATACTATTAATTGTGAGTTATTTGAATGAACTAAACATGCTTAACAATGGTATAATGGCATAGACATGGAATTAATAATTAAACAGAGTTATGCTTAGTAAATAACTATGGAAACATGCTCAGTAATTTGCTAACGGAAACATGCTTGGTAAATTGCTACATAAACATGCTTAGTAATTTGTTAAAGGAAACATGCTTGGTAAATAGCTACGGAAACATGCTTAGTAATTTCCTAACGGAAACATGCTTGGTAAATAGCTACGGAAACATGCTTAGTAAATATCTCATGGAAGCATGCTTATTAAATAGCCAAGGTTAATGACATGAATTGATCCTAAACAAGTGTACATACAAGATTAAAGCATGATTCTATGAGTTTTATTTTAGTTATGGTTAACATCTTGATTTACAATTACAGGATAGTAAGTCAGATTAACTATGCATGCTCTTTTAAAGAAACTACAGCTTCTAATTAGCACAGGGGATTAACAACATTATGAACCAGTCTACTATACTAATGAACAAGGTAACGTGCAACACATTTAAACAAAAACAGAATCGTTATTCATGAAGTAATACACATATCATTCATACGTAGTCTATCATCTCATCAGTTCAATTCGTGAGTTCATATCATAGTTCTAGGCATCAGTAGCATTACCATTTCTCTATCATTCAGAACATAAGTTTGTAGTAAAGAAAATTACAAAAAATTTAACATGGAACACATGCACACTACTTGTGGGTAGGGCCTCCACTGGCCAAGACTCTACCCTAATCCTTACCTCGAAGCTTATCGCGTATTCGTACTTAATCTTTATCCTTCCTTTCATTTTTCAATACCTTCATAATTAAAACATTTATCCATTAATAACTTCTCATCGAATTCTATAAACTTTAACACTTAGAAATTTCAATATTCACAACTTAGTAACTGAATGTAATTTTTCATGCTTCACCTCATTTCTCCATAACTTAGAAGTAATAATCAACATAAGGAAACAACCTTTCATCAAAGAAATAACCAAGTCTTAATGGTTTATCAATTCACAGATTATCCAGAAATCATGATTAGCACCGCGGTACACATATCCTTAACTGTACCCTTTAAATCCCAACCAATAGAGTCATATATTCAAACATCACAGCACATTAACTCAAGCAACAAAGCATTAATCTTCCAGAACATACACCCAACGCACCTACCGTTGCAAAACCATCCGAAGACTAACACAACAGAGAACAATCTTCCATCAACAGAGAGTATTTATCAAATTATTGACCAATACCAGAGCATGAATATCCATAAAAATCCAAGATAAAGTTGAAGGAATACCTCACAGCGAGCAACACTCGAGAGAAGCCTGCTCCTCCTGGCAACCCAATGTCTCCAGAGCATCCATCCACACTCGAGAGCACTCTGCTCTTTCTCACATCCTCAGTTTCTCCTCTCATAGCTCTCGATTTTTCTGTCGGCAAAGCTCCATCTCCAGCTCACCCGAGGGCTCTCTCTACCATTCTCTTCCCTCTGCATCTCCTTTTTCCTTTCAATCCACCAGAAGCACTCCCTGCCACTGCCACGGACATTCCTGGACGTTCCAAGGCCATGCCTTGTCATCACCATGCCTCAATGCATGTCCACTCTTTCGATTTCATCCAGAGTAAGAACCAAAATTGGACTGATTCAGGTCGAACCAAAATCCAAACCCAGCCTCACCTCGCGAACCACCAGCTCCTGCTAAATTGATGCCCCCAAACCAATCTGTCCCTACACCATCGACGCATCAACGCCTCTGTCGCGGTCTCGTTGTCGGCCACCAGAAATCAACAGTGCATCGAGGCACCCCTCGACCTGATGCCGATCCATCTCGCAATTCGAACCATCTCGTGAAGCTGCACCGCCCGAGCCCGTAGTCGCTCGCCATTTGCCGGACGACGTTCACCATGTCGCACTCCTCCTCACGCCTCTTTCATCTCCCTCTTCTTCGTCACTCTCTCCATCTCCCTTCTCTCTCTCTCTCGTCTGGTTCTCTCATCTCAGGCTTGGTCTCACAGAATGGCCGAAGGCCATTCTTTTGTTCAAATCGAAATGGTTCACAGTGTGAACCTGTTCATTCCTTCCCCTCCTCATAAGTCCTTCTTTTTATTTTAATTGCATTCATTTTAATCCCATTTACTTTATATTCCAATTAATCCAATTTATTCCATAAATCTAATTTCCTCTTCTTCTTTTAATTAAAAGAAAAATGAGCCATTTATTGAAATCTAGACTGAGTCAAACTAAATCGGTTCAAACCATATTTCTTCAGAGTTGAGATTTTGGACGAAGGAAGGCGTCCGTGCCTCATCCGCAATCATTCAAAAAGTCCAATAATTTGGACAGATTTGAACTCTCCTCATCTACCATCGTCCGCAGGCGTCCAAAAACTCCAAAATACACTTTCCAGTTTAATCCTTAATTTATCCAATAAATCCCTTAAATTATAATCTTACGAATACGTCCTTGGTAATACCCCGATAATTATCCAATTAATCCAAATTCCCCTAATTATTTTCTAATTATCCTTATTAAATTCTGAAATAAAAAGTCGGGGTATTACATGTTTTGAGTGTGACTGAAATCTAAACCACACATTAGAACTGTTCAATCATGGAAGACAAATTGGAAAAGCAAAAAGTTTACTTACGTGAATCCACCCTATTGTCATTAGCAATTTTTTCATTTAAACGTTGAAGTATTATTCTTCGTTCAACACATAGCACAACATACAAAGAACGCAACGCAATGATGAGTACTAAAATAAAATATTCTAAACTATTTATTGTAACAGAACATAATTATCACCGTCTCTAACGTCACTTCTTGCTTTGGGAAGATGAGCTCAGTGATGTGGTACTCACCCTGAACCTAAAAATGAAAACAGCAGGCCAAATATCCTAAGTATCCAGTCCAAAACACTTTATTACAGAAAATGAAATAACCTACCATAAGAATTAAGCACACTCCAGGTTTTTCCCGTTATTTGCACGAACAAACTTTGTGAAAATATCCATCACTTCACCTAGCTATAATGAATATTGATAAGTTATCTTCATACTAATAAGGCATGAATACGTGCAGACAAGTAGATAACCAAATCAAAGACTTACCACGTGCATAATTTTAAGTGGTGGAGGTTGTATTCCACCCGACGCGTCTGTCGATGGAGGAATGAGAGCAACTATTTGTTGCATCTTGGCAAACACAATAAAAGTATAAGGTTGGCGTTTGAGGGCAATAATGCTGCAAATTTGAGATACATTATTACGTCGAATGCAAATAAAGTAAATAATGGACTATACGTATAAACTAAAAAACTTACAAGCATTCTATGCATTCGGATGATGAAGAGGTTGTTGGAGAGGCTGCTGGAATGGCTGCTCAAGAGGCTATTGGAAAGGATGCTAGAGAGGCTGCTCACTACCCTATTCTTTGCAATTCGGCCAACAACTCTTGATGGTGCTCCTTTGCTCAATCCTTCATTATTTGTATTTATTGCAATCTCATTCGATGGTGCTCCTCCATCCTTAGAAGTCGGTCCTCCATCCTTTGAACTTGATCCAACACCATTTGGTGTCACTCCTCCATTCTTTGCATCCAGCCGACATCTCCTCAGGCATCGATGTAAAGTCAGATGACTGAGAAGGGGGAGGAGTCATCGTAAAATTTGAGGCTGCAGAGTATCATCCTCCATGTGTTGTAGAGGGGATGGTGGAAGTTGTTCCTCCGAGGGGGCTAGAGGCTGTACAACTATAGGGAGTGAAGGTCGTACAACTGAGGGGGCTAGAGAATGGGAAACTATTGCTCGAGTCTTCGAGGCGGGCTTGGATGGAGTCTTGCATACCCATTCCCCTTCGACTTTATAGATCCCCATACGGTCCACTTTCAATTTGTTGTAAAAGTCGGTGGCCTTCTCTTGGATTCTCGGCTCCTCATCCGAGACTAGTACCCCATGATGCTCAACAATCCTCTGAATGAGCCAATTAAATGACAGACTCTTGGCCGAGTTATTGACGACCTCGTACATGTGACTTAAAATCACATAGCTAATGTTCACTTTCTTTCGGCTGAACACCTTCTCCAGCATATAGAGATCCATGCAGCTAACATGGTCTCTGTCACGACCCGGAGGCGGGCCTAACAGAACCGTTGGGTCAAGCAACTTGATTTAGCTTCCGATAATAGATACAAAGTTTCAAGGAGCCATCCGCCTTCTTGGCAAACAACACCGGAGCACCCCACCCACTAGTACTATCGCTTCAAATCATGGTACATTTTCGTACTGCATGGGTGAATAGCAAACCTCGACTTATGAGCCTCTGCGTTGACTTTCCACCCATCCAACTGTTCACCATTTTTCTTCACTGTTGTAAATCTACAACTCAACAATACCAAATCAGCAGAACAAAGTATCTAGCATTTTTAGTTTTCGAGTGTGGTATCCTACAAAATACTAGTTTTGAAAACTGTGATGCTCTACAATGCAAGAGGTATAGATATCTATACATTTGCAGCGCTCTTTCTTGGTACTCGGAATTACTATCTCCTCAAGAATCATATCACACTCGCCAAAATCATCCGAGCCTAGAAAAGATATCAACAACGGGAACTCACATTAATTTAATTCCAAGAAATGAGCAGGAGGGTCCTATACCAAAAATAGGAGTCCAACCGACGTGTAACGACTCATCTAAGAATCCCAACAAGATCCTCAAACTTTATCATTTGGTAAACTAACAGTGCATCGTCCAAACAACACTCAATCCTCAACATATTGTGCAACATTTAAACAGTTCACATGTCATAGAATATCTCTCAAACTTAGACAGAATCAACTCTATCATGTGAATAACTATAATAGAACCTCAACCTATTTATTATTGTAGTAGCAAAAACATCCTCAATATTTATCTCCAAAAATAATTACCGACTACAATTCTAGGGTTATCAATTTAAACATAGAGCATGGCATTAAGTATTTCCTACAGTCTCGATGTCCATCTCAAGGCAAAATAGTGTGCATCATGGTGGTGTGGATCACTTTGGCTTTGACATTCAAGTCATTGGACTTTGGCTTCTTGAACGCTGCTATCTCGCGATCACGGTGCAATAGTCTAAGCACTGTCAAACCTTCTCTCGTTTGATGAAATCTATCTCCTGAGACACATGGTAATATTCCTCCCTTGGTTCCTCCATTAAACATCCAATAAGCAAGTTAATATTGTTGGGAGTAGCCTCAACTTCGTCCAAACATGTAAGTTCGGACCTCTAATGGTTTGGTGAACAATTCTAAATTGGCATAAAACAAATTGACAATTCATTAACAAAAACTTCCATCCAATCTGCATAACCTAGCTAAGTCAGCCCCCTCAACTAATTCTTCAATTTCCAATTCAATCAATGACTCAAAGTCTACTCTTCTAGATAAAATAATTGAATGATGTTTACTATCGGCTTCATATCGATCATACATTGTTGCAATCCTCAAGAGCGGGGAGTGGAACTTGTCTGTAACAGGCTTGAAACAGACCAATGGAGCTGCTGGTCATTATCGAGACTAAGGTTAAGGTTGAGATTGTGCTTCAACCTCGACTTGTGCTTCAACCTCGACTTGTGCAATAGGTTCAACAGCGACGGGTGCTTCAACTTCAACCACAACTGGTACATTGCGGTGAAACTAAACACGCATGAAATCAATTGCAAGCAGTCTATGTTCACGGGTCGAGTCCGTTTCAGCCTGAGGTTTAGGCAGAGACTACGACAGAGCAACTTTACGCTTGAGAGTTAATTTGGTTATCCTAGAATCCATTGGAATGGATGAAACAGTGAGGAAATTGCTCTAAGAGTATGAAGGTTTTGGGGTTCACTAAGGAAATCACTGAGCTCATCGGAGTGCAGAATGTCAATTATATATATTAGGGAAATGGAAGGCAGAACAATGCATGACGTACCGCCCAGGAGTGATGTCTTTCCACTGCGCAAAGTTGTCATTCCGTGGCGAAAAGTATGACATTCTGCACGAGCGAACGACAATCAAAGGTAAAATATAATTAATACTAATGTTCTATGGGGGAAAGTGTAACGTTCCGCCGCAGAATGTCAGTACTAAAACTTGTATATTTAGTAGTGATGTTTCGAGGAGGAACGTGTAGCGTTCCGCTGCAGAACATAATTTAAATGTTTAACGACAAACGTGATAACAATGTTTGAGGCATCTATTTTTCATAGTTCAATGGTTAAGTTGTTAGCAAAAATATGTTAGTGGTTGACTTCTCATTGATTATAAAGTACAATGGCTGATTTGTTAATTTTCCAAGCAAAAAGTTATAGGATGTAAATGGATATTCAAGCTTAAAGAAGATATTGAAGGGGTGGAGAAACCAAGGTACAAAGCCAAATTGGTTGTTAAGAGTTTTGCACAAAGAAAATGTATTGACTTTAATGAGATTTTTTTCACCCATGGTAAAATTAACTTCAATCTGTGTATTGTTATCACTTGTGGCTGTTCAAAATTTAGAATTCGAACAGATGAATGTAAAAATAGCATTTTTACACGGTGACCTTGAAGAAACCATTTTCATGGCTCAACCAGAGGGTTTTGAACCTACAAATAGAAATCAAGTATCTTTGTTAAAGAAGTCTCTTTATGGTTTAAAACAATCTCCAAGGCAATTGAATAAGTAGTTCGACACTTTTATCACTGACATTGATTTTATTAGGTGCAAACATGACAATTGTGTTTATGTGATGAAGGGAAATAGTTGTAAAATTCAGCAATTTAAAAAAAATAATTAAAATCTTTAAAAACCCCTCCATTTTTGAGGGGTTGTTACCGAAAACACCCCCCCCCCCCCCTTTTTTTTCCAAAGAGGTGGGGGAGAGGTTGCTCCCGCACTCTCTTCTCTCCTACATCGATTAAATTTGCTCCATAGCCGGGTCAGTATGAATAAGGAAGAGTTTGCCTACAAAAATCCAGCCATTTAGTCCATCGATCATCCAAGGTGAGTTTCAAACTTGGATTTTCTGTCCAATTCTCTTTGGTAATCAACGTCGATGGATGAAATTGATTTCTTTAAGGGTTGAGAGTTGGACATCAATGTTGAGAGGCCATTTCCAGTGAGACTGCTTGACGGAGGTGAACCCTTTTTAGGTGAAAGAGGAAAGTTTGATTTTTTCTTTGTTTTATGGGAAAATCTTTTGTTCTTCTTATTGGATTGGTCATTTTGGTAAGACTGTGGGTATAAAATTTATGAGTTTGGTTGTTCTAGAAAATTTTGGTGGTTAGGAGGAAGGCCGGAAGTTAGAAGGAAAATTTTGACCAAATTTACAGGGGACTTCTGCGGCCAGCGACTCGACAGAGTTGTTAGGGTCGCAGCCCAGGATACTTTGGATTGCTGTCTAGGCCATTATGGGTCGCAACCCATATTGTTTTGGGTTGAGGCTCAGGCCCGATTTGTGGGCATAAATTAGTTTTACTCCAAATTTTGAACCAATTGTTCTTGGTCGTTTAAGGGGCCTTTTTGGATCATATTGAGCTTCTGACCCTCCCATTCTTGGATCGACATTGTTTAGCCTAGAGATTGCTTTTGATTTGGTATAAATATTATGATTGGGTTCCAAGACTTAGGAGGTTGTTGAACTTGTCTGTCATTGGGCCTCTTTCTGTTGGGATTTGGTATTGGTAAACCCAAATTTGAGATAGGGATTATTTTATGTTCAGCATACTATTAGGATCCGTGCATACCTATAGGGGGGGATGAATTAAGTGTGCTAAAATTTTTCGTGTGATAATCAATTCTCTAATTCCTAAGCTATTTAATACAAATATTAATGCAAGCAATAACAAATATGAGCGTAAGGGCAAAAGAATGCAAACACGGTTTGTTCACGCGGTTCGGCAACCCCAGCCTACATCCACGCTCCAAGCTTCCCACTTTGAGATCCTTAATCGTCCAATCTCCCCAATTGGCGATGTTTGACTTCACAGGTGGCAAACAAACTTTTCACAGACTGATTATCAGAGCGTCACCCTTCTCTTGACAATTATCAGGGCGTCACTCTCAGTTTAGGTATAATGAAGAGTAAAATGAAAAATTACAAAAAATAACCTAACTCTCCCAAATATGAAACTCTAGTTTAGAATTAAGTATAAAATTCGACAAGACTTTGCCTCAATTCTCGGTTTATTGCATTGAGCTTTAGAGAGTTTTATATTTATAGACTTTGTGGGATCGACCGACCAATTCCTTTTTGGTTGACTCCATCCGATCGTTGAAAATGAGTCATTGCATTGTGCAGTATTTTCAATTGACCACCTGCTCGACCGTAAGTTTGAGAGGCAGTCTGTCTTTAAAATCGGTTGACCAAATCTTCGATACTCGACAGCTTCATCGATCGCAAAACTGATGATCAATCTATCTTTTGTGCGGTCGATCAACTGGTCGACCAGTTCCTTCATGCAGACTATTTTTGGTCGACCTCCTTGTCTGTTTACTCGACTTCTTTCCTTCATTTTGCATTCCTTGATATCTCTAAGTCCCAAAATCATACATATTAGTTACAAAGACTTAGGTAAACATGTTAAAACAACTTAATACTCATATTAAGAGTATTTCCAAGGAATATCAGTATAAATATAAAAATTGAACAATTAAAACTATTTCATCAATAAACAACTTATAATTGCAATTAATACATTCATCATCAAAACAAATAAGTCTAACTATACTTCCTCTTTTTGATGATGACAACATATTACAAGTTGTTTATTCCTAAGTCTAAGCATGTGCATAATTTATTGCATAATTTGATCTCTCCCCTTTAGTTTATGCAATTTTTCTAATATTTAAATTCATGCATACATGTTACTTACAACTTATATAAATATCTCTCCCCCTTTTTCATAAAAAAAAAAGAAGAAATCATGGGGAGGTCTAGAAAGGACAACAAGAAAAATATCTCCCCATTTGTCAAAAATCAAACCATAGAAAATATCGGAGGGTAAACAATTCAATTATTTAAGACAATTTATATTCTTCTCTCGCTATTAAATCATCAACAAGAATATATGGAGGAAAGACAAAAAGATATCATCAAATCAAATCAAAAATTCAATTTAACATATCAATCAAAACAAATTTTATTTCCACCTTTGACAATTACAATACACATAAAAACTTAGGAAAACTAAGTCATCAAAGCAAATCAATTTTTCTCTCCCTCTATATCAATGTTCAAAATCAAATTATTGGGGATACATAAGTCAATTCATTAAATCAAATTTGTCCTCCCCCTTTTTCATTTAAGCATACATAAGAGTTGGGCCAATAGATTCAAAGAATCACAAAAATTCTATTTTCTCCCCCTATAAGGATAAACAATTTTTTGGGGGAACCATCAAATAGACCACACATGAAAAAAAAATCATTTAATTTAAACCACTTGTTGAGAAATGAAAAATATTTAATCTTTAATAAATAGAATGATTCAAGATAAAACTATTTTCTCCGCCTATTTCAATAAACAATTTCAATCTAATGGGAAGTCAATAGACATCAAAAACAAATTCCAACAATTTTTCAATATAAGCAATTCATAATACTGCTTGTTGGATTAACATAACTTAAGCTCAACATTATCAAATGAAGAATTAAGATTAAATTTAAACTAATGATACCAAAATGAATATGCAAATAAGAGAATCAAGAAAATAAAATTTTATCCTATATGCATATTTGAGAAAGTCTTCCATTACCCACAATAAAAAAACACTCATTTAATGTGGGAGAACTTCCAACCTAATACTTAGGCTCAATTTCCTTTCTTGGGAACCCAAATCTTTTTGGGTTCTTGAGTTTTAGATTTGGTTCCATTAGGAACCCAAACAAATTTAGAACCAATCATTTTGTCATTCGATTTCAATGGACAACAAAATGATTTATGTCTTATACAATAACAAATATTACAAGTAGATAGACAAACAAAGAAATTATTATAATTTTTCTTTTTAGAAAAAGGTTCATATCCAATACCAGCTTTATGACCATTTGCTTTCCTAAAAGCATGTTAAAATTCTTGCTACCATTTTAGAATTTCAAAACAATGGAGTTCAAATCACTATTCTTAATATTCAATTCACAAATATTCTTATCTAGTGATTTGTTAGTAGCAAGCAAATCTTCATTCATGCTTTTTAAATCAACAATTTGATTATCTAAGAATTTAACCTTTTCAACATGCTCTAACATTAAATTGTCTTTCTCCTTATTCAACAAATTATATTTACGTTTAAGCATATTGAAATTGTCAAACAACTCATTAAAGGCATCTAGCAACTCATTATTATCATCATTATTCTCTGAATCGCTAGAAGGGTTGTGTACCTTTTCCTCCTTGGCCATGAAGCAAATGTTGAAGACTTATTCAATTTCGGATGATGAGCTCTTCTCGCTATCATCCCAAGTGGCCTTGAAGGCTTTCTTCTTGAATGTCTTTGATTTCATCTTTGCTTTGGGGCATTCGGTATATGTATGTCCACGTTTCCCACATTCAAAGCAAACTATTACAATTTCTCCTTTTTCCTTCGTCAGTTAAAGGAATTTGTTGAACTTCCGGGTTATAAATTTGATGTCTTCATCTTCATCCTCTTCCCTGGAGTCAACTTGTGAGCTAGAGGAGGCTTTGAGTGCAATGTCCTTTCTTTTGGGAGTATCTTTCTCCTTTCGCTCCTCTTTCTTGTTGCTCATCATTGTAATCTCATGCGTCATTAACAATCTGATGAGCTATTCCATTTTCATGGCTTTTAAGTCTCGTGCTTCTTGAATGGTAGTCACCATTGGTAGTCATGTCCTTAGTAGTCACCTGAGAATTTCTCTTACCGACTCTTTGTTGGGATAAACTTTACCAAGAATTTTTAAGCCATTAGTAATGTTAGTAAAACAAGTAAACATATAACTATTGGATTTATCCTTTTCCATGACAAATAACTCATAATCATGAATGAGCATACTTAATTTAGTTTATTTAACTTGATTAGTGCTTTCATGCGTAATTTCAAGCAATCTCCAAATATCAAATGCGCTATCACATGCTTGTACTCTATTAAATTTATTATGGTTTAGAGCACAATACAACATATTTATAACTTTGGCATTCAAGATCAATTTTCACTTATTGCTATCATTATGTTCACTATACAATTTTGGACCATCTATACCATTTTCAGATTTTAGCGGAATGAAAGGCCAATTTTCAACAATGTTTCAAATATCATAATCTATAGATTGAATATAAATTTTCATCATAGATTTCCAATAAACATAATCATTATCATCGAAATAAAGAGGCCTAAGCAAAGATTGTCCTTCAACTTGCATATTGAAGGCCATAGCAATATGTATATCCAAACAAAAATTCAATAAAAAATCCAAGAAAATTTATAACAATAAGCACGATATCACACAAAAATTTATTAACCTCGCTCTGATACCACTTGTTAGGATCTGTGCACACCAATAGAGAGGGGAGGGGGTGAATTAGGTGTGCTAAACTTTTTCGTGTGATAATTAATTCTCTAATCCCTAAGTAATTTAATACAAATATTAATGCAAGCAATAACAAATATGAGAGTAAGTGAAAGAGAATGCAAACACAATTTGTTCACGCGATTCAGCAATCCTGGCCTACATCCGCTCTCCAAGCTTCCCACTTGAAGATCCTTAATCACCCAATCTCTCCAATTGGCAATGTTTGACTTTACGGGTGTCAAACAAACCTTTTACAGACTAATTCTCAAGGCGTCACCCTTCTCTTGACTATTTTTAGGGAGCGTCACCCTCAGTTTAGGTACAATGAAGAGTAAAATAAAAAATTACAAACAATAACCTTACTCTCCCAAATACGAAACTCAAGTTTAGAAGCTTGGAGAGTTAGGCTTGACAATAAAATAGTGATTTGGAATTGAGTACAAAATTTAGCAAGGCTTCGCCTCAATTTTCGGTTTATTCCATTGAGCTTCAGAAAGTCTTATATTTATAGACTCTATGAAATCTGTTGACCAATCCCTTTTTGGTTGACCGCAAGCAACAGTTGAAAACGAGTCCTAGCATTGTGCAACATTTTCGGTCGACCACCTGCTCGACTGCTTCTTCAACCGCAGATTTGAGAGGCAATCTGTCTTTAAAATGGGTCAACCAAATCTTCGCTGCTCGACCACTTCATCGATCGCAGAACTAATGATCAATCTATTTTTTGTGTGGTCGATCAACTGGTTGACCAGTTCCTTCATGCAGACTATTTTTGGTCGAGCTCCTCGCCTGTTTACTCAACCTCTTGGCTTCATTTTGCATTCCTTGATATCTCTAAGTCTCAATATCATACATATTAGCTACAAGGACTTAGATAAACATGTTAGCACAATTTAAAACCTGTATTAAGGGTATTTCCAAGGAATATCAGTATAAATATAGCAATTGATCAATTAAACATATTTCATCAATAAACAACTTATAATTGCAATTAATACATTTATCATCAAACCAAATAAGCCTAACTACACTTAGGCTAACACATAAATGGTTTTCTAAAACCATATTTTTAGTCATACTTTCATGTTAAATGACGTGTTTATAATTGACTCATCGGTTTTCATAAATTGTATAACATTTTTCACTGAACATGTTTGTAGCTCCAAACACAAATTTAATTTAATATTCAGTTCCAGTTATATTTACATTTATACATTGTTGTTAACTAGAATAATGTGACAACTGTATGTGTCGTATCTCTAGGCGCAAAACCCTAAACTTGATTAGGGTTTTTTGAGTATCATCGTTATTGATTTTGTTACTTACTTTATTGTTCATCTTTACATTCTTTAAATATTGAATTGTTTTAAAATAAATAATTGAAATGCACACATATTTTTCTATATTCTAATGTTGAATACAAAATTTAATTCCTACTGAATTTAGTTGACTCATCCCAAATTGACTTTCTCTTCTAGAAAATAATCAAAGTGACTCCAGTTGCCACCGCAAAAGTAGGATTTTTTTTGGAGTTTTCCCTGAAGAAACTATTTCTTTTATTTTATTTCATTTCTTGAGAGACGTAAAATATTTCTTGTGAGGTTCATACTTTAATATTATTTTAAATTTTTATCTGAATAGTTTAGATCTTGTTTTTATACACTATTGTTATTGTCATTGTTGGACCTTTTAATTTTAGGTCTAGCTCATCAAGTATATTTTAAGTCTTCTGTTGCAAACATGGTTGGTAGCATAATGTATTCTATGATTTGTACTCATTCGGATTTTGCGTTTACTCACTGTAAGTATCATTAGTAAATACAAGGCTAGCCCTAGAAAATGTCATTGTCATACTTTAAAGTGGTTAATGAGATATATATCTAACCCTTAAATATGTGTATTGAATATTGAAAAGTGAATTCTGGTAGAGAAATTATTTTAGGATATGTTGATGCTAACCATGTTGATTGTCTTAATTCTTTGAGATATACTTCGAGATATATGTTTTTTATTATATATTTAAGAGCTACTAGTTGGAAATCTTGTCTTTAAAAGGTTGTGGCACTATCTACTACACAAGTAGAATTTATATCTATTACTGAAGGTCTTAAAGAGGGAATGTAGCTAAAAGGTTTGATTTCTGAATTTGGTATAAATGGATTGGATATGATCATATATTGTGATAGCCAGAGTGCCATACATCTTATGAAAAATCCAACGTTTCATGAAAGAACTAAGCACATTGATGTGTAGCTACATTTCATTTAGAAGGTAATTGAGGATGGAAGCATAAAGGTAAAGAAAATTGTTTCTAAAGAAAATCTTATTGATGCTTTGATGAAGGTATTATTGATTACCAAGTTTAATTATTGTTTAAACTTGGATTCCCAAAAGAGTAAGTTCTTAATTGAACTTGTGATACAATTTGTTTACTGTTTCTATTTTACAAAATGCAGAGCCAAGGTGGAGAATTTTGAATATTTTGTTCTTGTTTTGGTTTAGTTTATTCTTGACAAGAGAAAGAGGAGTTCTTCTATTTTGTTTGGTTTTTTTCTTTTTTCTTGGGTTGTTTATGTACATATTATACATTCGTTTTCCTCAATAAAGAAAGTATATAGATTGCATCCGTAGATATGGGATACATTGTTTGAACCACGTTAATGGTGTCGATTCTTTATTTTCGTTCTTTATATTTCCTACTTAGATTTTCTTCTACAAAAGTACACATACAAGACAAACCAAAGACGAAGATTAAAAGTCTAAATGACATTTTAGCAAAATTTTAAGCAATAGAATTATGGAACTTGTAAGTATATAAGAATACATGCAACTGCTTTTATAAGTTATGTATGATTTAATGGTTAATAGTATATTTAGTATTATGAAATCCTCCGTTCTCATTATATAATAATATTCGTTTTAGGTCCAATCTCGCATAATTTTATGCTTGAGGTTAGCTCAAAATACGTTGTACTAAATAGAAATGAGAACTATACTTATAAATCATGTATTTTTTACTTTTCCAAACAATGTAAAATTGTGTATCCTCACTTATATGAGTCAGATTCACACTTGGGTCATTCTTGTCTTCACAAAGCGAATTGCCACAAGTATTGTTCTCTTTAAGTTGAATCTCATGTTGTTTTTGTTTTCAAAATTTTACTCTAAAATGTGTTATGATAGGATGAAATAAGAATTGCACTTATTTTTTTATATAAGAAAATAAAAACTCTACTTATATGACATAATCCCGTCACACTTTTCTCGGCTGATGTGGGATAATACTATTCTTCTTGAATGAGATTGATGGAAATAAGTATTTAATTTGAATTGTTCTTATCTTCCCCTGATGAAGTGCCATGATATTAATCTGCAAATATAACATTTTGACCACAAGAACTCAAAACAATTGTAGTTTTATTTCCTTTTTTTCAAAGAAATCAAAATAAATTGATGTGGTCAAAATTGGCTGTTTCTTTCTCTCTCTCTCTCTCTCTCTCTCTAAAAATCATCTTGTCAGAGAGTGACTTTGATCTTTAGCCAATATTGATTAATATAAATTATGAGATTTACATAATCTATTTATTACATTAAAAAATAGTATTATGATTAATAACACTTAAAAAAAGAATTTTTTTTAAGGAGATTGATTGTTATGAATGCGATGTCTCTAAGCATAAACAGCTTTAGTGCTTATTCACGCATCCACATTGATAACAAAATCTCTTCCAAAATGGTGGCTGTGAGTATTTTGACTAGGCTGCTCCATGCTTCTGACCATATTCATTTATTAAAATTAAAAAATAATAGTCTCAAAAATATAATACAGCTTAGAAATATTAAATTCTATTCAGTAAATTTATAATATTCTCAAAAATTAAAATTATACAAACAATTTAAGTTGTTTAGTACAACCCTTTTGAGACGTGAAAGAGGCTTAAAGTAAAGAGAAAATGTTAAATTTAAACAAGATAATATTAAGTTTCTTTTCTAATTATATATTATAATTCTATCTCTTGAATTAATATTTGTATGTCTCTTTATTAATAAGTGTAACAAGTAAAAGAAATTATAAATAAAATATTAATTGCACGTGTTAATGAGTAATATATCAAGAAATAAAATAAGAATATAAAATTTAATCATACCTACCTAACATATGAGCTGAACCCGAGGTGCTCCGTTGTGTAAAGAAGCTTAGAATTCGTTGTAATCGTCAAGGTTTAAAATTCCACTTCCAAAAGGACAGTTTCGAAAGTGGTGTCTAAAGCCTAAAACAGTGTATGAAAATATTGTGCACGAGTTTTTACATAAAAGTCATCAGACTATACTTGTCAGAATGACTTTTTTAATATTTTATTGAATTTATCAAATATTTTAATGTTTTTAACGATGGTCACGTGCTTGAATTTTTTCTATAAATAGCAGACCAAATGCTCCCACAAAAACATATCAATCCCTTCAAGAGAGTATCAGAGTTGTGTTTTCTTCAAGAGATAAACTCTATTTCTCTCTCTTTCCCACAAAACCATGCCCGCTCAGCTTCTTATTTCTGAAAACTACGGAAAATCACAGAACCATCGGCGCTATGCCGACTTTCCTCAGACCGTCTGGGGAAATCATTTCAGTTCTTTCAATTCCGAGTCCTTGGTATGCATGTGATTATTATTATTATTATTTTATAATTTTCAAAAGAATAAATATTGTTTGTTTCACGTTCTTATGGAAAGTTAAGAATGTCGAACGAGAAAAGTATCTTTGACATTTTAGATTAATATTTTATAATTATAGTTAAAAATCTACTTTGTAGAAATTAGAGCAGAAAATTGAAGACGAAATTCAAAACCTGAAAGAAGACTTGAAGAACGTGTTGACTGCTCCTACCGAAAAGTCCTCACAGAAACTAAACTTGATCGACTCAATCCAACGATTAGGAGTTGCAGATCACTTCCAATCAGAAATCCAAGACTTGTTGGACCAAGTTAACAAGACTTATGTTGACTCTTTCCCTAACAAAAATGATCATAATCTTTTGTCAGATGCTCTTCTCTTCCGATTACTCAGACAACAGGGTTACAAAGCTTCGACGGGTATGTATTGACGATAATTCATCTTCGTTGGAATCGATATCATGTCGATCCTGATTTTTCTTTTTTGCTTTCAATCGATTTGAGCAGATATATTCAAGAAGTACATAGACAGTGATGGAAAATTCAAGGAAAGCTTAGCTGATGATGTGAGAGGACTATTGAGTTTGTATGAAGCAGCATATTTTAGTGTTCATGGAGAAGATATACTCGATGAAGCACTTAACTTTGCCACAAAAAACTTGGAAGCCATTGTAGGTAATTTAAGCTTCCCTCTTTCTGAAGAAGTAAATTATGCTCTAAAGCATCCTCTCCGACGAGGCATGCCAAGGCTTGAAGCAAGGCACTTCATGTCGATTTACAAGGAAGATCCCTCTCGCAGTGACGTCCTTCTTACTTTTGCAAAACTCGATTATAACATATATCAAAAACTTCACCAGGAGGAACTTAAAGAAATCTCTAGGTAAACAAATCAACAATTCTTTTCTTACTACTTTAATAATGTTTGTGTTATTATTATAAAAGTAAAAGCCTTTTAATTTATAGAATAAATAATATATATAAATCTATATGATTTTGGAAAATATAGATGGTGGAAGGATTTAGACTTTCCAAGCAAGCTACCCTTTGCCAGAGATAGGATTGTTGAATGTTACTTTTGGGCGTTGATTATAAGCCCCGAGCCTCAATACTCAGTTCTTAGAAGGTTCTTGGCCAAAGTAATTCAAATGGCATCGATTCTCGATGATATATACGACGTTCATGGCACACCCGAAGAAATTCGACTTCTGACTGACGCAATTGATAGGTTCGATACATGAAGAAAACCCTAACAACTATATTTTTAATCAATGAGGAAGTGATTTTAGACATTATTAATCTAATTTTCAGGTGGGATATTGGCGCCCAAGATCAACTTCCTGACTACCTTAAATTTTACTACCAGAAAGTGTTGTGTCTTTATGCCGATTTCGAAAGAGAGAATGGTATCAAGAGTGAATCATTCCGAATGCTCCGAGCAAAAGATGGGGTACGAATTCTTGCATCAACCCTAAGAATAATCATTGGATTTAACCCATTTTGACTTGAACTTATCTGTATAAATGATAAAACGACAGATGAAAGGGCAAGCAAAGGCCTACTTTGGTGAAGCAAATTGGTTCCATGCAGGCCATATACCCACCATTGATGGGTATTATGAGTTTGCTTTGCCTTCCACTTGCTATCGTTTTTTTTCGGTCACTGTCTTTCTTGGCATGGGAGATATCATTCCAGATGAGGCTTTTGATTGGATATTTACAAAACCCAAAATTCTTAGTGCGACTGAAATCATCGGAAGGCTCATGAACGACATCGTCTCCCACAAGGTATGAACAAAAATATCGATATTAAAATAATTCTTCTAAAAATAAATATTATTTAAGAAGAGGGAATTTCAACTCAAAGTCCTTTTTTTCTTAGTTTGAGCAAGTTCGGGGCCACACAGCATCTGCCATGGAATGTTACATCAAACAATATGGAGTTTCAGAGGAGGAGGCCCGCATTGCCTTAGAGAAGCGAGTAGATGATGCGTGGAAGGATATAAATGAGTTTTGTCTGAAACCTACTAAGTTCCCGATGACCGTGTTGTCGCCCATTGTTAATCTCGCTAGGGCAAGCCATGTCAACTATATTGATGAAGATGGATACACGATCATAGACGGAGAAACTAAACGTTACATTACTTCTCTGGTTGTACACCCTGTACCACTTTGATTCTCGTTGCTTTTGAAATTTTTGGACTAGCTTACCATATGATACCAAAAAATAAAAACACGTGACATCTTTTGTTACAATAAAGTTGTTTAGGTTGGTGTTCTTGTATGTTTTTTAATTTATGTAATCTCCAATCTTATATTTGCTTCAATATATCAATTGGTTATTTCAGGTTTGCACTTTCTATGGCCATTTGGTTAGAGGAGATGTGAGGGGGAATGTAATATCTGACATTTTAAATGAAAAAGGAAAAACTTTTTTATTTAATTACTATTTTTATTTTTGGAAATTCCTCCTCGATCTGATGGAGCGTTGCCGACCAAGAAGGAATTTCTCCTCGAATCCTTCCTTCTCCATTAAGGCAAAACTCGAGCGTTTCCTTTCCTCCTCCCTCCTTGGCATTAAAGCAGAGTCATTTGCTTTTTCTCCTTGCCTCTTGCTTCTCTCTATCTGTCTGCCTCTCACCATTTTCCTCTATGTATCTCTCTCTCGACGATTTATTTCCCATAAAACAGAAGCTTCTCTTGGTAGATTGGAAAGAGTTGATGTCGATTTTAGATTCTGTGACAGAGACATTATCAACCTCAGTAAGTCGATTTCCTTTCCTCTCTAAAATTCCTAATTTTGGCAGAATGATTGGAAATTTGATGCAAATTTTACTCTCAGTGTTGAAGGGAAAAAACCGAGTTGTTCTCGATATGGTTTGGTGGAGGAAATGAAGATCTCTTGTGGGTGGATCGAAGTTCTACCCATGGTCGAAAAACTCGGAAGCCAAGGTATAAAATTCAAACTTTTTTCTTCAGTTTTTGCCTTGTTTACTGGCATTTTCATCTGGATTGTTGGAATGTTAAAATTGGATTGTTAAATTGGAAGTTTTCTTTTGGTCGATTGTCTGGACGGAGTCCTGCGTTTGAACTGTACGGATTGTGGGTCGCACCGGTGACTTCCTTCTAGTCGCGACTCGTGATGAAGCAGCGGGCCACTGTATGAACTACAATGGCCATTGTAATATCTGTCATAAAAAAATAATAAATAATAAAAGAATTAAAAATTTTGTTAATTAATTCGGGAAGACGTTTTGAAAAAATGTCTCCCCCGGGCCAGTGCAGGCAGCAACGAACAATCAGGAAATTCCCGATTTGTTCCTCCCTTTCTTTCCAACTCTGAAACGCCAACCTCAAATTTTCATTGTTCATATCCCATCTCTCCCTGTCTTTCTGGCGGTGAAGTTCTTCTGCAGAACAACGCTATTATCTGGTCATTTTTTAGAAAAGGATTGACTCTGTAACTAGGTCTTTAATCACCTTGGATAAGCCGTCTCATCATCTATTCTGTAATTCAAATTTTTCTGATTAAGATTCAAACTTTCAGATTTATTTTGAGAAGGAACGATGTTTGGCCGAGTATAAGATCTTTGGAGTTAATCGGGATCATCGAAATCGACATCGGTACCAAAGTTAAGAGGGAGGTATAAAAATTTGAATTTTACATTTGGAAATCCTCTATTGTTTGGTTTTCTGGATTGGATGAATTTGGATTGTTGAGGACCGATGAACTGGATGTCTTACGTCATTGTTCTTGCAAGATTCATCTACGTCGGGAGACCGTAATGCGACTCAGCAAGAACTGAGCTGCAATGTTTTAACTCTCCAACTCCGATCTGTTGGATGACTAGCCAAGACAAGGAGTCTCGACCAAATTCGTGGATGTTCAGTACCCACATTTGAGTGTTGAGATCATCTGCGATAGGGACGACGTTGTGCATGACTTCTTCATGGGTTCAGAGTCTTCGAACTATATTTTTGGCTCAAAGGATGGCAGGCCAAAAATCCATTGGGCTGCCTATTTTTGACAAGTGATTTGAGCCCAAAGGCCTGTATCAAATGGGCAACGGGCTATATCATGTTGAGCTGCACTGAAAACCTATCCATGATCTTAATTGGGCCTGTTTGCACCTATTTTGGGCCAAATTTGTGGGATATTCCTATATCTAATTAATTGGATTAAATTTACATAAAACAAAATTGAGAATTTCAAAGTATAAAAATATGACCCAAAAATTTATACTTTATTTTTGAATAGGTACTCGATTACTAGTTAAATTCGTGGACTATTGGATTTCAAATCATTGGGCTTTAAATCAGTAGTAGTCACTTCGAGGTAGGGATTTATTTTTATGCATTGCATTGCATTGCATAATTTTTTAAAGTAAATATTTTGAGATTTGTCTCATGTTCGCGTCCATTTTTATGACCGTTAGATTTTTATATTATATTATATTTTCACTATACACGTTTCAATTAAGCATGCATTTAAATATTTCTGGATCAACTTGGTCGTGCGAATCAAGTTTAATTGACCTAGTTTGAGGTCCGTTTTATTTTCACACATTCTACCATGCGGAATGTATTTGTTTGTTGTGAAATGGGTAATAGGAGATGTGTGACATGTCCTTGAGTTCAAATCTCCAAAGTTAAAATATGTAATAGGGCAGCTGTATATATTGTGTTCTTGGGTTGCGAATCCTTAAACTTAATCATAGTATTTTTTTGGCTTTTACGATCGCCGAGCATCGCCTTTATTCTATTATATGCCTATAGCATGGTGTGCCCGGAATCCGTGAGTGACTCCATTTTCACTATGATTTTTAATTTGTACAATAAGGGCTTATTTTAATTACGTACCATATATTAGTGGGTGATTTCTCACATATGCCCTTTTGTACATCTTTTTTTGTAAGAAATTTATAAAACGTGAGTTTTAAATTCATGCATGCTTAAACATCCTTTTAATTAAATTTTTCTTTAAAAACATAATCCTTATTGAATTTAGTCAACTCACCCTAATGACACCTTTCAAGATTATTTAACCAGTTGGATTTTCAGTTGTCAAGTCAAGTTTAAATTTGGCAAAGTTCTGTTTATATTTTAGTATTCTCCATTGAGAGATATTTTTGTGAGGTATACTTTAACAGGATGATTGTAATCCTATATTTAATTTCTGCACCATTATTTATTTTGGATTATATTACTATGCTATTAGATATCGCTATTGGACCTGTTAAACCCATGTTTATCAAGCTCTGGCTTATAATTAATATTTTAAGTCTTCCGCTGTTAATTAATAAAATTTAAGAGAAAAAAGGTCAGACGATTCGGTTCTTTTGGGCCAGGTCGTTCCCCGTTCTGTCTCGGGTCCCTTGCGGGTTGTGACAGAATTTTTGGTATCAGAGCCAGGTTCCATCTTAAAAAGTGAAATCTATAAAATAAATAGTATAATAATATACAAGGATTTACAAATATCGTGCCTAATAACACAATGTACAAAAATTAATTTGTATTAAAGTGCTGCTAGAAAGACATCTTGAGATTGTCCGCTAGTGGATGAAGGCATTTATCTAATTTGACACTGGTAATTTTGAGTGGTCCAGATTTAATTAGAAGTGATGAAGAGTACACTTTGTGAATGATTAAAAACAACCTTACTAAACCTATGAGTCTACAAACTCTTTGTCTAGTTTGTCCCCTCCAGGTAACTGAAGCCTTTTCTCCCTTGGCTTTTCTTTCATTTTCGGCTCAGTCTTCATTTCCTGCGTGAGAAGTTCCAGAGAGCGAAAGAGAGACCTACGTGAGAGGGATATCTGAGTGAGCTTCTGAGTGAGAGAAATTGTGTGCTAAGTATGAACATGAGTGAAGTGAGGTGTGAGCCAATGAGTGAGTTGTTGTGAAGTTGGGAGCTGAGCGTGGAGCTGCCGTCTGTGAGCTTAGTGGTGAGCTGTGGAGTGTTGTCCCTGAGTGAGTTTAGTTCATCAAATTAGGTAAGGAAATAGGGGTGTCTTGGCCTGTGGAGGCCCTACACCACAAGTAGAGTGCATGAATGGTAGAATTGATGCTCTGTAGTATTCATTGGTTTTAGTTCTATTCTTGTGTTGATTGCTCTATGATTGATACTCTGCAGATATAACTTGTAGATCATTGTTGGTTCTGTGATATAGCCTGATTGATCTGCTGCTATAATTCCTTAGATGATATTCCACCGTTATTTCCCTGTTGATTGATAGTATAGATTTGTTTGTGCTTCGTCGATTTTTTGTTAAGCTCTGTGATATTTCCCTTTTGTTGATTTGCTCTCTTTATTATCTGTCATGTGATTCAAATGCCTTGTTTGATAAAAAGATGGTGAACGCTAAAGGATGATAAATGGTTAACGCGTGAAATGAGGAATGCTTACTGTCTATTTATTTGCTGATTAGTCAAATTCTCCATGTGTAAATTTAGGTGCTATAAGTCCTTCATTTGTGTTGTTGGTATTGTTCTGACTTGGGTTCTGTCTGTGTTGGTTATTTGTGATAGTCATAGTTGTTAAATAAATTGTTAAGCATGTTTAGTTGTTAATAATCTTGAGCATGTTAATTAATTCGGGAGATTAATTAGACTCACAACTATAATCATAACTAGACGAAAGCATGTTTAACATATTAATTAACTTAACTAGAGTAATTAATTAGACTTGAACACGTTTAATTAATTGATTAGTTGTTTAATTAACCATTATAACCAATCCTTGAGCATGTTCGATTAGTATGTAACTAACTAGCACGAACTAAAGTCTAATTAACTTGTCTAATTAACTAAGTAGCGATAACCCATTTGAATATGCTTAGGTAAGTGTTGTTACACCTTGAGCATGTTAACTAACTAATAAGTAATTAACTAGCGTGTTTAGTTATTTTACTCGCATGTTTAAATTGATTTACTAGCATGTTTAAATTAATCAATTACGAACTAGCATGATTAATTAGCAACATGTTTTCCTTGTTTCAATTAATTATAGATTGTTCTGATATTGGTGTTCAATTTCTGTATTCCCTTATTGAGTGCGTTCGTTGTTTGATTTCCCTCTGTATTTCGTTGGTTACGATTCTATATTTCAATTATTCTTTAATGTGCGCTTTCAAATTCTGTTATTCAATTATTTCCTTTCATGCGCTATTCAATTGTTACGTCAATGGTTATGTCATCATGCATCATGTTAGGTTAATAATGTATCATCATGCATCAAGCTAATATAAAACTAATAGGGAGTGCTGCCTTGGTGGTGGTACTCATGCATGCATTAAGTGAGGAAAAATGTGAAAATGAAGGAAATGGGAGTTGGAGTGCCGATGAGCAGCGGGTCTAGTCTGCAACTAGCCAAAGCCCCTCCCTCTTAGGGTACGGGAGTTCTAGTTGCAAGTAAAATGTTAGATCTGGTCCACTATTCCATCACAAAGGAAATCATCAAATCTCCCACTCGATGTACGAGTAACGAACGAATGAACAAAAGTAAAGTAAAGAACGAGAATGACGTAATGAAAGGATTGGTTTGGGTGACCCCTATTCTAAAAAGGACTAAAGAGAGACATCTCACGTTGCATTAAACTCTTTTCCTTACAAAGTCTTTGGGCTTACAGTTACTTGTGGTGTAGGTGTAGGTACTTGTATGCGGAAAGAAATGCATCAAATTAGGAGTCAATGCAAAAACGAAAACAGATAATAAAATGCAGAGATGAAAGATTTGCATGTGCGCGAGACTCGTGGCTGGCCAGGCTAATGAGGGTAGGAGAGAACTCGGTTGTAATTAAATTAAGTTTTATCGTTTTGTTTTTACTAGTCAACTATTTACGCTTCCACAATGTTTTAATAAATGATTTCATAATGCTTCCGCTATGTTTACAAATGATTTTATATCTGTGACATTTCACAGTATACTATGGTTTGCGAAAGGTTGGTAGCGGTCTGGTTTAGACGCACTCTGATATCGTTTTAAAACGAGATTTCAATGGTTTTATAAAAGTTTTAAATTTCACGCATTGATAAAGGATTATGAAAAACCGAGTCGTTATAGGTTCTTTATAAATCTTGGAAAGATTTGTTTTCTGTATTCTGGATATTGTGTTTATCTTCTGTTTCTGATCGTGGTTGTAAGGATACTTGATTATTTCTTCAGAATATATTGGGATTCCAGTTGTGTCTGTGGATGTAGGACACATTGTTCGAACCACGTTAAAACTTTGTGTTAATTTTTCTATTGTTGTATTCTGTTTTTCCATTATTCTAGAGAAGAACTCGACTCATAAACCATTCACTTTTTATTATCCCAAGCAATGTGTGATTGTGCGCCTCCACTAATATGGGTTGAGCTCTCACAATCAAGAAAATGTTGGGTTGTCATTGCCTTCACAAAAAGAGGTGCCCCAGGTTAACCATCTGCATAACACAAAAGATACTTAGAAAAATTAAAAAGATAAGAACACGTCATTTCTAAAAATCTCTTTTTCTTTGTCTATATTTTTTTTACCTTAGATACAATCTTTTTCCTTCTCTATTATGATGTTATCTTTCACTTAATTCTCTCTTATGCTTTTTAATATATATTTAAGGGAAAATGACAAATCAACCATCGTAGTTTATGATCAATGACAAGTCAACCACTGTAGTATATTTTCTAACAAGTTAACCACTGACGTATGGAAAAATGACAAATCCAATATCGCTGTCACGTTTGCTGTTAACAAATTGATCTGAAGCCGTGGTGTTCGTGGAAAGAAGAAGGCCAAATTTAGCCTGGACGCTGCGGCGGTCCGTGGAAAGAAAGAGACGGCCAAATTTGGTCAGGGACGCAGCGGCGGTGTCCATCAGAATGCCTTCTGCAAAAATTTTTAGCCTGGACACTACGACGGTGTGTGCAAAAAGTTTTGATCTCAAATTTGAGGGCTTAAACACATAATTTTGGGCCCGAGAAAGGGGGTCATGGGTTAAGCCCCTGATAAATGATAGAGCTCTGAGAGAGCTTCGATATGATACCTTCTGCGATTGATTCTGACACTTATAGCGAAAGTTATGGTCATTTGAAAGTGAAGAGGTTAAAAATCTAATAAAAACATTGCATTCGTAAAACATATACATAAAGACTTCGAAGTAACCATGAAACACTAAAAATCGAGAACCGCTACAGACTGTAAAGTAGCCATGCATGAAAAACAGAGAATTCCAGGGACGCGGCGTTCTGCATGGAAGACACCGACAAAACACCGCGGCGTCTGCAGGAAACATCGTAATGCAAAATGCCACAGCGTCTGCAGGAAACATCTTTATGCAGACGCTGCGGCGTCTTTCCATGCTGACATCGTGGCGTCTCATGGTTCTTCCATGCAGACGCCGTGGCGTCTACATAGAGATGTTTCCATGTAGACGCCACGGCGTCTGCATAGAGATGTTTCCTGCAGACGCTGCGGCGTCTGCATTACGATGTTTCCTGCAGACGCCGCGGATGGGTATTGTATGGATATATTCCATTGGTAATATCTTCCGCTGTGTCTACTCAGAAGACATTGGCGTACTCATAATATAATTAGATTATGAATATATTCCATTGGTTGTTCCATTGGTAATATCTTCTGCGGTGTCTCCTCAGAAGACATTGGCGTACTCATACAGTACCCATATTACCTTCGACTTGTCTTTTCCGTTCGAACAACCAATGGAATACATTGATAAATGACAAAAGCATATGATAACTCTCTCCCATAACATAGAGCTCATCCGTGGAGTTTGAACTTCCACAATAGAAGAAGAAAGTACCTGAACTGAACTTGCCTGCTCTTCAACAGATACTAAAGCTCCACCTTCTCTGGTGTTTTGAAGACCTTCCAACTCTGATGTTAAATGATGATGAGAAGGGGTAATAGAAGTAGGAACTTCAATAGCCAGGGGACCCAAGAGATCACCAAGGAGATCATAAGCTGGAGGATGAAGATCTTCTTGACTCAATTTTCCATTAACCATGGACAACTCTTGGTCACCAGATTTGTAATCCTGCCAATGCATTAGAAATTGCAATAATTTTACGTTCACAGTGAGTCATTTCCAAGTTTTCTTTTTTATATGAGAGATGTAATCTATGAACTTCTGTGCTAAAAGAAATATAATAACTGAGAGAACACAAAGCACCAAATTAAACAAGGAAAAAGAGAGAGGAAACGAACCAGAGTTGGAAGGTCTTCAAAACACCAGAGAAGGTAATATGGGTACTATATGAGTACGCCAATGTCTTCTGAGGAGACACCGCGGTGTTCTGAGGAGACACCGTGGTGTCTTCAGCAGACACCGCGGTGTATTCAGGAGACACCGCGGTGTCAAGTATGGAAACAAATCGTGCACTGCTAATTTCATTTTTTTTAATTCTTTATATTAGTTTAACAACTTGTCTTCCTCATTTGCCTTCGAAGAAAATACCCGTAATACGAATGCGTATGCATCTTCTTTGCCCAAGTAGCCCATTCTTTATTTCGGGTCGAAGGTATTTGTCATGCATGGGGGTTTTGTCATGATTTGAACAAAATCTATTTTAATTTTACGAATTATACAGGAAGACAAGGAAAATGGCTCCGCCATATCGAGTAATTCTGCACAATGACGACTTCAACAAGCGAGAATACGTTGTTCTTTGATGAAGGTTATTCCAGGAATGACCCTTGACTGTGTTCTTAACATAATGCAAGAAGCCCACTACAACGGCTTGTCAGTGGTGATTATTTTTGCCTAGGCCGACGCCGAAGACCACACTGCATGCAGCTCAGGGGCAACGGCCTTTTGAGCTCTATCGAGCCGGCCAGTGGTGGGTGTTGAATGCTGATTGAAACCTTCACTAGAAATCTTATGATCCGAGAGACAAGTCGAAGCTAGTTCAATATATTCCATTGGTTGAGACACCGCAGTGTCCTGGCCTGGATGTCGCTGCGCCCTGTCAGCTTGTTAACGGCGAACGTGACAGTAATGTTAGCTTTGTCATTTTCTCATACGTCAATGGTTAATTTATTAGAAAATAAAGGATAGTAGTTAACTTATCATTGATCACAAACTACGATGGTTAATTTGTCATTTTTCCTATATTTAAAAGAAAAACTCAAAATCTAATGGGCTTTATTAACGAGAATAGAATTGGACTCCACTTTCTAAAATTAACCGACCCAGGAGATGCCGATGGCAACTCCACAAAAAGCTTCACCTTGAGTTGTCCAAATCACTTCTCCCACTCATACATATTCTTTCCACACAACTTTATCAGCCAAGAAGATCCTTCTGTTTTTTGTTTTTCTTTTACAATAAATTTCCATAGAGTAGTATTCCCATCAACTTTAATTTGTCACCATTAACTTTGAATTATCAAGTACTAATTTTGTTAATTAGGTTTCAATGCATCTAGTAGAAATACAATGTCGCTCTAATTATGGATCTTGGAAGAGTCTTTTATCCACGTGTGGATCACAATGTTTTATGAAGATTTTTAACATAGATGTCCATTTTTCTCCCCCGGCAAAGTTGGGGAACAAACTTAAAGCTCAAGATTTACTCTTATTTCATTATTAAATAATGTGAAATATCAATACGTATGTGTGTGAATATGTCAATTAAATTTTAAAAAATTTAGAGATTTAAAATTATTTGTTTGGAAAAATATGAAATTCTAATTTCACAAGGTTTTTTTATTGGAGTAAAGAATTTCCTTCAATGATCAACACAATCAATATTCAATAGCATAATCATCCACTTCTTGTTTATACATTAAAGGGAATGCAGGAAGCTTTAGTGTTAGCATTTTTGTTAGGCTAAGTTGTATTTTGATGATGACTAAAATATTGGTTAATTTAATAAATCAATAAGTTGTATTATGTGTTATATTTTGTATTTATCGGATATTACTCTTATCATTTTATAATAATATTTATATCCGTGTATATTGGAAATACTCGCAAAATGAGTATTATTAATGTGCTAACATGTTTACTTTAGTCCATGTAGTGCTGCATATCTTTTAGGGACTTAGATAGTTCAAGGTTTATTTTGGAGTGAGGCTTAGACAGATCACGAACGAGGAGAGGTGTCCCAAAACTGGTTTTTTGGAGTTTTCGGACACTCCCGGACGAACCCAGATGATGGCGAATGAGCAGCATTCGAGTCTGTAATATTTGTGGACATTTTCGGGAGTTTTCGAATGCATCAGGACGATCCCGATTTGAATTTGTAATTTTTTGGGGATTTTTTGGATGATAGCGGACGAGGAGAGAGTCGTCCAAAAACTGTCAAACCCAATTGAAAGTTCAGGGTCAAAATCTGACACTGAAAATTCAGGGTCTAACTTTCTCACTGAAATTCAGGGTTAAATTTGTCATCAAAAGTTCAGAGTCATATCTGTCATCAAAAGTTTAGGGTCAAATCTATCATCAAAAGTTCAGAGTCAATTCTATCACAGTATAGTCCAGAGATTTTGGACGATGGAGGATGACAGTGAAGATGCAGGAATGCATCCGAAAATACAGTCTAGAATTTTAGGACGCAGGAGGACGCAGAGCTTTTGAATCTATTTTTTCTAGGTGACTTTTCGGACAATAGCGGACGAGGACCGCATCCGAAAAGTCCATATTTTTCCAACGAACAGATTTTAACAGCAATTTTCTTCAACTGTCACATGCGGACGTCCGAATACTTTTAGAATGTCCGAAAAGTCCGTGGCCTATAAATATGAATTCACTCCAAGCCCTCTACACCGAACCGAAAATCATGGCGAAACCCTGCCCATTTTTATACACGATTCAAACACTGTGAACATTGTAAATCAAATTCTCCCAAACCCATAAACTTGTGAGTTGTATTTGGGAAAATTCGGATTAGATAGATTGTGCGTTAATTTCCATATTCTATATTTGCACTAAATTGTAAATGGTGATTCCCTAAAAATTCAGAACATAAGGGTGACAACCCTAAATACTCAATGGCTCGATTGAACGCCCGAAAGTTCAATCAACGGAAGACTCCCCGCAATAGTCAAAATATAAGGTGACGTCTCGTAATAGTCAAAGGTTGACGACCTGCAATAGTCAAGGGTGACGCCCTTAGAATTAGTCTTTGTAAACTGTTTAATTGACACCCGTAAGTCAATTAGTGGATCTCCAAGTAAAACTTGGAGTGTGTACGTAGGCGAATTTGTCGAACAGCGTAAACAAATCTTGTGCACTCTTTTATCCTTACTCTTTATATTATTGCATATATGTGGAATTGTTTTATTTAATTATATGCATTACATCACTTAGAGTTATTTAGATATTAATATTACACAGAATAATTAATACGCTATATTCACCCCTCCTCTATAAACGTATATCGATCCTACATTTAGGACCGATTATATATCATTGCAGTTGTAGAGCTAGCAATGAAAACCTTTGGAAGCTTAATTATCTTTGAAGGATCACTATCTTGAATGATAATCAGGTGCTATTGCTAAAAAATAGCCTCCACATCTTGAGAAAGTCGAGGTTTTGGATCGTGGGTGCAACAGTATGAAGCTCATCTTTGATCAGAGGCATGGGAGATACTTAACGTAAGATTATAAATATAATATTATAATTTTATTTAATGGTTAAGAGAGAATTATAGTCTCACACAATAGATTTTTGTCTTCTCTCTATCCTGAAATTGAGTTTCTTCACCATCCAAGAATCACATTAGCATTAATATCAAAGATTCTACAATCACTAACTGTAAATACGTTGAGAAAACCACCCCGCTCTAATTTTCTCGTCTTCCCAACACCCAGCGTTTTCCTATATCTCACTCCTTCCTCCTTTCCTTACCACCCGTTTGCTTACGGAGAAAATCATTGGCTGACAATCTAAGCGAAATGGTTTCGCCCGAAAGTACCAATTGGCTCTTTGACTACGGATTGATCGACGATATCCCTGTCTCGGATGCGGCTTTCCCCTTCGCGAATTCCAGTTTCTCTTGGTCTTTGCAGCCTCTCGACGGCTCCTCTAGTGCCAGGTACCTTTTACATCCCTTGCAATGGAGATTTTCATATCTGTTATCCTGCTGAAACAGCTCGACCAGTTTTGAGTTTTTGGTGCACTTCATGTCACTGTGGCGTTCTATTTTTTTCTTCTTTTTACTATTGGTGTTCGTATCGGTTTTCAATTTTAACATTCATATTCAATTAGCGAGTCTCAATTTCAATTGCATGCTCGTTTAGAAGCTAAAATCTTAGATAATTTGGAAATATGGGATTTTTTTTTTTTTTGACATTATTTGGTTAGTTCGGAAAAAGATCATTGGCATAGTTATTTTTTCAGCTTATTTGACAAATTGAAGATTGTTGTAAACCTTTCGCCAATGAGAGATAACAATCTCAGCGTCAGTAATTTCAGAAGTGGTCTTCTTTTGTTTCATATACTTCACAGTTTAAAAGCTGCCCATTAGTGAATTGTGGAAACTATGCTATCATGAAAAGGCACAAATTTATGTAATAGCTTTATGTCAGTCGTGTGGATATATGGCACGTAATGTCCAATTTCTTTTTTGGCTACATAATGTCCATTTTCTCATTTGTTTTGTAGCAATAAAACTAGAATATGCAACGAAATGGAATAGGAACATACAGATTCAAGTGGTTGAACTCTAACAGTTTTTTTCTCTCTTTGCATGACAATTTAACTTTTACCAAGTTTGGAAATTGAAGGATCTCTAGGGGAAACAGATTGCCTCAAGGAACCGGGCTCAAAGAAGAGGTAGACAGCTTTCTATTTTATTAGTATTTTTGCTCTTCCCTTTCTATGCATTGAATGGAGTTGGTTGTTTTCATGTAGTTTTTCTATTGTGCTAGTTGTATAGACTTGTGATTAGAACATGCTGTATGATCAAATTAGGTGAGTTGGTGATCGAGATTGAGGAAAGAATAAATAATGTTGCTCAAGTTCAATGAGATTTGATAAAATAATTAATTTGTATGCATTTACTCTCTTAACTATTCATTTTATACGGTAGAGTCAGACCAGAATCCAATTGTGCATCTAGCTCCAAGGCATGTAGAGAGAAGTTGCGGAGGGACAAGCTGAATGACAAGTACTCTACTTTTGTCTTATATTCTTGCTTCCATCATGCTATCCCTTTGGCAAACTTGCATGATTAAGATACATACATCACTAAATTTTCTATAGGTTCCTGGAATTGGGTGCTATATTGGAGCCTGGAAGGCCGCCCAAAACAGACAAGGTAGCTATATTGAACGATGCCATCCGAATGGTAACCCAGATGAGGACTGAAGCTCAGAAGCTGAAAGACTCAAATTCAAGTCTACAGGAGAAGATTAAAGAGCTGAAGGTTAGTGCCCTTGAGTCTCTGGAGTCTAGACATCAAATCAAGAGTAGAATTCTCATCGGTCTATTGGAACTTTATTCCTTATGTAGGTGGAGAAAAATGAGCTTCGTGATGAGAAACAAAGGCTAAAAGTAGAGAAGGAGAAACTGGAGCAACAAATGAAATCTATGAATACCCCGCCCAGCTTCATGTCACCTACTGCAATTTCAGCGGCATTTGGTGCTCCTGGCCAAGCTCCTGGCAATAAGTTGGTGCCTTTCATGGGGTACCCAGGAGTTGCCATGTGGCAGTTCATGCCACCAACTTCAGTCGACACATCACAGGATCATGTCCTCCGTCCACCGGTTGCTTAAATCAACAACCGAAAGCAGATGCTAATGATTTGGGTTTGCATTTTTTGCCCCACGTATTTCCCTTTCATACTGCCATTTCTTGATTCTGTTTGTTTCTGTGAGAGTCGACTGAATTCGATGAACAACTTAACTATATTCTCATAATTTGGATGGTTCTATGAACATCTTGCTGGGATTTACAATGTACATGTAAATAAGTCCGATCCAGTAGAGTGATTTGGTATTAACTGTTTGAACAATGACTTGGTTGGAGTTTTTAGATCTTGATTGTTGTTTACTGAAACCTTCGTTGGGGGATTCAATTAGCAAAATACAATTTTAGTTGGAATTTTTACTCTACTTGCTCTGTCCTTCAATTGTCTCGAAATGTGCTACATAGATTATTACTATTAAACTACCGAAACTAAGAACATAGTTTATTGAATAACATAAAAATGTACGATCCTATCATATATGATATCGATTTCTGTTAAAAACATGGATAGCCATGTTTAACAAATAAATATTTATTTGAATTTTTTTTATTCATATAATTATCAATGTAACGTTACAAATACATTTAATGTGTAATAATACTTTTCATTTATTTATTTTATTTTATTTTTTGTTTTGTGAAAGGCTAGAAGTGGGCTGGGCGTGCAACTGGGACATGGAAATGGGTTGGCCCTGGGCTTGGATTCGGGCTGGACATACTGGATTGAAGTCTGCTGAATTGGCTTGGGCTGGCCTTGGTATACAAGTGGGGAGGGAGGCCTTGCTAGTCTGTCGTTTGAAGTTGCCCTAGCTTAATGTCGATTGGGGTAGCTTTGGAACTGGGCTGGGATTGGCATTGAAGTGGGCTGAGACGAGTAAAAGTGGGTTTGCTGGGTTCAGCATGAAAGTCAGCTGGGCTCTTCCTCCAATTGGGCTGTTGGGCATGGAATTGGGACGTTGGCAGGGGTTTTTTATGTGTTGGTCGTGTTCTTGGGTAGGCATGAATTGGGCTGAAACGTGGAGTACAATGGACTGGGCATGGAGCTGGGTGACTTGGGATACAAGTGGTTTGGGCTTAGGGATGAAGATGTCTGGGCATGGCATTGTATTGGAGTTGGCTGGGTGTGGAAGTGGCTGGCTGTTATTGGAAAGGATGTGGGCTTGACTAGGCCTGCAAGTGAGCTGAGCTTACACTATCTAAGCCTACTTTCGACATCCCAGCCCCAACCTGAGCTAGCCCTTTCCATGGTGTCGATAATCTCTAGGTTGGACTCGATAACATTCTAGGCTAGATGGTGGACCGACTGGGTAAAGGTTCAATTAGACGGAAAAGTCCATGCTATTCGGTCCACTACATGCCCACTTCTACAATCTCAACCTCAACCTACATTCGTGATTCCTGCCAACCTAAAGAAACCTACACAACCAACTTAAATGATCCCGCACTAAGCCTGTGTCTAGCTTAGCTATTGATCCTTATGCACGCCTATAGAGGGGGGTGAATATAGCGTTCTAATATTTTCGTGCTATATTTAAATCTCTAAATTCATAAATGATTTATCGTATAAAATTAAATATACAATGCGAAAATATAAAGAGATGAGGGATAAGAGATGTGCACAAGATTTGTTTACGTGGTTCAGCAACCCGCCTATGTCCGCGCTCCAAGATTCCACTTGGAGACCTACTCACCAATTGGCTTAAGGGTGCCAATTAAACCATTACAAAGACTATTTTTAAGGGCGTCACCCTTGACTATTAATAGGTCATCAATCTTTGACTATTATCGGGTGTCACCATTTGATTGAATTTATGGGTGTTCAATCGAGTCGTTGACTATTACGAGATGTCACCCTTATATGACGAATTAGTAGCGCGTCACCCTTTATAATTTAACTCAAGTGTTTGGAAAACAAATCTCACAAACTAACTAGTCCAAACTCTCCTAACGCAATTCTCAAGTTTGAGATAAGGAAGTTGGATTACAATGCTCACAAATTAATTGAGAAGTTGAGTAGAAATTTTGTCAGCGCTTTGCTACTTCTTTTGTTCGTTGTTAGAGCTTGGAGTGCTTCTATTGTTTTATAGAACTGTCCATTTTCGGTCGACCCCATCTTTTCGATCGATCGCTTCCAGCTGTTAGAAAATATTACCATTGAAAAATAGTCGTTGGAAGATGACTGTTACGCATTTTTTGACTTTTTCAGTCGCATTCCTCTACCGCAGACTCCACTGCTTTGCACCAAAAATCCTTCGGAGTTCCAGTTTTGTTCATTCAGTCACGTTCCTTATCTGAAAACCTCGACCACGTCAAGATCGCAAAAACGTAAAAAATGGCAGATTCAAAACCTTGAGATTTTTTGGTCTCGAACCTCCTCCAACACCTCGACCGCGTTGGGTCCGCAAAACCACGCTGAAGCTCCATAAGCTGACTCCATACATAATCGATCGCGTCCTACGACCATATCATTCGACCACAGTGCGACCGAAAAACCAAAACCCAGTTTTGGTGGCATCCTTCTTCCGTAGACTGTCCAAACATCTCCCCTTTCATTCTTTAATTATTTCTTTAAAAGTTCTAAGTCCCACAATGATGTGCAAACACTACATGGACTTAAATAAACATGTTAGCACATAATAATATCCGTTTTGAGGGTTTTTTAAATAAATACATATATAAATATTACAATAAAAGCATTAAGATTAATATCCATAAAGATATAATAACAACTTATTGACTCCATTAAATTAAACATCATTTAGTCATCATCAAAATAAAACTAAGCATAACAAAAAGGCTAGCACTAGCCTGATCCAATAGTGTAATACCCTGGATTTTGATCATATTAAGCTTAAGAAAAAGATGATAATTATTGGCGATTTAAGAGACCAATTAATATTGATATAGTTATTGATAATTGGTAGTTTAGGGTATGTGAAGTTTTAGTGTTTTGGTTAAGTGGTAGCGTAGTGATTTATGTTTTTAAAGAGTATGTGAATTTTCTATGTTGGTAGAAGAGATAGCATGGGGAATGGTCGATCATAGAAAAAGTTGGCGGTCGATCTCCTTCTAAGCAAATTATTACAAAGGGCAAGCATTTTGGAAATAGTCGATCAGCTAAAGGGGATAATCAACCGGTTCCAAAGCAAATTTTATACAGAGTCGAAATGTTGGATTTACGGTCGATCGTCCACTAGTGGGTGATCGACCGATAATTTCCAGAATTGTGAAATTTAAGATTGCGGTTGATCAAGGCAAGAATGGTTGTTGATCACGGTCAATGCAGATTGTGAAGTTAGAATTTACGGTCGATCACAAAAAGGGGGTGATCGACCAGATAACTAACAGTCGCCCGAAAAATGGCTAACCATCGTCTGGAAAATGAACTGGCGCCTGGGAAATGAACTATTGCAACTTGTCATCTCTTCATGTAATGTTTATAAACATATCAGATGAGAGATTAGGCAGAAAAACTCGAAAGTCTTCTAGTGTTCTCTCAAAGTATTTCAAGAGTATTCTTCTGTCTTCTAGAGAGTGTCGTGGTACTACTGTGAGGTTGTGCGGGAGGAGGTTCAAGAGAGAATTTCTGCTGTTGTGCAGTGGTGCGAGAAAAGCTTCAAGGAGAGGATTTTGGGGAAAAAAGGTAAGTAGTGTGCATATGTTTTCCTATTTTTGGGCTACATAATAAGAAATAGGGGTTTTATTTGGGAGATGCTTGCCTGGTTCTGGATTTTATTAAGAGCATGTTAATGGTTGTCCTTGATGCTTGGTGGTTCTGAATTTTTTTAAGAACATGTTTGTAACACTCTGATTTCCCGTATCGAAATTAAGTAATGATAATTAGGAAATTAATTGGGTGGATTAAAATTATTTGGATAATTATTGAAGATTCATTTGATAGAAAACTAATTCAGAAAACGTAATCGAAGAATTTAAATTAAACTCGTAATAATCATCAAACAATATATATATATATATATATATATGCTACTTAATTGAGTAAATGAAATTAAAAGAAAATAAGAAATGAATGAAATTAAAAGGAAAAAGAGAATTATTTAAATGGAGGAAAGAAGGGTTTAAAATAAAAAGAAGAATTGAAATAAAAGAAAGAATATATGGGTTGAACTGGTTCTGTTCTCTCCTTGAACCAGTTCGGTCTACTTTTGAGAAAAAAAGAGGGGGAAAATAGAAGAGACTGCGACCATTTGGGAAAGGAAAGAGTGAATCGAGAGGCGATTCCTGATGGGAGAAATCCCCTTCGTGACGAGGGGATCCGACGAGCGCTGGCGAGTCGAGTTTTCAACGTGTGGCTGAACCGCGAGGTTGGCTTGGGGCATTGAGCTCGTGGAATGGAGCTCGCGGGTGGTGACCTCCGCTGCATCCAAGACGGTCGTGCAATGCTTCTGTGAGCTGGGACTTTGCAACGCCAAGCCGAGACGGGTATTAGCGAAACTTGAGGGGATTGTGAAGCGGATGGCAGGGACGGTGGTTCTCCTATGGCAATGCAAGGTATGGGCCCTTTGTGCATTTTAGCCTCTCGGCCTTCATCGTCGATGATGTTCTTTGGTTTGTTTTGATTGTCGTATGGTGAATTGTCTGATGTGCAGGGAATATTGCAGTGGGCATTTGAGATGGACAGAGAAGAGTGAAGAAAGGGCCAAGAGAGAGTGTTCTGTGAGAGTGATCTGTGATGAGAGAGAGAGCTTCCGGTGTGAAAGAGGAGAGGAAACATAACTATTACAAACTGAAGTAGAAATGGAGAAGATGAATAAAACTGAATCAAACTGTATTACATTTACTTAGTTTGATTACAATCAATTTTGACTCAACAATCTATTTATACAAAATGATTACAATAAACTGTAAAGTAACTATATTCTGGAGTCCACCTCAGCAGTATTGTCCACGTCAGCTATATCTTCCAATATTCCCCCTCAAGATGGAGAATGAGTATTAAGAATTCCCATCTTGCTTAACATATCTTGAAACGGACGAGGATGTGAGGTTTTAGTAAAAATGTCAGCTAACTGAAACTTGGAACCAACGTAAAAATATTTGATAGTACAACACAAATTTATTGGCGAACAATATGGCAATCAATCTCAATATGCTTTGTTCTTTCATGAAAAATAGGATTAGCAGCAATGTGTAGACCCGCTTGATTATCACAGAACATCAAAGCTGGTTTAGAAAGAGTACTATGAAAATCTTTCAATAAAGTTGTAATCCAAATGATCTCACAAGTAGTATGCGCCATTGCACGATATTCAACTTCAACAGAGGAACGAGAAACAATATTTTGTTTCTTAGATTTCCAGGAAACTAGAGAATCACCAAGAAAAACACACGAGCCACTAACAGATCGTTGTGAAGAAACACAAGATGCCGAATCCGAGTTAGTGAAAGCTTTCAATTGAAGATCAGAGTGTTTGGAGAAAAATAATCCTCAGCCTAGTGTACCTTTTAGATATCGCAAGACTTGATGTGCAACCTTCAAATGAGAAGTCCGAAGAGCAGCAAGAAACTAACTAAGAGAATTGACAGCGAAAGAAATATCAGGTCTAGTAAATGTGAGATATAGAAGGCGACCAATAATACGGCGATAAACAGTAGCATCCTCCAAAAAAGAACTTATATCAGAGAGCTTGCAAGTAGGATTCATAGGAATAGAAGCTGATTTAAAACCCAAGAAACCACAATCATCCAGAAGCTCTAAAACATAATGTCTTTGATTCAAAGAAATTCCATTAACAGATCTAGCAATTTCTAAACCAAGCAAAAACCGAAAATCACTCAAATCTTTCAACTTAAATTTGTTGTTCAATAAATATTTGATGATAGTAATATACTCAGCAGAACTTCCAGCAATAGTAACATCATCCACATATATCAAAATAGCAGTAAAATACTTAGAAGTAGATTGAATGAATAAAGAACTATCTGCAGCAGATTGACAAAAACCAAGAGCAATGATTGCAGTAGAAAATTTGGAAAACCAATTTCAAGAAGCTTGCTTTAAACCATACAATGACTTATTAAGTTTACAAATCTGATTCTGCTCACCCCTTCTAGAGCAATGTAAAGCGGAATAACCTAGAGGTAAGCTCATATATACTTCTTCAATCAAATCACCATGAGGAATGCATTATTAACATCCAGTTGTATTAAAACCCAGTCGTGAACAACAGCAAGAGCAAGCAAAATTTTAACCGTAATAGACTTAGCAACAGGAGAAAATGTATCCAAAAAATCAATACCTGTCTGTTGTGTAAAACTCTTGGCAACCAACCTTGCCTTATATCTCTCAATTGAGCCATCAACATTATGTTTAATCTTGTAAATCCATTTTCAACCAATGGGACACTTACCAGCTGGTAATGGTGTCAAAGTCCATGTATTATTGTCCTCAAAAGCTCTAAGTTCAGCACTCATCACATCTTTCCATTCAGGATATTTTTCAGCTTGATGAAAAAATTTGGGTTCGACTTTAGAAGAAACAGCTAAGACATACTTTTTGTAAGAAGGAAATAAACGATTGTAAGAAATATTGTTTGAAATAGAATAAGAACACTTGGAAATGAATGGAAATGGGACTCTATTGGATAAAAAAAAATAGTGCTAATCAGCAAGGTAAGAAGGAGGTTTCAACAATCTCTTGGAAGGATGATCTGAAAAATCGGATGCATGAGTATAAGAACTTGGAATATCATGTAAAGATTGATCATGATTCATAGAAGATGGAGAAGAAGAAACCGAGAAATCAGAAAATATGACATCTGGAATTTTATTAAAAGAAGATTTGAATGGAAAAACAAATTCATGAAAAACAACATTTCTTGAAATTAAAATTTTATTTGTTTTAAGATCCAGAATTTTATAACCTTTGTAACTTGTAAGATAACTAAGGAAAACACCCAATTTGGCTCTGGGACAAAACTTGTCTCGAGAATGTTTCAAAGTAGAGATAAAGCACAAGCAACCAAAAACTTTAAGATGATCATAAACTGGAGGTTTGGAATTTAATCTTTCAAAAGGAGTTTGAAATTTAATAGGAATATATGATTGAAACAACAATGAACAAGGGACATTCAAGATATGTTGATGCTTTCTTCAACAACAGAATTTTGCTGTGGAGTTTCAACACAAGAATGATAATGAATGATGCCTTTTTTTATTGTAGAAATCAGTAATGGAAAACTCAGGACCATTATCTATTCTAATGCTCTTAACTTTTGCTTTGAATTGAGTTTAAACCATATTTATAAAATCAGGAATAAACTTCAAGACATCAGATTTTGTATGCAAGAAATATAACCAAACAGCTCTACTATGATCATTTACAATGATTAAAAAATACTTAAAACCATCATGAGTTTCAACACGGAAAAGACCCCATACATCACAAAGAATTAAGTCAAAACAATGTTGAGATATATGGTTCTTGAATATAAAAGGTAAAGCATGTTGTTTAACAAGAGGACAAACAGAACATATACAATCTTTTATTGAATTCAAATGCAAAGTGTTCTGTAAAATCCGAACTTTAAGAGGGGAAGGATGGCCTAACCGATAATGCTAAAGAGAATTATCAGCCGTAGTTTTGCACGGAAATATTTGAAGCATAGCATAATTGAAGAAGAACCCAAATTTCCAACCCAATTAGCTATCTCAATCATTTTGGCAGACATTTGGTCCTGAATTATACATGAATTAGAACAGAAAAAAAAAAAAAGAACAATGCAAGGCAGAAGACAATATGCTAACAGGTAATAAATTAAAGCGAAAAGAACATAAAGTATATTGGAAAGAATAATGTCCTTATTGAGCTTAATAGACCATATTCTTTCAATGGCTATTTTGGAATTGTTTAGTAAAGTAACGAAATTATGTTGAATAGCATAAGAGGAACAAAAGGATGCAAGATTAAAACAGACATGATGTGTGACACCTGTATCTAGAATCCAACCTTAAGAGTTTAAAAAATCAGGTTGCATAGAAGCATTAGATACAGAGAGGATACCTGTGAAGTTGGAAACAGAAGGGTCAACAGCTGATATGTCCCCTGAAGTGAATTGATGTGAATTATGTTGTAACTGAGAACTCAAGAGAGCAATGAGCTGATGCCATTGATTGGCCGAGAGAGTGTGAATTAGACTTATATCTATTGAATTCATCTGTTGGTCTTCAACATAATTGACATCAACTGAGTTTCTTTGAGAGGAGCTTCTGTCCTTCTGTTTGTAACCAGGTGAATATTCGTGAATCGTAAAACATTTGTCCACAGTATGACCTGTAATATTGCAATGGGAACAAATTGACCTCTCCCGTCTCCCTTTGAAAGAGGGATGTGAGTTCTGTGGTCCAGAGTTAGAAAAAAAAAATTTATCATTTGATTCAATCACAGAAATATTTATCATTCGTTCACGTTTTTCTTGAATGATTAAAGAGAACACTTACTCATCGAAGGTAATGGGTCTATCATTAAAATATGACTCCTAATCTGAGAGAATGACTCATTCAGTCCCATAAGAAATTACATAACAAATTCTTGTTGTTGATGCTTAATAAGTAATCGAGCACCTCCACAAGTGCAATTAGGAATCGGTTTAAAATCTTGTAACTCATCCCATAAGGTCTTAAATTTCGTGTAATAGGTATTAACATCCAAAGCACCTTGCGATAAAGAAAGAATCATATTTCGCATTGGATAAATTCGTGGAGCAGTCCCTTGATTAAAATGATCATGAAAATCTTTCCATACAGCCATAGAGGAATTCAAATAGAGTAAACTATCAGCTATATCTTTGCTCACAGAGTTTAAGATCCAAGAGGTTAACATATTGTTGCACCTATTCCATCTGTTAAATTGAGGATCAGAAGATGGACGCTGAATAGAACCATCAACGAACTGAACTTTGTTCTTGGCGTTCAGCGCCATGACCATAGCGCACTTCCAGGTCTAAAAGTTACCTCCTGTTCATCAAGTGAGAAACCAAAATCAAGCCTGCATGATCGCTCTTGTGCGGAATTAATGAATCACTAGTGTCTTCAGCAGCAGAAGAATTTGAGAAAGCAGAAGAGTGATTAGGGTTAGAAGTCGCTGATGTAGTAGCGGCCTTGCCCTTACTCATCTCAAAATCGAAAATTGATGTAACAACTTAAGGAAAAGGACAAAATGTACTAAAGAATAGTAGGAGAAGCTAACTACTACTTGGGGAATTGCAATGAGTAGATAAAAGCTTCTGTGTAAAGCTAATATCCAATGGAAAATTTAGCGTTCTGCTCTGATACCATATTACAAACTAAAGTAGAAATGGAGAAAATAAATAAAACTGAATCAAACTGTATTACATTTACTTAGTTTTATTACTATCAATTTTGACTAAACAGTATATTTATACAAAATGATTACAATAAATTGTAAAGTAACTATATTTTGGAGTCCACCTCAGCAGTATTGTCCACGTCAACTATATCTTCCAATAATAACAGAGAAAGGGATAAGCATTCTCGATTTCAATTACAGAAAAGAAGCAGAAGGTGTGGGAAGAAGCAGAAGGAGAAATTCTTATGGGTATCCTCGGGTGTGCTTCTGGTAAGCCGACTCTTCTATGATTTCTTAGGGCTTGAGGGCTTGAGTTTGTCTGATGATAGATATACCGTAATGGTCATATTAATTGCTGGTTTGAATGAAGGATAAGAATTGTTGTGTTGGTTCGATTGATGTGATAGCCATTGGAAATGCTATGTATATGTTTAAGTTAGATTTTGTCGAATAATGTTTTGGTTATATGTTCTTGGTGATAACTAGAAGATAAATGGATGGTGTGTTGAGAATGTTAGAACTATTAAGTGTTATGGTTTATAGAGTTATGTGAATGGTTAGTGGAAGTTTGGATCCGTTGTTAAGTAGTTTGGTTGAGTATTGGAATCATTAAGCATTAAAGTTTATGGAATTCAACGAATTTTTATTAATAATTAAATGTTATGAATTTTGAAGGTATTGAGAAGAGAGAAGGATAAAGTGCTAAAACGCGTTACGGACACCAGGTAAGAATTGGGATTGATCATGGCCAATGGAAGCCCTACACCACAAGCAGAATCTTCCTTGATTGTTTGTTAACGTTTCTATGCTCCGAGTGGTTTTATATATATTGTTGCCCCTATCTATTATGCTTATGCTCACTTATGTCATCGATTTGTTGCCAAACATGTTTAGCGTTCCTAATATAGTTGTTGTTTCTTTTAATTAGTAAGCATATTTAGGAGGTTAGCATAATAATATTGCTTCCTTTAAATTGCCGAGCATGTCTGTATAGTTGTTGATTCTTTTAATTGCCAAGTATGTTTGAGAGGATATCGCCATATATAGCTTGTTAGTAGATTTTCCATGTCTCATGTTTTTATATTGTTGTGATTATTGTTTCACATTGACATGCATCATGATAATAGAAACAATTAGGAATGCCACGTTGGGTTGGTATTCATATGCATTATGAGAGGAAAAATGGATAAAGAAAATGAATGTAAGTGGAATTGGAGGTTGGGGAGGTGGTTCGGATAGTAACCGAGTAGACTCGAGATTATGCCATTCCCTTGTCGAGTCGTGAGAGTCTGTCTACCCAAGGGTTAAATGCCAACTACCGGCCACTCTCTTTGCGACATAACCTCCAATGTCCTAGCTCAATGTATGAGTTGACATATATATGACCGTGAGTAAAGAACAGTTTGGGTGGATTCCATTCTTACATAATCAGTTACATGCATACATTGTTTTGCATCTCCTTTCTTGCTGATCGTTACCTCATGTTTGCTTCGTGGTGTAGGTGATGGTAATGACGCCGATACTCTTTTGAGGAGTAGTTGATAAAGGATTTACACGTGCAGACGTTATGGCTGGCCTAGCTAAAGAATGTAAAAGAGAAAAAGGGTTTTATAAACAATAATGTAAACAGTTGTCTATTGTCTTTGAATTATTTATTTATGCTTCCAACTACGTTTTCAGAAAAATGATTTTATAATTATAGTTTTCTGCTGTTTATAACGGTTTAAGTAACAAGTTTAAGTAAAATGATTTTTAGTAGCTCGTTTTTTAGAAAAGAACTCTGATAACAATTTAAAAGATTTTTCATTGTTTTATAAAGGAAAAGAAAGTTTTGAATTTCACGCGATTTTTCAAAGGAAGAAAAAAAATATGTGTCGTTACAATGGTAATGGTTGTTGTTGATAGAAGTAAGTATTGATAGTGTTCTATGAATTGAAATGGTTCTTTGTTATGCTCATTGACCAATCTTGTTAATCTATAAAGGTAGTGCCCTATTGGTTTATGAAGAACATGTTTTAATGTCTGATGTTGTTGCTGTGAACGTGGTTTGAAATGTCTATGCTACTGTGTTGATAAATATTAGAGCAAAAGTATGTGCTTAGTAGATGTTAGATTGTGATATTGATGTTTCGTCGAAACATGTGGTGCTGCAATGGTTGACAATTATTAAAGTGAATTAATTATGTTGTGATGTGTATTTAGTAGATGTTAGGTTGTGATCATGTCATTACTTGGAGATGTACTGTTTTGCTATTATTTGATGTAACTTGTTTGATGATTGGATTCGTTAGATCTAAGTTGTGATTCTGTTGTTGTTCGAAGATGTAATGTTAAGTTGTGTGTATTCATGCATCATGGTTTTCACGAAAAATTACAAGAGTAATTTATCATGGTTTTAAGTAAAGAAAGATAAAGAAAATTAAGAACTTAAATATATGTTCAGGCTTTAGGAACACGTTCTCAATGTAATTTTGATGTTTGGTGGACGTGGTCCCCAATGGTAGAGACTTTGAGCGGATTTTTCCCCAATGATTGAGCCTTTGAGTTGAGTTTCAATGGGAAATTGATAATGTTAATATAAATAGAAGAAATTAAAATGAGAAAATGATTTATAAAATAGGCATTACATGTTTAATATTTCATTTCACTTTTTACTAAGCGTTAGGCTCATAGTTTATGTCTTGTGATATAGGTGTGCACGGTATCAAAGATAGGAATAGTTGTTGGAGGATTTACGCGCTACGGACCTTGTAGCTGGTTAGGCTAAATATTGAAGAGTTTTGTAAAGATATTGATTTGTAAAAGAAAAGTATTTTCTTTATTACACTTTCAAACAGTTTGTTTTCTTAAGCAAAATCTTTCGCTATGCAACGTTTTAACTATGGAAATGTACTTTGAATAAATGGATGTTTTATTTAGTTTTAAAATGTAAAGTCTGTCGCTATGTAATATAAAAGATTTAAATTTTATACATTTTTCGAAGAGAAAACGTTTTAAATTATAACATTTTAAGAAAAAAAAATCAGATCGTTTCAAATAATCATCTATCCAACCCATTTCTTCTATTTTGCCAGCCCACTTTCTTTTAGAACCCACACTAGAGTTGTATAGCAGATAGTCTTCACACTGTTAGCCCATCTCACCCTTAACTCACACCCTTGGCTAGGACGTTTGGTGGCCGACTTGAGAATTTAGACTTAGTTTGATAATTTTGCAGTTCTTTAAATAATCACTCTTAACTATATTTTTAAAATAATAAGTTTTTTAAAAAATTTAGGCAGGTGTTTTGTAAATTAACATTTAAAAAAAATGATTTTACATAATTAAATATTTGATAAATTATATACTTAATTATTTTTAAAATATTATATTATGTAAAAAGATATTAATATATTTGTTAAATTTAAAATTCATAATATATAAAATTAGAATTTTTTAAATAAAAAAATTAATTAAATATATATTATGATATAAAAAGTTAAAAATAGAACAAAAGAGAATGATAAAGAAAGAGAAAGGTAGGACTAAGATGAGACCAATTTGAGTTGAATGGGGTAAAGTGGAATCAAGCTAATGATTAATATTGAGTTCATTTTGGTTTTTTAGTTTTGAAGTTTTTTGTAATTTGTTTAATAATCACGGTTGATAATGTGCTTTCAAAATAATTAGTTGTAAAAAAAATAACCGTTACTATATGATAAATTATGATATTTAATTATTAAATTATAAATATATTATAATTTAAAAAAAGAAGTAAAAAAATTATGAGAGAATGTGACCTTTAATATTATTATTCAATAATTTAAAGAATTAAAATATATATATATATATATATATATATATATATATATATATATATATATATTCTAATCTTTTTTAATTATTAGAAAATTTGATGTCAAAAATTATATTTTAATTAAAAATATTAATTTTTCTGAAAATAGAGTTTAATTTTTCAAGTTAGAACTTTCATCGTGCAATATTTTTCACTTTATAATTGGGTAAAAGAGTCTTAAGAGAATGAAGACAAACAGCCTTATCTCTTCTCTCCCGTCTATGGTGTTTGAGAATAATCGAATAACATCAATGGCTTCCTTACTCCATCTACTCTCTTCTCCACACAGTCTTCTTGTAAACACCACCATTACAGAACCAATCTTCTCAAACCCGTCTCATTTTTCTCCTCAAACAACACCAAAGAAACACTTCTCCATCAAATGCACCGCCTCAGATTCCAATCCTGACCCTGAATTTCCCCCACTTGAACTCCAACACAACAACCTCAATCCACCTGAAACTTTCCCTATCGAAAAGAGGAGAAGATCTGAGATAACCCGGGATCGAAGAGCGAAAAAAGAGCTCGTAAAACCCGAACCACCAAACTTTCAGATAGGTTGGAAGAGAACCAAAGAGATCCAACTAGAGAAGCCAGTAGGGTGGGTGATAATGGACTTCTTAGACAAGTTGGAAGGGTTGATGGAGAGGGAATTCGGGTCGACTGAGCTTCTGGCGAAAGTCGGAGAGATTGTTGCGGAGAGAGCTAGGGAGGAAGCGGAGGTTCTTAGAGACGAAGCAAAAGTGGAAGAGAGAATGGTGACTGAGTTGTTTAGGGTTCTGAGGTTGATGGAGATGGATTTGGCCATGGTGAAAGCTGCTGTGAAGGAAGAGACACTTGTTGAGAGGCTTGAGCAGGCTAAAGCAAGATGCAGACAAGCCATTCTTGTTGCCAAATCTTTCTGAAGATCTTCCATTTTTGCATGTAAAGGAAAAAGTAGAATCGAAGGAAACGAGAATTCGATTTTTTTGTGTTAACATATGATATGATTAAAAGCTTGTTCCTTCTGTATTTTCTTTCTTTCTTTTCAGCCTATCTTGGAACATAACCTTGTTCAAAATATGTCTATGTCTAACCACTCCCACTTTGTGACAAGGGAGAGCAATAGTAGTTCCGTTCGGTTTTTACTCACGAATGGTAGAACGGTCGAAGATTGTAATAACTATAGTTGATTAAACCCATAAGTTTGGCCAGTGGATCAAACACAATGTCCGTCTCATCTAGGTTCATTTAAGTCCGAGTTGGCTGAGCCAGACCCAGAACTTGATCCAACCCACTTACAATTGATCGAACCAACTCAATTCACAAAGTCGAGCCGGACAGCCATTAATGCTGCGATTCAATTTAATATCTCTTTGCAGATATTTTTAAATGGGTCCCCAAAGTCATTGCAACGCAATCAATGCCCATGGCCGCCATTAAAGCTACTATGTTTTGGATAAGCTTTCTGGGGACACAGACTGTCGTCATTTATGGCTCTCCAGATTTCTCCGTTTTTTTTATGCCACGGAGACGAAAACAGTAACAAAATTGTTTTATAATATGAGATAATATATTGGTAATAATCATGATAATAAAGCTAAGTAAATGGCTAAAATGTACTAAGCAAGTAATTTGATTAGGTTTAAAGCCTTAAAATTTACATTTTCTGATAATATTTAAACGTAAATTGTAGTTGGGTTAGACCAGATTTCATAATTAGTAGGTGATTAGTCAAAAACAAAATGCCCAGAGGGCAGATCTTAAAATAACTCTCTCTAAACAGAATTCTTCGTCTCTTTCCCTGTAATTCTCTTCTGTTTTAATCATTTTTTTCTTCGAAGAATCTATCTCCTAATGAGTTTGCAGCAGGGAAGGAAAGATACCCTTTTACAAGAGAAATCTTGAGAGCCCTACTTTGTTTCCAGTTTCATAAACATCTTTGTCTACTTGCTTTCTGTATTCTCCAAAGCTGAATTCCTTATAAACTCCTGGTTTAGAGAAGCTTTCAATAATGGCGTTACTCGAAGGACAGTAGAAGAATGCAAATGATAATCTCTCTTCTCCCTTTGCAGCCATCACTCTGTGCTTCAGGCTCTTGTACAGATCGTTGCTCATTGCCTGCATCAATCGAATAACATGATCATCCCTCCCAAGTTCTCAGGTTATTTTTTATTTTATACTTATTTCTTGATTAATCCTCCATTTTTTCTTTTTTTTTTCATTTCTTGTATGTGAGGAAAGCTTGTTTGATTGATTAAGAGAATATAAACAGTTTACAGTAAAAAAAAAGAAGAAGAAGAAGAAGAAGAAAACAAATCTGGGTGAATTATTTAGAAGATTGAAAGAGAAACATTTTGATTGATGAAAGAAAAATCAAACTTAAGTTTTTCAGGGATCGAATAAACTAAAACAATACCAGTAAGAATGAGAAAGAAGAGAAGCAAACAGAAAAAGTACCTGAAATAAGTCTCCAATGTTGATAATCAAAGCTTGAGGATTGGGTTTGACTCTAAACCATTTTCCATCTTTAAACAACTGCAGTCCTTCGACTTGATTTTGATATAAAATGGTGAGGAAATCACTGTCTGTGTGAGGAATCAAGCCGTAAATCTCGGAATCCACCGGACATGGAGGATATCGATTAAGGCGAAGATAACTTTGGCCAATCGGACAATTTTCATCAAAGTAAGTAGATTTTAAACCCAAATTCCTGCCTAAAATCTCAGCTAAGCTTTTAGCCAAATTGGATAGCTTTGCTACCACAGCTTCAAGGGTTGGTCTGCAGAAAAGACACAGATAAAGATAGAAAAAAACACAAGCAACAGGCACGACAAAAGGGGGCTCTATACAATTAAACGATCTAAGCCAAAACCCAAACTTAAACGAGTGGGCTCGTCTATAATGTTCCACTCGTTCAAATTGAGACCTTTCTTTTGCAATCAAGGAAAAAATAAAGAAAATAATTGCTACTGTCACAACGAGAAGAGAAGTCCAAGACAAAAGGGGCAACTACTCCACCTTTGCTCGTCCAATTGAATGAAGACCCGCGTGCTCAACCTCAAAATTTTCTAAATAGTTTGCAAGGAAATGCTTAAAGTTCCTTTTTAAATTTAAGGAAAATTAACAAATCAACCTCTGTATTTTAGAATCAATGTCAAGTCAACAACTTAATAATTTTTGCTAACAACTTAAACACTAAACTATAGAAAATTGACGGAGTAAACATCGCGGTTACATTTTTCGTTAAATAACATCGTCGTTCTTCTGCGGAATATTGTCTTTTCGCTGCAGAATGTGATCTCTTGAAATATAACTTAAGAAAGTCGACATTCCGCAGAGGAATGTCGTTTTTACTTTGAAGAGAGTTGACATTCTGTTGCGAAAAGACGACTTTCCATTGCGGAAAGACATCGTTTCGCAGAGGAAAATTTTTTTTTTTCCGCAGAAGAAAGTCAGCAAATAAAAAAAAATTTCATTGTCTTGTTCATAGAAAAACGCAAACAACACAGATAAGCTGTGATTCTCCCATAAACTGTAAAACAATTCTAAATCATCCGAAATTTAAAACATTAACATTCTTTAACAAAATTTTCTAAATTATAAAATCTGAAATCTTTTAAATCCAATTTTTTACAAAATCTGAAATTTTCTAAATTCATTCTCCATAGATATTAACTCTTTTCCACTTAAAGTCTCTTATAAAATCATGAGTTATTGCAGTTTTTTCCATGGGTATTAATTCTTTTCCACTATGAGTTCTCAAAAGGTTAACGGTGATGTTTGTGACGGCGATTTTACATAGTTGAGTAGTTAAGTTGTTAGTGAAAATATGTTAATGGTTAACTTGTCATTGATCATAAAGTACAGTTGTTGATTTGTTAATTTCCCTTAATTAAATTATTTATCATCTTGACCCTTATTCAATGCCATGCATCCCCCATAGGCCATAGGTGATAGCCTAAAAATAATGTTCAAAATTAAAATAAAAGCACATGAAAAAGTATATAACAGCTATACAAGTTATGCCAGAGTGATGCATTGAAAATCAATGCCTCGAATGTTAATAGAAATTGGAAATATTTATTTTTGTGAGGGCTTGTTGAGACCTAAGACCAAATGATGATAGCACAATTCATATTGAATTGTTGTGTTTTTCAGTATAAAGTGAATAATATTGTACTTGTAAAACCAAAGCTTTTAAGGATAACATTTTATAGATTAATTTTTATTTAATTAAAAATTCTTTTAGCAATTAGAGTTTCATATGATGGGCTTTCTACAGTCAGGCCTAACGGCATTATAAAATTTATCTTAGCCTAGACTTGAGGTTGGCAGCTAATTAAGGGAGGGACTTTGCTTGAAGGAATTTGCTTAACTAAATTTGTGATCTTGAATGTGGGGTAAGTGGTGGATATCATTTTGTTCTTGATGTGATCTAAGGACCCATGAAGAGCAAAGTCATTACCAAAGACAATGATCCATTGCAAGGCATAGGAGATCCAATGACAAGATCAAGATGAAGGGAGTCATTATTCTAAATGGCCCAACTAGAAAGGCAAAAGTCATAAAGGTTAAAATTGGGCCTTGGTTTTTTGTGCACCAAAATAGATATGACAATTTGGACTCGATAAAGATTTTAAATGGAGATGTGGTCTTCATACGAATTAAAGTACACATCTTAAGCTTTCCATAGACACCAAAATCGAAAGATTTGGAGGAGATTTGGTCGTTCAAATAGTTTCTCGAAATCTGCCTCCAATTTAGGTAGTCAACTTTCACTTCCAAGTTTCCTATTTGTTTCTAATTTTATTTATTAAGTTTCCAAAGTTGTTTTTGTTAACTTTAAGCTTCCAAATCATTAGGATTCGGAATATTATAGGTTTAAGATTATTTTCTATTATTTTAGGGATATTTCCTAATTTATTTAGGTATGTTTGTAGCCTATTTAAACACAAGCTTGTACTTTTTTTTGGGAGGATTAATATGCACGAATTTTGAGAGTTTTTTGAGAAAATTTTCTCTTTGGTTCTTTGTGAAGAACTAGATCTTCTTCAAGCTTAAACTTTGAAGATCAACTTGATAACTTTGGTTCTAATCAACAAGTTTGGTTAGGGTCAAGTTCCTCAATTTGATAGCTTTGGTTCTTATCTCTTTATAGATAATGAGTCAAGCTCCTATACTTGTTTCAAGGATGATTCTAATTTTAGTTTCCGCATTGTTGAAGGGTCTCGGATTTAATATATCTGTGGTTCTCTCATCAGTTCTTCGTTTTGTAAAATTTCATATATGTAATGCTGAATTTCATCTCTGAATTAGGAGAAATATTGAAAACAAAGTTAAATCAAGGTTTGGGAGTGTAAATTTGCAAGATATCGAAAAGCTATGGTGCCTTCTGATTTGATTCTTCAAATTTTAACCAAATTTAAGGTTTGATTGATAAAATTGAATTTTTTATTCTGGATTTAAATGGACCGGTAATAAGGTTTGATTTAAGCACGAAATCAAATAAAAATTATGTTTTGATATGTTTTTAGATTGATATAGGTCAGTTAATTGGAGAAAGTTGAGTTTTTTTTAAAGCGGTTCCTGATGCAGTAGTCAACTAGGGTGCAAATCCAGTTGGCCGGTTTGTCAATGGTTGAAGATCGCTCCTTGAAGAGGTCACTGGCCTAGCAACCAGTCGACTGAGTGACGGGTTGAAGGGTTCGGTCGATCAGAAACCTCCAAAGTCGACCAAAACATGTTTTTAGGTTGAATTTTTGTGGGATTACTTATGTAAGGTCCCCGAATTAGTTCTTATCCCCGTTATGGGTTCCAACAATTATTTTGGGAATTTGATAAGACTTCTGATGATGGTACGATGTCAGGTATTGTGATTGACGAATTGGATTGATTGAATTAGCTAAAGTGTTGGATTTGAATTGCACCAATTTCATATGGTACACCGGTTCGAGTTAAGAGTTTATTTTTATGTCCAACATGACATTACTTTCTAAAAATTATCTTGAAACGTGTTTTATGGATTTGGATTGCACATTTATTTTTATTAATCATCTTACTCATATAAATTAAGTTTGATCGACCCATGTAGGGGTTCTGTTATATTTACGTACATTTGATCGTTAAAGAATGTGTTTGTTTATTGTTAACTGAGACAATAAGACGACTGAATGTGTTGTGTCCATAGACAAAAAACTCCAAGCTAATTAGGCTCGTTCGTGGGCTTTTAAGATCGTCGAATATCACTGTTATTATTATTTATGTCTACGGTATGATGTGTCCAGGGTCCGTAAATGACTCTATTTTCACTAAGACTTACTTATTATTCAGTGGAAATTTATTTTAAGTATACATCATGCTATAGTGAAATGTTTTGAAACCAGTCTCACTAATTTTTTCCTACTCAGTTTTTACTAAAAATGTTTTATACTTAGATGCTCACACATTTTTCTTTCTTTCAAGTTGAATGTAAAACTTTATCTTTAATGAGTTTTGTGACTCACCCCAAATGAATCCTCCCATTTCTAGTGATAGCGTAACATCCATCGTCCTCTCAGTATAATATTGTTCACTTTATGCCGAAGGCCGCATGATTTTATTACTGGGTTTAGCTCAAAACACATTGTACTAGATAGGGATGAGAATCCTACTTATAAACTATGCATTTTTCACTCTCCCAATCGATATGAGATTGTGCACCCCCACTAGTATGGGTTGGACCCTCACTTGGATCATTATTGCCTTCACAGGGCGGGCTGCCACAATCTCCCCCATTGGGGGTCCGACGTCCTCTTCAGCCACACTTCTGAAAGAGTTTTGGCTCTGATATCATTTGTAATATGTTCAGTCCTCTCAATACAATATTGTATACTTTGGGTTGAAACTCGCACAGTTTTGTTCTTGGAGTTAGCGCAAAATGCGTTGTACTTGGTAGGAATGAGAACTCTACTTATAAACCATACATTTTCTACTCTCTCAATAGATGTAGGATTGTGCACACCTACTGGTATGAGTCGAACTTTCACTTTGGTCACCTTTGTCTTCATAAGGCATGTTGCATATAGATAGGAAGAACTCGAAATAGCCGATTGAGAATTGAGTTCGTCGTTGTTTTAGTTGTTATTTCATTTATTTTTTAGTGACTCTTGTGAGTGAGCTTTAATATTATTTTATTTCATTGTACTCTCTATTTGAAGTTATTATTTTATATTATGATGTGTTTTATTATGACACATTTTATTATATTTTGAACCTTTATTATTAAGCTATCTAATTTCATTGTTGAACCTAATAACTAATTGTTTTGGGTTCTGACTTTTATTCTTATTTAAAATTATTGCTCCTAATTGAAATATTTAAAGTTAAAATTCAGTCAGTTCGATCCATTCAAGGACCCAGTCATTCTTCACTCTAACTCGAGTCCCTCACAAGACATGACTACACTATATGATGGAGAACGAAATGTTACATAGTGATATCACAACTCAACTAGAGATGTGGCAGACGGGAACGACATACCTCCCAAGAAAGAGTGATTGTGATTGTCCGTTGAATACTTGATGGAGCCCAAGACCAAATGATGAGATTTTAATCCTATATTGAATTGTTGTGGTCTTGAGGTACGTTAAAGTAATATTTCATTTCAAAAAAATACAAAGTATTTTGTGATCAAATTAAACAATAAATACTTCCATTTAAAGTGGGTAATATTGTATCATTTGGAAATTGAGATTTTAAAGAAATATTCCTATCACATACTTAAATTACAAATTTTAAAAATAGAATATTGTTTTCTCTTTAGCCTAGCTTGTTTATATCTACTAGTGAGTTTTTAAATTATTCAAAGACAGGAACAATCAGATTATTAGATTAGATTAATAAATTGAGAATAACAACAAATGACTATGAAGTCTACTCATAGTCATTGTTTAGTGAAAAAGATAATCTTTTTAAGGAATCTTCTTTTACTAAAGGTCCAAAGCCCATGTAGATTAGGATAATTGAATTCATTATTAAATAAGCAATGCTTATGTACTACGAAACCCTAATTCTAAGTTTATGCAAAAGCCCTTTTCAACTATTCTACTTTTTCATTCATTCATAATCACTTGGAAAACTAGCTTTAGGAACACAAACTTTGGATTGTTTTGGATGCATATAATAGACATTTATAGCATGTTACAAATTTTTCTTTAAATTTCTTTCCTTACAAGTGTGACGGTTACCATATAGGTATAATGTTCATGAATGACGACATGAGTTTTCCTTCTACGACTTAAAAGAATAATAGCTGCAAGAGAGAGTTCTTGTTGGAAGAGATTTTCAGTGCATAGATTTCCAGTGATTTTGTGAGGTATTTAGAATTGCCTTGAATCTATGTTGTTTTGGCGTTCTTAAAATGCTAAACAAAGAGGAAAATCAAAGTTTTATGAAGAGTAAGTTGATTCTCCGTTTTCTTTTTGAAATTTCAAATTTTTAATTTAAATTTTAAATTAGATTCAAGACTTCACGAATCGTCATCGAAAAGAAATTTGTAGAACGTATAATCGTGAAGGAATTCTAGAAAATTACAAGTTTTGATGCTAATCGGATTCTTATAGAGATTTTATTTTATTTTTTGTTAAAGTTCAATTCTAAATTTCTATCCTTTTTTTATTTCAAAATTTCTTCGGAGAATTGCCGAATTGTTGGATCAATTGACCTGATTCATATAAAATTAGGCCAGACAAGCTGACTCGACCAAGACTCAGTTCCTTGACTTGAACAAAATTGACTCAAACAGGATCAAGTCGATCCGAACTAGATTGGGAAGACTAGTCCCCGACTGGACCAGACCGAGCTGATCTGGTTTTACCCGAACTTGACCGAGTTGACTTGATCCAGACCAGACGGAGCAATTTGGATCAGACCTGACTCAGTCGATTTGAACCGGACCCAACCAACTCAAACCTAATTGAGTCGGATCAAACAGAATCGAATCGGAGAAGTTTTTTTTATTTATTTTTTATAAATTCGTAGAGTCTCTCATATCTTCTGATGATGGTTTTATAATAGTAGGTTTCGAGTCTTGATATTTACTTGAATCTTCTCAACTTAAAATTTGGTGATTCATTGATATTCATTGGTTGAGGTATGGGTTTAATTTTTATGTCCAACATTGTATAATTTTTTTTTTAAATACTATTTTGAGACGTATTCTCATATCACTTGACTTATTTGTTTTTATAATATATGTATATTTTTATTGGACATTATTTTTCTTAAGTGTGCACATTAATATATGGATCATCTTGATTGTGTGAATCGAGATTGATCAACCCATGCAGGGGTCTTGTTTTTGTTACGCTCATTTGACCGTTGGATAATGTATTTGTTTGTTTTTTTTATTAAAATAATGAGATAACTGTATATGTCATGTCTCTAAACACAAAACTCTAAAACTTATAAAAAAATTATGGCTTTTGCAATCATCAAGTATCGTTATTGTTATATTATATGTTTATAATATTGTGTGCTCATAGTCCATAAGTGACTCAATTTTCACTAGAATTTTCATACTATACAGTAGGATCTTATTTTATGTATGTATCACACTATTGTACAATGCTTTAATATTTACTCAACTACTTATTTATAAACTAAGTTTACAAAAATATTTTATACTTAAACATGTTTATTATATTTTTTTTATTAATATAAATATTAAATTTAAAATTTTATACTTATTGAATTTAGTAGACTCACTCAAACGACTCCTCCTTCAAGTTTGAGTAGGTGAGATTACGATATGTGAACATAAGAGTAGACTGAGCCTTTATTTTTATTTTATTTTTTTACTTAGAGAAGGTACTATTTTTAGTTAAGTTATAACATTAGTTAAATTTCTTTATTTTATTATTCACTTTGTTTTTTAATTATTTATTTTTATATTATCATGATGTCATTGTTGTAGGACATATTAGTTAACTTAGTATCATTGGGCCATGGCTTTTATTTTTATTTAAATTTTTTACTGATATTTAAGATAATTAAAGTTAAGGGTCGGGGAGGTTTAGTCTGTTTGGCTGGTCATTCCTCATTTTGTCTCAGTTTTCTTTATGTAGAGAAGGATATTAACTAAAAATGTATTAATTCTCTAATACCAGGATATATAGTACCTGAGATTTCTGTTTTGATCCAACCTCGAAACTTCATTAACAGCAATATGAAAAGCTTCAGACCAAGATATCTGGGTTGGAGAAGTAGCAACTGGATTGCCCAAACGATAAGACTCCCTCAAATTATAAAACCCACTTTCATTTTTGCTGTAATCTGGTTCATGAAACGCCTTCTTCTGTTCATGTTTCATAGCCTTCAACACGTCTTCTGGCACTCCATGGTTCACTACTTGGAAGAAACCCCACTCGGTTGCAGCTCGAATAATATCATTTACACATTTCGATCGATCGAAATGACTGTCGGCTAACCGGGCTAAATCGATGAGTGGTAAGTCTTTAATTTCAGCCTTTTGAATTCGACGTTCTAATAATGATTCACCCACATTAAGGCTATCTTCCATTAGAGCATGGTAAAATACAAGTAATAGAGCATCGGCATTTTCCATTTTCTTGATCGGAATTGAGATGGAAAAAACCAGAAAGACCCTGTATTGTTTAAAGACGATGATCATAGATAAGAAATGTTAAGATTCAAATTGTAACGTTAAAAATTCAGGAAATACCGATGTCAGTAGCAGTATTATTAAGTACAAGCAAATCGCTGTAATTAAACAGTCAAAAAAATGGTAAAAATTCAGAAAATTTTAATTAAAAATACTTCAAGATCACACAAGATGGAAGAACTGGACCAAAGCTGTGTTTAGATGCAGCTTATTTTCATGGTTTTGCTCACCTTCCTACGGCAGCAAATACTATTTGCGATTGTGAAACAGCGAGACAGAGAAAGAGGGAGGGGTTAGATAAACCATGAAAGCAGCTCTGAAAAATGGTAGTCCTGATGAAACTGCTGCGCGATAAACTGACTGCGGGATACTGATTCTTATAGCTTTTAGATAGAGATTAGTAGGTCCCCGAGAAGTTTGGAAAGGTGTTCATAGAGTTGAAACCACGGTCATAAAGCTGGCCTACTCTGATCAAGAATCTATGGCTACGCAGGAAACCCGTGTTTGAGGATGATATCAGAGAAAATGATGAAAGAGAAGGAGATGTTTAGAGAGAGAGAGAGAGAGTAATTATTTTTAATGGAAAAAAGATAAGCATGTAATGTAATGGCAAAATTTTATGGATAATTAATTTTATAATTATTTGATCGGAGGCAAAATTAAATTCATGATTTTTTTTTATAATAATAAATTTTAGGTGTTAATTTTTTTTACATAATTTTTAATTGAACTTTGAAAAATTGATATAATTTATCGCATAGCAATCACACGTGAGTTTTCAATTAAATAGTTAAAATTAGATAATTACCAAGCGATAAGTTAATTGAGAAAATAAATTTAATAAATTATTTAACTTAAAAATCATTGTTAGTTAACGTGAAGAACGAATCGAGTGTTGAATTAAATTTATTTAATATATAAAATATATTTTATTTTTTTTAATTAATTAATTAATTAAAGAAATAAAAAGAAGAAGATTCTCCTTCGGAGATTTGGGCAACAGGGGAGAAACGCGAGGGAAAGGGAGAAGTCGAATCGGAGAGTTAATGATTTTTAACAACAGATTTAGGTTCTCGACGTTAAGACCAATAACTTTTGCGAAGACTGTTGGTAAGTATTTTCGTTTTTCCTCTCCGTTTTCAAGTTTGAAATTTGAGATTTTATTTGGCCTAGAAAAAATTAGAATTTAGGGGAAATTTTTTGTTTATATTAGTAGAATTGAAGTCTATGTAGGGTTATTTGTAGTTTGAAGTCAAAAATCAAGAGAAAACAATGTGCTTTCTATTGAAAAACCATACCCTAAAGTTGTCCCGGTTGACCATTGCGTGGTGTCCAGTCGAGTTGGGAATGCATAGGTCAATTTTTGGTGTACCAAAACGCATCTGATCGATTGGAGTGGTCAACTGTATGTGTCTGGTCGATCGTCGACGCATGTCTGGTCGACCGCGACCATTTCGGTCGACAACCGTTATATTTCTAGTCGACCACGAACTAGGCAGATTGTCCAATGATGGTCCCAGGTTAACCACAGGAGGTCCCTGGCTCGACCGTACAATGTATGTTGTCACGTTTTTGTGTCATTTATGTGTTTTGGGGAGAAGATTATATAAATTGATATAACATGTTTGCATAGTTTAATTATTTGATAAATTGCATAACTTAAAAGGAAGAAATCTAATATGCAATATTTGATACACATGTTTAGTCTTAGGTATGATCAACTTATTGGATTCTGTCATCATAAAAAAAGAGGAGATTGTTAGCATTTTTGTTAGGCTTAATTTTATTTTGATAATAACTAAATGATGTCTAATTTAATGGAATCAATAAGTTGTTATTTTATTTTTATCGATAATGTGTTTAACGTTTTATTCATTATATTTATACATGTATTCATTGAAAATACCCTCAAAATAGATATTATTATTGTATTAACATGTTTATCTAAGTTCGTGTAGTGTTTGCACATCATTGTGAGACTTAGTAATTAAAGGAAAATAATATTGGATTTTTGTGGATTCGTTGCAGATGCGAGAAGCGACCAAACTGGGTTTTGGTCTTCCGGTCACAACGCGGTCGAATGAGCGGCTGAGGAACGCTACTGAATTTGGAGAGTCTGCTTCTGGAGCTTCAACGTGACTTTTTCGGACGCGATGCGGTTGAGGTGTCGAACAAGGTTTGCGACCAAAAAATATCAAGTTTCGAATTTGCCATTTCCACTTTTTTGTAGTGTTGACGCGGTCAGAGTTTTCGGACGAGGTTGGAGACCGAAAGAACAAAACTGGGAACTCCAAGTGTTTTTGGACTCGACGCGGTCGAGTTATGCAACCGAAAATGCATAGTTTTGCGCAATGGCTCTTTTTCAACAGTCGGATTTTAACGGATATATTTGCAAGGCTGGATGCAGTCAAGCGAAAGGAATAGGTCGACCGAAAATGGGCAGTTCTATATATTGAGAGAAACACTTCATTTGCTCCACATGAAACGAAGAATTGAAGCGAAGCCTTTGCCAAATTTAAGACTCAATTCTATTCATAAATTGTGACCATTGTAATCCGACTCTCCCTATCCAAAACTTGAGAATTACTTTGGGAGAGTTTGGACTAGTTAGTTTGTGAGTTTATTTTTCCAAACTATTGAGCTTAATTGTAAAGGGTGGTGCCCTATTAATTCATCATAGAAGGGTGACGCCCCGAAACAGTCAACGGCTCGATTGAACGCCCATAAGTTCAATCAAAGAGTGACGCCTCGTTAAGAGTCAAATTGTAAACGGTTTAATTGGCACCCGTAAGCCAATTCTCCAAGTGGAATCTTGGAGCGCGGATGGAGGCAAGTTATCGAACCGCGCAAGCAAATCTTGTGCACACTCTTTAACCATCTCTTTACTTGTTTGCATATATTTTTGATTGTTTATTTAGTTATATTCATTAAATCACTTAGGGTTTTAGAGAAAACAATTATTGCACGAAAAAGATTAGGATGTTATATTCACCCCCTCCCTTTATAAGCGTGCATACGGTCCGACATTAGTCACACGGATTGAAGATAGTTAGTCGTTGAGTTTTGCTCGCCTAGTATCTTTCCATTTGAAGGGTGGCGTGACAGCTCGTAACTGCCCTCATCGGCAACCCTTGTCCACTTGGATCCTATAGGTAGCTAGTTGATAAACAATCCATTGCGAGCAATCTTATCCATTACTTTGATTATACGAGTTGTGTCGACGCTAAGCTTGGCTCGTCGACAACTCGGGTGACATGCTTAATTTTTCGATTACCGTCCTTTTGATTCCTTTTTCTCATGAAATGTTGCTTTTGGCAAATGACCATCTTTCAATGATTTGTGCCAAATAGGTCATTGTGTGACCATCTCTTTTAATTGATGACGTTTTCAAATGGAAAACAGTGTTGATATATTTTGTGGTATAGTTGTCTATGTATACAACAATTTTGATGAAGTCGCATCGATGCATAGATTGGTTTAATAAAATGATTAAGAGATTTTCAAATGATTTAAAAACTCATGTACAGTAAATGAGAAGCATGATAATGGTTTTCTAGATTATGAGAAAAATTGTTTTTGCATGCATTGTATTTAGTAGATTTCCCTACTGAGTTTGTCATTCACTCATTAGACTTTATTTTTCTCAGGTTTGATGTATAGGTTCGATACATAGTAGCTGTGGGGAGTTGTTGGTGTCCCCTCTGTTGGGTGTTTCGACCTTCCCTTGGATGAATGGAGGTTCGTCGGTCTAATTCCTTTGTCTCTAGCACGTTTGGGATTTGTTGTTTGGTTTAATTATTGCACAGTACGTTCTTTTGTTTATTGTTATACTATCTGGACTCTTACTGATCACTCTGTAGATTTCAACCCATGTGATTTGGGTTTTGGGTTTAATTGCATGTTAAGACTTCCGCTTGTTTCCAGCCTTAGGCTGGGCAATCGGGTTCTTTTCGAAGATCGGGTCGTCTGACTTGGCGATTATGTTAAACCCGTCTCCGAGTCGTGACAGACACTTACAAAAATACTCTTTCAATCTCCTCTATTCGAGGGAAGCGCCACTCCACAATATTCTCCCATTTGACCAAGGAGTCTCTCAAAATAAATTTTTGGAGTAAGAAATTTGTTGTTATTGCCAATGACATTATATACTCAGCGTCTGTGAGTGACTCTATTTTCACAGAGTTTTTATCATTAGAAAGCAGTAGCCTATTTTACGTGTGTACCACATTATAGTGAGAATTTTCGACATTTGTCGTACTGATTGTTTTGTACTCATTTTATTTAAATGTTTATCCATAGCATATTCACATACTCTTTTAAAACGTTTAAGGTAAATGTAAAACTTTTTTTCTATTAAGTTTAGTAAACTCACCCTAACGACATTTCTTTTAAATTTTAGTTTAGAAGATACTCAACAACCGACGTAGGAGTGAACTCGACGAGATTTCTACTTTAGTATTTATTTCCCTTATTTATGAAGTTAGAACTTATAATAGATTTTCGTTATTTATTTTTATAGTACATATATTTTGGTGTATTTATATTACTCCACTATGATGTCACCTATATATTAGTTTAAAAGCCGGACAAATTAATTTTATTTATAGTTCAAGTAGTTCCTATTGTATTCTGTCTCGGATTCTGTTTATTGCTTGCCATCGCAGATGATTTGTAATTAAACGAATGTGGTCCCTGAATCAGATCTTCCTCTTCCTCTTCCTCTTCCTCTTCCTCTTTTAAATAATTATTTCATCTCTATTTCTTTTGGTTCTCATTTTTCCAAGTCTGACATCGCTCGCCTTTCTTTCTTTCTTTCACCAAACCTCCAACTACTCCAAGCCGTAGAATTTTGGATTCATAATCCATTGGAAAATTAACAAATCAAATCAATAACAAGTTAAACTATGAAAAATATCAGCAAAGAACATCATTTTTGTTAATTTTTTGAAAATTACAGTGAAAAAATATAAAGAACTCATGATTTTAGAAGAGATTTTCAGTGAAAAAAAAAAAATAATATTCATGGAGAATAGATTTAAAAAATTTCAAATTTTGTAAAAAAATATATTTAAAAGATTTCAAATTTTATAATTTAGAAGATTTTATAAAAGAATATTAATGTTTTAGATTTCGGATTATTTAGAATTGTTTTACGGTTCATACGAGAATCACAACTTGCCTGTGTTATCTGAGTTTTTCTACGGAAAAGACAACTTTTAATTTTTTTTTTTTCAGACATTTCTTTGTATGAAGAAAAATATTGTCTTTCCGCAGCAGAAAGTCATCTTTTCGCAGCGAAATGTCGTCTTTCTACAAAGTAAAGATGACATTCCCTTGCAAAAAGATGACATTCCTCTTCAGAACGCCAACGTTATTTATTTAACAGAAAACGTAACTGTAGTGTTTACTCTGTCAATTTTATATAATTCATTCGTTAAATTATTAACGAAAATATTTTTTTTAGTTGATCACAAATTACTATAATTAATTTGTGATTTTCTCTAATAAATTTGATAGAATCAATATCTGTCGGCAGATTGGATTGTAGAATCAGGGATGGAAAAATGAAGAAAAGCTCAAAAAGAAAGGGTAACTTCATTAGCCATCTCTCTCAAAACAAAATACAAATAGATTAATTGATTAATTCTATGCACAAAAGCTCAAATGAAGCTCATAATTAAGAGAAAAAGACACAAAATACCCATTAACTTTTAACGAGAAAACATCACCTATGATTAGTAATCCTAATATTCTCTTATGCACTGAATTAGTGTACAAATAATCCTCATAATAATAATTAGACATGTCGGCAATCACTCCAAGTGTCATCATCTGTTAAAGCAAAAGAGTTAGACCTAGTTGGGTAGGTTGGAGAGTGGATATGCCCACACAAAAATGCAAAGCCAACCAAACTCAGACACCTATTTTTGGCTTTACTTTTCCTTTATCATTTCAACCTATATATTTTTCACATAATATTAATATATTTGTTATCAATTTTAGTAAGACAAGTAAAAATTATATTTGCCAAAAACTAAATCATCTATCATGTTAAAACACTATGCATATAGATTCAATGCAGATTTAAATAAATTATCGGCTATTTAGCAAAATAACTTTTCAACCATGAGAGTAGTGACAAACTAACTTTTAAACTATTTTTATTAATAAATTAACTTTTAAACTATCATCGTTTAACAACAGTTTAACTGCGAGCGTCCATGGACAAAAATTGGTCTCCAAATTGAGCGTCTGCGTTCATGTTTGGGCATCTACAGTCTGTGGATCAGGCGTCTACATTCATGTCAGGGCATTCGTGCCAAAAAATTGATTTCGTAACTGAGTATATGTGTTCATATCCAAGCTTGGAGTCGAATTGCAGACTCCCAGGAATGGTTGATTTGTTAAAAGATTATAGTTTACTGGTTAATTTGTTAATAAAAATAGTTTAAGAGATAGTTTTTCAATAACTTGGTAGTTGAAGAAGGGTTATTTTGATAACTATCCTAAATTATAAATATCTTTTTATAAGATGATAAATGTGAATGGGTAAGGCATAGGGGACCCAGACCATTCCCTAAGATGCCTACTTGAAGGCTCTTTCAATGTGAATGATTATGAATATTAATGGGTATATATTATCTATTTTATAAAAATAAAGATGATAAATTATAATAACATGAACAATTGATTTTCTAGTGCTTAACATTGATTGAGCAATCGCCTTGTTAATAACTGTTAAAAATTAGTACGGTTATGTTGATTAAGTCTTCCTTTATTTTAGGTGGTACAATGGATATTTGTTAGTAGGTGAGTATTTTTAGGAGTTCATGTTCAGTGGAGTCAGTTAATCTAGTCATTAACTATACTGCTAGTATAAATTGTAGGTCTGTTGTTTAATTTTTAAGTGAAATAAATCTATGCACTTTTCTATTTTGATAGAGCCATATACAAATAAGTGCAATTTTTTTTTTCTTGTATTGAAGGTTTTTTTTTTCTCTCGCAGCAGGTGTAAGATGAATATTACTAATAATTCTTCTCATGCTATTGCTGCTGATAAGCTGACTAGAGAAAATTATAGATATTGAAAGATTTGTATGGAAGCTTATTTACAAGGACAAGATTTATGGGAACTTATTTATGGTGCTGAAACGATAATTCCAGAAGATACTCCACAAAATGTAGATTTACGGCGAAAGTGGAAGATCAAATGTGGCAAAGCTTTGTTTGCCTTGCAAACTTCAATTGGTAAAGATTATGTTGAGCATGTTCGTGATATAACATTGCCAAAGGAAGTGTGGGAGACATTTGAAAAGCCTTTTACTAAGAAAAATACGATACAGTTGTAATTATTGGAAATTGAACTTGCTGGGATTATTCAAGGTAATCTCTCCATATCTGAATATTTTATGAGAGTTAAAAATTTGTGTTATAAACTCTCAGAATTGGATGCGGAGGAACCAATTAGCGAAGCCTGTTTGCGTCGTTATCTTATTCGTGGTCTGCGCAAAGAATTTATGCCGTTCATTTCTTCGGTGCAAGGATGGGCACATCAACCTTCAATAATTGAATTGGAAAATCTGCTTTCAAATCAAGAACAGTTGGTGAAACAAATGTTCAAAAGTTCGCTTTCTCAAGTGGATGATGTTCTTTACAGCAAAGTTCACGGCAGAAATGTTTCATCTTCCAATAATACATCAGAAAATGGTTTTAGATATGAGGAAGAGACAAACAATATCAAAACCTATTATAGATGTGGAAAGCCAGGCCATATTAAGCGTGATTGTCGTGTAAGGGTGACATGTTCTCGATGTGGAAAACTAGGTCATATAAAGAAAAATTGTCGAGTACAACTTGCAAATGAAAATGCAAATGTTGCTCATGGATCAGAAGAGCTCAATGATGAACCGAAATGGGAGCACTGTTTTTTTATTTAAGATATTGAAAAACCAGTTAATGTGGCTTCTGCTATGCATCAAATTGATGCCAAAACCAATGTTACTGGACTTATTGATTACAAAAAGGAGTGGATTATTGACTCAGACTGTTCACATCATGCTATAGGAGATGTTAATTTGCTTTCAGATGTTCGTCCACATGAAGGAAAACATGTCATTGTAACAGCTAACAATACTTTACATCCTGTAATGCAAGAAGGAAGCTTTACTGTCACAACAGAAAATGATGAAGGTATTGCACTCAAAGATGTATATCTTGTTCCAGGACTAAAAAAGAATCTTGCATCAGTTTCTCAAATAACTGAATCTGGTAAGTACATTTTATTTGGTCCAAGTAATGCTCAAATTCTTGATAATTTGAAGCATGTTACTGCTGATGTTCTTTTTACTGGGAGGAAGGAAAATTCTTTATATGTATTATCAGCAAGTGAAGCTCATGTTAGGAGAACAAGCCAAAATGTTAGTCCATATGTTTGGCATTCTCGATTGGGTCATGTTGGCTATCAGTTGCTGCAACAAATATCTAAAAATAGTTTACTTGATGGTGTTCCTCTCTTTAAAGATATAAACATAGATATAGTTTGTCCTAGCTGTCAATATGGAAAATCTCGTCGACTTCCTTTTCAGAGATCTATTAATCGAACTTCAATTGTGCTTCAATTGATTCATTCAGATTTGATGGGACCAACAAAGATAGCTAGCTATAGCTGTTTTTAGTATATCATGATTATTGTTGATGACTTCTCTCGTTTTACTTGGATTTATTTTCTAAAACATAAAAATGAAGTTTTCGCTACATTCATTCAATTCAAGATGCAAGAAGAAAAGGAGTTTGGAAATAATATAGAGTGTTTGCGAACCGACAATGGAGGAGAATCAACGTCAAATGACTTGTCCAAATACACCTTAACAAAATGGTGTGGCGGAAAGAAAGTTGGCACATCTTACTTCAGTTTGTTTATCTTGGCTACATGAAAAAAATCTTCCCAGACAATTATGGGCAGAAGCTATTCAATGTGCATGTTATGTAATTAACAGGTTGCCTCCATGGCCAGGTATAGAAGTATCTCCTTTTGAAGTTTTGTATAAGATTAAGCCAAATGTTAACTATTTTCGAATTTTTGGATCATTGTGTTATATTCGTGTGCCTAAAAATAGTCGAACTAAACTTGATCCAAAAGCTCGAAAATGTATTTTTGTTGGTTACGATTCTAAGAGGAAAGGTTGGCGATGTATGGATCCGAAAACAAAAAAGTTCATTATCTCTTGTGATGTGGTTTTTGATGAAATATCATCATATTATTCTTCAAATGTGAAGAATAATACAACCAATCTTGAGTTTTTTCCTAGTGGCACTAATTATGGAGAAAGGGGGAGTACTAGCTCAATAATTGAAGAAAATTCTCAGCAAGGTACAACTGAAATTCGAAGATCAATGAGAGAAAGAAGACAACCTGAGTATCTAAGTGAGTATGAAGTTCAGTTAAACTATTTCACTGTAACTTCTTGTTTTTTCACAAGTTTGATATGTGATGATGAACCTAAGAATTACAAAGAAGCTCAAGGAATAGCTGAATGGGAAGATGCTATGAATGAAGAAATAGAGGCTCTTCACAAAAATGATACATGGGAATTAGTTCCGAGACCAAAAGACATTGAGTTGATCACTTGCAAATGGGTTTACAAGATAAAGGAAAAAGCAGATAGGACAATTGATAGACATAAAGCTTGCTTAGTTGCACCTGGATTTTCTCAACAATATGGATTTGACTATGAGGAAACTTTTGGTCCAGTTGCTAAGATGGTAACGGTAAGAATACTCATTTCATTAGCTGCATGCAATGGATGGAATTTATGGCAGCGTGATGTAAAAAATGCATTTCTTTATGGCGAATTGGATCGTGAAATTTTTATGGATCAACCCTAGGGATTTATCTCAATTGAGTTTCCTAGTTATGTATGTCAACTCAAAAAAGCATTATATAGTCTCAAGCAAGCTCCACGTGCCTGGTATGGAAAAATTGCTCAATATCTTTCTTTTTGTGGCTTTGCTTCATCGAGTTCAGATCCTAGCTTATTTGTTAAGTTTGAATAATCTATGTGCACAATACTTCTTCTTTATGTGGATGATATGATCATCACTGGTGACAACAATGCAGAAATTTTACACCTTCGATGAGTTGTCAATTAGATTTGAAATGAAAAATTTGAGAGAAGTTCACTCTTTTCTTGGTTTGGAAATTGTTAAAACATGTGGCTTTCTCGTTTCTCAAAGTGCTTATGCTTGAAGTCTCTTGAAGCCTTTTGGTATGAGTGATTCAAATGCAAGTGCTACTCCTATGGAATATCAATTGAAATTACAGAAGCTTGAAGGAGAACCATTAGATGATGTTACAAAGTATCGCCAACTTGTGGGTAGTCTGTTTTATCTAACTATCACAAGACCTGACATAGCTTATTCTGTTAGTTATGTTTCTCAATTTATGGAAAGCCCCTGTGTTGGTCACTTGCTTGCAGCAAAGAGAATTCTTCGATATGTGAAAGGCACATTGCAATTTGGTCTTTTTTTATAAGCAACATGTATTTCTTTCTTTACATGGTTTTGTAGATGCTAATTGGGCCGGAGATATTATCAATCAACGTTCAACTATGGGATATTGTTTCACTTTTGGATCAACTGCAATTTCTTGGTGCAGTAAGAAGCAACAAACTGTATCTCTTTCAAGCATTGAAGCTGAATATGTGTCTGCAACTATGGCAACTCAAGAATGTGTTTGGCTTAAGCGACTATTTCAAGACTTTGACGTTAATATGGATTATCAAATTCCTCTTCATCGTGACAATGAAAGTACAATCAAGTTAGCTGAAAATCCAGTGTTTCATGCTCGTACGAAGCACATAGAGATTCATCATCACTTTGTTCGAGAAGAAGTGTTAAATCAAGAAATTATCTTACGAAAGATAGAAACAAATGATCAAGTTGTTGATGTGTTCACCAAAGCTCTTCCTCGGATTAAGTTTGAAAAATTTCGTGATGCTCTTGGTGTTATTAATTGTGAATCAGCACTAAGGGGGAGTGTTAAAAACTAGTGTTGATATGTCGATTAATACACTAAAAAATAATTAGAAAAATATAATATTTTTATCGTCATAAACATGACTACGTAAATAAAAATAAAGACATGTCACGCTTAATGTAAAATGGACCAAATTTAAACTCCGAGGTCTTTATCAAAAAATCAAATTACTAGGATCAAATGGAAACAAAAATCAAAACAAAGAGAACAAATATAATATTTTGTCGTATAATTAATTATTTTGAACAAAAAAACACAAATACTATTATAATTATGAGATACACACATTAGTGTAGCTAGCACAAGCACAAATCTGAAAGCGGTAAGCCCAATACTTCAACAGAGGCGCAACAATTGGTAAAGACATATATACCCTTAGACGAGAAAATCCTATCTGCCACTCGCTCGCAGAACATCTTCATTGTCGTCACCAGCCGTCCGATTATGCGCGTGCACTTCACAATCTCCTACATCTGAGCGTCTTTTTTTGGCCGCGGGCAACCAGTGTCCGTCCCGGTCCTTTTTTGTAAATCTACATTTATAATCTTCGTATTTGTTTTCTTTTCTTTCCTCAAGATTTTCTCAGCGCCCAACCAGTTTTGCGAGTGAAGGGAAAGGGCGAGACTTTTCGGAGACCCGTCCGTCCGGCTGGGTTGTTGATAAAATCGACAGCTAAGTTCACACCCTAATTGTTGGATCAGGTGCGCTTCGTTTGCTTTTCCTTCAATTTTTTCGTGGTTTATTTGCTGTATTCGGAAATTAGGGTTCATTGGTTTGTTGGTTTTGGGGTTTTTTTTCGTGTTCGTTGGAATCTTGGATTTTTTGTCTTCTACGATCTGAGCTAAGCTTGAATCTCTCTTTCTCTCGCGTGCCTGTGTTTGAAAATTCAGAGCATATTTATATTTCATAACAATTACGTAGACATCGGTTAAGAAAGTATCACGCTACAAAATGATTTTGAGGATCACAGTATATATTCATCAGATCGAATTTATTTTGGAGGTCTCCAAATCCTTCTTCTTTGTAATTTTAATTCTGGGGCGACGAGAGAGGTGAGTTGCATTGCGATTTTACACTCGAGTTAAAGGAAACAGTATACCAATTTTGCGTTGATTTTTCTATGTTTGGTAGGTTGTCCCATCCAATACAGGTAAACATACATATGTACTTGTATATAGAAAATCTGAATTTTATATGTTTGGCTGGTAATGTTTTATTTTTTGAACTTACTGGAGCTAACAGATTCTAAGATGAGATGTAGGAGTATCAAGTTTGTATTTTTGTTTCTGTTGATTTATCATTTTAGACTGTAATATGTTCTGCTGACGTTTTATGATGATCAGGTCCGTGCATTCTGGTGGTCGGGTCATTTTACTATTAGCCAAGTTTCATGTCTGAGCTTGACGGCCAGATTCCTACTGCCTTTGGTATCTTTCTTTCTTGGAATAGAGTGCTGCTCGTTTTCCCCTTTTCCTTTTTGAAATCTATTAAATTGTTATTGGATTAATTTGCAGTATTATGTTAATCAGGAAAATACAAAATAGTCTGGTTGTGTAGAAAATATATGATTATGAAAGTGGTCTTTTCTTCCTCCAAATGACTTGAAAGTGATCTGACGAGTGTTCTGGTTTATATGGCATCATAATTCAATGGTGAGAATAGATCCATTTGCTGATGCAAATGCTGAGGACTCGGGTGCTGGGGCAAAAGATTATGTGCACATTCGAATTCAACAGCGGAATGGTAGGAAGAGTCTCACAACTGTGCAAGGACTGAAGAAAGAATTCAGCTACAACAAGATATTGAAGGACCTTAAGAAGGAGTTTTGCTGCAATGGTACAGTTGTTCTGGACCCAGAGCTAGGACAGGTTGGTTTGTCTCTCGCCCTTAATTATTTTAATTATTTTTTTTTATTTCTTTACATTCTCACCTGAACGTATATTTTTTACAGGTTATCCAACTTCAAGGCGACCAACGGAAAAATGTGTCTACATTCCTTATCCAGGTGATAACCCTTTATCTTGATGCTTTTTCTCATGTTAGTATACGATTATGGAACAGTTGCACCTCTTTTTCTGTCAATTCTTAATCTGACTTTTTTGTTTCTGTGTACTCTAACTTCAAAAGCTTGAATATATTTTGTATTCATTTTAGTATTTTGGGTGCATTTACTCAATTACTGTATATGACCTTTTATTTAATTTTAGGTAAGGTAAAGTTTACCTTCTAATTTTATTCTCTATTTTTCCCTCGTGGCATAAGGCATGCACATTGCTAATTAATTTAGTGTAATAATTAAAATAAATTATAAAATGTTAAAATAAGATATTAATTACTATAAATATTGAGCTACATGTCATGAGGTAAGTATAAAGCTTAAAATTATAAAGTAAATCTAACATTACTCTTAATTTTATCTATATATTTTTCTCACCTTTGCTCGATTTCCATGTTTGTCTTCTTCATATTAACAGGCTAATATTGTGAAAAAGGACAATATCAAGATTCACGGATTCTGAGTTGCAGCAAGTTGAGCATCTCCACCATACAACCTCGGTAGATCAGAGTGAAACTTGTTATATGAACTCTATATAATAAATCAATCGAATTACTATCATCTTTTAAGTTTTGCGCTTTGTGCTTGTTCTTATATTTCTACGGCAAAATGCATAATGTGGGATGATTACCAAAAGTTAGACTATTTGTGTCTTCACTTTTAGTATGAATCAGTATCCGGACTTTGCAAATCCTCACTTGTGCTTTTTGAAGTTGCTGTAATTGAGTTTCATATTGGTTTAGATTCTTTGTGGGTAAGAAGATAGTAGTTGCAAAGTTGGTGTTGTGTTGTTGTAGACATGTTGAAGAGAGGGAGAGGCTACCATAATTTTGTGAAGGGAGAAGATGGAATTAGTCAAAAATTAGAAAATGATTTAGGTTAAAAGCGTGAAATGATGCAAGTGGGATAATCAATGTGTCACATTTTGAAATTAGGAGAAGAAATTTGTCATTTTAGAGGCAGAAGGCTTGATGTGGTAAGTATTTATTCCTGTCCGCTGAAGTCACCAGCTTGAAAGATATTTTATACGACCCATCTCTTTCTTTCACCCTCCCAGCAATTGATCTAAAAATAGACCCAAAAAAAATCTGAAATTTGCCTTTTTGCGTTTAGCTTGATTTTTCTTTTGTTTCTCGTCTGATTGGTCAAAGTGTCACTAAAATTAATCTTTTCAAAGCAAAACGTTGTCGTTTTGTTTTACAGATAAAAATTAATTTTTTTATTTTTTTGTAGTAAAATATTGTGTTTCTAAAACGAAAAAGAAAAGTAATTATTCTACTGTAAAAAATAATTTTTTAACTCTATTTAAGAAAAAAATAAGAAAGTATGACAATATTTTTAATAAAAAAAATACTTAATGATTGTTTCGTTTATTTTTTATAATTTAATATTTAAATTATTAGTAAAAATTATTTAATAATGGTTATTTGATTGATTTTTGTTACAATGATTTATTTGATAATTTATTTTTAATTAATTAAGCTAATCAATTATTAATAAAAAAAAATCAGAAGATTTTATTGCATGAAGAAGATATTGGGATCAGTTGGAAGCAACGCGAAGAACAAAAAAGTTAAGAAAAGTGCAGTCGTCTTTTCACTCTTTCTTCTCCATGGACGCCACTTGTTGCAGACCCAGACTCTTCCTCCATCCATTTTAGGCCTCTCGTGCTCTATCCTCTCCCCACGTACTCTGATATTTTCTCTTTCTTCCTCCGTTATAATCTCCCCCGCCCCTCTTCTCCTTTCCGTATCCAACGCTATGGCTTCATCTATGGCTTCTACACTCTCTGCCAAACTCCACGCCGCTTCCCCCTTTGAGTCCTCTTTTTATGGCGCTCCTTTGGTGTCTCCCCATTCCCTCCGTCCCCTGCCGGTTAATTCTTCTGGGAGGAGTGTGCTCTCTGTCTCCGCTTCTTCTTCCTCGTCGTACGATCTGCAGAATTTCAAGTTCGATCCCATCAAGGAGTCCATCGTGTCTCGTGAGATGACGCGCCGGTACATGATGGATATGATCACTTACGCCGATACTGACGTCATAGTCGTCGGCGCTGGCTCCGCCGGTCTTTCCTGTGCCTACGAGCTCAGCAAGAATCCGAATGTTCAGGTCGCCATTATCGAGCAGTCTGTGAGCCCCGGCGGTGGCGCTTGGCTTGGCGGTCAGCTCTTTTCCGCCATGGTAACCTCTTCAGATTCCAACAAAATAATGCACTAAATCTTTAATCAAACACCAATTTATTCAGTTTAATGGCTTTGTTAGGCTGGAGTTGGTATAATCTTCGTTTTCATCGACAGGTGGTTCGTAAACCAGCCCATCTCTTCCTCGACGAGATAGGCGTTGATTACGACGAGCAAGACACCTACGTCGTGATCAAGCACGCCGCTCTCTTCACCTCAACGATCATGAGCAAGCTTCTGGCTCGCCCTAATGTGAAGCTCTTCAACGCCGTTGCGGCCGAGGATTTGATCGTGAAAGGGGGGAGAGTAGGCGGCGTGGTGACGAACTGGGCCTTGGTGTCTATGAACCACGACACTCAGTCTTGCATGGACCCTAACGTGATGGAGGCGAAGGTGGTGGTCAGTTCCTGCGGGCACGACGGGCCGTTTGGGGCCACCGGAGTTAAGCGGCTGAAGAGCATCCAGATGATCGATAGTGTGCCGGGAATGAAAGCGCTTGATATGAATGCGGCCGAGGACGCCATTGTTAAGCTGACAAGAGAGATTGTGCCTGGAATGATTGTTACTGGAATGGAGGTTGCAGAGATTGATGGATCTCCAAGAATGGTAACTTCTTTTCTTCTCAATTTCAATCGCTTCTCTCTGCTTTCATCCTCAATTAGCATTTTGAATTCTTGAGCAATTTCGTTTCAGGGGCCAACGTTTGGAGCAATGATGATATCGGGTATAAAAGCAGCTCACTTGACCTTGCAATCACTGGGGCTTCCGAACGCCTTGGATGGGTCTTTGGGGAGCAATATTCATCCAGAGCTTGTACTGGCCGCAGCTGAGGCTGCAGAGATTGCAGAAGCTTGAAAATGTCAGAAAGCTAGTGTCTTTATATTTTTCTCTGATGTCATGTTCGGATTGTGAGAGAGGATGGATGATGGCTGTCATCTTTTAGATTTGCTTCCTTTTCCTGTTAATAAAAATGTGGATTTGGCGCTCTAATCTTCCTTGTTTTACTGTTCATCTTGTGTCCTGCTATTTCTCTCTTTCTAAAACCATTGACATCCAGCTTCATGATTACTGTTGTGTGTAAAAATTAGATTTTTATGATATTCTAGAGAGAGAGAGAGTGGACAGAGCAGGAGAAGGAAGTGAAATTTCAGACGGTTCAGTAGGTTGTTGGTGCTCTGAAATGCTACGATGGGGAAGAAAGTAGAAATCCCACATCGGAAAAACAAGGTACTCTTCGCTGCTTTGTAAATAGAGAGCAATGTCGGTTTGAGTGTGTTCGATTAAAGGAGAGATGGTTGGCATCTCCCCTGACAGGGACGGGACCGGCCTTCGGGCCTACCTGTTAACACATGGTTAAGGCTACCCACCTCTCAGGTGGATCTATAACCCAATTTTTTTTTCTTTCAAATTATATTTTTGTTAATTTCTGTTAATTAAAAAGGGCTTAAACGATTAATTTAAATTTTAAAATTTATTAAATACTGGTTATATTATTAATAGAGTAATTATTAATATTAATCCTCCATTATGAAAATTTTTAAACAGACCTATTAAATTTTTATTTTTATCAATCTAATACCTTAAAGTTTGAGGTGTTAACAATAGATACTTTCACTATTAGAAAGTTTGAAAATTACCTTTTCTGCAGCGGATATTTATCTTTCACTATAGAAAGTAAGTCATTGACTACAACTACTTTATGTACGGATCCGCTGCAGAAAAAAATTTATCTCAAAAAAATATTTTTCCATCTTCAATACTCGCACAGTTTAGGACACTACTTCATCGTTGAAGTGCAGATATTTAATTTTAAAATGACAAGTGGGCGCGGAAGCGTTGGTATCTGTCATTTGATGGACCCCTTAACAATGAAGATGTTCGTTACTAACGCTTCAAACTTGAAGGTATTAAATAAATAAAATAAAGATTCAAACTATCGATTAAAACAACTCTCGATAATGTTGATAATTACTCTTATTAATAAGATTAATACTCTCTGCTTCCACTAATTTAGAGGTAGACGAGTCGACATAACTTCTTCGTAGTCTAAGAGTTTTATAAAGCGTTCTCAATAAAAAAGAAAAAAAAGCCTTGAGGAAAAATTCGCTTTGTAGATGAGAAGCAGTCCCTTTGTAGCTCAGTTATGGCTTGAGACTATGATTGAAGAAAAGAATATATTTGAATCTGGGTATTGTATATTTGTCACCATTTGTACTGTTTTCAAGTTTATAGAAAGAGCATATATGGTTACACACACATTGAAAATTTTACAAAGAATGTTTGTTTTACAAAAGTTACGACGAGTAATTCACGTGCAACAACGGCTGGTGTCAACGATATTGATATTGCTCTTCGCATCGATCGATCCATCTGCCAAAATCAATCAGGCGGGAGTTTGTCTGGGGGGGGGGGGGGGGAATGCTTCTCCTTTCTCTTGATGTCATGTCTTTTTAGCCTGTTGTCGCAATAACACACGAAGGTGAGTTCTGGATGAACAGAATTTTCCAGAATCAAAGCAATTTACCTTCTTAAGATATTTCCTGTGAAGTTTCATTGCTCCATTGCAAGCTTTTTTGGCGTCTAGATTTCCAGTGATGTCATTCAATATCTGCAAGAAAATTCAAATTAAACGACGGGGAAGAAAAGAAAAAGACAAAAAAGAAAAAGAAGAAAAACCGACCTTGACGACATCGTCCAAGCCCCGAGCCTCGTGAAGTAGCTTAGAGCTTTTATCTTTCAAGACACTTGCAACTAGAAAAATGGAGATGGGGAGGGGAGCTTCTGAACTATTGGCCTTGAGATTATCTCTCTCGTACTTGCCGTACTGTCGCATCGACCTCGCTCTTCCTTTCGATCCTTCTGCTTTTTCGCTTGCCAAATCTGGATCTTCATACATCGAGAACAGGTCCGGATCATATTCCAGGGCCCACATCATCTGTTTTCACAAAAATTAGCTTCCTCATCTTTTGACAAAAAGCATTAGCAAAGTTCATCAACATTTAGAAACAACAACCATACCTCCCAAAGATATAGGGAGTCGCAAAAAGAAAATTCTCGACGAAACATAACCATGAGCATCCGAAAAGCAAATAAATAGTCACCTCCGCCAAGAGCCTCTGCTCCCCATTGTAAAAAGATACCAGATGAGCGTGGAAACAAAGTAGATAGCCATCATTTAAAGAAGATGATCAACTATATAAACCGACCAAGATTTACTCTTCTGCTTCCATGGCCAAAAAATAGGAGAGTTCATAAAATGATCAACTATTTTTGCCCACATTCTTCCTCACTTTCGTCCTATTTTAAACTTCAAATTCACTCAAAAACTTTACTTCAAAATTCTTTTAGTTTGTAACAAGATTAATCAATCAAACTTAGTATGCAAGAGACATCCGTTAGTTGTATTTTTGCATGGACAATTTTTATGAGCGAAGAATAACGGATCACCAAACAATAGCTCGAAGAAATTACCCAAGTGTTGATGAAGCTTTGGGTCAATAACTTGAGTAATTTCAGCCAAATTACTAAGCTGTGCCTCCACGCCGACGGAACTATCAGTGCATCTGAAATTTCCTCGCTTTAAAGTCCCAATAAGAACTCGTTATAAGAATTTAAAATTATATTTAATAATAGGAAAAGAAAATCAGGAGTAATCGATATGAAGCTTGTTAAACACATAGTTAGAAAATTTGATAGGGGAGAGTACAAGAGGCAAAAGCAACTCAATTGTTTTTCATGAGGTTAAAAAACTTTTATAATCGAATCAAAACACTCACTAATTTTAGTTAAAGAATGAAAAGAAGTACAACGGTTAGAAACATTAAGTCCGAACGAAATATCAGGCTCGTGTAAGGAGGATGGAACAAGATTTACCAATCGTCTCATCAGGCGTTCAAAGCACCAAAATGCATCAGCCTCGTCTTCAAGAAGAATAATCATTGGGGAACAAAGATCACTCATTCCTGCTCAGAATTGCCAAAATGTGCAGATTTCAGAACCAGCAATTTCTACCAACTAATGGGTCTACATTACTTTTCTCAGGTAATACAGAATACATAAATAGAATAAAAATTTTCTACTATCATACTCAGAAACTTCGAATAAAAAATTTCTCAATTTTATTGAATTAACTTCTTGAAAAATCATTAACTGTGTGACAATCAACTAGGGGAGAAAAATTCCAGACAAAAATCAGTGTAATTCGTCCTAATAAGTAAGGTCCTAATGGGATCACTAACCTTGACAATAACCTACATCTTTATCAATCCAGGCATATACAGATAGAATATCCCAAAGCTTGGACAAATGCTCCTGCTTCTCATAAAACATCAATGTTCTGTCGGTCCGAACCACATCAAGACCTGAGATAAAATAGAATCCACCGAAAGGTCATATTAAACTAAGAATTATCCCATTCCAACTGAATCAGATTCAGTTCCATTCCATATATCTTAAAATGGTTGTATGAATGAATTCTTTCTCGAGGATTTAAGAAATGACTAAACATCAGACAGACCTATTTGATGTAGAGTAAGCATCCATTGAATGACCTTTTTGTCTTTTACAATCTTCAAACCATTAGAAGCTTTTGACAGTGAACCACCCATAAGATTAGCATTGGCCCGGGCATCATTTTCAGATGGTAAAGCTAAATTTGTCTCCTTAAGCACTAACGGATCCTGAATGGGATGGCCGTCTTCTGTTATTACAGGCGCTGTGATGTACCTACCACTTCCAACAACAGGGAACATTTGGCGGCAATCTTCCTTCCACCTAGCATATTGCTGCCTGCAAGTAGAAAATATTATTTTTAACAACCCATCTAAGAAGGAAAGAGGTGAGCTTCATGCGGGCATCCTTGTAATGCCGCAAACTAGCATTAGACTGATGTTGACTTCTGAGATTTCTAGCCAAAACTACATATCAATGTTCTTTTAGAGACTTGCAAAATATTGCCACTAATAGAAAACAATACATATATTTAAAGATAAATCTCTAAGAATTGATTTATGAGATAACGTCTATTTTCTTATTTCTAAATGAGTTTATAAATCTAAGAATTTTAAGAGTTATTTTTTTGGCATAATTTTCTCTAATTTGAGGTAAATTATTTTTCACTAATTTCTTAAAACCCTTATACGAGAGGATCTCTTTCTTTTCCAACACTTTGTATATCATTTCTTAATAAATTTTGTTTCTTATCAAAAACAAAAATTGAGAACAATACATAAATGAAGAAAATTAAGTAATAGTCCTACCACTACAAATGGAGAAAAATAAGCAATAGTCCTACCACCTAGCATGTTGCAGCTTGAAAGTAGAAAATAGCATTTTTAGCGCCCCAAACTAGTGTTAGAATGAAGTTGACTTTTGAGATTTTTAATGAAAATTACATGTCAATGCTCTTTTAGAGACATGGAAAATATTGTCACTAATATAGAACAATACATAAATAAAGAAAAATAAGAAATGGACCTGCCAAGTTAATTTTTGTAGGAGCAAATTTTCACTATAACCCACCAAATACCCTAAAATAAAACGTTTTAAAACCAATTACTATGAACTATGATTCAGCTAATAAAAGAAAGACTAGAAAAAGAAGAAAAAACAACCTTCGCCTCTGCCGCATCTGCTCTCTTTCATCAAATGTGCTATGGGGATCATAACAGCCAAGAAGAAATTCCCAGACTTGTCCTCTGATAGAAGGATGAATCCCCTGTTTTTGAGGCAAAAACGAAAAAAAAGAATTACTTTCACAAGGAAATAAATGCAGATGAAAGAATCACACCAGCGTACTGCATCTTGCATATGGGGTAAAATGTAATCAATGTAATGAATTCATTTAGGCTGACCTCTATCTTGTGCACTTTCACTTATTGGAGGTGTTATTAACCAATCATGTGCTAGGACAGACCATAACTTTATAAGTAAAATTTACAATAACAACTAAATTAGTCATTCACCAAATAAATTTTCTTTTCAATAATTAAAACCAGCTCTGACAAGAAGCGGTAACACCTACCATATTTGGTGATACAAAAGGACTTAAAAGGAATGTAGTGACTAATGACAGATATGATATATTCCACAATGGAGAAGAAAAAAAAAAGTATTAGTCGTTCATCATGACTTACCCCACGATGGATCCGGCTTAGAGTTTTTCGTATATCAAGATATCCTTCTGGAGTAAATGCTGCATGCCATTTCCTCACACTTAAGGTCTTTCCTACCTGGGGAAGAATATCATATAGAACATGTGGGTTTTAAACTAATTTTCAAATCAATCCAACATTGAAATATTCTTGAGTTCAAATGCTCTTTCGAGCTGCGGTAATGTTTAAGTGCACAGATAAGGGGATAGCTAGTTGACACTTATGGAGTTTGACAGTTAATATTAACACCAAAGCTAGAGTGCAAAAGTAATTCCACTAAGGATTAGTCTTCACAAGCAATGAAAAAGATCAAATATGCTGCAAGAACTAGAAGAGAACATCCTACTTTACCATTTATGATCAATGAAGAAATGAAGAGTACATTTTAGTTTTTTCACCATATGAAGAGTTGCAAAACCATGGGTTAAAATAAAACTTTAGCATTAATTTCAAATTCATATCATGTAGGTCAATGTGTCCAAAAGTTTTGACTTCATTTCCTCTTTTCAACAACACCAAGACCAGTTCTCAAATATATAACTCTGTTTAAGAAAGCTAAACATCATAATGCAGTGACCATGTCCCAGGAACAACCCAAAACAACAATTACAAAAATATTACGTCTATATTCTTTTGCCCATTGCATCTATCTACTTGATCCATGAGATTCTTCAACAGTACTCACTAAATAATCGTCACCCAAAATGAAATCCACTACATAATCGCACAATTCATATAAACAAAGCTTTTGGATTAAAAAAAAAGTAAAATTAATCTCAAACCTTGATCTTGAAGCGGGTTTTGGGAACATCCGTGCATTCAGGACGGACCTCATAGAAAGAATCAGCAGGAGCTCCAGCGCCCCTCCACATTCCTTAAAACACTTCCCAGAAAAGGAAACTTCCAAATCAAAAAACCCCTTCAACGAACAACAGCACCCAGAAGCAAAATTCTCTTCAAAAGATCAACGATAAAGCTTCCTTTAAGAAACCCATCTCGGTCTCCAAAAGCTGAAATGATCAAAGAGGAACCGAGATGGGTTTGCGAGAAAAAACAAAGGCTAAGAGATCTCTCAAACGACCGGTTCAAAATCTCCCCAAAAGAAAATGGAAGAAAATTCGTTTCTATAATTGTCTGAAGTTTTAGACTAAGTTCGTTGATGGAGCTGATAACTGTACCCATAATCTATAACTTTGTCAACGCGCCTGTCATTAAAAAAATGCTGCCTTTCCATTCCCATCCCCATTAGACTCTTCCTAATCAGCTATTTTCTTCGGTTCTTAAACAATTTTCTTGTTTTTTCTCTTAACTATTTTTAGTTAAAACATCTTACTCCATTCGTGGTGGATTTTTCTTGAATTTTTACTGGCTTCTTTTTTGCTCAAACTAAAAATTATTCGATATTTAAATACTTCTTAATGGTCAATTTTTACGTGGTTTCCAAAGGATGGCATTCTTTCCGCCACTCTTATCGTCCTATTTTCCCGTAAAAATAAAAAAACAAAAGAGATTTTGTGGGAAAAGCCGAATAGGAAGTTTACCAACACGCTCGTTTTCTGTAACGCGCCGAGTCAAATGTTCATTTGCAGTTGAAAGGATCAAAATTTGGGTGATCATATAAAAAATTGCACGCAGAACGTGGGCCCGCATGTGCTAGATTCGGCTGTCCCAGTCCAGGTCATCGAGGACAAATATGGTTGACTTTGACCTATTCTTCCCTTCTTCTGGGCCAGAGTATTAAGCCCATATAAGAGGGAGTGCTCATTAAAATTAGACTTTCTTAAGGTTAGTACACTAAATTACGGGTCTCGCTAATTCTTTTATTTTTTAATTTTTCAATTTATTATTATTTTTTAATTTTGAAAAGTCAATAATCCATTTACATTTCAATCTTTAATTTAATTTTTACAGTTCTATTTGACTATAAAACTGTTTTCTAGAAAAAAAACTATTCTAAAGACCCTCAAACAAGATGGATTTCCCTATTTTCAGACATAAACAAACAAAAATTTAATAACAAACACAATTTCTAAAAAAGACATAAAAACTACAATCATGTATTCATAGTCCAAAATGAATTATCACACAATTTTTGAAATTTGAAAAATAAAATAAAATAAAAAAGAAAGGGAAACTGAGGATTTAAATGAATTTGAAGTTAATTTCCAAGTAGAGTTTACAAGTCAATCTGTGAGTGTTGGTAAAAATTGAATTGGTCATAACCCCTCCTACTTATACAAACTACCTTTCAAATATTCTTGCCAAGCTCAACCTTTCTCATGATTCTTATAGTGTTGTGCAGAATTGAATCCAATATTCCTGCAACCTGCAACCCAAAAAAGAGGAAGAAGAAGAAATAGTGATTATTAAGTAAAGTTGCAGGGGAAATTACTCATTTTTCCTTTGAATCGTTACCAACCGTAAAAACACCTCCAATTATCGCACAAACGTTCGTTATAAAATGCGAAAACGACTTCTGATTTTCCGTTATCACAACCTGATGAAAGAAGAGATGAGAAGAGAAGAGATATTAACAAATAACAACTAAAGAGTCATCAGATGAAGAACGAGAAATGGTTTCTATTTGATTTCACTTCAAAAGTAGATAATCGAATTTTTACGAACCTGCAAAGGCGAAAGCTCAAAATGGAATTTGGCAACCGGCACATGCAAACTCTGGGTCAAACTGCTATGGGACGTGTATTCATACTCCTCGAGAACTTTACCGGATCGTGTTGTCATCACCTCTGTTTTGACTACTTGAAGATAATGCTCTATCTAGAAAACCAATAATCATAAACCAAAAATGTACACTTAAATACTAAATCCAATATGATCTAAAAACTTAGGAATACTGAATTATCTACTCATTTTCATTCACCTACTGAAGTAATAATTTATATGGTGGTCATACACTAAATGAAGCTAATGCATGCACAGCAAATGAGGATAAATTATTTGGAAAAACATATATTATGAGGAAGAAGAAAGGTAATTGAAATAAATGTGGTTGATCGGTTATAAGTTGGGTAGTTGTGAGAGAAGAAGAAGAGTATTTAAGAGAAAAAAATAACGGAGGAAAGTTGTGTGTTGTAATTTCATAAAACAGAAGTTGTTGTTTTTCTTCTTCGAATCTGTGTTTGTAAACCAGATTTGTGGTATTTCTAATATTTATGTTGTGTTTGTGTTAATCTACGTTTTCACGCAACAATTTGGTATCAAAGCCAATGGAAAAACTCACAACTTGTGGTGATCGGATGGCGGACTTTGAACGAGAAATTGGCATTTTGAAAACAGAGATTGTACAGTTGGGAAAGCAGATTTCCAAGATAGAGGAGAGCATTAGCGTCTTACCGGAGATGTTGAATGAAGTGAAACTTCTGCGCAACTTGTCTCATGGTCAACCAGAAGAAGGCACGAGTGGGGGTTGTTCCGATTACAAGGGCAAAGGCGTTGGACCTCCATTTGATGATACCGGTCGATGGAAGGAGCGCACCAGATCGGAGACATTGCAGACCTCTACAGTGAAATATTATCAAACTTCCAATCGTTCTCCGGAGTGTCAGTTTGGCCAAAATTTCCCTGAGCCATTGGGTAATCGTCGAGGTATGGGATGACGCTCTTTGCTCGCTATGGAAAACGGCAGTCCCAAGCGACAATGGGAAAACAGTCTGCCTCAAGTGGATATCACAGTGTTTGAAGGCAAAGGCTGGTCTTCTTGGTTAAAGAAAGTGGAACATTTTTTTGGGTGAACAAGGTACACATATACCAGCGCATCTCCACTAGTGTTGATTTTTTAATAGGCAGAGCTTGAGATTTCTATGAGTGGATTTTAGACGAAGAACTAGAGATGGAATGAGAGGAATTAAAATATGCTTTGGGCCAAAGGTTTGGTACTAAGGAATGGAAATTTGTACAAGAACAATTAATGGGCCTAAAACAAATTGTTAATGTTACAGATTATGGGGATCAATTTCAAGATTTTGCTGCTCGAATTCGGGGAATGGACAGAGAGGCTATACTTGGGGCTTTCTTAAATGGGTTGTCACCCGATTTGCAAGATGATGTCCGTATTTTACAGCCCAATAATGTGTATGAAGCTTTTATGCTATCTTTGAAATATGAGGCCAAGTTTCAAACCCAATACAAGATAAAGGAATATCAACCCAATAACTCAACTTCCTGGTCCAATAGATCTATCTCTTCCATTCAAATTAACAAACTCATTTCTAAGGATTTCTCCGAACCTTCTCACCAGTTTCGACCAGGGTTGCCATCACTGCCGTTTTCGGTTTCTACTGCTGAAGTTAATCGTCTGCATCCAACTCAAATCGAACGGAACCAATGAAGGGAGCTAATCTCTGCTTTTGTCGTGGAGATAAATGAGAGGTTGGACATCATTGTAAATCCAGCCTGAAGTTGCTCAATAGCCAAGCAGCTAATGATACTAGTTTGCAAGCTAAATCGTTAAATGAAGAAGAACTAGTTGAGGAGGAGGTTATGTAGATTCAACTCGATCTATCTCTCTTACCTATGGCGGGAGTTAACGATAATCAGACACTGAAGTTGTTGGGGGTTATTGGAGGGCGAAAAGTTACGGTTTTAATTGATTCGGGAGCCAATTCCTCGTTCATCTGTTGGATAGTGGTGCAACAAGAAGAAATGTGCCTTACAGAAATTTCAAAGTTGACCGTCAAGATTGGTGATGGATATACTATTCATACTAATGCTATATGCCATGAGGTGTCTCTCTAGTTACAAGGTGTGCAGTTTCATGTTGATTTATTACCATTTAATATTCCAAGAGTGGATGTGGTTTTGGGTATTGCCTGGCTTAAATCGTTGGGTACTATTAAATCTAACTTTGCTCAGTTGTAGTTGAGTTTTGAAAAGGTGGGAACTGAAGTCATTTCACGTGGGGAGCCCAATTTAATTATACGTCAAGTTTCACTTAAACAAACAATTAAGTTAATTGGAGCAAAAGAAGATTGTTATTGGATTGAGCTTCGACAGTATATGCACGACACCAAGACATGGCCATTAGAGGCAGAATTTTACATGGCTAACCTTCAAGCTAAATTGGCTTTTGGTGTTTGATTAGCATATGAGTCTTCCTCCTAGCAGGATTGTTGATCATGTTATCCGGTTACAACCAAGAGCTATTCCTCCTCACATTCAACCTTATCGATATTCACACGCATTCAAAGATGAAATTGATAAGTTAGTATCAAACATGAGTACTGCCAGGATCATCTGACCAAGTCGAAGCCCGTATTCTAGTCCTGTTATTTTGGTTAAAAAGAAACCTGGTGGGTGGCGTTTCTGTGTGGATTATAAAGAGTTGAACAAGCTCACGATTCCCGACAAATTTCCAATTCCTATAATTGAAGAGTTGATTGATGAATTACATGGAGCCACCTATTCTTCCAAATTAGATCTCAAGAGCGGCTATCATCAAATACAAATGTCCAGTGATGATGTAGAGAAGACAGCGTTTCGCCACCCATGAAGGTCATTATGAATTCCTTGTTAGGCCGTTTGGGTTGACAAATGCACCGGCTACCTTCCAAGCTACCATGACTGCCTTGCTCCAGCCTTTTTTAAGACAGATTGTCTTAGTCTTTCTGGATGATATTCTAATTTTTAGCAAAATTGTGGAGGAATATAATCAACACTTACATTCAATTTTGGAGTTAATTTTGAAAGGTCAATTTGTTTTGAATCAAAAGAAGTGTTTTTTCTTCCAATCATCCGTACATTATTTAGGCCATATAATTAGTGCTACTGGGGTTCAAGTAGAAGAAGAGAAGATTATTAGTATGACAAATTGGCCACGCCCTTCTCCAGTCAAAGAAGTTCGAGGGTTTCTTGGGTTGACGGGTTACTATCCCTGCTTTGTCAAGGATTATGGTCAACTTGCTCGCCCACTTACATCGTTGTTAAAAAAAAAAGGAACTTTTCTATGGGCCGATGAAGCTCACAAGGCTTTTACAGTGTTGAAAGATCAAATGAAGCAATTACCGACTTTAATTTTGCCAAATTTTTCCGAAACCTTTGTGTTGGTGGTGGATGCTTCCGGCGAAGGTATTGGGGTTGTTCTTAGTCAAACTGGGCATCCTATCGCTTATTTCAATAAGGGATTTTCGGATACTGGTCGATTACAATTAGTCTTGTTTTAGTAGTTCAAAAGTGGCGTTTCGTATTTATTGGGGCAAAGATTTACCATTTTTACAGATCAACAATCTCTAAAATATCTCTTTGAGCGACGATTATCCACTTCCGCACAGCAAAAATGGTTGGTCAAATTATTGGGATATGAGTTTGATATCATTTATAAAGAGGGAAAGGAAAACAAGGCAGCAGATGCATTATCTCATCAGGGTGGATAGACTATAGAGGAGATGTTGTTAGCAGTTTCGAGTCCCCAACTTTTAGATATGGATTTACTAAAAGAAAATATAGTCTGAGATAAAAAATTATCCATGATCAAGAAGAATATTCTAGTGGGTACCAATTTGGATCAACATTATTCAATCTAAAATGACGTTTTACTATTCAAAAACAGAATTGTGGTTCCTTCTAATTCTGATTTGAAAAACAAATTGTTACAGGAGTTCTACTCTTCTCCCATGGGTGGACATTCGGGGATTTGGAGGACCTATAAGCGAATTAGTGTTAATGTCTTTTGGGAAGACCTTTATAAAGATGTTTACAATATGGTTTTACAGTGTGCAGTATGTCAGTGCAGCAAAACAAAATCTTCCAATCCAGCAGGTTTGCTTCAACTAATACCAATTCCCTCGTTGGTCTGGGAAGATATTTCTTTAGATTTCATTGAAGGTCTTCCGAAATCCAATGGATTTGAAGTTATATTGGTTGTCGTGGATAGGTTCACTAAATTCGCGCATTTTATTGCACTCAAACATCCATATACGGCCAAAACTATAGCCAAAGTTTTTACCAGAGAAGTGGTAAGACTCCATGATATGCCAAAAAGTATTGTCAGTGATCGTGATAAAATTTTTATCAGCAATTTTTGGCAAAAAATTTTTTAGTTACAACAGACTAAATTTCGAATGAGTTCAACATATCATCCACAAACAAATGGGCAAACAGAAGTTGTAAATTGTTGCTTAGAAGCTTATTTACGATGTTTTGTTTCCGATTGACCACGTACTTGGAGTCGTTGGTTAACTTGGGCTGAGTATTGGTACAACACGAATTTTCACGGTTCGGCAAATATGACATTGTTCCAAGCCGTTTATGGTCGTGTTCCTCCTACCTTACTGCGCTACTGTGGAGGGAAAACAGCAGTGGGCTCGGTGGAGCAACAATTAAAGAAATGTGATGAGCAATTAAAATTGTTGAAGTGGAATCTTGAACAAGCTTAGGTACGCAAGAAATAATTAGCAGATTCTTCAAGACAAAGATCGCCACTTTGAAGTTGGGGAATTGGCGTGGGTAAAGTTAAAGCCGTATCGTCAATTTTCCGTCAAACAATGCTCCAATATGAAATTGGCTCCACAGTTTTACGGTCCTTTTGCGGTAGGGGAATGAATTGGAAATGTAGCTTATAAATTGCAACTTCCAAATGGGTCTAAGGCTCATCATGTTTTTCATGTTTCCAAGCTTAAAAAAGTAGTGGGTAATCACCCTTTGTCACCAGTTCCTATAGCTTGGGAGGGTGGGGACATAGATTGTCATCTATTATATCCGGACAAAATTCTCCAATGACGATTAGCGCACAGTAAGCCTGAAGTATTAGTGAAGTGGTCTTTGGGTTCAGAGGAAGATGCAACTTGGGAACTTGTTTCAACTTTGCAATTTCGTTTTCCAAATATTGACCTTGAGGATAAGGTCTGTTCCAACGAAGGAAGGAATGATACATGTACAGCAAAAGAGAGTAACTTGTTTGGAAAAACATATTGGATAAGGAAGGTAATTGAAATAAATGTGGTTGAACGGTTATAAGTTGGATAGTTGTGAGAGAATAAGGAGAGTATTTAAGAGAAAAAATAATGGAGCGAAGTTGTGTGTTGTAATCTCAGAAAACAGAAGTTGTTTTTCTTTTCAGAGTCTGTGTTTGTAAACCAGATTTGTGGTATTTCCAATATTTATGTTGTGTTTGTGTGTTAATCTGTGTTTCACGCAACATAAGCATAATTTTGATTACCACTTAAACTAATTTATATCTGACAAATCGATGAGTTAAAAATGGTTAAATAATTGTCTCTAACTTTACTCGATACATGTATTAGGAGCTCAATTCTTTTGAAAGGTAAAAGGCAGAATAATTAAATTTGACGATAAAAACTTACAGTAACATTTTCACCTAAGTTTCGATGATTGATGAATGAGCGACCATTGAGTCTTTCATGGTTTTTACCAATGTAAGGCACCAACTGTTTAACATCACTCAATGTTTTTGCTGTAATCATTCGGCCAAATGAAAGATGGGAGACGACATGAGACATATTAATTTGAGATGCATCGAACGAATGGGATCCTGATCGAGGGGCAACAATAAGACTTCCAGGAACCTAAAGCGCACAAGAATGGAAACTGAGTGATCAAGTTGTGAAAAGAAAAGGAAAAAAACATTGATTCAAACATTTTGGATTTTTACTTTCTTTACGCGGACATATCCTTCGACTCTACACCCGCCTGAAATCGGTGCAGGCCTAGTCAAATTTTCTGTTGTGTTTTTCGATTTATCTTCCGAAGACAGTGCATGTGACTCAATTGGAATGGGTGCAACCAATTCTTCCATAGCCTGGTTGGAAAAGGACACAAATAAGGGTTTGTATGCAGCTTGTAATACACAATAGAATTTTCCATCGTTGATAATTGAAAGTAAATTCAAGATATTTTATATTTGATTAAAAAGTAAAATACTTAATTTCTAACCTTAACCAGGCTTTCTGTATCTCGATCTCCGTAGTAAGATTCATGTTCATGGTGACCATGGTTACTCCTGTGAAACAAGCGAACAAGACGATAATGATAAGGAAAATAATCGTAACACATATGAACATATTTTAATATTGCAACTTGAAGTCAATAAAGACGATCTCAAGATGCTTTGCCATTACCTAAGATCGCTTCCTTTACGAAATATGCGAACAGATGGATACCCTTGAATGTGATGCCTGAACATTCATTTAGCCAATGAAAGCAAACCCAGTTGAATATAAGGTGAATGATAGTTAGAAAGGAATTCTGCAAAGCAGAGGGAATATGAAAAACAACAGAACAACAAGGACAGTAATTGACCTACAAACTCTAAAGCAAGAAACAGTTTCAACTGTGTAATCAATTTAAGCTTGGTCTCTTGGCAAGACTCAAGCACTTTTGTACATATATTGTCTTAATACAGATTTTGATTATGTATTTAAAAAGAATTCAACATGGCAAAAGGCTTTGGCTTTTTAACAGAATAAGATGGTCTGATTCCCTTTGCCAAAATTTGTTTAGTCTTTCTCCCTACATGAACAAATGAAGTTTGCCGAAATGTAATTACGCCCAGCAGCCACGGATGACTTTGCAAAGATACATCTCCTTTTATATTCATTTAATTTTGAGAATTATTTCAAAATCTGTATTTACATAGAATAAAAAAGAAACCTTTAAGCCATAATTTGATGTAAGAATAAAAACTTCTATAGTTTTTCTCTGGTCATAAGCCTTGTACTATTTCTAATTGCAAAATAAAAACAAAGAAAGTAAAAGTAAAATTACATCAGTGCACTAAAAAAGATAATCAATTTCACATAAGAGAACAATTTAACATTACCTCCTACACAATTCTCCTTCTATCGTGCAATCTACCTTCCCCAAAAGAATACGACCATCTAACTCTGGATCATATCTGGAAATACAAACACTCTGGATAAATTTTAGACCGCAAATGGATGGAAAGAGTGAAATTTACTTTGCAAAACTATTGCATACTACCAAGAAATATTTAAACATAGAAGGAAGTATGAATAGTTAAAGTATCCACCTCTCTCTAATTGTTTTGGCTGCCTTCTCCCAAGAAAGTTTCTGAAATAAAACAGAACACGTAAGAGTAGACAAAGTGAGAAGAAAATTATAAAATTTGCAGTGTCCGTAGCAAGTCTTTAGTCTGACATACTACATATTTTACCCTGTGTGTGTGTGTGAGCGCGCGCAATCTAGAACCCAGCGAGAGAGAAATAATTAACAAATAAGACATCTGAGAAAAACATGTTCCACTAACACTCAAGGTGCAAATGTTAGCAGAACATGAAAAGGTTGATCATATTAACAGGAGCAAGCAACAAGGAAACTTTCAAAAACTCAAATTTTCAAACTAAAATGAAAGGAATAGTGATACATAAAACTCAAATTTTTACCATGCGTTTACTCCAAGGGCACCAAGGAGCATAAAAATTGACAACCAAAATATGAAACCTGTAAAAAAATCAACTTTGTTCATAGGGAAGAGAAAATATACTTGCCTTATAAAAGACTACCAAACGAGATAAGTATAATAAATGAATGGGAATGACTAATAGGTCACTTACAGGTGAGAATATTTATCAAAATTATCTCCCGACAATGATACAGAACCTTCCCCATGCTCTTCGTCAACATCATCTCCATGCTTAATAGCGTGCAAAATTGGTCCAGAGTGGAACTCAGAGCCTGTGGGCCTTAGGTTTGGATCGATGGGAAACTTTCGGATTGTTTTTGTAATATTTAACCTATTCTGTAAACAAGGCAAAACACAATTTCAGCCAAGATATTGACGACAGAAGATAGAAATTATGAAAAAATTTTTAAAAAAAGAAGAAAAACCTGATAGAGAACCTCTAAATCACTAAGGTTTATGCTAAATCTTTAATAAAGAATCCAAACTTCTAGTTTACTTCCTTTGTCAAAGAATCTCAATTTATTTATTATATTGATGACAAGCCAGCCAACAGAACATATATCAAAATAGACATGTCTTTACAGTGTCATTCAAAATGATTGTTTTCATTGGAAAAGAAATTCAACTTAAAGTAGGAAGAGGGTCACTTACTGTTCCCAACACATCACTCACATCAATTGTCGCAAATTCACACGAGAGTGCAGGAAAACTACAACACAATTAAGGAGATGTTAGTGCACCAAATAAAGCTCACGGTCCCCAGCAACATACATATCCATTTGCACATACACAGGCAAAAAAAAATGCAGAATGAGGTGAAAAAAGGGCATATGATAAAATTACAAGCAATGATTGTTGGGATGGGAAGCTTAGGTAACTTTGAGTGGTAAGGAGGAGGAGACCATTAACATCTCTTTTCGCATCGTGGGGTGGTTTAGCCTTGTTGTTATGAGTTATGGATTGGCTCAGGGTGTAGTGGGTTGTCCCTTATTCCATTTGGTACTTAAGAATGTGGGTGGAGCCTATACTGCTGCGAACAAAGGGGCTTTCTGGCTTGTTTTAAAGAGTATGAACTACGAAAAACAAAATAATATACAAGGAGCTTTTAAACTTAGTCATCCAAATTAAAATTTTGAAATACTCTCAAATAGTGGTGTGGGGACTATAGATATATTATAGTTTTCTGTTCTCTTGGAGTTGCAACATTTTTTTAGCTCTAACACTATTATTTTATACTTTCTGTTCATGAATAACATATACTTGTTTAGCAATGAAAAACAAAAGAGAAAAGATCTGATCCAGTATTTTAAAGAATCTTTTGACAAAGATCACACTGGAGTTGCATTTTTTTTTTTGGGAAATTAACAAAGCAAACTCTGAACTATAGGGTTAGTGACAAAACAAACATTAAACAATTTTCGCTAACAAAAAAAACACTGAACTATAGGAAATAAATGAGACAAACATCGCTGTCAAGTTTTCCGTTATAAAATTTTTTCTCTGCAGCAAATAAATCATCTTTTCGCAATGAACCCATACATGAAGGAATTGTAGTCAATGACTTTCTTTCCGCAGCGAAAGACAAACATCCACTGCGGAAAGTAAGTCTTATTCCAAGAATTTGTTTTCCTTAGTGGAAGGCAAGCATCCGCAACAGAAACGTGTCTTTCACTGAGGAAAATACGTACGATGATATCTTCTTTAAACTTAGTATATAACTTCACATTCCGCCTCGAATAGAACACATTAGTCAAAGTGATTTTTGAGCAAACTCCGAACCCTAACCCTAACTCTCACTGTCTCTCAATGGATTCTACCAGACTTAAAAAATTTAAACTTCTAACGGAATGTGACAACGATGTTTATCTTGTTCATTTCTCATAGTTCACTGTTTTATTTGTTAGTGAAAATTGTTTAATGTTTGTTTTGTCACTGATCCCAAAGTTCAGGATTTGTTTGTTAATTTTCCTTTTTTTTTTAGCTCAACTCTGTTTTTTTGCACATTCCGAACATGAATGAGATGATCCAAAAATAGGATACAAAGATCTAATCAAATAATTTAAAGATTTTTTTGAGGAAGATCAACAAAAGAAATTAATTCATAGTCAGTGAACAAATTGGGGCCTTAGCATACTGAAATGAAACAAACTGATCATATATGTGATGGAATCTGCACTAAGGGTACAAACAACCAAAATAACCAAATTCCCAGTACAAAGAAACTAGAAGGGAGAGTACTCTCTTAATTTCCAGAAAAGGGTAACAGGCTCTGATAAATCTTCTCTGACTGAACAAGTACAAGTAACCCACTCACTCACAACAATGTTTTTCCCTGCCTCTCTCCTCTTTCTTCCTTCTATTTATTCTCTTTCTTTCCACTAACTAACCACTGCCCAAAACCTCCTTCTCCCGTGTCCCACTAGCCAGCTGGTCCCTCTTTGTCCTCTTGGGTCGTTTTGCACGGGTGAACTTTATTGGGGGCCTATCAATATGTCATCCCAGAACTTTTCTTAACAGAATTTATGCATAAAATTCAAATAGTTAGCATTGACTATTAGGGAAATAAGCCATTTAGTTTCACAATCTCAGATATTATTGTCACAATATAACAGTTGGCTTCAATCCCCCTACAAAAAAACATACACCAGTAATACAGCAACTATGCTTCCACTCCCTCCTGATGACCTAAAAATGTAACTGTTGAGCAATACAGGTCTAACTCAAACCCAAGAAATAACATTTTCTCTTTATAAATATTGTGTGCCGTGAAGCTTCTCTATCAATTTATAATTTTAAAACAAGATAGGTTTCTTTTCCATCGTGTTCCAAAGAAGAAGAAGAATATGCGAATCATCTTTTCCTGGATGGAAAAATGTCAAAAATTTTGTGTTCCTGGATGTGGGAATGGATTGAAATTTTTCGACTGGTTCCTTGAATGGTTAGAAGTTTGTTGCTAGAATGGAGGGGTTTTGGGTGTGCTGTTGAGAAGGAGAAATCAAACTTGTCCCCCATTGCATGCAAGAATGGAATGGATTTAAGATGATGAGGAGTTTTATGATATTGAAGATTTTAGGCATTCCATTTGCAACACTTTTTTTGTTAGGGGAAGGTTTTGTGTTAGGCTTTCTTAGCCTTTGCAGGTAATTAGCTTGTCTTTGTAGCTCACTCGTTTTGTAGATGTTGTTTTCAATGTACTTTTACCTACAGAAAAAAAATAAAATGCAACAAATTTGGGATCACATTTAATCAAGCAATTCTTGTCCAAAGTCCATAGACCAAGTCTACCAAAGTTGAGTATAATCAAGACTATGCAATATCACGATCAAAAAAGATAAGTCACAACCAAGCATCTCAATGGAAAAAAAATGTATCTAAAGCATTATCACATGCTTCAAGAAAGATTAAACTTTCAAATTCTATGCATCCATACCTGATATTAAAGTCAATGCGTAAGAAATCCCCGTCGCTGCTCTTGTCAACAATAAGGGATGTAGAGGTGCTTGTGGTTAAATAATTATTTAATTCCTACGAAGTAAATAATATCAACTAAACTTTAGGGTAGAAACTAGAATGCTCTTGAGTGAATAATTAATAAATCATAACCAACTGCGGGAAGCAAAAGATAAGTACCATTCCAAATAAAAATGTCATGCACAGAGCTGATACAATGGATAATCCTGCCCCCGATAACGACGCCTCAGTCAAATCCCTAGGAATTTTCCTGCAAATAAAAAATACCTGATCACATCAGAAAGATATTTGTCGAAGCTACAATCATAAGGTTAGAATGAGAGAGGATTATTTAGGTATGGATGATTATCAAAAAGTTGATATGTAAACTGTAAAATCAATTTTAAATACTAGGAAAAGCAATTTTTTTTTATTTTTCATCCCGATAATGAATGTTTCCTGCGGCATAGTAATACTGCTTTCCAAAACATTGCCTCTGAACATGGCACCATTGTTCAGCCCAAAAAGTTTTAAATCTTTTGTCCAACAAAAATGACCACCATTTGGATTTTTTAACTACTATTAAAGAGCAGATGACCCTTCAAACCATATGCAGAGCACTCAATTTCAAATTTGACAAGGGAGTGCACACAAATCCATTCATTTTCTCTTTAATGTAAAAAAATATATATATTAAAATGAAGCCTTAAATGCTCAAAAAGAAATTTATTATTTATTTTCGGTTCAATATGATAATTGAGAATCTTTACGTGCAATCGATGTCTGTACAATTACGAATTAATGCAAATTGAAAAGAAAAATTCATCCATCAAACAACGAAAACAACACAATTTTACACATTTTAAACTCAAATATAAGGAAACACTTCCAATGCTTCAAAAAATAGCCCAACTCAGAAACTTGAACACAGAAATGCTAATAAAAAATGGGGAAATGACTGAATAATAAGCACATCCCAATACTATTATTTCCCTAATCCGAGATGATACTTCATATTAACAACTACATTTCATAAACAGAATCCACAAGCGAGTGATCTCAAATAAATCATAAGCAAAACAAATAAAAGACCCACAGAAAACAGGAAGTGGGAAAGAGTAAGAATCCACCTGTAGAAATCAACGGACTTGAGCTTGCTGGTCGAAATCATAATTTTGAACCAGAGATGTGAATGTTGAGGATCGGAGCTATGAAATTCCCTTTTGCTTTGCCTGTGGGTGCTGGGTGCAACAGACTCCCTGTCCCCTCTATGAAATTATTATTTTTTAAGAAATTTTTTCATCTACTTTTGGGAATCGGGCTTTGAAAACATTTATTTAACGCGCAATTTATTTCAGGAAAATTAATTATCTTTGTGATCGTGTCAGAGGACAAGTAAACCACCAGAGGTGGCTAACGGGCGGCTGGCAGCTCAGTCTATCACAGTAATCAAGCAGATTTGTCTCGAGCCCGAAAGACAGGTTGAGCCAAGCTGAAAAAATCCAGGCTTGCGAGCCCATCGAGCCGGGCCCGCGGGTTGGCTTGCAAGCCTGGAGGGCTGGCCCGGCGAGCCCGTTCACCAGCTAGCTTGGCGGTCCCCAATAGAGGTGGATAACGAGCCAAGCCTGTCGAGCTTGGAAAAGTCTGACTCGTCGAGCCTACCGAGCTTGGAGAACTCCACTGGTGATCGTCTGGAGCCAGAGGACTGGAGGTCTTCGTCTGGAGAAGAATGAGGGAGACCGTCGGTGCCCAGCTTCGTCGCGAAGCCCTTTCTCTCTCGCCGCGAAGAAGACAGTGAAGAAGAGGAGAAGAAGTCTCGATCTGGAGAAGAAGACCGTCGCGTTAGCCAACAGAAGTCTTCTTCTATACTCCTCTCTCATTTTCTTATTTAAAAAATAATAATTATCTTTATTTAATTTAAATAAAAATTTATAACTATATACAAATTTATATATGTGTATATTAAATTTAATTAAAATATTTATATATACACTACATTGTAAATAACCCGCTTGAGACTTCGATCTAAATCTGACTCAAATCCCGAATTGTTTAAAGCATTAATCGAAAATACTTCGATCTAATTTATAATATATTTATATAAGATATTATCGTTTATGTATATTTGGCTCATTAGTCTCGACTCGTTAAGGCTCGTTAGGCTCGTTAGGCTTGGCTCGGCAGGCTCGGCTCGTTAGGCTCGGCATGCTCGTTAGGCTCGGCTCGTTAAGCTCGGTAGGCTCGACGAGCCAGACTTTTCCAGGCTCGGCCTACTCGGCTCGGCTCGTTAGCCACCTCTATAAACCACTACAGGTTTTTTTTTTGGGCTAAGTTAACTACTTAAATATGAAAAAAAAATCGTCACAAGCATCGTTGTCATGTTTGCCATTAAATATATTGATTTCGTTCTACAATGGAATGAAAATATATTAATATCGTTCCATCGCAGAACGATAGTGTAAAAATTAACATTCTAGCACTAATGTTCTGCGATGGAATGTGTCACGATCCGTGATGGAACGTCTATATTTATTAAAAGCTACAACGTTCTGCCGCGGAATGTAACACGATCTGTCGCGGAACGTCTAATTTCTGCCGCAGAATGATGATGATCATCGTGTCTCATTCTACATTCATGTGCCCTAGTATATAAGAATCGACTATGAGCTCCAGCGAGTTCACCACGAAGCATAAAATCCTCAGTGAACATTCGTACTCTCATACCTTTGTTCTTCACTGTTTCAGCGATACCAATGGATTGAAGCACAAAGAAAATGTTGCTCAAGCGAAAGGGTGGTCCGTCGCAGTGGCAGCCTTAGTCGCGGCCACGGCCAGAAATGACAGACTCGGGGCTTGAACAAAGTCAGATTGAAACCGAGCTCATTGTCAGTCAGTTGCACTTCAATGTACCCACCGCGATGCAAGGTGGAGCACCCGCTGTTGGAGGTGCAGCAACTGCGGGTCAAGTTGGAGCAGCCGCAGTTGAAGTTGGAAGACATGCAGCTGCCCCTGTTGGCAGAATTGAAACACAAGCCGAGGTTGAAACACAACCTCAACCTTAACCTCAACCTCAACCTCAGCCTCAGCCTCAATAACGACCGGCAGTAGGTGCATTGGTCTGTTTCCAACCAGTTACAGCGAGTTTCCACTCCTCACTCTTCAGTACAGCAGACGCAAACGAATGGTATGAAGTCAATGTTAAACATTATTCAATTATTGTTTCTAGAAAAGTAGACTATGAGTCATTGGTGTTAGCCTAAGTGTGTTAGACATATTTATATTTTGATGAAGAATAATATTATTAAATTTTATAAGTTGTTTATTGGTTGAATTTATAATACTCATATTTTGCACTTAAATTGAAAATACCCTTAATAAGGGTATTAGTAATGTCTAATGAGTTGTTCTAAATCCTTGCAGTGAGTAGAAAAATTTGTTGGACTTAGAGGATACAATTCGTGCACCTCGAAATTGAAGTACTTTGCACTAGGACTTTTCGGACTACACGCAGTCGAGGCACGGCTGAAGGTAGTCGTCTGAAAAATCCCAGGATTGCTCGATTCAGTGCGTTTCTGGATGAGGCAAGGATGAGGCTTCGGCATCCCATTCTGGTTTTTGGTCACGCGGACGAAAGCGGACGAAGCTGTTTTGAATCTATAATATTCAGAGACGTTTTCAGACGTATTGTGGACACAAGCGGACGAGCCCAGACGATGAAGTTTTTGAATTTGTTATTTTCAAATGTCTTTTTGGACACAATGCGGACGAGCCCGGACGATGAAGTTTTGACTTTGTTATTTTCATATGCCTTTTCGAACGCAGCGCGGAGGGTCCTGGACGATAGCGGACGACAAGCTTTTGAATCTGTCAATTTTGGGGGACTTTTCGGACGCAACGCAGACTACACATGGGCGACAGTCTGTATCTGAGAAAGCATTGCGGAGAGACCAAAGGAGTTTTCAGACAAGACGCGGTCGAGGCCAGGACGAGGTCCTGCGTCTGAAAATTGACAGTTTTGCACAATGGCTAGTTTTCAACAGTCGAATGCGGATGACCAAAAAGGAATTCGATCGTCTGAATCCAACAAACTCTATAAATACTTGGCTTCCAATGATGGAGGCAACCAATGCAATTATAAGTGAAGCTCTGCCCAATTTCTGACTCAATCTTTGTGCACACATTTGAGTTGAGTACTAAACACAACCTCCAAATAAACCGAGAGAGATTATTTGTTGGTGAGGTTTGTTGTAAACTTGAGCTTGAGAATTTTCCGAGAGAAAATGATAACGCCCTAAGAATCAGTTGTAATGATACGATTGACACCCGAGAAGTTCAATCACTTGTAACCTGGAGCGGTTGAGGAATATATCTTCAAGAGAGAACCTTGAAGCGCAGTGTAGGCTTGCTTGGCCGAACCACGTTAACAACTCGGTGTCAAACTCTCTAACCCTATCTCTTATAGTTTATTATTATTGTGATTAGTTAATTACATTGTTGTGATAAATTAGCTCACGGTTAGAGAATTTATAATCGCACGAAAAAGTTATAAACCTAATGAACTTCATGGATTGTCGTTCC
>CM039474.1:28096843-28145753 GCA_022433065.1 Begonia loranthoides | reverse complement strand
CTAAACACAACCTCCAAATAAACCGAGAGAGATTATTTGTTGGTGAGATTTGTTGTAAACTTGAGCTTGAGAATTTTCCTAGAGAAAATTGTAATCGAGAGAAAAGGATGACGCCCTAAGAATCAGTTGTAATGGTACGATTGACACCCGAGAAGTTCAATCACTTGTAACCCGGAGCGATTGAGGAATGTATCTTCAAGAGAGAACCTTGAAGCGCGGACGTAGACGTGCTAGGCTGAACTGCGTTAACAACTCGGTGTCAAACTCTCAACCCTATCTCTTATAGCTTATTATTATTGTGATTAGTTAATTACACTGTTGTGATAAATTAGCTCACGGTTAGAGAATTTATAATCGTACAAACCCCGCCCCCCCCCCCCCCCCCCAGGTTAATTTCAATCCTTCAATTGGCTGAGTTGGAAATTAAAGAATTGTTGGAGGGGGCTAGCTTAGCAGGTTTGTGCCGATTTGGTGGAAATTACTGTAAACGGATTGTCAAACTGTTTTATGCAAATTTGGAACTGTCCACCCAACCATTAGGACTTACATATTTGGACGGGAGTTGAGGCTGACTCCCAAGGATATTAACGTGTTGCTTGGATGTACAACGGAGGAATCAAGCGAATACTATTACCACGTGTCTCGAGAGCCACCTTTCATCAAACGAGGAGAAGGTCTGATGTAACGACCCGATTTTTATTGCCTTTTATAAATCACGTAAAATTTAAAAATTTTCCTTTACTTAAATCATTTTCTTCGCAGTTGCGTAGCGGAAGATTATTTCCTTCTTAAAACCATTTAAAAGACAATAATTGTAACATCTCGTTTATTCATTCAATTTAAAACTTATGATTTTAGAAAACTTTTTTTTTAATCACAGCAAAAGACTTTTCATTTGAAAACTAACTTAAATAAGAGGTGTATAAATAAACTCTTTTTTATTAAATCATTTATCACTTACAAATATCGTACTGTAAAACCTTATAACATTGCAACAACGGAAGACTTGTATTTCTAACACTTAAAGAATTAAACATCGTTTGAAAACTTCCTTATGTAATGAAATACTATAACAAAGTTCACTTTTTAAACATTACATTTCTTCTTTAAACCTTTTAGTCTAACCAATCGCCAAGCCCGCAACGTATAAATGTCTCATCGACGGTTGCCATTCTTGATCCTTACATACCTACGTCACAGGAGGAATAATGAGCCTATTGCCCAGTAAGGAATATAATCATGAAATGCAACTGTAACCTCTGTAACAACTCTACATGATTAAGTCTGATACCATTGTAAGTTGAGTGAGAGCAACTTCTTCAGTTTCCGAACTCACTACTTGGATTCGCTTTTACATGAGAGCAACCTCTTCAGTCTCCAAACTCAGTAAAAACGGACCCACCTACATTTACATTTGTTACCGTTTACCATATACCATTAGGTAAGAGCAACCTCTTCAGTTTCTGAACTCACCACTCGTTGAGTAAGAGCAACCTCTTAAGTTTTCGAACTTACTCAAATGAGTTGTTTCTACGTGTGAGCAACCTCTTAAGTTTCCGAACCAAGTAGAAACACCGTTCTTATCTTCTTTATTAGCCTATTAAATGCATGACATATAACGTATCTACATGAATGTCATACAAAGCAATTCATATATCATAACAAACAATTATCAAACAATTACCATGCTATAGAATGTCATACAAAACAATTCATATTATCGTAACAAACAACTATCAAACAATTATTATGCTAAAATCTTAATATTAAATATGCTTTAATTACAATATTATACATCTACTTTTTCTATAACTGTCACATTATTTCTAACTTATTCTTAAACATTATTCTATAGTATACACTACTCAATTATAACTTTAAGACTTATACTAGTTAGCTATTTTCATCATATAATTAACAATAACCCAATTTAATTTCCTATAATCATATACTAATTGTCCTAAAATATCAATCCTATGTAGTGTCATATGATAATTAATATGCTTAATACCCTAAATTCTTCTGAGAGTACACAAAAGATCACTCCACTACCCATTAACAAAGAACATTTCAAGAGTAACATTATTCCTAAGAAAACCATGCTACACCCATTTCCTTCATGCTACACCTATTTCCTTCTTATTGGCTATTCTGTATGAGAAACATATTAATTAACAATAAAATCACAAGACTCATGCATAGGAAATCATTATGAAGAGAACCATCTAGTAATCCATGTAACACTTATTTCTTAACTTCAACAGATTACTAACACTATCAACAGGTAGCATTTAGCATGGAAACCATCACGTAATAAACTTACAGAGAACAATAACTTGCATAACACAAACGCCAACATATTCAGTAAACCAAAACCTACTCATGTGATGTAGGTCCTTATGGACAAACCGCATGCGATATTCCTTACCTCGTATAGCTTTCCTTTCCCTTCGATAGTAATCATTTTCGTTGACAACACCCACAAGGAAATCTCAGAGTTGAACTTTTCCTCACTCACCAGTTTTCTCCCTTCTTTCTCCTTCTTTGTTCTTTCAGAATTTCAGAACCATCTCATGGTTCATCTCATTCAAATCCTTCTCTTCTAATTCTCAAGAAACTTCAACAAATCATTTACTCACTTTTTGCACCTCACATTCCTTATTTTCTTTCACAACGAAACCCTCATTATTCACTCATCTAGAAGCTCACAAGACTTTGGCAGAGTAACCCCACCATGCTCCAACTTTTTGTCTCCAACTCTACTGTCTTCTATCTCATTTTATAGGCAATATCATCTCTTCATGTTCTGCATGAAGATAGAAGGCCAGACGTTGGTTTCCCTTTAATGTCTAAAGAAGGCCAGTGGATGCTCCATTAATTATCCAGCCATTTAACATCGATTCGCAACATCATCAAAAGCGTAAAACGTAGATCAGAAAACTTCCAAAATTACGTTTCAGCTTCCAGGTGATGTTTTAGTTTGGAGATTGAATGCCTCCAGACCATGATCGACTGTCATGCCATCACAAACCCACTTTTTAACACACCGGTCGACCGGTGTTCAAGGGAGATCAACCGTTCATCATATTTGACCATCCGCCACTCATAAATCAATAAACGTGTACATATTTTCATATATTATTATATTCTCATAAATATATATATATATATATATATATATAATCTTATAACCTTATTATTATTACTAATATTACTTCTCTTAATTCTAATTATCATCTCCTAACTCTCCACTTTATTCATGTATCGCATAAATAAATCTCATATCTAAAACAATCATTACATTCAATATACTCTTAATTGCAATTTCTAACATCTTTCATTAGATTTCACTTTCTCCAAACCAATATGCACCAATACCATATATGAACCTTTATATTATCTACCTACTTATACTATATGTTTCACATTTATATACCCAATTATATCCAAACTTCCATTCCTTACAGTATCCTTACTATATCCCAATACATTCAATTACGTTCAAATATATTTTCTCTTTGGCCAACACTTGAATTATCCAACTATTCATAATTTATCCTTTAATAATCAAAGTATATATTCCATAACTCCTCTTCCACCTTATTCTTTTATTAAATCTAATATATTCCAAAATATAATAAACCTTATAACTTCAACCTTATTATATCCAAGTGCATTTTCTCTTACTAATCCACTGACTGTCAATCCATAATTCAGTCCTAATATTATCTTTTCTAAATCCAAGTGTCATCATCCATTATATAATAACTTTGATCCTTCCCTTAAACTAATTATGAACATATTAGAGTATCATAATTTCTTTATTCTAATTGCATTTCTCTTGACCAGTATCTCCAAATTGTCCAACTCAGCTCCTATCATCTCAAAATCATCACATGAGTCTTGTACTTAGCTCAACAAAAATTTGGGATATTACAGTAATAAATTTTTTTTCGTAAAACATTTTGTTAAACACAGCGGAAGTCCTTTTTAAATAAAACAAATATGTAGTTTAATTACTTTATAAGTCCTTTACAAAACCCTTTTACAAACCATCTTTCGTTAAATCACTTTAGCCTAACCAGCCACAAGATCTGCGTGTGCAAATCCTTCATCAATTGCTCGTTAACCTGTTCTCCTGTGCGTGTACCTACATCACGGGGAAAACAATGAGCATAACGCTCAGTAAGAATTAGAATGGAATGCAATGCGGATGCTATGCGTGTCATACGATCCGTTATGGAAAAGAACCTATCTTTTCTAGTATACCGAGAGAAATGATACATCATATGGTCATGTGGCTATCCGTCACTCCGCAAAGGAGATACATCCTATGGCATCACCACCATGACCGTCACCATTCTCTTTTGTTAAAAACGTTGGGGATTACGTACAAGAGAAGAAGATACATCCTATGATCCATGTGGTTAACTGTCACTCCGATGGGGAGATACATCCTATGGTGTCCCCACCAATGGATCGTCACCAAATCTCTCGAACTCCCACACGCCTATTTACATATATTATACATGTCATGCAATATACTGACAATTTCATAAGCCCTAGGTATGATGCATGTATGCCACGTACAGTTCACAATATTAGTACAAAGAGGAGACATAACATTTATCAATAATCATAGAGAGCAATTAAAGGTCAAAGAGAGACTATCAACTAAGTTAAATATTTACTAGTAGTGTAATCTACAAGGGGTGATCATGTTTACTGGGCAGAGAACAAAGCAATTATTAAATCAAGTCTTTACAATTATTAACAGGTAAACCGCACGTGAGTCATAAGAAGTTCAAAGGCAATAAAGGATTTGCTCATGCTATATCCAACAATTTACAGGTTCAATTCATGCTAAACCCAAGGATTTACAGGTTTACTTCATGAGTTATAGGTTCAACTCATGCTAAATACAACTCTCCCCAAAATTCGTTTATAATGCTCAACCGGGAAGTACTTAAACATAAAACATAGGCAGAAATCCACTTTCAAAAATTGTTCAATATCAATATAGCAATCATTCACAGTATAATCCCGACATCCAATCCTACGACTCGGCCTTTTATGCTCAAAGTCAGTCGACTCTACTACATTAATTCATGGCACAAAGACATTTCACGTTAAGCATTTCAGTGTCCATTATCAATAACCAGATAGTCCTGCATTTCACAGTGATTAAACCAAAGCAACGTTCAATATCAAACCACAAACAAACCCGTGATGTAGGGCCTCCACTGGCCAACATACATCATAATCCTTACCTTTAGTAAAATGTCACACCACAGCAACTTGTTCAAAGCAGCAACACCCAAGAGATTTCCTAACCGAAGTTCTCCACTTTTCTCACTTAGTCCACAAGGTACACCACACTTTCAAACTCAAAACATAGTAACCCCACACTCCACTTAGTCGTAGCTCATCCAATAGGAAATGCAGAGTTCCAGAAGGAGCATCACTATGGGTGAATTTTGTCCCGTAGTCATTCTTCAACACATGATCGACAATTTCTTCTCTAATTGTATTCAATGAACTATACTTATTGCCAAGACTCAAATCAGCGAACATGCATTCTGCTTGTGGTGGTCGTCTAGGCTTACTCTCGGCCATGTCTATGTCTTCGTCACTACTGGATTCGCATAATGAACGTAGCTCCTCCTTATCTAGAGTTGCCGAGACGGAATGCATCACTATAGCAGTTTTGTCTTCAATTGCACATACCTCATTTGTAAAAACTGTGGACGTGAGCCCCACTTCAACTTGATAGTTAATAACAGATTCCTCTACACTCCTAGACGTCATTTAGTGTTCAACAAATGCTTCAAACTTTTCCAAAATGCGGTACACTTCAGCTCTAAAAAATCTCTAGGGTTCGCTAATCGCTAACAAAATCACTGAGAAAATCGCAATGACTGTACTATGAATTTATACAAGGCAGACCACGCACGATGATCCACGACGGAACATCCTCATTCCGCGGCAGAATATTAACGTTCCGCTGCGGATCGTGACACATTCTGTGGTGGACCGTCAATATTAGAATGTTATTTTTTAAATTATCGTTCCGCGACGGAACGAAATCAATACATTTTCGTTCCACCGTGAAACGAAATCAATATATTTAACGGCAAACGTGACAGTGATGTTTGTTGCGACTTTTTTTCATGGTTCAGTGGTTAATTTGTTAGCAAAAAAAATTTTAATGGTTAACTTGTCATTGATTGTAAATTACAATAGTTGATTTATTATTTTGCCTTTATTTTATTTTATTTTTTTTAAATATGAATTTATCATAAATTCATTTAAAAAAATTAGTGATACAACAACTTATAATTTTATTCAAATATAAAAAGAATTATAGTATCTCAAATGGTCAATCCACTCATAAATTTGCAACTTAAAAAGTCAATGGTAAATCACACCTTCTGCCGCATAAAATATATTTTTTTGCAACATATACTTACATTCTGTTTGGTAGAGTAAGTTTTTGACTACAACTACGTTATATATGAGTCTGTTGCAAAAATACAACCCATCCGCTTCGAAAAAAATTTAAATTTTTAATAAAAAATGTGATAGCGATATTTTCTTCGTTGATTTTTTACTATTTTAGTATTTTATTTATTAGCAAAAATTATTTAGTATTTGACTCATACTTCAGTATTTTTTTATTAATTACTTTTAATAGTAAAATTAACTATGGAGAAGCATTATATTTGTAGAAGACTCTCAAAACAGTCCTTCAAAATTTTGAGAGGTTTGTTTTGTCTTATTTTTATGTGAAGATGATTATTTTCTATTTTATTTAAACTTTCATTAAATTTGGAAAAGCGAGATTAAATGATAGCAAAGTTTATAAGGATTGTCATAATAGAAAACAGCTTCTGGACAGCGAGCGCATCTAGTGTAGTGGTATCATAGTACCCTCCCACGGTACTGACCGGGGTTCGATTCCCCGGATGCGCAAATCCAACTCTTAGCTTTGTTGTTTGTTAAAACTTGTATTATTTACCAAAATTTTATTATTAATAGCACATCTTTTTAACAATCAAACTCATTGTTCTAATGACATCAAATTTCCCAAAAAAAAAAAACAGGAAAATACATACATTTTCATGTGTTTAAGCAGATTAACGATGGTGTGTATGAGTGTGTAGAGAGAGAGAGATGATTAACCAAAATAATTGAAAGCAAAAGAGAGAGGAACAAGGCAAAGGCCATTCTTCTTAAGTTTACTATCTCTCTCAATCAAACCCACTTCACTTCTATTCCCCTCCTCCCTATTTTTGGTTCCAAAGTGTGTTGGCTCCCTCTCTTGCTTCGAGTACAAATCCTGTTCCACGCCCAAGAAAAATTTGATCAGAGGAGGAACTCGACTGCTAAGATTTATGGACTGACCCTTTTGTCGTAATGTTTAGTCTCGCATCAAATCATACTTGACAGAAAAAAGGAAGTAAAAGAATGATACATCTGACAGACCTTGGAAGAGGAATAAGGAGAAGTTGCAGTATCCTCCAACGCATCATCCTGTTCCTTTTTCCATTTCTTCAGGCTTAATTTTCTGCAACTTTTCTCCATTTTCAAACCGGAAACCCCTCCGTTTTCATTCACTTTTTCCTTGACGGAAGAAGCAGCGTCCGACGCCAGAGAATGAGACACTTCGTAACCAGTACCGAGATCTTCGTCAAAATACATAGTCCACCCGCTTTCCCCAGAAAACTCAGACGTCTTCGTCGTCGTCGTGGTGTTGTTGCAGAAGAAAACTTTGCTCAATGGATCCATGGAGTTCTTAAAATTCAACAAAAAACAAACAGGAGAGAAATGATAAGTGGGTTTTCGGAGGAAATCATGGGACAACATTCTCTGAGAAGCTATAAATACAAGATGATCTACGAGTTCTCTTAGTGGGAATTCGGAATCTTTGTTTGGACGTGGGATGTTTGTTTTCTTTTTTTAGAGAGAGAGAGAGGGTTTGGATGTAAGACTCGTCACAGATAAGCCACGTCTCCTCCCAATTAGGCAGGATGACTGCCTCTTACCTCAAAAACTTCAAAGAAAAAACCAAAGACATCGATTTTGTCCGGGATTGGGTTTCTACGTATTAATTTTTCTCCAATACAATTATTTTTGCTTCTAATTTTGTCATTTTTATTATAAAAATAAAAATATATTGATTACATTGGCAACAAAAATCATGTTGGATTATTATTTAGTTTTTTTAAATTAAATATCAGAATAAAAACATTTAAATTTATTGTGGAAATGAATAAATTATTAATTACACATTTTTAGAAATCATAAAACGACCCATTTAATGAATTTTCAAAAGAATTTTTAAAATATCAATTTGGAAAATGGTGTTTTTTGTTTACTTCATTTGTTTTAGACGTGAAATGTTCTCTATATGTTGACTTCGGCCTTTAAAATAAATGATCATTTTGAACAATTATAAATTTAATACGTAATTTACTTTTTTAAATTAAGACACGAACAATATAGTTACATGTTTGGCGTGACAGTTAATGGAGATGCTTTGACATATTTAATTAAGAAATAACAATATAGTCTATGATCCATAAATGGACAAGATAAATTCATTTTAAATTATTGAGTGAAATATTAATAATTAAGAAGACGATATCAGTAAACTTTTATGAACTGATCACACGATATTTTTTATTCAATTATTTTCTAGAATGAGATGAGTCCATCATCTAGTCTGGTTAAATAATTCTTTGATTATTTTACAAAAAAATAAACCTTAGAATATGGAACCAATAACAACACAAAGTTTACACTAATTTTGTTAATAAATATAACTCTGAACTATGATAAATAAATAAAATAAACTTTACAGTTATGGTTTCTAACAAAAAACGTGTCCTGGGTGTTTGCGTTATCCGCATCAACCCACAGATGTCTACATTTTAATTAGCCGACGACTGCGATAATCCGCAAGTACATTTGTGAATTGACGCAAACATCTACTAATTAAAGTACGGACGCCGCGATATTTGTTGGCTAGCGCAAACGTCCACAAATTAAAGTGCAGACGTTCGTAGGTTGACGCAGATAACATAGACATTTAAAACACATTTTTTAACAAAAAAATGAAAACGTAAAGTTAAAAATTTTATATATTACCGAAATTAATTTAAAGTATGGCAATGAAAATGATTTTTTTTGTTAATTATTTACCGTAATGTTTTTATTTTTTGAAGTACCAATGGCTGTGAATATGTACGATTCATTAATTGACTTCTCCAAGGGAACCACCTTTTGTTTTTGTAGCAACAGCTGACACATGAGTTATGAAAACATCAACTCAAATAAAATTATATTCTTCAAAATAAAAATAAAAATAATTAAAATGTAATTCAAAGTCAACAAAAGAGGGAAAGAAACATGGGATGCAACTTCTGAGTTGTGTGGGAGCACAATATGCAATACGCAGGGCTAGTTATGATAATTAAAAGTGTAGTTTGACTCTCTTTTTCTTTTTAAGTGAAAAAACAAATGAGGAAGAGGAGGACTCTATGATTAGTGGGCTCCAATCTAACAAGTTCCCAAACAAATTTGACTCCACTTCTCTGCATTGGAATGTTCAATTATAATTTATAGTATCATTTATCCATATAAAAATAAAAAATAATAACCAAACAAATCTTATAGCATCGATCAGCGACAAATCAAAATTTAAATAAAATAACTAAAATATTAAATTATATAAAATGAATAACTCAAACTTTACAGTCACGTTTTTCGTCAAAAAATGTCGAGACAAACTAAAGAGTCACATTTTCTACTTAGAAAACGTCAAAGACGTCACCCAGACCTTCAACGGACATCCAATGATTAACTTTGGATGTCCTTCAATGATGAGAGATGTTCAATGCTGATTCACGAGGAGACGAACGTCCATGGTGGCTACTAGATGAAGAGACGGACGACCAAAATGGACCAAAGACTTCCTTCAAAGCGTTGGAGACGTCTGTCGTAAAGTGAGAGATGTCTGTTTTAAGCGAGGGACATCCGTTGTGGACTTAGAGACGTCTGTTTTAACCTGATGTTCCTCGTAAGCTGAGAGACATCTGTTTTAAGCGAGGGATGTCCATTGTTAGCTAAAGCACACCTGTTTTAAGCTGAAGACAACGTTGTCTTTCAATAATCCATCATAAACGCTCATTTCCAACGACGGACGTCCCCCAACTTTAAAGGATGTCTAACTCGTTCATCCTGCACCCAACAACCTTCTTCTGCATCTTATCTCCTTTTTAAAATAACTCTTGCCTTGCACGTTACCTCTTTCAACATAACGTCCACCAACATCTTTGGTTCATCTTAGTCATCCATCCTCATTAAGGGACGTTTGTCCTTGCATCCAACAACCATGAACTTTCTTTCGCTAGTGCCCCTCCTTCCAATCTTGAACGTTTATTCTCATTGCATAATATTCATCTCTTCATCCAACGGCCACTATGGACTTTCGTCCTCTAGTGGATCAGCTTTGGGCATCCCTCGTCGTTGAAGGACATCCAAAGATGATCCTTAAACGTCCATTGGAAGATTTGGTGACGTCCTTGACATTTTCTAAGCGAAAAACGTAACTCTGGCGTTTGCTTTGACATTTTTTTGGCAAAAAACGTGACAACGAGGTTTGTATTATTCATTTTTCATAATTCAAAGTTTTAATTATTTGAATTTTTTTAAAGATTTGATTGTCGCTGATTCTAAATTATAAAGTTTGTTTTGTTAATTTTCTTAAAAATAAAAGAATAAATTAAAGGAATTGATACGTGGAAATTCCAATTTTATAGTTTCTGTCCGGTGCTTCTGGATTTGATGATTCATGTCAGTTGCAGACACGAATTAAAATGGGTGGCCAAACCTCCATTAATTTTTTCTCCGCTAACCGGCTAATACAAATTCTGTATTATTTATTAATCTCTAATTTAATCTTTTAGTTCCATGTACATTGAACTATAAATCTTGTTTATACTAATTAATTCTTAATTTTTTAACAATTAAAATAACAACACACTTGAGTCACAGTCTGTTCTCCCATGTCCATTTTAACATGTTACAAGGACACTAGATTATTGGGATCGCTTACATTTAGAAACCCAATAAATATACATACATACATACACATGTATGTATTATGTAGAAGTGTGTGTATATACATATACATACATACATACACATATACATATATACTCTTTCCAGCTGTTTGGGCAACAAAGAAAATTAAAACAAATATATTCACGAGACAATCTCAATGTCATTACAAATGAATCAATGAACTTTCTCCATCCCAAACTCATTTTTGCCACAAGATCACACCATTAAGAAGTAGGGGGGGTGGTAAAGGAAAGGATCTCAGATGATGAACAAAAATCTTACCCATTTTGCTTTCTTCATCTACTCGGTGGAACATCCGATCTAGGGAGAATATCCGCCATTGAAAAATCATGGTGCGGAGTGGCTGCAACGAGAGGTCGATCATGATTTTTATGTAATACATTTACATGATACCAAACTTATCTCAAGGCTAGTTAAAGTAGTTTGGTTTTATGAAATTTCACAAATAATCAATGTTATCTGCAACAAATTTACCAATTCGGCTGTCAATATGCAAAGTGAACAAACTGAATTTCGGGGCGATATTTTCAATTTCTCATGAAGATTCAAACTATGAGTATTTTTCAAGTTTTGAATTTCCAAAGCTATGAAAGTATCGAACTTACTCTCTTCCTGTTTCGGATCAATTGCGCACATGAGCATATTTATAAGGCACCATCTGTGTAGTTAATATCTTTATTCTGTGACTTTCATATTTTAAAAATTCTTAATTTTGCTTCTTTAGGATGAATCGAATAAAAATTCATAAGAGATCTACCTTGTTCGCTGAGGATGTAAAATGGAATGTGGGCGATCATCTTTGTGCCGCCTTGACTCCAGTCAACAATGCCAGGATTAGGTGTTTGTTCATTTGATGGTCTTGAAGGCCCCAAAACAGACAAACAAATTCGAGAATCATTCAATAATCCTAGATAATCACGAGCACGCTTCCAGACCCTTGCGTCAGAGTTTCGCGATCTAGCCACCTGGGACAGACAGCAGAGATCAAATTGATTAGATGAAATCATTTTTATCAAAATACTGTAGATTCACTTCACATTACTTGGTTTTGAATTCTCATAGCAAAGGAGTATCAAAAGATCAAAATTTTGAGATATATTTTAGATTAATCAGTTTTAAAAAGGAACTTTTGTGTCAAACAGAATAGATGAAATGAGATAACTTTTTTTTCCTTAAAGTTTAAATATTAACATGTAAAGAAAAATTAGCTTTTTCCCGGTAGAAGTAAGGCAAAATTAACTTCTCTGAACAGAACTTTAACCTCAAAATCACTTTAGCCAAAAAAACTACTTTTACGCTTATGAAGCCAAAAAAGGAGTTCCTAAAGTTCATCCAAAAGGAGACCCAATGCCACATAAAGAAATGTCACAGTGCCCTTAAAATATCAGGAAATTGCTATTATAGATTATGCCAAACATATTAACAAACCTTTGCCAAAGAGACGCGGGCCCTTGGTAGTAATTCACTATGGCATGTAGCCAGCTTTGCAATAGCTGTAATCACGAAACACAAAAGCCGAGACTGTGATAACTTTCTAAAGCTTTCACCTTCAAAGCCAAAGGTTGAGTCTTGCCTTAGACCGAGCCGACTTTGCAACAAACCAACAAAGAATAGCATCAAGTCAAGAATCAAATTGCAAAACACTCAAAGGAAATTCTTTTTCTGAGAGTTGGAAAAACGAACTCGAACAGTACCTAAATGAAAGATTTTCATATAAAAGTAACTCTAAACTCTCAAAAAGCTCTCGAGCAGCATCCTTGTGTTCTTTGCCGCCCCCACCATGCTCCCCAATGGCCCAACACAATTGGAGCGCCAACTCTGTCTACAAGAGAAGAAAATACATAAAGGATTATTTTAGTAATTTGTCAATTTACAATCATATCACGAAATACATTTGTTGACAGAGAGAAAGTTTACTTTTGCAGGGGCATCATAGGCTTCCCCCAGCCTGTCCACTATAGGTTTCTACGTGAGATTAAGATCCATTATAGAACATCAAAACTAAGTCTCTGAATTCCAGATAAGAATTAACAATATTGTTAAAAGAGTTAAACAAATTGTTGCAGTCAGAACAATACCTTGAGAAGACCAATAAAGTTGGGAGAGCGCTGAAATGCAGCTTGCATGAATTCCAATAGCCTTTTACGAACCTATAGATATATCTTTCCCAGAAATAAATAATGTATAACTCAGAGCCTACCCTAATTTTTAATTTATCAATAAACAAGCATGAAAAAACAGGAAAATTAAAGCGCTGCTGACAAGAATTTTTCTTCCAATTATGTGGACAATACTTGAGCTTATATTTAAAACATTTTCTTGGACTCAAAATGAACTTTTTAGTACTCATACTAAAATTAGCAATAAACAAAAAAATTTCACCACTAATTCATAGTAGCATTGATAGCAAAACATTAAATAGCTCAATGACTTTTTACTTTAATAAAAACTTAAACGGAACACAAACATTTGCACAATAATGTGATGAAGTTAAGCTGGTCATCTCAAAAGGAACAACACCTATTTAAATGTAGCACATATTAAGGTACTAATCCAGTTTCGTCCCTCTGAAAATTAACGAGTGCCACAACAAAAATTTCAGATAGAAAAAAAAATTCTTTGCTACACACCTCATAGGAAAAAATTTTCTCTGGAAATAATGTGGAATTTCTTGACATGAGCAGAGGAATCAATGCGCAAATTAAAGCTGAGAAGGGAAAGAAATAATCAATAACAGGGTGGACAAACGCTCTGAGAAAACAACATTCTGCAGCTCTGACAAAGAAACAGACACAACATCATCCCTAACCACATGGTAAAAAGATTTTCAAAAGGAAAAACAAAAGCACATAACAAACATACGATCATTGACTTGATGTAATGCTACACCAAAATACACATCAAGAATTCGCGGTGTCATATTAAGTATTTGTTGCAGTCTATCAGACTGAGGGGCATTTATTACGGCCTGCAATGTTGCAGCCATCACAGGAGAAGTCCAATGCCGTTCCTGAAACATAACATTAATTAAACTGTTAAAAACTCAATGAATCAACAGTTTGGCACAAAACAAAAAGAACACTTCTGAATAATAGTAAAATATTTAATATTCAAGCTGCTTCTAACAGTTGAATTTTACATTGGTCAGCAATTGGTAAGAGTGAAAGGAAATTTACAGACAGGTAAAAGATATTCAGTTTTGCTAATTCCACGTCACTGAAAAAAATTAAAGACAATGAGCCAAGAAACCAAATAATAAGCAACATTGAAGACAATAAGATATTGTGCGTGCACAAGTTAGAAAACATTCAGATTATAGATATTGAGAGAGAAAGTAAAATGAAACACATAATTGACCCAATTTTTTATTCTACAAAAGTCAATAAAATGGAAGAGAGAACGAAGAAAACTCTTCTTTGACAATTGATGTGCAAGACACTATAATTTATCATACAATCTAATCAAGCATGATAAATTATTTTCTATCCATGCTGCATCAATTTGAGCAAGACAATTAGAAGTAAGGAAAGAAGTTGAGAGACTAGAACCATACAGCAAGGCCATCATTTTCATCCTTTAGAATATCAAGGAACAGAGAATCAACAACATCGTTATTACTGTTGTCCTCAGATCCAGAGTCTCCCCCTTGATCACCTATAGTTGAACCAGTATAAGCTTCATCCATTAATGCAAGTAACATCTGTATGGACATAAGATCAACGTCTTAAAATGATTCCAGTTCTATTTCAACTGATCCAGTTCATAAAAGCTTAGAAAATACATCAGGAGCTGCACTCTTCTGGATAGAAGCTATGTTGTTTCCTACTAATGAACCAGAGCTTCGTTCCACCTTTTCCAATGCCACTACCAAGACTAAAATAGAGAACGAACAATTAATCACAACACTGGAACCATTTTAAAGAAAGAATGAGAAAATCAAATTAACATAAACACAAATGAGGGGTATTCATGAGAGCAACAATGCAGGGGACTATGATTAAGTTGTTCCATTAGAGAGCAACTCGTAGCTGAAAATATTGGAAAAGGGGGATGAGTTTATGCAATCATCATACCAGTTGATACCTTTCACATTCACTGAATTGTAATTCTTATAGATTCGAGAGATGGGACAGGACTTGTATATTTTTCTCTAATGGCTTACTTTTTACTTTAGATGGAAGAAATTATAAAAAAAAAAGGAAGCAAGAGATTAAACTTTAGATAGCGCAAACAGCTCCAGGAACATCAAACATGTTTGCCAAATTAATTCAAATTCACAACTGATACCAAAGGCTGTTTAAAAGGCTAGCAAGGATCAACATTCCCAATAGGCTGAAGTGTCTATATCAGACAGGGATTTTCCCCACAAGTCTTCCACACGACAAACTATGTGTCAGAATTTTTTTAATTTTTTATCTTATTTTCCAAAAATCCTTGACAAGCCTCTATTACTTAAGGTAATATTTGCAATTTCAAAAGCTCATTTTTGTCTATTTCAAAATAAATCAAATATAAGAGAACTAATGGCAATGAAAATGGATGAGGTGAGGAAAACTTATTGTCGGATATAGTTTTTTTCTAAGTTTGTTTTTTCATATCAAACAACTTTTGAATTGTGAATTTAATTTATTTATGTTAGATATTATTTATTCATTTTAGTTGTTATATTGATCAACGATAAATGTTAATGATTCATTTTTGTTATATATATAATTGTATAAAATATATCTAATTCGTTTCATTAGTTGTTTCTTCTGCGAGTGGAGTTCTCTCCCCTAAATTTCTAGTAACTTTTTGTTTTTAATATGAAGTTTCTTTTATATATATATACTACACTAAAAGGGTTAGAAGGTCAAAAAGGATAGGATAGAATGACAGAACAAAGTTGTAAAAAGGTACTCCTACAGACCTAGTACTCACTTGGCAAATCCACCACGGAAGGGAATAGAGGAAGAAATGAACCAGGTGTCATCAATCCAGGAAAGACTTTCAGAAACGCTTTCTCTAATCTGCAGGGTAAAACTGAGTGACGGCCATTAGTTCATCTTTTGATAGGATCTAAAATGTTACCAGCTAAAATAAAGTAATCTATAAAGTATATTAATATATTAATGTCTCCGAATAAAAATGTATTCCATCAAAAGAAAAAAATGACCAGTCTTACAAGGATTAGAAGAAAATGCATTATCTTGTCTTTGTTACTAAACCACTGAAAACAATAACTAAATAGCAGAAAAAGAAGATAAACCTCATCTACATACAATGCATGTCAGAAGGTACAACTAATAAGCATCCTGAATAATATCTAAATTTTTTTTTTACTAGAACCATTCTAGCAAATAAAGATAGGTATGTGCAAAACTGGAGGATAAAATATCCTACTCAGAAATGCAATATGAAAAAAATACATAAAATGTAAACATAAAAATAATGAGTTTCGGTAAATCAGAATATAGTTTGATTCCAACCACTTATTACCATGAAACAAATTGAGGGAGCTTTCTAATTTTTTATTTCATTAAAGCAGGTAGAAACTGGCACCAGTATCAAGAGGTAATCCATAAGAAGAGTCTATGTTGGAAAACAAAAGTGAAAAAAAACAGTGATATAATTAGCATGTAAAGCGACCAGTCAACATTAGTACATTTAATCTGTGCTAAGAAGAGAAAGAAAATAGCTCACCAGAAAAAAATGAAATTGCAGTGGGATGGATTATGAAAGAAAGGTGGGGGTAAATATAAGGATCAAATGAAATACATAACACAAAAGGTTAAAGACATTTACTTTTCTCCATTCCAAGCAATCAGCTTTAGCAGCAATGGGAAAAACTGTGAAGAGACATAATACGATAAATTATGTACTTACTTTCAAGATATGTTTTAAAGGGTATTTCAGATATATTGAATTTCATATAATACCTGGGGCAGTATATTAGGAAACGAAGTTAATAGTTTTTTCTTATTGAAATTCAAAAATTCAAGAACCGCTTCTGCAACAACAGGATCAGCAAACTCACTGCAGCCAAATGAGAATGCGTTCAGCATATGGATGATACTATTGATATATAAAAATTTAGCGTAAATGGAATTTCATGTCAAAAACAAATGCGCAGCCACAAGAGAAACTGATGAGAATATTGAACCAAACACTTAAAAAGATCTAGAAGAAAATAATAACATACTTATTTGCTAGTATTTTCATGCAGCAAGGTACAATTTCCAAGCAGATAACAGGCAATGAAGTTTTAAGAAATTAATATCATGCAGACAAAAAGTTAATCACACCTTTAAATATATATTGGAGAAGATCTTCAAGTATCAAAGAATTCATAGATTTGGTGAACGAATTATCCTCCCTCCTCCTCAGTGCATGTTGAGACGCTTAATATCCATTTATAGACTTTAAGACTTAGGGTTTCCACAGTCCTTGAATTGGACTGATCTAAGCCATAGGTAAGATTCTTAGAAACTTTTACTAAAAGGAATACATTTTCACATAAGGGTGTTGACATCGTTTTCAAGAATAAAAAGGGAGAATTATTCTTGCTAATTTAATCCAGCATTCACTTCTTGTTCCAAGAGGTTTATAGAAAAGTACAATGCATAAAACTGAATGGCCACAATTCTACAAAATTATTCAACTTTACAGCCTTACCGGCTTAAGCATGAGCGGAAAAATGTCCTTAGACTAGGATCAGCATCATGCAAAACAACTTCGCCAAAATGGAGGAAAAATTGAAGAATAACCTGGGTAGAAGACAAGGGATACGATCTATGATTAATTTACTAATCAGAAGATACTGAAAAAATCGCATGAAGATAAAGTGTTACAATGATTGAATGCGGCAAAGCATTCATCACAATCATTATTACGAGTCCTTGTTCATAATTCCTACTTCATATTTGAGTAGTTACAAATAAGTTACATAGCCAATTTAAAACAATAAAGATTTCAATAATAATATATAAATTTATTGTACATCCAAGAAATGAAACCACACCAATAGAAGAGGTCCTTTTGAGGTTCTAGACTGAGACTGTGACAATGATGCCACACACCGTTGAAAAAGCCTGCTAATCTGAGAATAAACTCTAGCCACCAACTCCTCAGAATTGTCGGCTTTACATAGTTCGTGAAGTATTTTCACCTAATAACAGTCCGAGAACAAAATTTTGCAACTAAGCAAAGGTCAAGAAAATGAAAGGGAAACACTTTGTCAAAGTTCAATAGTACAGAAATGAGATCTATGGAAGGAAAATAATCAATTTTCTCTCTTGATTCTCTGAAAACAAGTAGAGAGGCGAAAAGAAAAACACTCACGGATTGGAGGAGCGTACTATCCGAAGATGGATCGCTTGCAAAATCGGAGTCTCTGGCACTGTTATACAAAATCCGAAAGTGGAAATCCCAATCCTCGTTTCGAGCCTCCATTTTCCTAAATCAAAATCCAGAAATTTATTGTTCGTCGCAGCAAAGCTCAGCGTTCCGCTGCGATTATCAAATTGCAAGTTTTGCAACGCCCTAATTCAAACGTTCCTTTATACTCTCGCATTTGGTTGGTATTAATTACGTCATTATGATGTAATAATTATAATTTTAAAAATACTTTATTTAATTCGTAAAGAGATGAGAACTGAATTATATAAACAACCAACAAAAAATTATTACTTTTTCACATTTTTTTATCATAAGTTTATTTTTAGTGGTAACTTCAGCTATTCATCATAAGAAATATATAATTTTATTTGCATATTTTATTTATTTTCTATTAGTGACAAGTCAAACTTTAAATTAATTTTACAAACAACTAAAATCTCGAACTATACAAAATAAAGAAAACAAACTTCACCGTCATATTTTCTATTAAAAATTTAAATTTTTTTTCACAGCGAATAAGTCGTCTTTCCACAATTGACTCATACATAAAATAGTGTAGTTAATAATTTACTTTCGGTAACGGAAACGTATCTTTCGCTGTGGAAAGTAAGTTCAATTTCAATAACTTGTTTTCCTTAGTGAAAGACAAATATTCGCTGTAAAAAGAGTATTTTTCATAGTGGAAAGAGTAATTTATTCAACGGATTCTTATCTTCTGTCGTGGAATCTTAGTTTCTTCGGCATAAACATGTTTTCTATTATCATATCAGTCAATATATCGAAATATATTATTCTAAATATAATAATAATTGATTGATTTTTAATATCAGCTTCGTATTTATAGTTCACCAATTGAGTTCTAAAGACCGGTGAGTAGAAACAATCTAATATAAGTTGAAAACGAACCAATTGAGATACTGATTGTGTTTGAGGTTGAGGTTGTGCTTCAAATTGAAGTTGCGTTTCATCTTCAGTTTGTGCTGAAGAGATTAAGATTCTGCAACGGAATGCAAGTATTCGCTGCAGAAAATACTATTTTCGCTTTAAAAAATACTTTTTCTACTGCAAAAAATACTCTTTTCACAATGGATATTTGATAATTTATTTTAAAATTTTTAATTTTTTAATAAAAAACATGAAAACGAGTTTTACTTTCTTCATTTTTTATAGTTCCAGGTTATAATTATTCATGAAATTACTTTTAGTTTTGATTTATTATTGATCCAATAATTCAAGTTTATTTTGTTATTTTTTTTTATCTTGTAATTATATGTTCTCATGATATTTACATTTATAATTTAGTAATAACATAATTATAATAAATTAAAAATAATTTAAATAATATAAAAATAATGTTATATTTTTTTAAAATCTTATATTTTATAATTTACCTCTGATTGATAATGGATGCTTATTAATTAATGTAAGTAATATTTTATTTTAATTATTTATAATTAATTATAATTATTATATCAATCAATACTATGTCAAAAAATAATAATTAAAGTGTAAACCAAACTTTCCTCCTAATACATTACATAAAATTACATTACCATATAAAATTAGTCAAGTTTAAAGAAGTCTTAATTTATTATTCAATTTAATCTTTTAAATTTAATTGAAAATAAAAAGATAAGCACTTTAATTGATGACTAGGGTTTCGATGGTTCCCTATTTAAAGGCCGAAAAGAGCCATTAGAGCTGCTCTTCCTCTCCTGCTTATTTTCATCTCTGAGATCTTCTGGATTCCGCGTCTGAGTGAGTTGATCAAGAGCGTCCGCTACCAAAGATGAGAGCTAAGGTAAATCTTTCCCTACCATTACTCTGATAATCGTCTGACTTTGTTTAAAATTTTACTGATCCGATCAAATTACGTTGTAAGCTGGTTATTAACGGAGGATTTCTTTGAGTTTTGATTGAGGAAAAAACAGGAAATCATGCTTGGCTTTCTGGCAGTTTGTCTCTTATTTTTCCTCATAGTTAACAAACATGAAATGCTTGTTTTTCCTTGTCTACTATGTACTTTCTAATCGATTTCGAAAAAATTTGATTGATTGAAGCGTAGCAATGAATTCACTTTGTTATAGTAGTTTTCAAAGTTCCACAATGTTTGTACTTGAATACAGTGGTTGCTTTTAAAAATGATGATATCTTACAAAATTTTGAGTTTGCTTTTACTTCTATGTTGTAAGCGCAATTGTAGTTAAACCCTTGAATTTTGTTGGTTGTGATAAACGCCTGGTATTGTGTTTGATTAACTACGAGGAGGTGACCATTTTTTTTTTATCATTTTACGTTCGGCCTTTGAAAGGCGTGAAATTATCTGTTAAACTGGTGGTCTGCAGAAAAATCATAGTTCTTGTGAACTCCAATATTTTTAACCAAAAAAAGATGTATATAAAGAACCTACAGGAAATGAGTGAACTTACTGTAAAAATGTAATTATAGAAAGTTGGAATGTTAAAAATCTGTTTATTTTCTTCAAATTGCAGTGGAAGAAGAAGCGAATGAGAAGGCTAAAGAGGAAGCGCCGAAAGATGAGGCAGCGATCGAAATAGGGACATGGGATTTCACATGATAATCTCTCACTTGCATTACTTTCTAGCATAGACGATTGCTTGAAGTTGTGTACGACGGAGGAATGATTGTGGCGAATAAGTTCAATCCCAGATTTTGTTTGATTAAGACACTAATGTTCGACTTGATTAGCATGTCAACTGGATTAAATTTTTCTGCTAAACTTTACGCAACTGGAACTTGTCTATGATTCTTGAAATGGCTTAAATGATCAAGATCTAAATTTTGATATCTGTCCTTACCCTTTTGCATTTACTCGTTCACTGTTGTTGTATTACCTCGAAGTTGCAGACTTAGAGCTGATGCACTTGTTTATTGCTTGGAAAATTATTAACTTCATCTGCAGGGAATATGATTGAATGGCTCTGAATTGCTTTCTGCTTATTTTCTTAATAGAATTTCTGTTCTGAACTCGATGAGCCCCAATTCTTGAACTAGTGTTTCAGTTTACGATTTGTCTCATTAAGACATCTACCAATTTGTCGTAAGTTGATTAGATTATGGCTGCCTCAGACTATGATTCCCAGCAAGAAAGATGATTTTGCTTGCTTTTATGTTTATTTAGAGATGAAATCCTGTAGATTTTATGTTTGGGCATGTATGTAAGAAGAGATTTAAGACATTTGCAATTAGCTAAGTTAGAGGAATTATTAGGTTTGTGCTTTCAAGGTCAAGGGCCTTACATTGGTCGTATATGGCTGAAACACAGTGACGACTTTAACAAGACAAGGCTCCAATCCAATCTCCTCGTTAGCCTCTCTCAAAGCAGTTCCCACATCATCAGCGTCACCCGCCTCTCTTTTCCCACCGGGAAGAGCCACTTCGCCTGTATCCAAACACCTCCATTTCATCAAAATCTCAAATCTACAACTCACTCATCCTCATCAATCATTCAAAACAAAATTCGAAAGGAATCCAAGCAATCCATAATTCCATACCAGAATGCAAAGAAAGAGTCGAAGATCACGCCGCGGGTTTACTATAAACTGCGGCAGTTTAATACTGATCCGCCGTGGTTCATCGTGTCTCTTTCTGCGTTCCCAGAGCCTTATTATATAAGAATCGCATGTGAGGTCCGACGAGTTTACCGTGAACCACAGAATCCTCTGCAAACATTCGTACTCTCAAACCTTCATTTCACACTATGTAATCGATACCAATGGATTCACGCGCAAAGAAAATGACGCTCAAGCGAAAGGATGGTCCGTCATAAACTCACCCGCAACCACAGGCAGAGACGATAGACTCTACCCGTGAACGCCATTGGCTTGCAACTGACCTCGTCGGTTAGTTTCACTGGACTGTACCAACCATGGTGCAAGATGGAGAACCCATGTCGAAAGAAGCAACCGCCGCGATGCAAGATGGAGCACCTGCGGCGAAAGCAGTACCCACTGCGGTGCAAGCTGGAGCATCCGCAACAGGTGAAGATGGAGGAGCTGAGGTTGAAGCACAACCTCAACCGCAACCTCAACAACGACAGGCAGGAGGTGCACTGGTCCGTTCCTAACCCGTTGTAGCGAATTTCCACTCCCCACTCTTCAGGACAGCCTACGCGAAGGAACAGTATGAAACTAATGTTAAACACCATTCAATTATTGTTTCTAGAAGAGTAGACTTTGAGTCCTTGGCTGAGTTGGAAATTGAACAATTGTTTGAGGGGGTTGGCTTAGCCGGTTTGTGCCGATTGGGGGGAAGTTACTGTGAGAGGATTGTGAAGCTGTTTTATGCAAATTTGGAACTGTCCATCCATTCATTAGAGATCCAAACTTATATGTCTTGGGAGCCACCTTTCATCATGCGAAGGGAAGGACTGACAGTGCTTAGATTGTTGCACCGGGATCTTGAGATTGGCGCATACAAGAAACCAAAGTCCAGTGACCTGAATGTCATAGCCCTAGTAATCCATATCATCATGACGCACACCATTTTGCCTCGGGATGGACATCGAGACCATGTTAGCTGCATGAATCTTTATTTGCTCGAGAAGGTGTTCACCAGGAAAAAAGTGGACATTGAATATGTCATTTTGAGTCACATGCACGAGGTACTAAATAGCCCAGGCAAGAGTCTGCCATTCAATTGACTCATTCAGAGGATTGTTGAGCAGTCAGGGGTACCGATCTCGGAGGATGAGCTGAGAATCGAAGAAAAGGCCACAGACGTCCACAACAGATTGAAAGTGGACCAAATGAGGGTCAGCAAAGTTGGAGGGGAATGAGTACGTAAGACCCCGAAGAAGCGAGGTACAATGTCCCATCCGCAAAGTTTGACTGGATGCACAGGATGGAGGAGCTCCATCAAATGACGCTGAACATAATAGAAATGATGGAGGAGCACCATCAAATGGGGTTGCTCCAAATTAAAAAAATGGAGGAGCAACGTAAAAAAATGGAGGAGTGAGCAGAGGAGCGACATCATGAGATGTTGGCAGCATTTTAGAGAATAGAGCAGCGAGCAGCCCCTCCAGCAGCCCCTACAACAGCCTCTCCATCGTCCTCTTCAGCAATGGAAGCCATAGACCGCTTGTAAGTTATTTACTTTTTACACAAAGTCCAGTATTTACTTTATTTGTGTTCAACGTAATAACGTGTCTGAAATTTGCAGCACCATTGCCCTAAGAGGCCAACCTGCTCCTCTTGCCGTGCTTGCCAAGGTGTAGAAGACAAGTGCATTGGGTGGATCGCAGCCTCCGCCACTTAAAATTGTGCGTGTGGTACGTCTTCGATTTGGTTATATACGTGTGTCTGCACTTATGCATGCCTTACTAGTTTGACGGACTCTTGTCAAATGATATTTTGCAGCCAAGTCAACTAATGGATAGTTTCAAGAAGTATGTTTATGGAAATACTCAGAAGAACCTGGAGACGTGCATAATTCTTTCGAGAAACCTGGTTGAGGATGAGTACATCATCACTGAGATCATCTTCTCGCAGCAAAAAAAGATGACAAACACGATGAGAATTGCGTGCTGTTACATTAAGTAGTTCAGAAGGTGTTATATTAGTACTCATTTGTGTTTTGCGTTCTTTGTATGCAGTGCTATGTGGTGAACGAAGAAGAATACTGAGAAGTTCAAATGGAAAAATCGCTCATTACACTAGGGTGGATTCACGTAAGTAAATTTCTTGCGTTTCTGTCGTTCGTGTTTCAATAGTTCTAATGCGTGCTTCTTTTGCATTTTAGTCACACCTAAAGTAAGAGTGTTTTCTGTCGTCCCTAAACCTGCACACTCACTTCCCTCACCAGGCGTTGCTGCCGGAAGCAATTGCGATGGTCGTAGCGCCAACTGACAAAAAGTGGTATATTTTTCCCTTGTGTAAATTCATATTGTTTTATGCTTATGTGTTGATTTATCCCTTTGTATTTTAGCCTGCATAGCATCTTTCGGTGTACGAGTGAGAGGTTGGAGGTGATCTAACATTGCAAGCAGAAGGAAGACTTCCACCATCACGATGATGTACCCGTGAAGGATCCATTGTACGCCAAAGCATCCAACGTATATGTGGACTCGTAGATGCCTTTTGAAATCACGGATTTGCGGCTAAAACCTGGCAAGAAGAAAGCGGCTTAGGGTAGTTGAGATGTGTAGGGAAATTGACTTTGTTGTTCAAAAAAAAGAATTCATTGACTCTTGACATGTTTATGTTTTCTTTTTTCTGTTTGGATCATATCTGTTGGGAAAAATATCTGTTTTTGATAATGTCACAGGGGGGATAAACTAAAAACAAGCAAAACTCTTGCAAAATTTTCATTTTTTTTAAAGTGGTCCACCGCGGATAGTTGAAAAACCACCGTGGTTACAAACGAGCCATTGCAGATTTTCTGACGAGTTGTGGCGACCTGATAACTATCCGTTGCAGTGAGGTATCATTCCCCTGTGCCCTGTTAGACGATTGAATTACAGATTCAAATTTAACCCTCAAACATCGTCGTTGAACTCTACTCCAACATTTCTTCCAGCGTCGCCAAGAATTCCTGGTCCGCGGTGAACTCACGGGACCTCACATGCGATTCTTATATAGTAGGGCTCTGGGAACGCATAAAAAGGCACGATGAACTGCGGAGGATCAATATTAAACCGCTGCGGTTTATAGTAAACCCGCATTTGCTTAGTATTAAACCGCCGCGGTTTAATGTCAACCTGCGGCGGGTCATTTATGATCTGCGGTTAACCATCAATCTTATAAGGTTATTTTTTAAAAAATATTGAGTTGCGGCGGATTAGTGGACGAGCCGCCGTAGATTGAAGTCAAAGCATTTAACGGCAAACGTGATAGCGATGTTAGCGGCGACTTTTTTCCATAGTTCAGTGGTTAATTTGTTAGCAAAAAAAGTTTAGTGGTTGACTTGTCATTGATCACAAAGTACGATGGTTGTTTTGTCATTTTCCCTATATATTATATATATGTGTGAGATAAAATATAAAGAGTAATAACCAAAATAAGTCCATGACTTATATTTGAAGTATGAAATATTCAAATAGTTCATACTTATACACATAGTTTATCTCATTAAGAATGGATAGTCATATCTTGACTATATATGCAGTGACATAAGATAAATATGTTTTATATAATACGATTATATATGATTGAACCTGATAAAATTATATTATTCTGATAATTTTTGTTAAATACAAAACAATTAGTTTTATCAAAATGTTGGTCATATATGCATGATCTTAATTCAATGTATTTATCACACTCTTATTTTATTTTAATTTATTATTTGATTTACTTGGTAAAATTTTATACAAGTTACAATTCGTATACCTTGTATATTGGGAGTGAATTAAAATGAATAGCTGAGAATGTTAACAATGATACAATGAAATACATTAATATATATTCCCCTGTTTGTTAGTTTGAGTAAATATACTCTATAGTTTTTAAGAGTATAACTCTAAATATTTAGTTGAATTACTTTGAGTAAATATACTCTATAGTTTTTAAGAGTGTAACTCTAAATAATTAGTTGAATTACTTAAGAGTTAATAATTATGTTAATTAATATAAAGAGTTTATATTAATTAACAAAAAAATTTTGGAGTTTAAAACTACAAGTCCATCGTGTTAGACTAAGAGTCATTAGGCTTAATTGTTTTGATAATGAATGTTCTAATTGAATTATAAGTTGTTTATCATTTTAATTAGTTTTATTATTTGATCCTTATATTTATGTTGATCTTCATTGGAAATATCACTTAACAAGGGTATTTATATGTTCTAACATGTTTACCTAAGTCCATGTAGTTTATGTGTTGATCATTAGGACTTAAAAGTTTGAAAAAGGGCAAAACACGGAGTACAGGTCGATTACAATGGAGAAGTGGTTGACCAATCGGCTGAAGAAAGAGCCAAAACAAAAAAGCGGTCGACCGGTTTACTGTAGGTGATCAATCACAAATATTACAGAGAGCTCTAAAGGCCAAAATAGCGAAGAGGCGGTCAACCAATTTCATGGAGGTGATTGACCACAAAATAGATAGAGTTGAGTGATTTTTTAGAAATGTGAAGAAGCAGTCGACCGGTATGATAAAGCGGTCGACCGGCCTGACTAGACAACGCAATGGATAGTTTTTAACGGTCAGGAGGTGGTCGACCAAAATGGAGGAGGTTGATCGGTTTTGCATATTCTATATATAGAAGACACTCCAAAGCTCATTCTAATGAAAAGAAACCATAGCGAAGATCCGCCAAATTTATACTCATTTTCTCTTGTGTAATTGAGCATCAAACCTAACTCTCCAACTCCCAAATTTAAGATTTTTTATTTGGGAGACTTAGGATTTTTAGTTTTACTTTTTATTGTACTTAAACAATAAACTAAGGGTGACGCCCCCATAAACAGTCAAGTGAAGGGTGACGTCCCGTAATTGTCAACTTGTAAATGTTTGATTGGCACTTGTGAAGCCAATCATCACTAACATGAGAGGTTAGTGATTAAGGATCTCCAAGTTGGGAACTTAGAACGTGGACCTAAGCTGAAGTTGCCGAACTGCGTGAACAAATTCGATTTGCATTTTCACTATCTCTTAACTCCTTATTATTTGTTATTAATTGTATGTATTGAATGTGTAAAATCATTTAGGGTTTAGAATAACAAATATCGCACGAAAAATTTAGAATGCCTGATTCACCCCCACTCCTCTCTTATAGGTGTGCATCAGTTTCACACATTGGTCTCTTCGCCACCTTCTATCATTATTCGAATAATAGAAAAATAAACAAAGAAGATTAAATAATTAATTATGAATTAATTATTTAATACACTCAACAATAAATTTATTATTTTTCATTAGATGGAATAATTGAATTATTGATTATTCAATTGATTAAGACACAATGACAAAAGTTGTCATAGTTAATATGTTTGTTATATTCCAATAAATGAAATAATTGAATTATTGATTATTCAATTAATTAACAAACATAAAGTAACAGCGGACGAAAAGCTTTTGAATCTGTAATTTTCTTGCGACTTTTCGAATGATAGCGGACAAGGCGAGGATGAGGGTTTGCGTCCGAAACGTCCAGATTGTGTGCAATGATTACATTTCCAACGGACGGATTTCAACGGCTATTCTTCAACGGCTTCATGCAGACGAACGAAAAGTTTTTGGACGTCCGAAAACTCACAGTCTATAAATAGAGGATCACTCCAAGCTCAACGTAACGAACCGAGATTTGAGGTAAAACCTTGCCAAATTCAAGACTCAAATCTTATACACTATAAGTATTGTAAATCCAACTCTCCGCACCCATAAACTTGCAAGTTATTATTGGGAGAGATTTGGATTAGTTTTTGCGCTTTATATTTTCCAAATTTATTTTTACGTTATTGTAAAGGGTAACTCCCTACGAATTCGTCAATTTAGGGTGACGCCCCGAAACAGTCAACTGTTCGATTGAACGCCTGAAAGTTCAATAATGAGTGACTCCCTGAAATAGTCAAATATAGGGTGACGCCTCGTAATAGTCAAAGGGTGACACCCTTAGAATTAGTCTTTGTAAACGATTTAATTGACACTCGTAAGTCAATTAGTTAGTGGATCTCCAAGTGAAATCTTGGAGCTCAAACGTAGGCAGATTTGCCGAACCGTGTAAACAAATCTTGTGTACTCTCTAACCCTTAACTCTTTATATTTATGCATTATTTATTTAATTGTATTCGATAAATCACTTAGAGTTTTAGAGAATTTATATATCGCACGAAAAAGTTAGAAACACTATATTCACCCCCCTCCCCCTCTCTCGGCGTATATCGATCCTTTAAAGCAAGCCCTGGAACTACTTCCGTCGAAGGAGGACATGTTGCCAATATCTTATGAACTTTGGCAAGGGTTGGAGGAGGGGACGATTGCTTGATGATAAGAGATCTGCACAATTGTAACACATTGTTAATCAACAGTACTAATGCATATATGGAAAGTGCATGTAAGCTAAAAGACATACTGGCATCCGTCCGGACCGGCATCAGAAGATGTAGGGGAAGCTGATGGAGGAGCTGGCTGGGCTGCTAGAGGAGCTGATTGGGCTTCTTTCATTTGAAGTGCAGTGGCTTGAATCTCGTTAAGTTGCCTCTCCTTTTTGTCCAACTTGGAGACAAGCCATTGCCACCTCTCCTCACAGATCAGTATGTAAGACGATGACTGAGGAGGGGGAGGTGTATCGTCCGCCATAGGATGAACAAAATCATTCTCCACCTCCACATGATCTGATGGTTGGGCATTTGACGTCCACCAAATTAGTGAAGTGGATGTGGAAGGAGGAGGTACAACTGACGTTGGAGGCAATTGTGCAGCTGACTTTGATGGAGGTAGTGCAGCCGACGTGGAAGGAAGAGGTGCAGCTGACGTTGAAGGCAATTGTGCAGTTGACTTTGAACCTCTTCCCATTGTAGAGCTTCTCCATCACATAGAAATCCATGCAGATAACATGGTCTCTATGTCCATCACGAGGTAAAACTGTGTGGGTGATCATGTGGTGGGTGATCATGTGATGGATGACTCTTACTTTAGTATTTAGGTCCTTTGATTTGGGCCGGTAGAAAGATTCAACAACTTCGGGATTGCGAACCAATTGCTTCAGTAATGTCAAACCTTCTCCTTGTTTTACAAAGTTTGGGTCCTAGGAAACATGGAAATACTCTTCAGTCGACTCCTCTGTGAGCATCCAATAAGCTCATTTAACTCCTCAAGAGTTAGCATGATCTGTTTCCCATATACAAACATCCTCAGCTCAGCATGGCTATCTAGCTCCAAATTTGGATTAAATAATTTTAAAGTTCTCTCATAATAATAGCCCCCCATAGTGCACAATCCATACAGACCAATGCGTTCAAACATTTTCTTTAATACAAAGTCAACAAAAGCATTGAAATCTACCCTCCTAAATATAATTATGGCACGAGGTATAATGTCATTATCGTACCGTTGTTCGAAGGGGGCTGAGTTGAACACCACAGGTTGTGCCTCTGCAGACATGTGCGCTTCACCTTCGGCCTCGGAGGGAGCCACTTTAAACTTCTTTGACACTTGAATGGCCTTCGACACCATTTTTTGCTTTAACAAACGTGAGGATAGATATCGGAAGTTGGAGTTGGTCGGAGGAAGTCAAAATTTCTCTCTGCAATATCTAGGGCACAAGACATCCTTCGTAATTATATAGGCAGATTTACATCGTCCGTTGATAGGAGAAACACTGTTATTTAGCGTTCAGAGAAGGACCCTCGGTCTACAACGGACGTCCCTCGTATCAAGACGAACGTCTATTATGGCCTAAACGACGCCGTCTTAAGACGAGAGACGTACGTAATTGGTAGAACGACATAGTCTTGAGGTGAGGGACGTCTGTTATGGAAGAGGGATGTCCGAAAAGAATTTGGAGTCCATCTTGAGCGTCCATTCCAATCCAGGGACGTCCCTCGCTCGATCCAATAGTCATGGATTGTCCTCTGCCATCGCCTTTGGAAAATGACAGATTCAATACTGGCTGTCAATCTCTATGAGGGACGTCCCTCGCTTGATTCAACGGTCATGGAATGTCGTCTGCCATCGCCTTTGGAAAATGGCAGATTCAATCCTAGTCGTCAATCTTTATAAGGGTCGTCTCTCGCTCGATCCAACGACCATGGAATGTCGTCCGCTATCACCTTTGAAAATTGATTGATTCTATCCTGGTCGTCAATTCTGAGCGGGGGATATCTTTCCTCGATCCAACGGCCATTCACTATTATCCGCCATCGCCTGATAATTGTTCCCAACACCCGTCCGTCTTCCAACAGGCAGGAGGGACGTCCCTCGCTCCCTGATAATTGTCGTCCTTCATCTCCATTCTATGGTCCTTCCCTTCAACGAAACAGAGGCGTTAATGTCGATGGATTGGGAAGGGAAATGTGACAGCGAGGTCACCAGTGAGAATTTTCCATAGTTCAAGGTTTTAGTTATTAGCAAAATTTCTTCAGGGTTTGACTCGTCATTGATTGCAAACTATTGAGTTTGCGATGTTAATTTCCCTTTTGACAAAAGAGGATTGATTTTATGTGTTTATATAAAAGGATGGAACTCAACTTCAGTTTCTATCAGTGACCACTAGGAAATATCGAAAGAAAAGAGGAGAGAGAGTGGATGAAGAGATGGAGAAAGGAGCAAGAGAGCAAGACTTGCTGAGTTGGCATTTATTCAATGGTGTAGTAACGGAGAGGGTATTGGACAATAACGTCTCAATCTTTGAGGTGTTAGATTTGAAAATTTAAAGTTTAGGGTGTCAGTTTAAGAGACTCCCAAACTTCAGGGGCCAAATTGATAATTACCATTTATTTATTTTTAATAAATTAGTGTTAAAAATTAAATGGTTTTAATTAGATTAAAACTATTAATTCAAATTTATGAATTATGTGAGAAAATAAAAAAATGAAAAATTTATTAATTCATATTTATAAATTATTTATTTAGTATCATTAATTTTATAATTTGTTTATAAAATTGAAAATCTATATAAAATAAATTTATTTTGATTAAATATTTTTTGTATAGATTTAATAGAATATGTGATATTCTATAAAATCATTATAATTCAAAATAATGCGTGAGAGCAGAGAGTTAGACGTAACTTTTCATGGTCTCCATCGTTGATACAATAACGTGAGATTTAAGCATAGCTCCTAAACGACTTTGTTATCGTCCTCCCTAAGGAAAGTGTTAACTTAGATCAATACCATGGTTGGTCGCTTAGAGATAGGTTTTATAAAATGTATTTTATAGTTGACCGTCCTTAAAACGACAATTATAAGTTAAGTTTTATAAAACGAAACGGTAGTATACACTCATGAAAATGTGATATAATGTTTTAATCACATTTTGACCAAAACTAATCGATAATTAATAAATTATGAAAATATGAGATATTTTGAATAAATTTATTAATAGATAATATTTTTATCATAATGAAAAACATTATGTATCAAGGCAATAATAGTATTTTGTATTTTATTTAGTGATTTAGCGTGCTCATGCATCATTTTACTTGCCATATGTCTTATGAATTTTAAGCATAATATTAATATTTATTTATTTATTCATTACCGCATAATGTCTTCTTTCATGATTAATTTATTCGCGATTGAAAAATTAGCTGGCAATAATTTTGTCAATTGGGAAAAAAAAACATGAATATGATTCTTGTGTATGACATCTTGAAGTTTGTCAAGACTGATGAATGTCCTCCGGTCCCTGCTGAAAATGCCACGAAGGAGGAGAGAAAATTGTTCGAGACATAGAAACGAGGAAATGACGAAGCTCATTGTTATTTACTCACTTTCATAACAGATGTTCTCAACACAAAATTTGAGAACACGGAGACAACTTATGAGATAATGGAGTCTTTTCATAACATATTTGGTAAACCATTTGATTAAGCCCGTTATGAACCTATCAAGAAAGTCATGAATAGCAAAATGCATAAACTTGCTCATTTGTTGAATTTCTTGTTTTAAATTGTTTGATAAACTTTTATTAAATATGGATTTCAATACTTTTGTTGAAGGAAAATTCATAACTAGACCTTCATTCTTAGATGGTTGTGATTATTTATATTGGAAGTCTAAGATGAAAATTTTTATTCAATCTATTGATTTTGATTTATGGAAAATTATCGAAAATGGAATAAATGTTTTAAATTTGCCTTTTGATTGTGATAAGCAAAAATTGAGTTTAAATGCAAAGGCCATGAATATATTATATTATGCTTTGAGTAGAAATGAATTTGATAAAGTATAAGCATGTGATAACGCTAATGATATTTAGAAAAATGTTGAGCTTATACATGTAGGTACAACTTAAATTAAAAGTGATGAAAGCACATCCTCCGAAGATGAGGAAATAGCCAATGTGTGTTTCATGGCCAAGGAGGAAATTGAGGTAAACCATTCTTCTAGTGATTTAGAAGATAATTGTGATGATAATGACTGATATGACTTGATCGATGCTTTTGTTGAATTGTTTGATCAATTTAAAGCACTTAAGTCTAAATATGATTTGTTGAAAAAGGAGAATAGCAATTTGATGAAAAAGCTTGTTGAGATGGAAAATCAAATTATTGAATTGAAATACATAAATGAAATTTTGAATGCTACTATCAAAATTTCATTCATGCATTTGAGTTGAAATGCATTCTTTTGGTATCATTGGTTTAATTTTTTTTTTGAATAATTCAATTGGTTAAATTCTTCAATTGGTATCCTTGTTTTTAAATCATGTCAATCCAATAATTGATATCATAAATTGTCTATATTGAATTGTTGTTGGTTGATAAACTTTAATATATTTTTAGAATTCACCCTTGAGTTGGTTTTGAATGTTGAAATAGGAGGAGAAGAAGTTTTAACTTGAATAATTCTTTTTATCAAAGGTTAAATGTTTTCATTATTATAATTGGTAAATTGAATTATTTTTGGTATTGATATGTATTCTCCCAACAATTGAGATTCTAAGGGGGAGAATGATGCACCAGCAGAAGCTCTGGTACCAAATGATGCACCAGGGGAAGCTCGGATGATTGAATGATGCACAGGCGGAGCTTACTTGGACATTGGAGTGTATGCAAGGAGGGGGCACAGGAGTTTGGGTTTGAAAACGGATGCCTTTAGAAAAGACAGACGTCAAAATTTAGGACAACGAACATCCCTTGAGGAGGAACAGACGTCCGTTATATCGAAGGGTAGGCAGATGTTTAAAAAAAAAAGGAAAACGAGCGACAGATATGAGTGACAGACGTCCCTTATAGCTGAAGCGTCATCATTTAAGCGAAGGAGAGATGGGCGCTTAAAACAAGGGGAAGACATACATCCCTTTTGAGGAACCAACGTCTTTTACAGTGCTGAAATGGACGACATTAAAATTAGAGTAACGGTAGATGCCCCAAAGTAACAGAGGCAAATGTCCCTTGTAGGATGGACGTCCCTTGGAGGGAACGGACATCCCTTACAGAAAATCATTGTTGAATTAAAAGAGAGGAACGTCCTTTAACAGAAACAACGAACTCGAACGTCCCCAACGAAGCAGACTTGTAACAAGCGACAAAATGGAGATAGAGAAACCTATACAGGGCGGCTGTGCAATTCAATCCTTTGCACTCAGATAATGATAGGGATGGAAATGTTTGTCTGTCTGACGGTGAAAGACAAATTCTTGACGAAGTCGTGCCCTAGTCAATGAAACAACTACAGATGAAAGGTGGAAGCTTTGGGAACAATCCTCCACTGTAATTTGAGGCCCGTTTCCTCCAACAATAAGAGATGAATAACATAGTGTAGAAATGAACAAGTTGGTCCAAAAACAACACTACTTCCGTGTCTTCCGACTTCACTGGCTACCTCGCAAGGAGTAGCTCTCCAACTTGGATCTTTGCAAGTTTTCTACCACTTTTGCTAAATATTCTTCTTCGACGGAACAAAGAAGAGAAAAAAGTAGTAATAAGAGAAATCACCTAAACTTATAAGAGATGATCTCAATTTTGTACACACAAACTTAATCAGATAATCTCACCGGAAAGGATGTGGCAGACTGGAGAAACTCCAAGTTTTGAACAAAGTTCAATTTTCTATGTTCGTTTTTTCCTCTTTACAAAAATCACTTAGCAGAGCTTAAATACTCCACTAATTAGGGTTAAGCCCTATTGACCAAAATTATAGCAATATCCTTAAAATAAAACAAAAACAGCAAACGGACACAAAACCTAACTACAAAAACAAGTAACAACTAAACTATTACAAACTAAAATACTTAAATTAAAATAAAATAAAAATGAGGCGGAGTCATAGTGCATCAGAGAAGTATAATTATTTTATGTTGATTTAGAAGCCCCAACTCTTATAAGGAGGATAAATAATTTGATTAAAATGTTTTGATGTTTTAGATTTCCCTATGGACTTGTTTTTGTATATTAATAAAGGGGGAGAGTTAAGTTATTTAAATAATTTGTTTTGAGTGAATCCCATTTTTTATATGTATAGTAAATGTCAAAGGGGGAAATGATATTTGTTTTGATTGAAATATTTGTAGGATCGAAATTAACCTAAAAGGGGGGTGAATTAGGTTATTTACTAAATTTCGTGCGATAATAATTTTTCTAACTAATGTCAATTTAATCACAAAGCAATCACAATAAGACAAATAATATAAGACATAGAGTTAGAAATCTTGACACCGAGTTGTTAACGCGGTTCGGCAAAGCACGCCTACGTCCGCACTTCAAGGTCCTCCCTTGAAGATGTATTCAACTAACCACATCCGGTTACAATTGATTGAACTTGCACGGGTGTCAATCGAACCTTTACAATAACTTAATTTTCTCTTGAAAAATGTTGAGCTCTCACAAATACAACAATCCTTCCAAAAATTTAATGATCTCACACAAGCACTTTGGAGAATGTTTTATCACTCAAATTCGTACACAAATGTTGAGTCGGAAATTTGGCAGAGCTTCGCTTAATATCGCTTCGGTGCCTTCCTTCTTCGAAGTCCTTCTGTTTATAAACTTTCCCAATGCGGACGTCATCAACACCTTTAGGATCATCCGCAGTCAAACGTTGGAAAATAGCCATTATAGAAATCTGCGTACTTGCGGACGCCGTCCGCACCGTCCGCATGAATCGTCCGCGTTGAATGGACAGAGGCAAATCGGACGCAAAATCTGGCGTTCGCAGCGTCCGCGTGAATCGTCCTTGTTGAGCTCTGAAAGACTGATCTGTGTTGTCCTCAGCTTCTTCTCCCGTCCGCTTTGCTGAAGGGACGCGGACGCCAAATGGTGTCCGCCTCGTCCGTGTGACTCATCCGCATGAATCTTCAAAATGGAAGATTCAAATCGGACGACTCGAAATGGCGTCCGTGGCATCCGCAACGTCCGCTCTAACATAGTTTGCACTGAGGACACTAAATCGGGACGCCTCCACGCCATCCGCACTTCATCAAACTGCGTCCGCATGTGTACATAGCACTTCAATCTCGTACGAGACACATCCTCTAAGTCATACAAATCTTCTATATCACTGCATAGACTTAGAAGAACATATTAAACAATTTCAATACCCTTGATCAAGGGTATTTCCAATTTAAACATAAAAAAAGATAATTATTAATTCAATGAATAAACAACTTTTACACTTTAGTTAAATTGCTCATCATCAAAATATAAATATGCCTAACATACTTAGGCTAACAATATTGAAATGTTGAATTGAATGATTGATTTTGTTTGATGAATTCTCTCCATATATTCTTGTTAATAATTCAATAGGGGGAGAAGAAAATAGATTGTGTCAATTGTTTGATTGATTTTCTCTCAAATGTTATCTAGTTTTTTGAATAACGAGAAGGGGAGAGTAATTTTTTGATTAACCTTGTTTAGACCTCTCCATTGATTTCTTTTTTATTATGACCAAAAAGATGAGAAGTTAGAGTAAGTTGTTGTTAGAAAGACATGATTGCATGAAATTAAAAGTGAGAAATTGCATAAACTAAAGGAGAGTATCAAATATGTAATAAACATCATGATCATGCTTAGGGTAAGTGATTAAACAACTTAATATATTTTGTCATTATAAAAAATTGGGAGATTGTTGGCCTAATAGACATTAGGTTATTTGTTTTGATGATGACAATTTTATTTGTATAATTAAGTTATTTATTACGCATTTGTTTGAATTAAGTAAATACGTTTATTCATTATTGGAAATACCCTAAATACGGGTATTATTGCTTAGTAACGTGTGTGTCTAAATCCATGTAGCTTATAGAATGACCATTGGGACTTAGAGGATTCAAGAAATTCTAAACAGGAAGAAGAGGTTGACTAACACATAGTGAAGGTCAACCATTTTGCTGAAAAACAGTGAAGGCGATCGACCAATTCAAAAGTGGTCGACCAGAATCAAGGCAAAGAGCTCAAGAATTCTATTTCGCAGAGAAGTGGTCGACCAGAGGAGAAGTGGTCGACCAAAAATGAAGGCAGATTGCTCAACATGCTAAAAACTGCTGAAAAGTGGTGGACCGATTCAGAAATGGTCGACCAGAAAATAAGACAGATTCGAGCCAGTTTCTAGATTGTGTAGAAGTGATCGATCGGGGACAAAGTGGCCGATCGATCTGAATCTATTTCACAATGGTTACATTCCAACTGTCGGGAGGTGGTCGACCAAACAGAGCGTGGTCGACTGATTTTGAAAAGTTTATAAATAGAAAACACTCTGGAGCTCAAACTAACCAACAAGCAAATGTAATAAAATAATTTTATAATATATGAATAAATTTATATTGATTGATATTATGTTAACATTTTAGATTATGTTTTATAAAATTCATAGAAAATTCCTTGGTTATTTATGCTAACTTTATATTAACATATATATTGTATATATGTGAGATAAAATATAAAGAGTAATAACCAAAATAAATATGTCACTTATATTTGAAGTATGGAAACTTCAAATATTTTATAGTCATAAACATAGTTTATCTCATTAAGAATGTATAGTTATATCCCGACTATATATGTGGTGACATAAGATAAATATGTTTTATATAATACGATTATATAGGACTGGACCAGATAAAATTATATTGTTCTAATAATTTTCGTTAAATATGAAACAATTAATTTTATCATAAAGATTGTCATATATGTGTAATCTTAATTCATTGTATTTAACAAACTCTTATTTCATTTTAATTTATTCTTTGATTTACTCGGTAAAGTTTTGTACAAGCTACGATTCGTATACCTTATATATTGGGAGTGAATTGAAATAAATAGTTGGGAATGTTAATATTGATATAATAAAATCCATTTATATAGATTCCTTTGTTTGTTAGTTCAGAGATTGAATAATTAGCGTGCAATTCATAATCGTTATGAATTAATTATTCAATCAATAACTAATGATAGTCAAGAATAAAGACGTAATATGAGAGGTTATCAGATTATAAACTTAGCTCTATTACGAATCTAAATGGAGGGTTAATACATATGTAATGACTATATCAATGGACATTACTTTGAGTAAATATCCTCTATAGTTTTTGAGAGTGCAATTCTAAATATTTAGTGGAATTACTTTAGAGTTAATAATTATGTTAATTAATATAAAGAGTTTATATTAATTAACGAAATATTATTGTAGCTTAAAACTATAGGTTCATCGGTCCCTTCGTCACATTCTATCATTATTCGAATAATAGAAAAATGAATAAATAAAATTAAATAATTAATTTTGAATTAATTATTTAATACACTCAATAATAAGTTTATTATTTTTCATTAGATAAAATAATTGAATTATTTATTATTCAATTGATTAAGACACAATGACAAAAATTATCATAGTTAATATGTTTGTTATATTCCATTGAATGAAATAATTGATTATTGATTATTTAATTAATTAACAAACATAAAGTAACTTTTGAAAATGATTTTTAAAATGCATTATGTCAAATTTGAGTTAATATCATTATGCCAATTGTTGAGCTATGGTGATAAGATGCTTTGATTTCCACAACATTTTTATTATAAATCTATGAAATTAATTGTATCTTAAATATGAAATTAATATTTGTAGTGGTTTTCTCTAAATATCATAATGATCATTATGAAGTTATTCCACTATAAATAAAGGTTCAACCTTATTAGCATGAGTGGTTGAAATCTTTGAGATTGAAGAATCCATTTTGAAAGCAAATTTGTGAATCTTCCATGTTGACTTTAGAGAAACATTCTCTAAATCCAAATAGATCGTCTTATGTGTTGAGAATACGATATATCATAAACTGAGTGTGATCTTACTGCATTCATCACACCCACACGTTCTTATTTGAGGTGAGGAGGACTGACGGAGAAGATCGAAAGTTTCAAAGGTTGAGGAAATTATTATCAAAGCTCCCCGATTTTGTATACGTGTCAAGTAAGCTACAAATATATAATTTTTTAATCTTTTAGATTAAATCTAAAAATTAAAGATTATTTAACACATATAATTAATTATTATATTATAACAATGATTCATTTATGTTTATAATAAATTATTTTTCATGATATATAGATTACGCACGTGAAAATCGATAATTCTGCCATGTGAGAAAATCTAAAAACCAACAATTTTGATATTCATATTTATTTTCTTTATGCCTTCAAGTTTAGAGTACATAAAATTACAAAAATGGGTTAAAAATAAGAGTTGTCTTGTGGTAGCATGTTGTGTGATAACCAAAATGACTTAGATGAAGGTTCAGCTCATATCAGTAGAGATACATAATTTCATATTTTTTGAGAGGATGAAAATACATAATTTATAAATAAATTTTTCTTCTGTATCTATTATAATGTATTTTGAGATAACCTATGAACAAGATGTTATAAATTTTATCACAACATGAATAATATTACTGGAAGGATGAGAGATGGTATCGACTTTGATCAATGTACAAACACATTTGAATGATGTCATGTGGCAGCTGATTGGTGATGATGATTGGTGAAAAATGAAAAGGTATCGTATTATTGCAGTTTTGGTCATGGTCATGATCATCGGTCAATACAGGTAAACTGGCACATCTTTAAGGACTCAAATTAGCAAGGGTTTTTGAACATCTTCTCAACTTGATTTGAGTTCCCGAATTGGGTATGGATATAACATTCATCGAATATCTGGACACATGATTTTTTTTTTAGTGCAAGATTATGACATGATATAAATATGGTTTTATCATTTTTCATTTATTACCAACATAAAGTTTTGTCTTTAAATGAAATGAATTATCTTAATATATACATATAAATAATCTTCTAAGATGTCAAACCAACATGTCTAATTCTTGTGCTCCATTACTTATAGTCAAAAACATCTATTGTAGCAACTGCCTTGTAAAGACAAAGACTATAGAGTATTTCAGTACTCTCAGTATAATATTGTATGTTTTTGGCTGAACTCACACAATTTTGTTCCCGGAGTTATCTCAAAACACATTATACTAGGTAGGGAGAAGAACTTTACTTATAAATCATTCACTTTTCACTCTCATAAGCGATGTGAGATTGTGCACCCCCACTAATATAAGTTGGACCCTCACAATCAACATCTTAGGTCATCATTGTTTTCACTGCCACAAGGACAACCCAAGATTCTATTGATTTTGAGAGTACAACTTATACTAGTGGGGGTGCACAATCTCACATCATTTGTGAGAGTGAAAAGTGAATGGTTTATAAGTAGAGTTCTCCTCTTTATCTAATACAACAAGTTTTGAGCTAACCCCAATAACAAAAGCGTGTGAATTTTGACCCAAAACAGACAATATTGTACTAAAAAGTTTGAAGACTCTACATATATTATTTAATTCTTTCTAATATATTGTAGGTTTTTTAAGTCATGATAGAATAGAATTCATATTACTAAATTCTTTTGTGAATATGCTAACAATTTACGAAATTAATTGTTTTCTATTTTTTTCGATTAAATTTTATGATGAGCTTGTTTTCTTGGTGGCATGTCGTTCATTTTTAGAATGATAATCAAATGATTTATACCGCAAAGAGGAAACTCCATTTCTTTCTCTGTAATTACTTGGGAAATCATGGCTCCTTACCAACCTCCTCATGACTTTCAGAGAAGGTTTGAGAGAGAGAGAGAGTCCTTCAATAATAAACAACCCTAATCATATCAACAATAATGATACAAAATTCATACAAAAAACCTTACCAAACAACAGTGCTAATCATAGTATTATTTAGAAATGTCAAATAAAGTGGTTGCCTAAGTATGTGTGACACAATGCTCATGAAATTCTAATGCACTGAAAAATCATAACGTAGTTTTAGACAATTTTGGCGGAGATGCAATACCAATTAAAATCTTTCAGCGGTGTAACGAAATAGAGGAAATTTTCATTATTTTGTTAAACTTTAGTTACTCAAAATATATTTTATCCTAGGTCGAAAAACTTATTTATTTTGCTGTTTTTTAGATAAGTTTTGTCTTAATTTAATTATTTGTCGTATAAATTTTCTTCCATAATTTTATTTTTCCTCCTATAAATTTCTCTTTTGCTCGTGATTTTTTTCTCGCAAATATTTTCTATGTAAAATTCCATTTTTGTCCAGCCATAAATAAAAGGATAATGTTATGTTTACAATATATTTTTACTCTATATTCTTATTTTCTTATGTGTCAAATATTGATTTGTGTAATTAATTATTTATTTCAACTATTTATAATTTAGGGAAATTAACAAAACAACCATTATACTATGTGATCAATAACAAGTTAACCACTGAACAATTTTTGCTAATAACTTAAATACTAAACAATGGGAAGTGGACAGAGCAAACATCGCAATTACGTTTTCCGTTAAAAAATGTTATCGTTCCGTTGCGGAACGTTGTCTTCTCGCTGCAGAACGTTGTCTTTCCACTACACAGTTTTAAAAGATTACTGTTCACGCTGAACGACAATATTCCGCCTATGTAAAGATTACATTCCACGGCAGAACGATTCTGTTGTGGAAAGACGACGTTCCACTACGGAACTTCAATGATCCTCAGCGGAACATCGTCATTCTGTCTGCGGAAAGATTACATTTTGCCGTGAAGGAAAGATTACTTTTCGCAGAGAAAATATTACTTTCCTCTGCAAAAAGTGAGACATTGGTGATGAACATTGGACAATGACGATGGATCAGGAAGAGGAAAGAGAAGATCATGATGAGAACTGGTCGGTGAAATCGAGAAGAGGGAATTGTTTTCAACGACGAGAAGATGCTTGGAAAACTGAAAACGAGAGAATTGTTTTCGACGATGAGAAGACCATGTTGAAGCTTCCTGAAATCGCCTTCGCAGTAATATTGCTTTAATTATTGCGATTTTAGCATAAAACTGAAGTAGAATTAGAATTTGTAGAGAGTAAGGTTTCGACATCGTCTTCACGATAATGTTTGGTTTCGACATCGTCTTCACGATAATGTTTCTTTCAACAGGTAACGGTGATGTTTACATTGTTCATTTTCCATTGTTCAACATTTAAGTAGTTAGCAAAAATTATTCAGTGGTTAACTTGTTATTGACCCCATATTACCGTTGTTGTTTTGTTAATTTCTACATAATTTATTAAATTAACTGCAATAATTAATATTTGATACATCAAGAAGGAAGAATTAAAAAATAATAATAGAAAATTGTCCATGTCTGTTATGTGGTTTCTGTTTATACTTAATAATGTCGATCAAGGATTTGTTAAAAGTTTGTTCATTTTCAACAATTTTGTGTTTTATGGTTATAAATTGAAAAAATAATGTGTTAAAAGTATTGATATGATCAGCAGTTGACCAGAGTTGGATTTGTGGTCGACCGGATCCAAGACAAATTGTAATTTGTGACTCTTGAATTAATGTGTGGCCGATCACAAAATAATATAAAATATCATGCATACATAAAATAATCAGATATACATTTAATATAAAAATAGACATAGTATTACATAGTACATGTCATGTTTTATATGTGAAAGACGGGCTAGAGTGACTGAGATAATGTCTATAAAAATAATTTTAAAATTATCGGATTATATTATTAGGCATTTGACGGTGGGTCAACTTTTATTTAAACCCATCAATAATTGAAAGAAATAACGAAGAAATTGACAAAATGCTTGGGTCTTCTTTTCTGTTTGGTCAACTAGAAAAGCGTTGACTAAGTTTTGTATGCATTTTGTGTAGAAGATGGAAGAATAAGAAAGAAATAAAATAATAACAAGGCCATAAATAGTTTTTTTCACTAAATAACTTTATCAAAACAAATTACATGAACTTAAATAGATTCTATGTCATTTGATACCTCTCATGACTATTTATTTCCATAACTCTAAAAACTATTTATTTATTCAACTATTTTTGACCATTTACATTCATAATTATTCATGGTCATTTAAATTTTTAATTGTTATCCATTTATATTCTAAACGTTAAACTTTAATATTTATAACCTTCTAAAACATAACTATATAATTTATTGCAAAGTAAATTTAGTTTATTTCCCAACAATGCCTCTCTTAGACCAAATTTGCTTTTGATCCCTAATCGTGCAACTTCACGCTTGAAAACTTGTCCACCAAGAGCCTTTATAAAGATATTAGTCATTTGTTCATCAGTTCTGCAAAACTTCACTTCATTAACTTTCTCATTCACCAGCTCCTTTAAGAAATGAAAACCAATGTGAATATTTTGTCTTTCCATGAAGAACGAGATCCTTTGTGACTGAAATTGAAGAGCTATTGTCAAAAAACAAAATTGTTGGATTTTTATGCTAATGATTTAAACTTTCAAGAATTCATCGTAACCATATAATTTGACATCCAGCAAAAGCAACAGCTACATATTCTGCTTCTATTGTCAACAGAGTAACAATTGGTTGCTTATTTGAACTCCATGAAATAGGAGTACTTCCAAGGATGAAAACATAACTAGAAGTGATTTTGCTATCATCGATACTTCCAGCTAAGTTGCTATCAATATAGCAGATAAGAGTTATCGAGACATTGGCTTCATAAAAAGGACCATAGTCAATGGTTCCTTTAATATATTGCAAAACTCTTTTCGCAGCCTCCCAATAACTAGAAAATAATTTCTCCATGAATCTGCTTAATTAGCTTACTGCATACATAATGTCTGGTCTTGTAGTCGTGAAGTACATCAAATTTCCTGCCAAACTTCAAAACATGGTAGAATTGACAAGTTTTCCTTCGCCTTCTTTGTGAAGTTTGAGGCTTTGTAAGCATGGTGTCACTATTGGATTTGAGTTCTCCATCTTGAATTTTTTTAATATTTCTTTCTCATAGCTTTCTTGAGAAATAAAAATACTCTTCTTGGATTTATGGACTTCAATCCCAAGAAAATGATATAACTCTCCCAAGTCTGTCATCTCACACTCTTTCATCATAGATTGCTTAAAATCATTCAATAATTCAAAACTATTTCCAATAAAAATGAGATAATCAACATAAAGACTTACAACCATGAAGCCACCTTGTGGATTGGTTTTAATATAGAGAGTATGCTCGTAAGGACACTTGTGAAAGCCATGATTCTCAAAATATGAATTAATTCAGTTGTACAATGCACAAGGCGACTGTTTTAGTCCATATAATGTCTTTTTGAGTTTGTAAACTTTCTTTTCTTCTCCCTTCTTTGTATATTCTTGTGGTTGTTCTAAATACACCTCTTCTTGAAGAATACCGTTCAAAAAGGTAGATTTGACATCCACTTGGAAAAGTTTCCAATTATTTTGTGCTGCAAGAGATATAATCAAACAAATAGTATCAAGTTAGAAACAAGAGCAAAAACATCAGTATAGTCTCCTTCTTTTGCTTGTACCTTTCACAATGAGTTTTGCCTTATGTTTGCTGATAGATCCATTCGAATTTCTTTTTGTTTTGTACACCCATTTTACTCCAATGGCACTCTTGTGTGCAGGTAAATCTTTAAGCTCCCATGTTTCGTTTTTCTCAATGGCATCTATTTCTTCATTCATTATTTGCTTCCATTTTTCACCCTCATATGCTTCATTAAAAGAAATTGGATCTTCTCCTGCAAAAAATGCAAAGAATGCATTTTGATCTTCCAAACTTACTCGATTTGTGGCCTCATAGAGATCTTGTATATTTCTGAACTTTCTTGGAGATAAGTCATCATCTCTTGATACATCTCTTAGAGAATCCAGAGCAACTTCTAATTGAGAATTTGAAGTTTCATCTTGCACAATAGGAAGCATAACCATATCATCTTTTTCTTCATCAAATAAAGAAATCTCATTGAACCGAACATCACAACTTACTAAAAACTTCTTCGTCGTGGGATTACACAATTTGTAAGCCTTACTTCGTTCACTATATCCAATGAAGATACAATTCTCCATCTTATCACCGAGCTTGTTTCTCAACTATTTTGGGACATGGAAATTAGCCACACTACCAAACACTTAAGTGTTGTACATTGGGTACTATTCCATACCAAGCCTCGTGGGGTGTGCAATCCTTTAAGTTCTTTGCTGGTGATCTATTGATTAAATATATTGCACATGCAACAGTTTCTGCCCACAGTTCTTGTTGCAATTTTTTCTTCTTGAGCATACATCTCGTCATCTCCATGATTGTTCGATTCTTCCTTTTAATAACACCATTTTTTTTAGGGCTATATCGAACTGTTAATTGATGCTTTATTCCAAAGTCCCTACAAAAATTTTGAAACTCATTAGAGAGATATTCTCCCCCATGGTAAGTCCTTAACGTTTTTAATTGGAAGACCTATAAACTTTTCAACCTCAACCTTAAAATTTTAAAGGCTTGAAATGCTTTTGATTTTTTTTTTTGAGAAAAGAAACCCAAACCTTTCTCGAAAAATCATTGATAAATGTAATGAAATATTGACTACCTCCAAGTGAAGCAATAGGCATTGGACCACAAATGTTGGAATGAACAAGCTCCAATGAATGGTTTGCTCGCTGCGAAGAATATGATGCAAATGGATTTCTATGTTGCTTCCCTAATAGACATTCTTCACAAACATCTTCAACATGTTCAATAGAAGGCCACCCTTCAACCATATTTTTTGCTGACATCAACTATAAACTTCTGTAATTCAAGTGACTGAATCTATCATGCCACACTTGGAAACTCCTTTCTCTTCACCAACAAAACAAGATAAATTTGTTGTGTGCAGAAAAATAGGAAACAAATTATTTTCAGCAACGTTAATCTTTGCAATGAGTTGATTTTTCCAAGATAAATAGCAAGCATCATCTCGCATATGTATATCATATCATTTTCTCAAAAGATAACCCACACTCAATAAATTATTTTTCAAGCCAGAACATAATATACCTCATAAATCATCTCAGTATGGACTGACTTTGTTATAAATGAGATTTCTCCAATTCCTTTAATCTTGTATGATTTCGCATTGCCAATCCTTATTTCACCATAATCTACTCTAGAGAGAGTCGAGAAAAGATCTTTGTTACCAGTCATATGTTTGCTCGCTCCACTATCCAGATACCATTTTTCTTCTGCATTAGTGTTTTGAAATGCCACTAGCAATAAAGTTTCCTTTGAATTATCATTGTCAATATTTGTCTCATGCATAAGACAAACACTGTTCTTTTTTCATCTTCTTCCTTGAACCAGCACTCACATTGCGCGTGTCCTATCTTGTTGCAATAATAACATTCAAAGTACCCACATCCTCTACCTCTTTGATAGCCACGACCTCTTCCTCTATTGGGGTTTATGTTATTTTTATTTGCATTTCTTGCATTACCTCATCAATTTCCTTGAAAATTTGAGTTTCCTCTCTCTTGTGAGTGAAAACCTCAACCCTTTCGTTTTCCTCTTCCGCCTCTACCACACCAATTTTGATTTGAACCACGATCTTGATTTCGACTCCCTTTAGTAAAAATAGCTTCAGATTTGAGAGCTTTTTCGGGTTGCAAAGGAGGTGGATTGCGCTTGTTAATTTTGAATTCATGTGCTTCCAACCTTCCTTGTAAATCATCAAAGGTAAGAATAGAAATTTTGGTGGATTCTTCAATTGCAACTTCTATATAATCGAATTTTGGATGAAGACTTCATAGGATTTTTTCAACAACTCTTGTATCCTCCAACTTCTCTCCATTGGATCTCATTTTATGAACAATGGAGGTGACTTTTGTAAAATAATCTCCTCTCGTTCTCCTTCGTTTCCAACTTTTCAAATTCAGATTATAGAGTCTGAAGTTGAACCATTTTAACTTTTGGCTTGCCTTTGTAGGCCGTATGAATGATGTCCCCAGCTTCTTTGGAAGTTTCAACGTTGGCAATCCTCTCGTACACAGCCATGTCGATTGTTTGGTGTATGTGAAAAAGTGTTTTGTTGTCTTTCTTTTGATTCTCCTTTAACGTAATCTTTTCTGCGTCACTTATGACATCTTCATCTTTTGGAACATGGAATCCTTGTTCAACAATGTTCCATAACTCCATAGATTTCAGTAACAATTTGACATTGTTGCTCCAATAATCATAATTCTCGCCATTAAAATGAGGGATGACAGAAACCATGCTGGAATTACTCGCATGGGCCATTTTAAATCATCTCTTTTGAAACCACCAAGCACAGAAGTTTAAGGATAACTATAGGTCGGTGGCTACCTAAGGAACCATTTTTCATTCTTTTCATTTACCATACATGGATTTAAATCATTCAAAACCTCTTTGTCAGTTTATTTAAACCTGCCTATGACCCTCGATGTGGCTTTATCAAAACTCGTTGTATATATAGACTACTATATCGCAAAATATGCCAACATCGTTTTCTGTACGAAAACGTCATCAGTGAAAAGAGAAGGTCACACAAGAACCCATCTATCACTCATCAGAGAATAGGTGGTTATCCGTCAATAACAACACCTTATGAGGCAGACAAAATAATAATGACGGCGATCCGGAGATCCAGCGCATCACCCGAGTTGTCGACGAGCTAAAGCTTTAAGTCGACACAACTCGTACAATCAAATAGAACGGATAAGGTTGCCCGTTGCGGATTGCTTCTCAATTAAAATACCAATAGGTTCCAAATTGACAAGGGTTGCTAACGAGCGGAGCTACAAGCCGTCACTCCACCTGTCAAATAGAACAGACTAGGATAGACAAAGCTCATTGAATGACAACCTTCTGATCTGTGTGACTAAAACTCTGGCCAGGTTCTGGGGCTTAAAATCCAAGTAATTGTCATCACCTTCCCATCTACATTTTGACTTTTAGGGCTTAGAACCTGAGGATATGTCACCAATGCCTCATCCCCCTTTCACACGTACAAACAATCAACCTTCACGCAGTAGAAGATTTCAAGGGATTGCCTTGTGATGCTTTAGCGCCAGAGTGCCTAAAGCATCAAGAGGATTCATCCTCCCAACATATATGCACAAATATCAAACCATCATATGTGCACAAAGTAGCAAATAGTATACCATGTACGATAAAGTAAACATGAGAAAACATACTTATACGTAAAAATAGACGTGTTGTCGAAACAGTCCCCATCATGTTTTCAGGGTGTGCTTGTTAGCCTAAGTGTCATTAGGCTTATTTGCTTTGATGATGAATGTATTAATTGTAATTATAAGTTGTTTATTGGGTTAATATGCTTAATTGTATTATCGTGTATTTATAATTGATTTTATTTAGAAATACCCTTAATACGGGTATTAATGTTGTCTAACGTGTTTACCTAAGTCACTTATGTCCATGTAGCTCATAGTATGATCATTGTCACTTAGAGAATTCAAGAAATGTAAAATCAGAATTAGTGGTCGACTAAATAAGTGGAAAGGTTGACCAAATCAAATTGCACGAAGAATTGATCAACCAGTTGATCGACCGTAAGTCAAGACAGTGGGCACATCAGTTCTGCGATCAAGGTAGGGATCAAGCAGGCGGACGGGTTGATCGACAGCAACATCAAACAAATTGCACATCAGTTCTGCGGTTGAGGTAGCGGTTGAGCAGGCGGTCGAGGGGATTGATCGCAAAAATGCACAGAGTCAGGGAAATAGCTAAAATGTGAAGAAAACGGTCGACTGAAATGAAGAAATTGGTCGACCAATAAATTTGGATAATGCAACGGCTCGTCCAAAGATCAAAAGGTGGTAAACCAAAATGGAAATGGTCGACTGCTCCAACAACGTTTATAAATAGAAGACACTCTGAAGCTTAATGTAAAGAAGTGGGAATCGAAGTGAAGCTCTGCCAAATTTTATACTCAATTCCAAATCATTATTTGAGTGTCAAACCTAACTCTCTAATCCCCAAACTTGAGAATTTATCTTTGGGAGAATTATGTTATTTGTTGTACTTTCATTTCATATTTTTTGTACTCAATTCAAGGGTGACGACCTACGAATAGTCAAGCGAGAGGGTGACGCCCTGAGAAAGAGTCACTTGTAAAGTTTTGATTAACACTCGTGAAGTCAATCATCACCAATCGGAGAGGTAGGGTGATTAAGGATCTCTAAGTCGGGAACTTAGAGCATGGACCTAGGCCGGGGTTGCCGAACTGCATGAATAAACTCGGTGTCGTATCTCTTTCCCTAACTCTCTTATATTTATATTTAATTGTTTGTTTATTATTAATAAATCACTTAGGGTAATAAAATTAATTATCGCACGAAAAAATTAACACACGTAATTCACCTCACCCCCCCCCCCCCCCCCCCCTATAGGACCCCCCCCCCCC